>CM069243.1:440854-1093883 GCA_035582765.1 Acer negundo
AAATGCCTTCTAGAATCCAAATAAACTCTAATATCTCCCACTGCACTTGTAGACACTAACGTTCCGTTGCCCGAGCGCAAATTGATTTCATTCTTACTCAGCTTTCTCCTTTCTTGAAACCCCTGCAAGGAATAACAAACATGATTAGTGGCTCCTGAGTCTATGATCCAAGAATCTGTAGAATCAGCCAAAAAACATGTTTCTAGATAATTCAAATTACCTTCTTCCTTCTTGTTCTGGGACTTTGGGCAATTTCTCTTCCAATGTCCCTTTTCACCACAAAGGAAGCATTTCACTTTGATCTTGGTTACTTTCTTGGTCTCCTTCTTGATAGGCCCAAGTTGCTTTTTCTTCTGTTGTTTCTTGACCTTTTGACGGGCCTTAACGGTAGCAACTTTACCAACCATATGAATCTCTTGACCTTTGCCTTTCACAAGGATCTTTTCAGCACTTTGAACATCTTGCATCAGGCCTTATAAGATGTATTCCTTTTTGTTCAAAGTGTAGTCCAATTTGAACTGAAAGTGTAGTCAATTTGAACTGATCAAAGAATCCGACAATGAATTGACAACCATATCAATCTTTGTCTCACCATCTATCTCAGCGCCATGCAGTTCAGCAATGTTGAGATGTGCTATGACTTTCATCATGTGATCTTTCACAGCCTGTCCAGGTTTCATCCTAAGATTCATAAAAGCAGTCACTGCCTCTCTCTTAGTCGTCCTAGACTTCATAGCAAACATCTCCTCTAGAGACATCATTATATCAGCAGCGGACTCCATTCCTTCATAATGTTGTTGCAACACGTCGGAGATAGTGGCCATAATGTAACTTTTTGCCATATCATCTGAAGTCTTCCACTGCTCATACTCATCTCTACACATTATGCTAGATTCATTATTAGGAGCAGGTGGTTTAGGAGTAGTTAGAACAAACTTATGTTTTTCACTTTGCAATAACAACCCAATTTTCCTTTTCCATGTGACATAATTATCTCCATCTAAAGTGTTATCTTTCAGGATGTTCATAAGTGATGGGGTCATGATTTCTGAATAAAACAAAACATATATAAGTAAATAATCATGATAAAGCACTTTTAAATATTTATCTTGAATTAAATAAATAACTCAATCATAAAATTCAACGGTGATCTAACACCCATAAATGTTACGCCTCCTTTGGGAGTTCGCACCATTTACTAGTTAGACTAGGTCCCACCTAATTGTTAACATAACAACCAGCGTTTTCAATTTTAGCCTTGCAATTTTACTGACAAGAACTCTTGGGAGGATATCAATAAAATTACATTGAGTGTGTTACCAAGATATCGACCCTCAATTTTCTCTCACGAAAATCCCTCCTTGGGGAGTAGATCTCGTTTGAGTCCATTGTCTAGTCTATCCTTGTAAGGAAGTATGTTGCTAAATTCCATTCATGGACGCCCCTTGGGGGGATTACCAATAAATAATAAAGCTCAACTAACCTTGGAGGCCATAGGTGTTACCAAAACACCTTCTCCCACTCAATTATTTAAGGCGTGTGATTAAATCCCATAGAATGATTTACCGAGTTATCTAGATGCCAATTTAGATACCTAAATCATTCAATGCATGTTCATACCAAAAGAGATATATGCGTGGCACTCCTATTCTATATGTCATGTTATCATACAATAACAAATATTGTAATATTTAAGCATAAATTAAATAGCAACAATTTTGGCCCATCCTAGAAAAACAAGTAAATTACAATTTGTCAGGAATACAAGATCTTCAGGTGGCCCATCAACCATACGCTCATCCTTCGGCCTTCTCCCATGGGCGAGCGCAGCCCACAACCCCACAAAGGGGCTGCCTTACGCAGCCCATAAGGCCACACAAGGCTGCCATGCGCAGCCCACCAAAGTTTGGGCTTATCATGTGCAGCCCAATCCACTCCTAGGGTGCGCACGGTGCTCGTACTTGGTTCCGGTTGCTTCGTTTTGCTTCGTGTCTTCGAATCTCCAAGACCTAAATATATTACGGCAGTATATATATAATAAATACTGCAGTATTAATTTTTTTTTTTTTTATTCACTGCAGTATTTTTACAAACCAAAAACTGCACATACTAAAAATAAAAAAAAAAAAAACTGCAGTAACCCTAAAAAAAATACTGCACATATATATAAAAAAAAAAATAAAACCTAGCAATCTACCAAGAAGGAATTATGGCGATAATAGACCACCCTTCTTGTTACAACTCCGAAACAAAAATTACATTGAAAATCTAGGGCCAAAATCGAGCAATAACAAACCACATAAAATATATATAAATCTATACATCACATGTAATTATATATTTGAATACCTAGAGTGCCATCTCTTTCTAAACATGCATAATCACAATAAAAAGAAATAGATCCACGTATATATACGTTAATTAATTAAAAGGGTTCAACCTAGGCTCTGATACCAATAAACAAATAAAAGTGTTACACGCAGCGGAAGCGATACTAAAGACGATTTAGTGACTTTTAAAATTTTTCCTTTATGAACCTTAAACCCTTTTAATCAATAAACATGCATATATATCAACAAAAGTAAATTACCTCTTGTCGCGTGATCCGATTGACTTACATCGATGGTAATCCGCAAGACCTTCAATCCGAGCACGAACGTGGATCACCTAGGAGCGTGGTCTCCCTTTCCTTTGAATTGCAAACCTGTGAATGGACCAAACAAATACTTTCTTTTCTTTGTTAGTCACAAAACAATCAAAAGAATGTCAAAATTATTCCGGTCACTTTTGAGTTCACAATCTTATGATCGAAACTCGCGTGAACCTAGATCGATATCGTATACACAAGCTTATTGATGTTTAAGCAATTGTATACTATCAAAGAATAATTTTTCACTCCTTTTTGTCTCTCTAGAATAAAAACTCTCTTAGAATTAAGAAGAAGAAGAAAGAAAATAAAAACTCAAGCACCAATTCATTGATGTGGCCGCACCCTATAAGAACATATATATAGGTTGGCCGAATTTTTCTTCTTTTTCCTTTAGGGTTGCCGAATTCTATGTAGTATCTAATTAGGGTTGGCCGAATTTCATCATGTCACTTATATAGGGTGACTGAAATTCAACCCTAATTCTTTTTAACTTTATAGACTTCAAACCCTAATCCAACTCTTTTATTTTTATTCTTTTATTTGACTAAATAAAAAAAAAAGACTCCTTATTTGATTAAATAAATAATACTAATTTATTTATTTACTTATCAAACAAGTCTTTTACTTTTAGGAAAGATTTGTTTCTTTAATTAAACAATTAATCAATAAATCAATTAATTCTTATTTAATTAAAACAAATGAAACAAAATAATATTTTTAGGTCAAAACCTTAACCTAGCCGCCCCACTTATATATAAGATGGGCCTAATATTATTTTCCTATTTCATTTAATCCATTGGACTTTAAATAAAAAAGCCCACATGTGAACCAGACCCATTCTTACTAAAAGAAACAAGCCCACATGTCTTTCATTAATATATTAATATAATTGAGCAGCCCATTACTTAAATAATGTGCAAATTATATTCTTAATATATTAAATGCAATTCTAGATGGACCCTTAAATTGGTCCGGTAGAATATATCAAGTGATCCATGCAAGTCCGTGTGGATTGGGGATCTTGGCGGGCCATCTAAATTTAAGCTTCAATAGACATAACCTAATCACAATCAACAAATGATTCACTTAGGTCCGATCCATTAATTTTAACTCATTCCACTAAAGAGCTAAAACTGAACTCTTAAATAAAGATAGAAAAGGAAGATGCTCCTCATTCATACCCTAGACAATCATATTGGAGATAGTGTATCCTCGTGATTAATATCAGTAATCGCCAAGAGTTCATAGACCGCCTATAACTCTCCAAGTTACCATATTTACTCATATGACCACGTTTTGAACTTGGATATTTTGACTTGTCCAGAAGCCATGTTTTCAATAGACACTATTGAAAACTCAACGTTGAGATTTAATATCCAATTACCTCAAAACATCCATATGATGATATTATACTCTCATTTAATTAAATGGAGCCACGATGTCCATATCTATAAATGAAGTCCTCTATCGATTAACAAATGAATATCACCAAACTATCGAGGATAGACTATGCGATATAATCGTACTCATTGATAACTCAAATGATATCACTTGCAACCATAAGTCCATCATTTATCTCAGGATTAAGATAGACTCTCCGATTGTCCTGATAATGAAAAGACTATTATCTATTGACGGTTCTAGATAAAGCTTTTCATTGTGATCCAGTTCAATGCACCCAGTGCACTAGATCCTTTTGCTCGAAGACACTCCGATGATTTTAGACTCATCATATCTCATTTGATCCCACTCAAATGCTAGCAAAAGAATTCTACAACTTTAACAAGATAAAGGTGCCCAACCTTTAACTTAAGTTGTGAACAATATTCAAGACCAACTAATGAATTGTGTCTACCATATACATATCCAGATGTACGAACAATTCTTCTTTTCCCATAGTCTTTAGACCTTATGATTATTTACTTTGACAATTATAATACAAACTATAAATGCTATACGATTTGTTAAACCAGAAATCGCTTTATTAATATGAAAAAGATTGTTAATTACAACATTACACTCTTGCTATTGAGCATAATCCTAACAATAGATGGTTTCTCTTGAAACATTGAGGGGGGTATAGTGATTATATACATCTTTCTCCCTTGCTACTTAGGCAAGTTCTTTTAGAGGGACCGCCCCAGGAGGCAATCTCCTAAGAAGGGATCTTCTAGTCGAGTACCTTTCCTGGTACGAGGGAATAGGAGGCAGCCTGTAGGTTGACCTGTTTAGGGGCTGATTTTGGAATCGCTTGACTGGTACGGGATTTGGAGCCTCCTTCTTAAGACGCGGGGCCAGCCAGGCATCATCATGTACAACCTTGATCCGGAGTTGCTCTTTTATGTCTACTTGTTCTAAAGCTCGATTGTAGGCTTCCTGGTAAGTTTCTAGTGGATGCTTAGCAAAAGAGCGGAATAGTCTGCCCGCCCATAAGTTACTTCAGAAATTAGCCAAGGTTTCTTTTATGTCGAATACTCCCATCTGGATCACTTCCTTATATAATTTCTCCACATAAGACCTTAATGTTTCACCCCGCTCCTAGATCACAAACTGAAGCAAGATAGGGTCATTGGGACGAGGCTTGATTCCTTTAAACTATGCACAGAAATCTGTGGTGAGTTTAGAAAAAGAATCAACACTACCTGATGACAATTTCCTAAACCACGTTTTGGCACAGTAAGTCAAGGTCGAGGGGAATATCCTACACATGGCTGACCGTGTTTAATTCTGGACTTCCATCTAGTGGACAAAGCTTTCCAGGTGACTGATAGGATCCTCTATTCCGGAATACTTTTCAGAGGGCATCCTGGATTTGGGGGGATAACCTCGCTTCCCTGATACTTTTGGAGAATGGTGCATTCATCTCACCTAGGGGTTCTTCCCGATTCCATGATACTTTCCCTTCTTTAACTCCTCTAACTTTTTAGTCATTTTGGCCATCTGATCTTCCAGACGCTGAGATTTAGCGTTTTCGAATCAAGCCACCAAGCCTTTTTCATCCAAGATCTTTGAATCAACAACCACTTCCTTCCACTTGGCTTTCTGGTGCCTACTTCTAGGGCTTTTTTTAGGATCTGGCGCTTCTTTCTGAGTCTAGCTGTGGATCTTTCTTCTCTCCCCTTGGCCTTTCCAGGGGTTGGACTCTCCTCGGTGGAATCTCAATTGCGGATTTCAGCAGTCGAGGTTTGAGATTAACTTGGGGGACCGGGGTTGGTGGAGATGGACTTAGTCGGTCAAATATTGGTACCCAGATACTTGGGCCAATGTCTCATGCTATCCCGGCAGCTTCAAAGGGGATTCCTTGAGCTATCATTCTGAGTCGGATGGCTTTTACGTAGGCAGGAGCTTGTTGCTCTAGAATATCACGATTGATCTCCTGCCCAATCGAATCTCGAGGCAAGGGGCATGTGGTTGTGACTAGAGGAGGTATTGGTGCAGGTTTGTCATTCGTGGATCCTCTACCTCGTCTTTGAGCTCTTTCGGTGGACGCGAGTGACAAGGGTCCAGATGGAGCCAGATGGGCCTAAAAGGATCGTAGTCTCATCTTTCTACTTCACCGGGTAGAACTAAGACAGCTTTTCTATAAATGTTGGGAAGGTAGTTCTCCACAGACGTCACCAAAAGTGTTAATGGAAAATTACACTGGGGAAAATCTCCATATAACAACTTTAAGGACCAAGATCGAGATAGATCCCAGTCGGAGGGGTATCACGTGGTTCGATACCAACAAGACTTCTATCAAAGCAAAATAAAATTGATACAAGAAACAATCAACTACTACGATTTTATTGATGAAAATATGAATACAGCTTATCAAATTAGGGTGGTGGCGATATGTGACGGTATTATAAGATTTTTTTAGGTCATGGAGATGGCATGCTCGTGCCTGTTGATAAAGTAAAATTGAAAACGAGTGTAGGGTTTGGGGAGGCCAATTTCCGATCCCTTTTCTAATGAATATAATGTCGTATATGTAGATCCCCTTGCTTGCCATGCACTCCTATAATTTCGGTCTAGGGTTTTAGCGATCCCAAGACTTTCCTTCCGTCAATAGAGACGACCTTGTAGGAGCTTTTATTTTCCGAATCAAGTGATTCCTTTTGGGGAGGATCCTAATAAGAGTGGACTCTTTATTCCAATGGATTTTTTTCACGGCAGGGGTAGAGTCTACCTTATTATTGGGACATGAACGACCGCGTTTCATCCCTCTAGCTTTGGAGTTTTAAGGTTGATGCTTTCTTGGTTAGGTGTTTGATCGACGGGGTATCCTGATATAGGTTGTTCTTACAGCAGGGTACCTGGCTGAATGTAGAAGCGGGGTACTTAGCGGATGTGGTATATGGATGCCTATCTAATACGACAATGAGGTACCCTGCTGACGTAATGGCGGGATACCCTATTGATCTTAGTAGCGAGATACCTGACTGGTGCAATAGCGGGGTACCTTGCCGAGCTTTGTGACAGGATTTTGAGTAGAACTTTACATCAGCCTACTTAGGGGTTACCAGGGTTGATGGGCTTGCTGGCTTTGTCCGAAGGATGAGGTAGGTATCCATATTTAATTTAGCATTCTTCTTTCTAAGAGTAGCTAGGCGGTATCTTGGCTTGTGTCTCTTCCTTGTATCTAGGTGGAAAATTCTTCTTTGATCTTTTGCCTATTTTGGCGGTTAACAAAATTCTACCAAGACTTAGTATAAGCAGGTGAGACAACATACTTGCAAAAAAGAGAGGAAACCTTTCATTGACCTTAAAGGGAGCCCAAACCCCAATTTTGGGCTATAGATAAAATAATAAAGGGGAAAACAAAGGTAAATAGGTCATGCATCTCCACCACCCTGCTCCTGAACCCTAGTCTGCCACACAAGTGTCCTCGATTGCCTTGATGATTGCCTCAATTGGGATTCTTTCAACTCCTAACACCCCGGGTGCAGCAGGAACTTTCCCCTCCTCTGCTAACTCAGTCACAGCCTCAACAAGATTCTCTGTCTCCTCCGTCTTGTTATCCGAATGGGTTGGAAGTTTAGATACTAATGTTGTGACTTCTCTTACCTGATCAATAATAGGCGGGGTAGACCCTTGGAGAATGAAAAGATTAGAAACTGCAGCAGATGTAGAAGGATCCGCTTGGATCGGAGTAGACCCTAGAAGTCAGACAGCTCTTGCTTCAATCTGCTTCCGATCCCACCCAATGGAGTGTTAGGATTATGCTCAATAGCAAGAGTTTAATGTTGTAATTAACAATCTTTTTCATATTAATAAAGAGATTTCTGGTTTAACAAATCGTATAGCATTTATAGTTTATATTATGATTGTCAAAGTAAATAATCATAAGGTCTAAAGACTATGGGAAAAGAAGAATTGGTCGTACATCTGGATATGTATGTGGTAGACACAATTCTTTAGTTAGTCTTGAATATTGTTCACAACTTAAGTTAAAGGTTGGGCACCTTTATCTTGTTAAAGTTGTAGAATTCTTTTGCTAGCATTTGAGTGGGATCAAATGAGATATGATGAGTCTAAAATCATCGGAGTGTCTTCGAGCAAAAGGATCTAGTGCACTGGGTGCATTGAACTGGATCACAATGAAAAGCTTTATCTAGAACCGTCAATAGATAATAGTCTTTTCATTATCAGGACAATCGGAGGGTCTATCTTAATCCTGAGATAAATGATGGACTTATGGTTGCAAGTGATATCATTTGAGTTATCAATGAGTACGATTATATCGCATAGTCTATCCTCGATAGTTTGGTGATATTCATTTGTTAATCGATAGAGGACTTCATTTATAGATATGGACATCGTGGCTCCATTTAATTAAATGAGAGTATAATATCATCATATGGATGTTTTGAGGTAATTGGATATTAAATCTCAACGTTGAGTTTTCGATAGTGTCTATTGAAAACATGGCTTCTAGACAAGTCAAAATATCCAAGTTCAAAACGTGGTCATATGAGTAAATATGGTAACTTGGAGAGTTATAGGCGGTCTATGAACTCTTGGCGATTACTGATATTAATCACGAGGATACACTATCTCCAATATGATTGTCTAGGGTATGAATGAGGAGCATCTTCCTTTTCAATCTTTATTTAAGAGTTCAGTTTTAGCTCTTTAGTGGAATGAGTTAAAATTAATGGATCGGACCTAAGTGAATCATTTGTTGATTGTGATTAGGTTATGTCTATTGAAGCTTAAATTTAGATGGCCCGCCAAGATCCCCAATCCACACGGACTTGCATGGATCACTTGATATATTCTACCGGACCAATTTAAGGGTCCATCTAGAATTGCATTTAATATATTAAGAATATAATTTGCACATTATTTAAGTAATGGGCTGCTCAATTATATTAATATATTAATGAAAGACATGGGCTTGTTTCTTTTAGTAAGAATGGGTCTGGTTCACATGTGGGCGTGTTGCAGGTGGGGTATGGAGTGTAGCAGGAGGACTCAGTTGAGAACCAGCTGGGGTTAGGGGAGGAGTAGTTGTAGGCCGAATAGATCCGACATTGGCAGTTGGAGAAACAGAATGAGGAGGAGAAGAAACAGTAAGTGCATCTGGGAGTGCTATAGAAGGAGCAGTTGTAAAAACTACCAAGTCAGTCAACATGTAAGATAAAGTTGATCAAGTATAAAAGAAGCAAGACAAATAAAGCTAATTACGTGGGACAGCCAGGGAGATTTTGAGGTATCGATCCACCTTATCACCATCAAAAAGGTCAGAAGTGGGATACTTCAAATTCGTGTAAAATGGGCTAGGATTTTCTCCAGGATACCCTGTGAGTCCTTAGAGATTTTCCCTTTACCCCATTTTTCTTGCCCACTAAATTGAATGGGAACTAGGTGCTCAACCTCGTCAATGTAAACTAAGTCGCCCCAATCTCCTCCGACCACGACCCACTCCTCGCACCATGGACGAGGGTACTTCACGGTAGCTCTTGGGACAATGAATTTCAGAGGATTCTTTACCCTCAAATAGAATTGGCCTTTGGGACCCGACTTGAGGACTACCACCTGAAAGATGTGTCGGATCTCATCGTATCCTAGCTCCCTCACAATTCTGTCCATCTCGCACTGCCCATTCCAGAGCACTAGAAATCCTATCAGATGTTTCCAGAACCCTGGCAAGATCTGCAGCAGGGTAAGACCAAGAGCGACTAGTACCCTACGGAGGGTAGGATGGAAAGGTAGCTTGACCCTACACTCAAAAGCCGCCACGTGGATGGGGACTTCTGTTAAGATTATGCTCAATAGCAAGAGTGTAATAATATAATTGACAATCTTTTCATATTAATAAAGTGATTTCTGATTTAACAAATCTTATAGCATTTATAGTTTAATTATTATAATTGTCAAAGTAAATAATCATGAGGTCAAAAGACTATGAGATATGAAGAATTGTTCGTACATCTGGATATGTATGAGGTAGACACAATTCTTTAGTTAGTCTTGAATATTATTCACAACTTAAGATAAAGGTTGGGCACCTTTACCTTGTTAAAGTTGTAGATTCTTTTGCTAGCATTTGAGTGGGATCAAATGAGATATGATGAGTCTAAAATCATCAAAGTGTCTTTGGGTAAAAGAATCTAGTGCACTAGGTGTATTAAATAGGATCACAATGAAATACTTTATCTAGAACCGTCAATAGATAAAAGTTTTCATTATGAGGACCATTGGAGAGTCTATCTGATTCCTGAGATAAATGATGGACTTATGATTACAAGTGTTATCATTTGAGCTATCAATAAGTACGATTATATAGCATAGTCTATCCTCGATAGTTTGGTGGTATTCATTTGTTAATCGATAGAGGACTTCTTTTATAAATATGGACATCGTGGCTCCATTTATTTAAATGAGAGTATAATATTGTCATATGGATGTTTTGAGGTATTGGATATTAAATCTTAACATTAACTTTTCGATAGTGACTATTGAAACATGGTTTCTAGACAAGTCAAAATATTCAAGTTCAAAATGTGGTCATATGAGTAAATATGGTAACTAGTAGAGCTCTAGGTGGTCTATGAGCTCTTGGCGATTACTGATATTATTCACGATGATACACTATCTCCTACAAGATTGTCTAGGGTTTGAAAGAGAAACATTTACTTGTTTTATCTGTATTTAAGAGTATAGTTTTAGCTCTTTAGTTGAATGAACTAAAATTAATAGATCGGACCTAAGTGAATTATTTATTGATTGTGATTGAGTTATGTCTATTGAAGCTTAAATTTAGATAGCCCACCAAGATCCCCCATCCACACGGACTTGCATGGATCACTTGATATATTCTACCGAACCAATTTATAGGTCCATCTAGATTGTATTTAATATATTAAGAATATAATTTGTACATTATTTATTTAATGGACTATTAAATTATATTAATATATTAATGGAAGGCATATGAGCTTGTTTCTTTTAGTAAGAATGAGTCTAGTTCACATATGGACTTTTATATTAAAATCTAATGGATTTATTAAAATGGAAAAACAATATATAAACCCATATACACATGTTAGGCGGCAAGGCTATATATAAAGCCTAGTATATTGTTTTATTTTATTATTTAATTAAATGGGAATTAATTTATTTATTTATTAATTATTCAATTAAGAATCAAAAACTTTTTTTGACTATTAGTAGTATACTATTGATGGTAGTATAATAGGAATCAAAGATTTTATTTGGTAAGTAAATAAATAAAAGGATTTTATTTACCTAATCAAATTAGGAAGTTTTTGATATAGTTATAAAAGAATGAAACATTAAAGAGTTGGATTAGGGTTAGGATTCTAAGGTTGATAGGTATTTTGGTGAAACACAAATCCTCCTTATAGGAGAATTCGGCCACCACCTAAATTACCCATCAAGGGAATTCGGCCAACCCTAATTATTTTTCAAGAAGGATTTCGGCCACCTATATAACACAACATATAGAATTCGGCCACCCTTTAATGCTTGCTTGAGAGTTATTTTTTCTTTAGTTTAAAAAATAGAATCCATCTCTTAGATTAGTGAAGAATTCGGCCAAGAGAAAGAAAAGAAGAAGAGACGTTTTATTTCGATAGTGCACTAGAAGCTTTTATATCAAAAGGCTTTGTGCACAACTTCAAATTACGTTCACACGAGTTTCGATCAAAAGATTGATAACTCAAAAGTGAACGGAATGATCTTTATGATCTCTTGGAAGTTTATGTGACCAACGAAAAAGAAAAAGTTTTTGTTATCCATCTTCAGGTACTCAATTCAAAGAAAAGGAGACCACGCTCCTAGGTGATCCACGTTCGTGATTGGATTGGAAGATCTTATGGATTACCATCGATGCAAAGTCAATCGGATCACGCGACAAAAGGTATGTTACTTCTGTTTATACATTAATTTAATTAAGGGTTAAGGGTTAAGGTTCATCTATTAAAAGGAAAATTTTTCTTATATACCAAACCTATTTTCGCATTCCGCTGCGCATATAAATCTTTTTTCCCTACAACTTCGCCCTTAACCCGGGTATAGACATCATAAACCCGATGCGGAAGAGTGGGAGTGATGGCGTTAGGAATTTGGTACTCCTTCCTTAAACGGGCTAGGGTATCAACCATATAGACGGAGTTGGTAACAACCCGATCTTTAGGAGGAAGGGTGAAAGCATGCCTGATTGGTATTCTGGTGGGGACTCCTTCCTCATCATCATCGTCATCATCATCCTCATCTGCTTCCTCATCGGCGATCTCGACCAAGTTGTCAGATTTGTTGTTTAACCCCGACCCAACAGCGTTGGGTCAGGATAGAGCTTTCCGCGGTATCATTCTCCTCACGACCCCTCTTTCTCGAGTGTAATGGGGTTCACTCGATCGAAACCTCCTTCTCCATATCAAAAAGCTCATCAAGGCTGTCAGAAGGGTTTGAGGGGTTCGCTATGGCAGAAAGTAGGAGAAGAAGAAGAAAAATCACAGAGATCTCTGAAGCGAAGAAAGATGAAGAGAGAGGAGTTTGAATATGAAATTCGAAGTTGGTGTGAGAAGAAGGAAGAAGGTTAGGTTATTTATAGCTATAGGAATAAGCGGTTACCAGAATACACAAGGAAGCAATAATTAATGACCGGAGACTCCAGGGCTGCCGTGCGTAGCCCACCAAGCTTGGGCTTGCCATGCGCAGCCCAATCCACTCCTAGGGTGCGCACGGTGCTCGTTCTCGGTTCCCGTTGCTTCATTTTTCATCATGTCTTCGAATCTTCAAAACCTAAATATATTACGGCAGTATTTAAACAAATAAAATACTGCAGTTTTTTTTTTTTTTTTTAATCACTGCAATACCTTTTTACATACAAAAAACTGCACATAATAAAAATTAAAAAAAAAAAACTGCAGTAGTATAAAAAAAATACTGCACCTATATATAAAAAAAAAATAAAACCTAGCAATCTACCAAGAAGGAATTATGGCGATGATAGACCACCCTTCTTGTTACAATTCCATAACAAAATTTACATTGAAAATCTAGGACCAAAATCGAGCAATAACAATCCACACAAACATATATAAATCCATACATCCACATGTAATTATATATTTGAATACCTAGAGTGCCATCTCTTTCTAAACATGCATAATCACAATAAAAAGAAATAGATCCACGTATATATACGTTAATTAATTAAAAGGGTTCAACCTAGGCTCTGATACCAATTGTTGGGAAAAATACCAAAGAAGCACACGCAGCGGAAGCGATACTAAAAATTAGATTTAGTGACTTTTAAAAAATTTTCCTTTATGAACCTTAAACCCTTTAATTAATTAAACATACATATACAATAACAAAAAGTAGAATACCTTTTGTCGCGTGATCCGATTGACTTACGTTGATGGTAATCCGCAAGATCTTCAATCCTAGCACGAACGTGGATCACCTAGGAGCGTGGTCTCCCTTTTCTTTGAATTGCAAACCTGTGAATGGACAAAACAAACTTTTCTTTTCTTTGTTAGTCACAAAAACAATCAAAAGAATGACTAAGATTATTCCGGTCACTTTTGAGTTCTCAATCTAATGATCGAAACTCGCGTGAACCTAGATCGATATCGTATACACAAGCTTATTGATGAATAAGCAAATAGTATACTATCAAAGAATAATCTAACACTCCTTTTTGTTTTAGTAGAATAAAAAGCTTTCTATGAATTGAGAAGAAGAAGAAATTTGTATCATGAACCCATATCATAGTGGCCGAATTCTATACTTGTCAATATATAGGTGGCCTAAGTTTGCTTCTTCTTTTCTTTTATTATTAGGGTTGCCGAAATCCTAACCTAGAAATAACTAGGGTTGCCGAAATCACATGCCCACCATAGGCTTATGTTGCACCCTAATTTCCATCTAGTTTTTAAGACATCAAACCCTAATCCAACTCATAGATCTTTTATTCTTTTATTTTGACTAAATAAAAAAGACTTCTTATTTGATTAAATAAATAAAACTAATTATTTATTTCCTTATCAAACAAGTCTTTTAATTTTACTTTTAGGAAATATATTTCCTGATTAGAAAAGATTTGTTTCTTTAATTAAACAATTAATTAATAAATTAATTAATTCTTATTTAATTAAAACAATGAAACAAAATAATAAATTAGATTAAACTAACCCTTGCCGCCTCACTTAGAGTAAATGGGCCAAAATATTATTTTCTTATTTCATTTAATCCATTGGACTTTAAATAAAAAGCCCACATATGAACCAGACTCATTCTTACTAAAAAAAACAAGCCCACATGTCTTTCATTAATATATTAATATAATTGAACAGCCCATTACTAAAATAATGTACAAATTATATTCTTAATATATTAAATGCAATTCTAGATGGACCCTTAAATTGGTCCGGTAGAATATATCAAGTGATCCATGCAAGTCCGTGTGGATTGGGGATCTTGGCGGGCCATCTAAATTTAAGCTTCAATAGACATAACCTAATCACAATCAACAAATGATTCACTTAGGTTCGATCCATTAATTTTAACTCATTCCACTAAAGAGCTAAAACTGAACTCTTAAATAAAGATAGAAAAGGAAGATGCTCCTCATTCATACCCTAGACAATCATATTGGAGATAGTGTATCCTCGTGATTAATATCAGTAATCGCCAAGAGTTCATAGACCGCCTATAACTCTCCAAGTTACCATATTTACTCATATGACCACGTTTTGAACTTGGATATTTTGACTTGTCCAGAAGCCATGTTTTCAATAGACACTATTGAAAACTCAACGTTGAGATTTAATATCCAATTACCTCAAAACATCCATATGATGATATTATACTCTCATTTAATTAAATGGAGCCACGATGTCCATATCTATAAATGAAGTCCTCTATCGATTAACAAATGAATATCACCAAACTATCGAGGATAGACTATGCGATATAATCGTACTCATTGATAACTCAAATGATATCACTTGCAACCATAAGTCCATCATTTATCTCAGGATTAAGATAGACTCTCCGATTGTCCTGATAATGAAAAGACTTTTATCTACTAACGGTTATAGATAAAGTATTTCATTGTGATCCAGTTCAATGCACCCAGTGCACTAGATCCTTTTGCTCGAAGACACTCCGATGATTTTAGACTCATCATATCTCATTTGATCCCACTCAAATGCTAGCAAAAGAATTCTACAACTTTAACAAGATAAAGGTGCCCAACATTTAACTTAAGTTATGAACATTATTCAAGACTAACTAAAGAATTGTGTCTACCACATACATATCCAGATGTACGAACAATTCTTCTTTTCCCATAGTCTTTAGACCTTATGATTATTTACTTTGACAATTATAATATTAAACTATAAATGCTATACGATTTATTAAACCAGATATCACTTTATTAATATGAAAAAGATTGTCAATTACAACATTACACTCTTGCTATTGAGCATAATCCTAACATCATGTCACTCCTATCATCCGAGTACCTCGCTGCTATGAGGTCCATAGGATTCTGCCACTACACCATCTTGGCATTCTGCTATTGTCCCATCCTAGTACCCTGCTATTGTAATACCTTGGTACCCCGATCCCTCATAAAACTAGTCTAACAAGAATATTATGTGAACACTAAACTAGAATTCTCCTCCAACAGCATAGAGGAAAGGAGTAGACTCCCTCACCATTTAAAACACCATAAATAAGATTTGATAAATCAATTGATTCATACTTTCAAATATAAACGAAAACATGACGTCATTTAAGGGAGCGATTCCCGCGTAAATTGACAACCTCCAAATAGCTTTTTACCACTTATCTACTCATATGATTTCGTCATCTCCAACGGAGTCAGAATCCTCATATTGGAATAGATCATAAATCGTCATTGTATTCGTGTCTAGTTTTAATCTATCAAGGGGTTGTATTTCATTTGTTCATGATTTAATAATCTGTTTCTTTTCCACCTTTAAATGGCTACTTGTGTTTTGCTTGTTTTTACTGAAATTGCACATGTATTAAACTACGTGATACCCCTCCGACCGTGGCTACCCCGATCACGGTCTTAAAAGTTGTTAATTGGAATTCCACCCCCGTTGGCAATTTTCAATTAACACCTAGCTTGATATCATGCTAGGTGTATGAAAAAGCTTGGGAAGTATGAAAAACACTGTATGGAAAAAAAAAATGAAAGCTTTTAGGAAGTATTTATTTAAAGGGAGGAAGAAAATGTTGTAATTATTTTGGTGGGAAACAGTTAGAAATAATAATTTGTACTAAGTTGAATGGTTGATTATGCAGTATGGGAATAGGTCGACCAAATTTAGGTTCAGTCGACCAAAGTTACAAATGCACTAGTGTTAATACACGTAAAACTCATATTGTTTTACAGATACACTAGTTTCAAACATGTGAAACTAGTATCGTTTAACAAATCTCGCATTAAAATAGATATTTTAATTTACATATTATTTAATGAAGTCAATGTCACACATACACTAGTTTCATACATGTGAAACTAATATGTTTTTACAAATGCGCTAGTTTCATACAAGTGAGACTCATATTGTTTTACAAATGCATTAGTTTCATACACGCAAAACTATTATCGTTTACCAAATCTTGTCTGTTTTAAGTAATTCTCTTCATGTGCTCTTGATATGTGCTTTTGGGAAGTATTTGTAGGTGGGAGGAAGAAAATGTTGTAATTATTTTGGTAGAAAAAAGTTAGAAATAATAATTTGTACTAACTTGATTGTAGGATTATGCTGCATGCGAATAGTTCGACCAAATTTAGGTTCAGTCGACCAAAGTTACGAATGCACTGCTTTCATACACTTGAAACTCATATTGTTTTATAAATGCAATAGTTTCATACCCACGAAACTAGTATCGTTTAACAAATCTCGTATGTTTTAAGTAACTCTCTCCATGTGCTCTTGATATGTGTTTCCCATTATGTTTTAATCTCAACTTTAATTGAACACATACAATAATTAATATAAAAATAGAACAATATAAAATAGTAAAACATTTAAACTTAAATTGTAATTAAAAACTAATCATCAACTACTATTAACTCTTTTTCCAATGATCTCCATTTCACGATGATAATAGTATTGTTGAAGATAAGGAGGCATTCCACTTGTATCCATTTACATTATTTTCTCTTCTTCTCGTAAATGTGCTAAGTCAATCTTTCGTTTTTCTATTTCCTCCATTTCTTTTTCTAAAAGATACTTCTTCTCAATAATGTATGTTTTTCTTGTTTTTCTTCTTTTTTGTCTGTGCTCATATCTTAAAATCATAACGAAATGATCATCATTTTTTTCTCTAATCTTACGTTTCTCACTTTTCTTTACAATTGGCCTCTCTAAATCAACAAAGTTGGTGTCAACATTACTATGTTCATCAAGATTTATAGGAGCATTTGCAGTTGATGAAGATGATATACTGGGGGATGAAGTTGAACCCAAACACTTTTTTGCTTACTACAAGAAAAATGCTCTTCAACAACTCCATCTAGACATCACCAATTCTCAACTATGTGTCGTCAAATGATTTTAGCGACACCAAAGCAAGTGTCTCCACCTCGTTGACCTAGCCCTGTCACAGATTAGAATAGGCGATGCATTGAGATCTTTGTTTCCAAAAACTACTTTTTTGTTACACAGGTATAGTGTCACAATAAATATCAAAAGAGCTTCATTTGTTACCCATAATAACATTTTTTACGGTACTCGATATACGTCACGGAAAATATAATTATTTTAATTTATTTTTAATCAAATTTTAAAATTATATTTAAATTAATCTTTTGTGATGCATTCATTATACATTTAGCAACACAGCAAAAGAGTAACTAAAGGTAATATTATTAATATTTTTAAAAGATTATATATATTAATTAAATTTATATTTTAAAAATACATAATTCACATTCTGTTCCACATTACTACCAATATATTTTTGCTTGATAATTAATTTATTAAATTTTCTTTTATTTATAATTATCATTTTTTATTTTTTATTTAGTGCAAAAAGGTTGAGTTGAGTACAAAATATCAATCCAAAAGGAAATAAGATATCCAATAAAAAAATGCTTACAATAAATATTCCAAATATTCAATTACATCAAGGTGTAACTCTCCTAAATAAAATATAATTTAAATATACAAATATCATCAAAATTGAAGGAAGAACAAGGTTTAGTGGAAGATCCAATCGAATTTTGATAAGTTGAATCCACTTGTAATTGCAATTTCAACATCTGCCAACATTTAAATGTATACTTCTGTAAAAGAAATATATCAAAGTTATAGTTAGCAAATAGGATAAGCAAATTTTGAAAGAAAACAGCAATTGAACATATTATAAATTGAAATTTATCACAATCAACAATCAATGATAAATTCAACTCAATGATTAAATTTAAATCAAAAGAAAAAAAAAGATGATTAAATGAGTGAGAGCTCATACCTTTAATGGTAAAAAAAATACCAGCTATTAACATCTTTCCACTAAAAAAATCTCATTTAAGTTGCTGTTAAAAAAAAAAAAAAAAAAATTAAAAATTAAAAACTTTAAAATTAAAAAAAAATTAAAAAAAAAATTAAAAAAACTCACTTCAAATATAATAAAATCGAGAATCCAGAAATTAACATGTATAAAAACTAGAAGACACCCATGTCCAAATATAAAATTGTAAAACAAACATGATAAAAAAAAATGAAGAAAAAAAATAAGTACTCTGATAGGGAGATAAGAACTGCAGAACTTTATTGTCAAAAAAAAAACTGCATAACATTTTATTTTTTAGAACAAAGAAACCGTAGATTTGGGAAGTGGTAATAAATCGATCTCATACCGATAAAAATGATGTTAAAATGAAATATGGTCATAAGACAAATTGAGGAAATCATGACAAACATCAAATTGTTGAATAAAAGCAAATAGAATATATATATCTAAAAAAGGAAAAAAATGAAGCATTCAATTAAAAAGTATGAAAGATTGGTAGGTAGCATACCTACGACCTTATATGCTTGTCAAGAATAAGACCATTAAATATAACCGGAACATAATGAGCATAGGCTACTATATTCATCTCCAAGTACTATTATAGTTTAGGGATTTTTTTTTTCTTTAGAGAGAGGCTGTTCCTAAATTATGGTTATCAAAACAGATTTCAAATATGAAATATCAGTAAAATACTTAATTTTACAGTTCTTTTTTTTATGTATTTTAGGAAAAAATAAATTTCAATAGAATTATGAGAAAGTGATCATATTATATGATATTAACTTGCACATTTTTTTTTAAAACTATTTACACATATCATTATTGTTTTGAAAATATATAGTTAACGGTAAATCCAAAAAACTTAATTTTTATATCTTTCAAACAACAAAAATAAAAATTTAGACTTCCTATATATATTAATTAATAGGTGAACATCAATTATTTATATAGTAAATATATATATAATTATTTTATTACCGTATATTTCAAAATTGTCATACTTTTTAGTAATTATTGAGTTAAATCGATTATAAATTGTCACTGATTTTTCTTGTTTCATAGTAATCTTAATCATAATTTTGATGATTTTTTATATTTTTTATTTTGAATTACTAAAATTTGTAGGTGAGAATGATATTAACTAAATAACTATTACTATACGGTGTTAAATGTCAATACAATTTTTTTAAGCATCGTACCCAAAAGTTTTTAAATTTTGTACTACATTATTTGACATTAAGCACCTATATAGTTTATTTCTCAAGATGCACAATGTTGTATAGTCATTTATATCATTATGTGGCATAGAGAACGACTAATTGTTAGAGTTTAAAGTTAAATTGTATTTTAGTCCGATTTCATATTTCTAGGTTAATATTTAAAAATGATTTTTTTTTTTTACAAAGTGTTAAACTCACTATGTAACTTTTAAACGTATTTTTAATTTTAATTACAGTGGGCATTAATATAACGAGGATAAATGTTATCAGACATGAGAGTTTAAATTATTTTAATTGATTACTAATGTTTTGCAATTGAATCTATAAATGGCACAATGAATTATTTGTAGATGGACATTTCAGTAAGTAAACTCTTTTTTTTTTTTTTTTTTTAAGTAAGTAAAATCACTTGTTATTTTGTGGGATATTTTCCCACCAAAAATTAATATTTAGAAAGTTTTCATTGTTCACAAGTGGTTTTTGAATTTTTTATTAATATTTTATTTTTATAAAACTTTTAATAAGATTAATAAATGATTACAATATTGTATTTTCTTGAAATTAGGATATTTATTGTAAAAATACTTTAAAATTAATGAAAGTTAATCGATTTTCATTTTTAATTAATAGACCTATATCTTTAGCGACATCTTTGCTACACATATTGATATGTCTCGCTAATAACAGATTTTTAGCAATGTATAATACATTTTATGAGATAATATATGATGTCGCCATAACAACAACAAGTAGGGGTAACCAAAACTTTACAACTGTGTCATCGAAAAATGAAATTAACATGTCACTTTGATGACTTATTTTCAACGACGTCATACTTAAAGGGTTACCAAATATTTGTATTAGTGACATATTTTTGATGTAACTAACAATTGCAGCGCTAATGAGCAATTTTCTTGTAGTTGCTTGAATATCATTCAACCATTTCAGATGATATCTTAATATATTCCAACAATGTTCAAATATGAATTTTGATTTGGAAATTTCTTGTATAGTGTCTTTGCATTTATAATCTACAAAAAATAAAATAAAAATGAACTCAATTAAATTCATAAAGAAATAAAAATGACATAATATTAATTAATTTATCTGATTATTTAAAATACATACCTTACCTTGTTCATTCACACCACTTTGTTGTCTATTTTCAATTTGAGTGAAACAGCCATGAAATTGTGGCTAGTTGAATCTTTGAACAACATTGCATCAAGGATTTGTCATCCCAATCCGATTCAAAATTCTTGCATTTGTGAAAATATCCCTACACTCGAACCCAATAACTTTTTGTGTATGATCATTCCCTTGCATAGCATCCAAACTAATCTTCCACCACTAAAAAAGATATGTATCCTCCTCCACTAAAAAAGCCTCTAAGCATTTTGTGGGTGAAATAGAACGGGTGGAATTGGTGATGAAGATGATTCAACAAATTGAGATAAATTAGGATATTGTGTAGAAAATTCTGGATGATCAAATTGATCCATTTGATAAAATCAAGTGAAAAAATGAGTAAAATTGAAATGATAAATTATGGTAAAACGGTATTTATAGGGTGAAAATAATTCATAGAGCCGTTACAAATAAATGAAAGGCGTTTCAAATGTATATAGTTGGTAGAATATTAATGATGATATAATATAAAAAAAAAATAATACAATAATAATCGAAGAGGGAGAAGTTGCTTGTTATTATTAAAGAGAGAAAAGCAAAATCTAATTTGATGTAACTCATTTGAAGAGTCTATTAGAGCCACATATGTCGATGTGGCTCGTTTGACTTTCACACTCTAAACTTAGAATATAAATTGTTAAAGTGTTCCACATATCTTCCACATATGTTAAAAGTGTTAAACTACTCATCTCTCAAATATGAAAAATTGAAAAGTATTTGGAATGATATATTGATTAAGGTAAATGGTTATATATATATTTTTGACAATTTCTACATACCGTGAATGAAAGTAAAGCTTAAATCAGATCGATTTTGGTATATAGTTATTATAAATTTTAAAATTTTCTATCATTGTTTTATCTTTTCATCTGTCAAATTAACATGTATCACTTAAGTTCGATTCAATTAGGTAATTAAAAGATGGTATCATTGAAGGATTCTTATCTAGTTAGTAAATAAAAATTGTTATTAATTACTCATTATAAATAGCTTATATATTTCCAAAAGATCACATGTAACATAAAAAAAGAGTCTGATCTTTTACTTAGGGGTATAGATTTTTCTTTTCTTTTCTTGTTCTCACATAAAATTTGCAAGGCAATCAAAAATATAACCTTTTACGGTCAATGAAAAGCTCAATAATAAACAAAACCATACAAATATAATATTCAATAATAGCTTATTACAGCAGTGCTACTTACAGAGAAGCAATTTAAATATATATATATATTTATTGGCAAGCTCAGTACAATGTTTTACCTACCAAGAATGCCCTTATATTATAATTCCTTTCTGGGTAATTTTTTGTTTTTTTTTTTTTCAAAAATTTTTTATCTCCAAATTATTACTATATCTTCAAGCAATTTATATATATGGATATTGTCTAAGGGTGTTCAGCATATGATCGTTTATGATATTTTTTCCCCTTAATCAGTCCAATTTTATAAATATATATATATATATATATATATATATATATATATCTCTTCAAGCAATTTAACTAAATATTTGCTTTTGCTAGAGATAATTGTACCATATATATATATAAGCGGTTGCTCAATTTTAGCAAGAGAAATTAATGGTTAATATCGAAACTGTCTTCCGACATATGTTTGTCCGAAAGACCAGCCAGCAGGGGCAACATTGTAAGAGAGTACAGTTCGACCGTCGCTAGCGGTGACCAGAAAAGAGAGGCTCTGTCCATTAAGGTAGGAGTTGCTCTGCCAGTTTTGGCCCCAATTTCTTGACATGGGTTGCCATCCAGTTCTTGAACCTTTAATGGACACAGAATGCACATCACCAGCTCCTCCAACATTTGTTATCAGGACTAGGTTGAAGTATGAATGTCCATTCACTGCGAATCTGATTCCTCCACTTCTCCTGCATCTTACCCTGCAAAAATTGGATATATGGGGAAAAAATATATTTAGAATCCAATAAATTGAATAATCTAGGCATGTTCGTTTTTCTTTTACAAATATGTTTCTTTCAAATGAATTTGTTGGAATTTCTGAAAATGTAGGGGGATTCGGTTTGTGTATTTCCAGAAACACGAGGACCGTTTTAGCATTAATCCTTACTCGAAGGGAATATTTGGACATTTGACTAAATTTTCATAAATGATACCGTTCTTTTTAAAAAATATATATATATATATATATAGATTTTCTATTGTCAATTTGTCCTAACAATAAATATATCCGGACGAAGAATGTAGATCACTAGATTTACATACTTTGACTCAAAGTGTATGTCAAAACTTCTCCATAATCTATGGTCCACGTTCTTCGTCATGATATATTTATTGTCAAGACAAACTGACAATAGAAAAACTGTGTGTATATATATATAGGAAAATTTCCAAGTCAGTACGTCCTGATATAACTCCATCAGTACATTGGATGTAGACCATTAGATTTACATGTTTTGACTCAAAGTGTATACACTTGTCAAAACTTCTCTATAATCTATGACTCACATACAATGCACTAATGGTGTTATATCAGGATACACCGAGAAAAAAAGAACTATATATATATATTCATAAATGATACTTATAAGATGTAAGACATGATCTCAAAAAAGAAAAATAATAAAAACAATAGACAATATATATAGTTTTAACATGTGTACTTAATTTTTGTAAGTTAATAAAAATAATAATGTCACTCACTTAATTTAAGTCTTACAATTAACTACAAAAAATTACATTTGCGCAACTGTATTCAACATCTATAATGATGAAAATGGATCTGACACATTATATATTTTGAAACAAAACATATACATGTATTAACATATATTACTGAAACTTTGGAATAATTAAAAGTTAAAATTAATATTTTACCTTCTGTATATTACAGGGACAATACCAGCTCTGTACTGGGCAATGTGTTGGAAGATAGGCTGAGAGAGATCAAAGTGGTGGTTGGGAGGATCACACCACCCACCTGGAGGGCAGAAGTTGGTGGCAGTGACCACAATGGAGCCTGGAAGGCACCATTTTGGGTCATTTACACATCTCAGCTCAAAGCAAGCTCCACAACTTAGACCATTATCAAACAAGGCAGTGCTCAGTGCAGCTGTGTTGGTACCATAACCCTGGCTGTACAAGTTCCCATACCCACAAGCCCCACCTGTAGAAAATTATATATATATATATATATATACAGCGACTGTCACTGTCATTTTTCTTCAATTTAATTCCTGTAAATGTAAAAATATAACATTACATACCCATTGTTCCTGAAGCATCGCCGCCTCCATAGAAAGTGGCATGAGCATTAATCCAACCTCCAAAGTACCCATGAACAGATGAGACCATTGAGATCAGAAACCCAACAAAAAGAATCCCCAAAAATTCCATTTTCCTGCAAACAAATAAATAAATAAACATACATAGTACCATAACTAAATGCTAATAATTAAGAGGCAAAAACTAGTATACTTTTTTTGTTCTTCACTTTGGTTATACTACTTTAGAAGAAAAAGAACGATAGAGAGAGAGAAAACCTGTGAAGAGAAAGAAGAAGTTGTTTTAGGAAATTGTATGAGAGGGGGGGCTTGGTTTGAGTGGAATAAATAGAGGGCAGTCGACATCAAAGCTGACTGACAGCCTGACAAGCTTTGAGCTGTTGAGACTTGGGAACGTGCAACTTTAGAGAAAAAAGTTGTATGGAACGGTCTCATTACCATTTGGTGTGACCGTAAAATACAAGTGTGCTATGCGGTAATTTTAAATTATAGTTTTATATTTCTAATGTAAAAGATACACTTGCATTGGGTGGTCTCAACAAATGACAATGAAACCGTCCCATATAAGTTTTTCTCGCAACTCTGAAGTGTGCAGTGGCTTTTGGGACAACTGTGATGAGTTTTCTGTGAACATTCAAGTTTTTTAATGTGTGTTTCGTGGGTTTCAAACCGTGTTGTGGTTTTGGAAGCTTTCCATTTGAGAGATGCCACTGTATATATCTATAAGTGTGGTTAGGGCTTTAAAGGTTATTTTTTTGTTTTTTTTAAACTATTACAATATTTGAGGAATGGGGAATGGGCATAACTTGAACCTTTTGGATATAGATAGAGGTGTAATTTGGATTGGATAATTAGAACCCGATCTGAAGTTCCAGACAAAAAAAAATCTGCATATGAAATTGTCCAAATATTATTTTCTAATACGAGAGGTTAAAAATACTATTCGGATCGTATAAATTTGAATCCAAAATTTTTGCTTACTGCACAATGCCTTAGTTGTAGGGATCTCAAAATTATCTGTTGGTACGGGACCCGTGGGTACCTGACTCGTTAGGGGTGGGTTTTGTGCTTACCATTTATGTTACAGTATGGGGATGGTATTATTTTCAAACCCGATTTAATTTTGGGATGGTTATGGGATTTTAAATCCCCACCCCGACCCATCAAATCCCATTATATATATATATATATATATATATATTTAAGCATGTTATCAGAACAAGAGTTCTAACTAATGGACATGAACACACGCCGTATATGTTGGACTCTCTACAATATAAAAAGAAAAGAATAATCAGAGTCGTTATTATACGAAATAATCAAGAAATACCTCACTCAGATTCATTTCATTTACGCTTTATAACATGTCTAGTGACACAATAGCAAACCTTGGAAGCAATAAAGAAGGGGTTCAAAAAAATTTTGTCACTATTTGGAGGGGCTTTTGTGAGAATGTCACCGGTTTACTAATGTAAGTTTAAAAGGCACCTATTTAGGTGACCAGACAAAAATACCCTCATTTTTGTCATTTTGCGTCTGAAAAGAAAAAAGTTGAGAGAGAGAGAACAGTGGAAAGAGAGACCTTGGGTGCAAGAAATCCGGTACTAAATCTCACGAGAAACCTGCCGGCGGTGGCGATACAGTCTTGAAATCGACGAGAAGGTGATATGATTTTCTGACGCGTTTTTATTGTTGAAACTTTTATGTGCGTTTGATGTTGGATGTTCGTTAAACATGTATATTAGATTTGATTTGATTTGTTGTTGATTAGGTTTGTTTGATTAGGTTAGGGTTTAAATTTATGAAAAAATTCTGTTGAACACGATAAAGTTCTGGGTTTTCGAGCCTTTTCCGAGCTTTTCACATGTAATCCGAGCCTTTTCCGAGCAATTTGAATAGGTTTCTGCTATTTGAATCTCCGAGCCTTTTAAAACATTTTCCGAGCCTTTTCCGAGCCTTTTTCGAGCCTTTTCCGAGCCTTGTCATATGTAATCCGAGCCTTTTACAAACAATTTAAATAAGCTTCTGCAATTTGAATCTCCGAGCCTTTCACACTGGCTCTGAGACTTTTAAAATAGGATCCGAGCCTTTTAAAACATTGTCCGAGACTTTTAAATAGTAATCCGAGCCTTTTAAGGAATATGAATAGGTTTCTTGAATTAGAATCTCCGAGCCTTTCATATAGTCTCCGAGCCTTTTCATATAGTTTCCGAGCCTTTTCATATAGTGTCCGAGCCTTTTAATATATTGTCCGAGCCTTTTCATATATTTTCCGAACCTTTTCATATAGTGTCCGAGCCTTTTCATATAGTTTCCGAGACTTTTCATATAGTATCCGAGCCTTTTCATATATTGTCCGAGCCTTTTCATATATTGTCCGAGCCTTTTCATATAGTGTCTGAGCCTTTTCATTTAGTTTCCGAGCCTTTTCATTTAGTTTCCGAGCCTTTCCATATAGTTTCCAAGCCTTTTCATATAGTTTTCGAGCCTTTTCATATAGTGTCCGAGACTTTTCATTTAGTGTCCGAAACCTTTCATTTTTATATTATTTATTTTATTTAACTAGATATATTTTTTTTATGTCAATATGCAGATGAGGAATCAACTAAAAGATTCGCTTAAAACTCCAGAGGAAGAAAGGTATTCGGGGAAAATAACTCGACATGACCATTTTGATGACCTTACAGATATCGACAACGCACTTAACAAGGTACCTGAACATCTTGCGGTTGAAGAACGACATCGGTATACTGAGTCGTGTTTTGGACACCTCCTTCGGATGGATCGTGGGATGAAGTTTTCAGCTGGCATTGTACATCGGTTGCTTATTCGCGAGTTGCATCACGATGGGCCTGAAGATGAGATGAGATTTGATTTTTGTTTGGAAGGCATTTGGTCCGGTTCTCGAAGGTTGAGTTTTGTCTAATCACCGGATTGAAGTTCGGAGAACTTCCTGACACGTCGACCTATGATATGGTAGAGAATGGCATACACCAGCGGTACTTTGAGGGTCGAGATGAGGTCGAGTATGCAGAGCTGAAAGCCGTTCTACGAATTGGTGTTTTTTCTGAGCAGTACGATGCGGTTAAGCTTTGCTTATTGTATATGCTTAACTGGATACTGATGGGGTTGGACGAGAGAGAGAAAGTTCCAGTATGGCAGTTTCGCCTAGTCGAGGACTTGGACGCTTTTGATGCGTTCCCGTGGGGTGCACACGTGTATAGGCGGTCTATATACGGTTTCAAGCATGCGTTGGATGGTCGACGTAGGCGGTTTGAACAACGCCAGCGACGAAAGGGCGTTGATGTACACACCACGGAGACATATAACATATATGGGCTAACGCACGCCCTGTTGGTGAGAATTTTGAATTTGTTATTTTTTTCATATGACTTATGTATTGTATTGGATTCTTATCGTTCTTAGCTGTTTCGTAGATATTTGCTTTCGAGGTTATCCCCGAGCTTGGCAACAGCGGATGTGGGAAGCGCAGGGAAATAGAGCTCTCCCCCCGAATTCTAAAATGGGAGTTGAGTACGCGACCAAGAGGGGAGAAGTTGAATAGCATTTTCCTTGAAAGTGTAAATATCTATATATATATATTTTTTTTATGTTCATAACTATTAGTATGTATACAATTACAATGATCTAACTGCAATTTCAGATGTTTGCGAGGGTGAAATTGGTGCCGACGGCAACTGAGAGGGCTGAACGGTACTTCGAGAGCATTTCCCAGGGAGGCAGTTTGTATGATGCTGATCTCGGTGATATACCTGTTCCTGTCTCTGACCCCGAACGATATACAACTGCTGGAACCAGTGACACTGAGGGTCCGTCTTTCGAACCCAGTGATACGGAGGGTTCTGACTCAGACGGTCATCATATTCGTCTCACGAGGACTAGGCAAGTTCGATTCACGTTGCCTAGAGAGCCTCGAACTAGAGATGACTCTCGAACTGGAGATGACTCACGAGGAGGCGTTGGAGGGCAAGCAGAGGTATGTATAATTCTTTTTACCGTATTATTTAATTTCAATCGAGTGAACGGTTTTAGTACTGACAATTTCGAAATCCTTTCAGGACCGTCGGTATACTGAACTGATGGATGCGTTACGCGAGTTACAGGAGGAGGTGCGAAAGAGTAATAAGAAGCGAGATCAACAGCATCAAGAGTTGCTAGATTTGATTCGGGGGCTTCAGGGTTCGACGTCGCACGCCCGTACTCGAGGTACACGGTTCGATGACCCACCCTTCGATGACCCAGATGACCCAGACGGACACCGAGACTTCAGTCCCAGAGGGAGGACAGGTAGTCATCAGGGTGATCAGCAAGGGCCTGGTGTGACACCACGAGAGGAGGTTACTCGTGGTACTAGTGGTACTGATACAACACCTATGGAGATAGAGGAAGAACCTCAGCAGGTTTTACCAGACCAACCTGTTCATTCTCAAGAACTGGTACAGAGCACCTCCTTACAGCACACCCCTCCGGTCGATCCTGGTGCAGAGCACCCCTTCATTTATTCCACAGAGACAGAGATCCCCAGTCTCAGTGCACCCAAAGAGCTTACACCTGCAGGCGATCGACGGCGACATAGTTCCAATGTACAGCGCACCCCTACAGGCGATACAGGGGGACATAGTCCATCAACACATCGCACCTCTGGAGGCAATACACGGGGACAGAGTTCCTCCTTACAGCTCAGCCATCCAGTGGATCACATTGAGCTGGACCGGATTACCCCACCCCTTCAACGTCAGGATCGGGTTCGCAGGGCAGGTTGGCAGCAGCGGACCCCATACACTGACCCCTCTCAGCCGAAGAGGCCAAGGATTAGGCCACAACCAGCACATGTATGGGCGCCCCACGCATTGATAGATCTTGACCACCTTGCGGCGTACCAAGCCTATAAGAGGAACTCGACTGGGGAATTGTAAGTATAATCGCAGATATTACAAAAATTATTTTGTATTTTGAAACTGCTAAGTAAAAATACTTTCTTATATAACTTATTCAACAATTATGCATGCGTGATGTGGATCTACTCGAGCCAGTTGGTGTCCCTTGGTTCCATCGATTTCAAACCAACATCATAGAGTTGGAGGATATGGTATGGTCCTTACCTGAATATTGTGTATAAGATGTTTCTGAAATAGTAGAATGCTAACAATACAAAATGTTGAAATTGTCAGCATATGGACGCGTACTTGCATATTCTGCGGAAGCGTCAGAGATATTACTCCACTGTCTACGATCTGAGGATCAACATACAGGGTTCACAGTTCTATGTAAGTGTTTAATTTGTACGGCTTTTGAACATCTATTTATGTGTTTCGTACATCTTTCATCTAACGTTTTATAAATTTTCTTTGTACAGTCAAGGTTATTGAATGACTAGGAGAGATTGATGGGAAGTGGGGCCGACAAACCCCGCCGCAGTTGGTCTATGTTCAAGCATCAGTGGTCCGCTGAGGACCTTGCGGTGGTACGTGGATTGGTCCCGGCAGGAACCAAACCATGGAACGAAGTTGACGTGGTCAGTGTTTTATTTACATTGTTTGAATTTGAATTTTAAATAAATTTCCCACTGATAACACTTTGTTGAAACACATACAGGTTTTGATTCCTTGCAACCTTGGACGTACGCATTGGGCACTAGCCAGCGTCGACCTCACAACAGGGAGTATTTACCTGATGGACCCGTTCAGACAGGAGGTACCATTTCGCCATAGGAAAACGCAGCTCGCTTACTTACGATATTTTTTACCGTCGATGCTGCATGCGGTGGACTTTCACGGTCGCAGACGGAGGGGCGATATGACGTATACATTGTAGAATAAGCCTTTTCCACTCAACATTGTGTCTAGAGACCGTGTGCCCCAACAGGATAGAGGGTATGACTGTTTAAAGATCTTATTCTATCCTAATCGGTTTTAATAGCATTCAATTCTAACGGTTGTTTATATGGTGAATTGCAGTGGTAACTGTGGTGCCCATACTTTGAGATTGATAGAGTACCTGGCAGCGAACAGGGATACGTTCGACTGGTCAGAAAATGAAATGGGCACCATCCGAGAGAAGATGGATGTTGAGGTTTTTTGTAACTCAAAGGATTGGTCTTCCAGTTAGTGATTTAGTTGATGTACATAACATTTGAGTAATGAAATGAAATTATTTTTAAAAAGATTTTAGTTGTTTGCAATTAACACTTGAACACACATTTGATATATTGAAATCCATAAACAATACAATGAATTGTAGACACTATAACAAAAGATACAGTATAGCATTAAACGAACAACCAATAAATATATCATAATAGTTCAACATAAAAAAGCATAATAACCAACGGTCTCATAACACAACTGTATCGAGCATGGTTCCCAACGTCTAGACGATGTTGGAAGACATCAAGTTGGAGACATGTTCCTCTTGTACTGCCTTGTTATGTTTGATCGCCTCCTCAATGGCTCCATTCATTCCACGGTAGAGTCTTTCTCAGGGCACGTTTGTTTATTGTGTCCAATTGAATGACAGATGCTGCACTTGCGACGGTATTCATCGTGAACACTTATGCTGGGACCTTCATTAACCATCGGTGGGTTGGAGCACCGCCTGCTATTATGTCCTGATTGTCCACATCTTCTACACGACTGTGTGGTTGTCCTCTCCGAAGACGAGGCATGTCGACCCTCCATCGGGCGACCTGATTGTCTCTTCGACTTTGGATTTAAAACCACCCGAGATGCGATGTCGGATGGCACTACCCATGAAGAAGGATGGCCAACATGCATAATAGGAACCGAGTATGCATCAATAAGTGTCTCTCTCTTGTAGTAGTCCACACACAGAGATGTGAAATCCAAGTTTCGCTCCCTACAACAATGAAAACAATGAGATTCACGAACCCAAATAATATAAATCGTTAACTGTAACATCTCATGTACCTTGCCGCTGCGAGTGCATGAGAACATGGGAAATGGTCCATTTGGAATTTGTTGCATGTGCAAGTCTTCAAGTGTAAGTTAACCGTCCATTGGTTTCCCTTCAATTTGACGAAGAATATGTTCCAGTCAACTGGATTTACGGTCATATAATTGCACTTCTCGACACGTTTTAGGATCACAAGATGTGCTGCGTCGGTCAGTTGATGACGCATGGACCGTGCAGCTGCATGACGATCGTGAAACCACTTTTGTAGCATATTCCTAATGAACTCCACCAGTGTCATCATTGGCAGTTGCCGTGCGAATTTTAGGCATGAGTTTATGCACTCTGCAACATTTGTGGTCATCAGCCTGTACCTTCTTTGGGGACAGTGTACGTGAGACCACTTGTGTGGACCGGCAGCAATGGTATATTCGAATGCACCCTTGTGCAGCCTATGTAACTCCTTCATGTGCCTGTTATAATTGAATTCACTGTACGTCCTAGCTGCTGAATCCATTATGTCGGCAACATCCTTTCTATGGAATCGCTTCTTCATATTTTCACCAAAATGCCAGCAACATATAGTATGGGTTGCATAAGGGAACACTTTAGAAATCCCCGCTTAAATGCTTGCATGGCAATCGGAAATGAAAACCAGATCATCTATATGACCAAGGGCACCCCTCAAGCATTCCAAAAACCACTCCCATGAAAGGTTGTTTTCTAAGTCACCGTACCCAAAAGCAATTGGATACACCTATTTGTTTCCATCTTGTGCAGTTGCAACAAACATTGTACCCCCGAATCTTCCCTTCAAATGGGTACCATCAACTACAATCACAGGACGCATACACCTCCGAAAACCTCTAATTGAGGACCCTAACGACATGAAAAAGTATAAAAATGTATCATCGTCTGCGCATTGTAAGTCGGTGATTGTGCCAGGATTTTGCTGTTCCAGAACGTACGCAAACGATGGTAACAATTTGAAACTTTCTTCATGCGTTCCATAGGTCAAGGACAATGCATATTGCAAGGCATCATGTGCCTTACTGTACATGACTTGGATGCCATACATTGTTTTCATATCGGCGATTATGTCCTTCGGACGCATGAGACGACCATCATGTTGTTGAAGTCTAGGTGCAATGACTTTTCCGATTATGACTGCACTAGCTTGTTGGTGGCGACGGTGAACCTCCTCCAAAGGATAACTGTGTTGGTTGACAAAACTTCTGACTTGGAAGTAAGTCCTTTCATCTCTCCTCACAGCTCTTAATTTCCACGTACAGTTGTCAATGATGCAAACTAGATGTAACGTTGTCTTATTAGACCTTTTCACCTTCCATTCAAAGTTCTCCCGCATTGAAAAAAGGCCAACTAGCCTCTTCAAATCCTTTTTACTCGGGAAAAATTGACCTTTATAAATCATGCATGTAGGTTCTTGCGTTGCCAAGGTGCTGCTTCTACCAATACCAAACGAGTATGAATCTGCTCCGGGAATAACTCACGTTATCGTATTATCAGAATCAGATACAGTTATATTATGTTGGACCTCGGAAGTCCCAGACATATTTGGTACAGTGCAACTAACTCCTTGTACATGTCTTCCTTGTGTTTGAATTTGTGTACGCTCTTCATCCACATTTTCTAGATCTACCTGTTCATTATTTGCTTCATTATCCACCTTATGGATCGGGTAATTGTTCATCTCATTGTACTGCTCAATTCGACAACCAAACACATCGCCAAATTGAGGTTCAACTACTTGGTCAACCGCTACCGGTGGGACACCACACATGTTTTCCCCACTTTCGGCGAAACTCCTTTGGGGATACAGTTGGTTGCTACCGCTAAAGGATCCAAATTGTTGGGTATTTTCAGGAGGAGGAATATCATTCCCTATCACATCTCCAGGTGTCCTCTGAGTTAGACTTACACATACTTGAGGGATCACCCGATCTTCCCCTAGCATAAACTGAACATCATCGTTATTTCTTATAAATGTACGACATGTACTTCTAGGAACGATTGATACTGTTGCCAAATCAACATTGAATTTGTTTACATCATACTTCACAATGGTATACATGATCGCCACCAATTCTTCGTAAGTCATATTCTTTGACACATACATTCCCTTGTTATCAGATCCAACAAACCTCTGACTTCCGTCGGGTAGTTGCTCCCATTGACCGTTGTAAGATATTACTATTCTAACCCGATTCATGATGCTGTCAAATTAATCAAAACTATTAATAAAAACTCAGGAGTACAAAATATTTTCATAAATTACATTTACAAAGGCTCGGGTGAGGATATTTAAAAGGCTCGGAGAACATTAGCAAAGTCTCGAAGAATACATGAAAGTTTCGAAAGACATTTTTGGTCTCGAAAAAGACTTTAAAAGACTTGATTAGTAATTCAATAAAAAGTCTCGAGAAGACCTAATAAGGCTCGATTAGTGATTATTTGAAAAGTCTCGGAGATGACTTGAAACGACTCGGAGAAGACTTGAAAAGGCTCGATTAGTGATTTTTGAAAAGTCTCGGAGATGATATGAAAAGGCTCGAAGAAGACATGAAAAGGCTCGGAGAAGACATGAAAAGTCTCGATTAGTGATTTTTGAGAAGACATGAAAAGGCTCGGAGAGGACTTGAAATGGCTCGATTAGTGATTTTTGAAAAGTCTCGGAGAAGACATAAAAAAGCTCGGAGAAGACTTGAAAAGGCTCGAAGAAGACTTGAAAAGGCTCGATTAGTGATTTTTGAAAAGTCTCGGAGAAGACATGAAAAAGCTCGGAGAAGACTTGAAAAAGCTCGAATAGTTATTTTTTAAAAGTCTTGGAGAAGACTTGAAAAGGCTCGGACAAGACATGAAAAAGCTTGGAGAAGACTTGAAAGTGCTCGATTAGTGATTTTTGAAAAGTCTCGGAGAAGACATGAAAAAGCTCGGAGAAGACTTGAAAATGCTCGAAGAAGACTTGAAAATGCTCGAATAGTTATTTTTTAAAAGTCTCGAAGAAAACTTCAAAAGGCTCGGAGAAGACTTGAAAAGGCTCGGACAAGACATGAAAAAGCTCGGAGAAGACTTCAAAAGGCTCAATTACTGATTTTTGAAAAGGCTCGGACAAGACATGAAAATGCTCGATTAGTGATTTTTAAAAAGGCTTGGAAAAAGGTGACAAAGTCTCGGAGATCCACAATTTTCATAATGAAAATGTGAACAAATGAAAAGAAGTATTTGCATGAAATATTACCTTGTTGTAATGAAGCACGTCCAGTTGTTTGGATCTTGAACTTCTATTTGTCTTGAGAGAGAGATTGAGAGAGAGAGAGAGACTAACCCCGTTATCGTTTTTGTTAGAAGTGTGGAGAGAGAACCAGACAAATAGAATAACATAAATGATTATCTAAGGGCAATTTTGGTAGTTCACCATAATAGGTGCCTTTTAAACTTAAGTTATTAAACCAGTCATAGAGTCACCAAATGAGTTGAAAAAGGTGATACTTTCCACCATTTCCACAATAAAGAAGAACCAGTGATTGATAACCAAACTGAACTTCAAAGTTAAACAATGATAATATACCTCACTCTTTTTTTCCCTTTTTTTTTTTTTTTTCCCTTTTTCATACTCTTCTATTAGTCATTAAAAAATGCATTAATGGGATGCGAATGATATGAGGTAAAAAACCGATCCCCTAATGGGAATCTCCATACCTGCACCATTTATTTTTAAATAGGTATTCACCGGGAATGGTATTTCTCATACAAACTGGGATAGAGGATGTAATGGAAAACCCATTCCCAACCCGTACAATTGACATCCCTACTTAGTTGTTTTAATTTGGTATTTTTTTTAAAAAAAAATTTGTAAAAAGCAAGAATAGACAATATTTTATTAGGTTTTGGGCATCGAATAATTTTAGTCTTTGGGCTAGTTTGGTATTTCTGTAACTTTTATTATAATCCCTGTTAGTTGTACTAAAGAAATAATCAGTTATGAAATTAATCAGCAGATGTTTGGTTAATTGTGGTTTTAAAACTACTGTATAGCTCAAAAACAGTATACTTATGTTTGATAATTTTATTGTAAAAGTGTTGAGATTAGTTACAATGACTAAAATAAAAAAGATTTTATGACCCTATTTCATTTTTTTTCCATTAATTATATATATTAAATCAATATTTGAGTAGAATATTTAAATTACGAAAATAAATTCCGTAAGAACAATAATATATTTTTAACAGATTTATAAATCAAATCAATATTTAAATAGAATATTTAATTTTGAGATAAAATATGGTATATAAATGATAATAATGGTATTTTAAAAGATTCTTTAAATGCTAAAATAGATTATTCTATAATCACTTTCAAAAAGTAACACCCTCACCTACTTCTCAAAATTATTGTTGTTGTACATAATATTTTCCAAGAAGACACGTCATCAGGCATCATGGACCAATCTTGCCACGTGTGCAGAAAGTCAAAGATCAGCCAAAAATGACACATTGGCGTTCCACATGGATAGGCCATCTGGCGCTAGCACAGTATTAACGGAAATAGACAAGGCTAGCGACGCCAAATAGAGCCGAGCATGCTGAGTATAAGATCATGTCTATTCGGCTCCACCCGGCATAAACATGAATGATCACATTAAGGGTTTTCTCCACCGCCTACAAGGTATACAGCGGTAATAAGCAATCACAAGTCAACTATTGTGTAGCTACCAAGAATCCAACAAGGAAACAAATAGATTTTCTTTCCTAAACATCAGGCTATCAGAGTCCAAAGAAAATTCGGATTCAATGGCATTAAATACGTGATAATATCAAATAGGAAAAGAAACCTAAAACCAACTCTGTAATCTTCTGCTTGTACGCCACAATATCAAACCCTAGCGGCACTATGTATAAATACACTTGCAAAACACAATATAGTGTGAAAAATCTTAGCAAAAGAAGGAGAGATAAGAGTGTGTATTATTTAACAAAATAGTGGATTTGACTTAGTTGCCAAGGCAACAACCTGTGGGCATTTCTCCGATCATTGGATTTTTATCACTTATCTTGCTTTCTTTATTATTTACTACTATTACACCCTTTATCACACTCATGTTTGCAGGTTTCACTAACCTAAACCGTTGACTGGTTGACTATCGAGAAATCACCGTCAACAATTGGCACTATAAGAAGGAGGGACATTACTTAATTATGAGATCCCTTATGAAACAATGGCTAAAAAAGAAGATGGTAGAGGTTCTAGATACAACCAAGAATTACTAGACGATGGTTTGGGGGTTGACACCATGCTCAATGCCACAGATGCCTCCCTAACGGTCGAAGATCAATCAACAGCCGTGGCCGGCATCCAGCGGTTCCCTCTAACCATCGAGGAGATCACACAATGGTTCCAGGAATCTTTGCAATAACTTATATCCGATGCGGCCAAGCAAGGGGTTATCCTTTCCACCATGGAGGGCCTAACATCACCACATAACCTTCGTACCCCGGACCAACAGCAAGGCAGATTACGTTCCGTGGTAGTTAGCCCAACACTGAACTCGCCCCTAAAGATGAATCGAAACCCAACGGATCGGCCTAAGACATTGTTAGAAAGACGGGCCCTGGATGATAGAGAACCCAGGGAAGATGAGTACCCCCACATGAGGTATAATCTCGATCAAACAGAACAAGATCAAGATCAAGACCAAGCAAGGTGGCGTACCCACCTGAGAAATCGGTTGTCATCATCTAGTGAGAGTGACCGGCACCATCGCTATAGACGCCAAAGGGGCACAATCCGGTTGCATGGCCTGGACCACGAAACTCAAAAACAGGATCCCTAAGAGTAAAGACCAGGGCTAACCATCAATCAACTTTTCAATCATATGGGAGAGTTAGAAGGTGACACGGACATACTCATACAAAGTTTGACCCAAGAAGTTCAGAATAACCGTCGGCAGATGGATGCTCTAGTTAAGCGTTACGGGCGCAATGAGCTGTCAGATGATGAATCAGGCAGCCCCTTCACCAATGGCATCCTCTGGATGCTCTTCCTAGAAAGGTTTGGGATGTCACATATGGAGCAATTCAAAAAAGACATGGACCCGAAGGAGAATGTTAGAAGATATAAAAGTGCCATGGCACATTCACAATGATGCCCTGGTATGTCTCAACTTCCCATAGACACTTGAGGATTTAGGTTCTCGATGGTTCGGTAGACTGCCGGCAGCAAGCATATGTAACTTCAACGAACTGAGCAAGGCGTTCTCAAGGCAATTCCTTGAGAATGTACATAGAAAAAAAATTGATGGCTCACCTATCTCAGGTCAAATAAGGAAAGGATGAGTCGCTTAAGAAATATTTGGGGATATTCAGCCAAAAATTGTTAGAAATTAGAAGCGCGAATGACAAAGCCATTATCGCAGCATTCATCAATAACTTACAAAATGGTTAACTATCTTTCGATCTAAGGAGAGCCCGCTTAACTAGTAATGCAGACATGATGGACATGGCTGGGGGGTACGCGCTGGCTGAGGAAAAAGAAACTGCAACATACGGCTACTTTGTACACGGTGGACGACCTGAATGGTCCAAAGCAAAGGATAACGCACCCAAAACTCATAATCAAAAAAGGTGATACGCAAAAGGAAAAAGCTCGAGATGGTCATGACGGACGTCAGAATTATGACCCAAAAATTGATCAACATATTAGAAGTTTCAGAGTAAGTACACGAACTACACCCCGCTGAAGAAGAATTAGGAAGACATGCTTGCAATCTTAAAAGAAAAGAACATGTCAAAGGAACCTCCCAAGCAGTCATATTTTGCTCGAAGGGACACTACAAAGTATTGTCGGTTCCATAAAGAGAATGGGCATGAGACCTCCAAATGTTTCCAACTTAAAGACCACATCGAGACTCTTATCTGAGAGGGACACCTGAAAGATATCATTGTGAAGAAGGCTGAGAAAGCGAATGGACACCGAGATAACTGGCAAGAGTGCCGAGGAAGAAAGCTGAGTCTGAAGAAGGCTGAGGATGAGGGGGCAATAAATACCATTTTCAGTGGACCAACAACTAGAAAAAGCAATAGATAAAGAACCCAGGAAAACCAGGAAGCTAGGAGGGACCTCGATGGGAACTCAGTTGAGCCTGACCTTAAGAGAATTAAGGAGGGCTAGGACCCAATAATATTCATTGAAGCTAACTCACAAGGCATAAATGTTAGGCCAAACGATGCGCTAATCATAAGTGCTCAGATCAGACACAGAAAGGTTCACCGAATTCTGATCGACAATGGAAGCTTAGTAGACATTCTAAGTGTAGAAGTATATGACCAGCTGAGACTAGACTGGAAGGACCTATAACCTTTTCATACCCCACTCCGAGGATTTGGCGAAGTAGAAGTAAGATCTCTAGGTACAATAAAGCTGCTGGTTAAAATCGGAAAGGCCCCTTGCCGAAAACAGTAATGGTTGTAGATACAAAGAACTGGCCTTACTGGGCTGACCATTCATGAACAAGGCAAAGCGGTGACAACCACCTTTGCCCTGATTATGAAGTTCCCAACAGAGTACGAAGTAGGCGTGGTCAAAGGGTCACAAGAGATGGCACGAAGGGCGAACCTTTCGGTCTATAAAGATAGAGAAGATAAGGAAGCTCACCAAGTGTGTGAAATTCGATCATGCGAACAAGACATGAATGGATTGAAGGATCGAGCAAAAATACCTGAAGAATTTGAGCTCGACCCAAGGGAGGAACCCGAAGCTAAAAAGGATGAGCCAACAGAATATGTGATCCTAAACAGCAGCGAGGTGACCAAAGTAGTCAAGATGGGTGCAAACTTGCATGAAAACATCAAAGTCGATTTGACCTGCTTGCTAAGAGAATACAAGGATGTGTTCACTTAGAGCCATGAATATATGCTTGAGATAGACACAAAAGTGATATCACAGTACCTAGTCGTCGACCTAGAATTTCGACCAGTAGTGCAGAAAAAGAGGCTATTCAACCCAGAAAGAAGCGCGACAATTAAGAAAGAGGTGGAGAAGTTGTTCACCGTAGGGTCAATAAGAGAAGTCAAGTATCCACAATGTGTAGCCAATGTGGTACTAGTCAAGAAGAAGAATAATCAGTGAAGAATGTGTGTGGGCTTCACAGATTTAAACAAAGCCTGCATGAAGGATAGTTTTCCCCTGCCAAGAATATACTAGTTGGTAGATGCCATTGCTAGCCATGAGCTGCTCAATTTCATGGATGCTTACTTTGGATACAATCAGACCCGGATGAACAAAGCAGACGAAGAAAGAACGACATTTACTATAGATCAAGGATTGTATTGTTACATGGTAATGCCATTCAGCTTGAAAAACGATGGAGCAACATATCAGACGCTAGTGAACAGTATATTTGCTCAACAAATCAAAAGAAATATGGAAGTCTACGTGGATGACATACTGACTAAAAGTGTCACAGCAGAAAAGCATACAGTGGACCTAAGAGAAACTTTCAACATCCTGAGGAAATATAAGATGAAGCTTAACCCGAACAAGTGTGTGTTTGGTGTGCCATCAAGGAAGTTCTTATCCTTACAAGTTCACCAAATAGGGATGAAGTAAACCCCAAAAAAATCAAGGCTCTCGTAGACATGGTCTCACCAAAATGTTGAAAGAAGTACAAAGGCTAATTGGATTTCTCGCTTCACTTAATTGATTCATATCCAAGTCAACAGACAAGTGTGCTTCATTCTTCAAGGTAATAAATAAAGGGAAAAGGCTCGAGTGGAGTGAAGAATGTGAAGTAGCCTTCCAAAAATTGAAAGAATACATGGGACGAGCACAAATCCTCTCAAAACCAATAGTCGGGGAAACCATGTGTCTGTACTTATCCCTCATGGAAGTAGCCATCAGTTCTATGCTGATTTGGCTAGAGGAAGGAGTGCAAAAACCAGTGTATTATACAAGCAAAGCTCTACTGCTAGTCGAAACAAGATATTCACTAGCAGAAAAAATGGCCCTCGCACTAGTCATGGCGGGGAGGAAGCTTAGGCCATATTTTCAAGCACACACAATAGAAGTATACATTGAATGCCCACTCAAACAAATCCTACAAAATCTAGAATTGTCAGGACGGTTGACTAAGTAGGCTATAGAGCTGAGCGAGTTCGATATCAAATACACTCCGAAAGCAGCGTTCAAGGGACAAGCAGTGGTAGATTTTGAGGCCAAATTCACCGAACCAGACACTAAAGTAAGAAGAATGATGGGGGAAAAGCAAGACAAGGACTTCCAATGGAAGCTATATGTAGATGGATCGTCAAACACCTATGGCAGCGAGGCAGGGATAGTGACATCATGTTAGGTTTTTGGTTTGTCTTGGCATATATTCCATATCAAATCAATGTTTTTCTTGTATTAATTAGTGGTCTTAGGATTGATGATTTGAAGCTTTAAAGAAAGACTCGGCCACAATTCATGCAAGTTGGTGTTGTTTAAGAAGGAATGTGTTTCATTGCACAATAAAGGTAATATAGACCTCATTCCTCTTACAAGGCTAGGCACACACACACACATGACATTCATTTGTGTCCCTACATAGTTGAACAACATTTATTTAACACTTTCACACACTTGGCAATATATGCTCATGCATTAGATTTAAATTGATACTCATTAGAAAATGCATGTTCTAGTACTATGTCTAGGAAACAACATATGTGTGTGACTTGGTGTCTATTTGTTTTCATTTTATTGTTTTTGGACTTGAACATGATCTCTTATGATTCCTTATTAAGTCATGGTCATTTTAGTTACTCATTCATTAGGTTTTGAGTCCAAACGATATAGCTACGCTACTTTTGCATTCTCATTGGTTGAGTTATCTTTGTCGTCATTTTCTGAGATGAATTCTCAACCTTTTTGCAAAGTTTTATAGTTGTTATTGTGCGTGAGGGATTCATGATTTGTAATCCAAAGACGGATTAAAAATTGGAGTTCGGAGGCCCAAATATGGTCGAAGAACATGAGTGGTGCGTGAGAGGAGCGAGATTGGCCATAGGCCAACCTTGCATGGCCACATGTGGCACACGGGCTGGACCCCTCTCTGCCCACATGTGCCACACGCGTCCCACACGGGCTGCTGATATGGCATGCTCTGATTGGTCCGTATTTTCCCTCTCTTGAATTCTTTTAAAAGTTTTCCTTTCCCTCCCATTCCATTAAAGAAGAAAAATTAGAATTTCCTAAGTGCAGAATTTTCTCTCAACTTTTTCTCACCTTCTAAACACCATAACTTTCTCATACGAAGTTGGAATTGAGTGATTCAAATTGGAGATTGTTATTAATCGAGTCCTCTACCTTTTCAAGTGGTCTTGCAGCTGTTTGATAGATTTTCTCAATGGTTCTACATAGAAAACCGAACCAGCTCGTGATTGTAAGGTAGTTGTCTTATCTTTGAGATTTCTTATTTTATAACCTTCAATTTTCTTGGGGTTTCTTCTTCTATATGTATTTATATGTACAGTGAATGGTATTGAGAAAGATAGTTTCATAATCAAACCTAATCAAAAGTCTAATTAGAGACATATGTGAACTAGTTTCTTTGATTCTATGATTTTCACATGTTTGAGAGTTGTATTGTGATTAGTTAGATATCTAAGGTTGTTTGAGACTTGATTGAATCATTTTGATGATAAATGACCTTGTATTTTGTTTTTTATTCTATGATTGATGTAATCTAGGATTATTGTATGTGTATATGTTTTTAGAGAAATTTAAGATTTAATTGAGTAATCATTTTATCCTTTCTCTAATTCTTTGGCTAGAATATTAATTGAAATCATTTTATGATTCTAGCATTTTATTGTGTATAGGTATGACATCTTGAATATGTACTTCATGAATATGATCTATTCAAGTGTTGTTTATATGAATGAAACTAGGAGTTTTTGTGTTAGGTGTTTTCACTTACTCTAGGTTTAATTCATGTTTTTGCATCTAGACTATTAGACTTGTGTTTCACATGTTTAGGTCTATTTGTGCCATGGAATGTATTGATCACATGTTCTATGTTGAATTGCTTGATTGCATCATTTTGCATTCACATGATCACACTAGGAAGTCCTTTTGAAAGGCATGAAGTCTTGGTTATGACGTGATGTTTAGATAGCCAAGCAAGAAGTCTTGTTTAGAGTTGGGATGACTCGGATAGGCAAGCAAGACGTCATGGCTAGGATCGGGAAGGTCCGGATATCTATGCAAGGGAGTCTCTCTAGAGGCATGAGTGCCTTGGATAAAGAGTTGGCTATATTATTAGTAGGTCTAGGTGTATGGATAGACATAGACTCCAATAGAGCGGGGTACACGAGATGTGTATGCACTTTTAAGGAATTTCTAATCTTCCATCAATGTTGGTTTGGTATGTTGTCCAATATATGGTGGCTTCGCATCATTGAGGAATTTCATACTTTCCAATAGGGTTGGGTAGACATAGACTCTACATGGGCTGGTGATCTAGGATTGGTCACTTTATGGAATTTCAAATTTACCATCCAATATATATAGTACCCAATGGTTGTAGTTCAACCTGTGGATGTTTCCTCCTTAGAGGTTTTATCATATTAAAAAAAACCCATGTATTAATTCTTTCTATCTCTCTTTATTACTTGTATATATATGTTTGCTCTTAATCAAGTAATGCATTCATCATTTGTGAAGTTTTGGAATCAAGATGTGTTAAGTGTGATTTGTTAAGCAATAAAGATTTGATCATTCTTATATTCTTTATTCTTTTGTATATTGTTACTTTGATGTATAATTGTATTTGTTAACACTTTTAATTCCTTGAACAATATCATAATACAAGTATTCTTTGTTGACTGAGATTTTTGTATTTTATACCTTATGCAACTCCTTATATATGTAGACATTTGCGTAGATGATCACATGATTGTCAATGTATGTATGTTTTTGGATTATGTGTTGTATGTAAAGCTACCTTGAGGGATAAACGAATGTTTGTTTCAAGGGATTGAAAAAGGTGTAAAAACCCATTCACCCCCCTCTAGGTATGCTTTAAGCAATTTAACTATGTTTGTATTATTTTCAGATCAACCCCAGAAGGAGATGATGTAGAATGTACCATGAGGTTTGACTTCAAAGCGACCAACAATCAAACCGAGTATGAAGCTTTGTTGGTCGGCTTAAGGGTGTGCATAACATTGGGAGCATATGAAATAGAAATCTTCAGTGATTCACAAGTTTTGGTTAATCAGGTATTGGATGAGTACCATGCAAGAGATGAGTGCATGATAGTTTATATAAATGCAACAAAACAGTTGCTCACGCGTTTCAAATAATACAAAATCACTCAGATCATGCGAGAGAAAAATGAAAAGGCAGATGCTCTATCCAAACTAGCATCAGCAGCAACATACATCAGATCCAAAACAGTACCAATTACACACCTGACCAGGCTGAGCACAGCTCTACCAGAAGAACACATAATAGCATAAATCTAACCACATCCAAGCGACTGGACAACCCAACTAAGGAAGTACTTAGAAGAAGATATTCTACCAGAAGACACCTTAGAAGCAAAACGCATCAAGTATAGATCGACATGGTATACAATCATCAATGGAGAACTGTATAGAGAGGGGTTTTCGAAAGCATTACAAAGATGTGTCGTAGGTGAAAAAGCTGAACAAATCCTAAAAGATGTCCATAGTGGCGTATGCGAAAACTACACTGGGGGTAAGAGTCTAGTGCACAAGATACTCAGGAAAGGGTTTTTGATCTCATGGGGCCTTGATCTTATAGGGCCGAAGCTTATAAGAGTAAGAGGATGAGCGAAGCACGTTATTGTAGTAGTGGATTATTTCACCAAATGGGGAGAAACGGAAGCACTCATCCACATCACCGAGGTAAACACCACTAACTTTGTCAAGAAGAACATACTCTACAGGTTCAGGATTCCGGGTACCATCATTACTGACAATGGCACCCAATTTGACAACAAGAAGTTCAAGGAGATGTGTAGAGAACATAAGATCTCAAATTACCATGCCTCGCCTACCCATCTTCAAACCAATGGTCAGACGAAGAAAGTGAACAAAATCATCAAGCACACTCTGAAAGCAAAGTTGGACGCAAAGAAAGGGATCTGAGCAGACAAGCTCCACGAAGTACTATGGGCATATCTAACAACCGCAAGGACCTCTATAGGAGAAACGCCATTTTCCTTGGCATACAGATCTGAGGCCGTCATCCCAGCAGAAACATATTTTACCTTACCAAAATTCGGCTATATAACCCAAATCACAACATCAGCATGCTGCTACAAAATTTGGATGAACTGGAAGAAGCTAGAGACAGATCCCAAGTGAGAAACACAGTGTACCAGCAAAGAGTAGGAAGGTATTATAATCCCCAGGTCCTCGTACGTAAGTTTTAACTCGGAGACCTAGTACTAAGGAGGGTGTCCCCAAACACCAAGGACAGGGCGACAAGATCTTTCGCCAACAAATGGGAAGAAGCGTACATTTTAGATGGTATACCGAGGCATGTGGCCTACATAATTGCCCGACCCATATGAGCTTTTTAGGTTTTTTAGATATTCAGCTTCTAATAAATGTAACAATGTAATTAACTGAAATTCATATGTTCAGTCCAACTATGCAGAATCAATAAAATCCCTTGCGGAAATCTCCCCCAAGAAAGATCAGCTGATATCTTAAAGAAAAGAAAATACAAAGAAAATACAATCTTAAAGAAAGGGACCCAAAAAATGTCTCATAAAAATAAGAACTCAAGCACCATGAAACCTCAAAGAGCGAGTGGATGGTGTCCGAGGGGCGAAGAAGCTAAAAAAGCATACCCGCCTAGTTGGGTCAATGCAAATGCATCACCTAGCGAGAAGGCAAACCCAAGGCACCAGGATACCTAGAAAACTGCTCAGGGCGCCACCGGAATAGGTATGGTAAGATGCAGAGTTGTGTTGGCCGGTATACAATACCCCAACGATTCGGTAAACCCCTGTAACAGATAAAACCTGGAGACGTCCTAAGTGACTTGTGCTGGGATCTAAGTGTATGGTCGGGGTGAGCCTTAGCGTAACACATAGGTGAGAAGAAGAGTGCAAAGAGCATAACCGCCAGTTAATAAGATACTCAGCTCAAGTTATGATATGTTTAGTTCAAACAAGCGCAATTCAAACCAAAGCCTAGCTGCCAGTTAATAAGATACTTGGCTCAATGGTGCGCTCAGTTCAAACAAAAGCCAAACTACCAATTAATAAGATACCCGGCCTCATTGTAGCATGCTCGGTTCGAGAAAAAAATCTTAGTAGACAAGTCGAATACTAAACTTGGCATATTAGTTACTTAGATTGAAAGAAAATTATAAAATGCCTAGAATAAGTAATATATCGGTACATATTCACGTTTTACCCTTGCTTTTGTTTGCATTTATTTAAATGAGCAGGCATAGCGTTCAAGACAGTTATTCAAGAAATAGCAAAACAAACATCCATATGGAGAAAAATGTTTCATATTAAACAATGTATATATATATATACATAAACTCGAGAAGACTCAGCCGGGCTAAATCAAAAGATAATGAAAAAAAAACTAAGTCGACGTTGGGGGTTGAGAGATGTTGCCGCCAATGCTCGGATTAGGCATCATCTCATATTCACTCAGCAGGCTTTCATTGGAAGGCCATACTATCTCGTCCACCTCGTCATCCATCTAGGGGTTGTAGTCTTTCCCAGCTACTGGTTCGATGTTGGGCTCCTCACCATTTATCCTAGCTTTTTAGCATGCATGGAAGGTAGAAAAAGCACTTTCAGTGGGAATTTCTAGGTGCATAAGGTGAGGCACTTTGCCCTTACTACGACAGTATGCATGCCACTTCTTCATAGATCCAAAAGGCCTCCAGAGACTTGTCCACATGCTTCTTAATTGATAAGGTCAAGTTAGTCCTGGCCTGATCAGTCACCTTATTCTTTACCTTGAAGAACTCTTTGACCGAAACCATCCCATACTGAAACTCTTTGAGAAGCAGGGCATTATAGGCTGGGGACCTCTTGAAACTGTCGACTCATTGGATCTCCAGTTCCAGCCTAGCCTCTTTCAACAGTGACACACAGTTAATGCCTAGCGCTCTAAATCTTCTATCCTACGCTTATAGGAAGACTTGGCCTCCTCCGCTCTCTGCTCGGCCTACAACATCGACTCGTGGGTGTTGGACAGCAGGTCCCTAAGAGTTTTAGCCTTTTCATTGACTAAAAAAGCCCTTTGTTCGACCTCCATTTAACTTGCCATGCATCGGTCCACGAACTCCTGCCGCGATCTGATTTTTTCTAGCAATCCATCTCAACTCGAGTAAGGCCATCTTCACTTTCCTTCAATTGGGCTTCCAAACGTCTTATCCTATTTGCCTGAGCATTGTTAGCCTGGTAAGCCTCTGACATCTCAGCAACCATCTACACAACAAAACATAACAAAAACAGCGAAATGAAGATAAGGAAAGAAAAATCACCACGATAAAGAAAAGGACAGAAAGCTCACATAAAAGGCATTGTTAAAGAAGTTTTGGAGCCGATCTGATGAAGTACCAGCCTGAAAGCGGCTCCAGTGGTCATCGCCAATATACGTGTGACCCGAGGACATGGCCCTCAACATGGCTTGAGGAGTGGGTTCCCTAGATTTACTCGAAGTGCTCGAACCACTCGCACCTACATCAGGCATAATGGGTGGATCCACGACATTTAAATTAACTACCGGGTCTACCCTAAGGGATGAGCTAGCAAGATCCTCAATAAAACTCTCCGTTTGGATTTTTGGAGAAGCATGTACTCAGGCCTCTACAACCCCAACACTAGCATCCTCGTTGCCAGAGGAAAAGTGGATGTGCTTCGCCACTCGTGGGATTTTTGGAGTAAGTTGGATAGGCGAGAAGAGAGGTTTCCTCTTCCTATAATGTCTCCCGCGGGTATCAAGGTTGGTGACTGGATCCTTAACCTCGACCTTATCTTCAACAATGGTTGGGGAGGGTTTAGGAGAAGCCGGTACAGTAGTACTAGAAGGCTCTGGCAGACGCAGTAGCACTAGAAGGCTTCCCAACCTTCTGCTTTCTTTTGGCAGCAACAGAACTCATTTGCTCGTTTGCCCCGACAGTTGCCTCATCTACAGCCAAGCCATTCGGCTCACTCTACTCCCTTACCACATATGGCTCACCATCAATGTGACCAGGGATTTCCTCAGGCGTGTACTCAGGAACGCCCCCAACAACTTCTTCATGGGAATCCTCAAAAGAACTCTCATTCTATTCATTTTCGAGAGAAGCAACCCCATCAGTTTGTTAGCGGGCAGCTTCCCTACGGCTTGCCTCCCCAATAGCTTTCATTCGATGGGCTTAAGCATCGTAGACAATATCCACGTCAAACACTAAAAAAACAAAGTTTGTTAAACCAAATAGTTAGCTCAGGAATCAACAATACTATTACATAGAAAATTAAGAGTTAAAAGAGAAACTCACGGTGTCTGCATGCAGCAGTAATTTAAGGGAAGATGTGAGCCTTTATCTTGTTCTCCTCATCAAAAAGGTAAGGCACGCCCCTCTTTTCCAAGGAACGCACTGTTGCCCTAGCCAAATTGGCCAATTCACCATCCGTGAAGACAGGGGTTATTCGGTTCCAATTGTCAGGCGAGCAGAAATAATGAGGAACTTTACGAGTAACCCAAGAGCCTTCAAGATCAAAGTCGATCAGTCACCCCCATCCTCCACCAACGAAGAACCAACTGTTCTTCCAAAATTTATTCGAAGAAGGGAAGCTCCAAACGCAACCCTTCATCTTATCATCCATGGCACCTCAACCTCCCAATCAACTTCCATGCCCTTTGGGATCCAATGGTCGGGCTTGCTAGAGAGAAGAAAATATGTCCATGTCTGACCCAACTGCCTCATGGTGTAAAAGTGCCTGATCTCATAAGGAATTGGTAGAGGAAAGTTCATCATATGCCACATGCACATCAAGATCCTATAACTATTTGGGGCTAGCTGGGCCGGAGAAATTTGAGCCTCAACCAAAAATAAAGTAATAAAAGTTTGGAGAGGAAGAGTAGCGCCACAACTAAGCATCGCCCTGTAAATCGCCACCATCCCAAACGGGAGGTTCCACATGGCTCTACCTCCAACCGGTTCTAGCCGAACGAGGTCACTGTCTAAATCGAATATGCACATATACTTCTTGATCTCGGTATCACCTACCACATTCAGCTCATCATCATAAGCACACACCCGCTCAGCAGAAAAATGAATGTGGGCTACTCGATGCTCTTCCTCCACGTCATTCACATTTAACACTTGAGGCCCAACCCTAATGTCATGAGGGGAAGCGTGTTTGTGTACTCGGCGGGGGCTGGTATGTCTAGCTCTCGTCATTAGAGGATGGATATCGCTGCAAGTAGAAACAAAAGGGTCAGATTTATAGACCTCTGATCGAGGAAACTTAGGAGAATTAGGGTAGGAGGAACTTCGTGGACAAGCCCTGAAACATCAGCATCCAAGAAGTTGGTCTGGTTTGGTGGTTGATTCCCTAACAATCTATAAGTACGCTCGACTATAAAAGTGTCATCGCGCTCGATGATGGCCATCGTAGTAACAAATGCCATCACAATAACAAAAAGACAGTGTCTAACTACAAGGTTCATGGAAACTAACCTTGAAGAGAAGTCTGGAGTTGTGCGAATTGGATGGAAACTCTGGCAAGAATGAAAGAAAATCCGGGATAGAAAACTCTGGGTTTCTTGGGAAAGAAAAACAAAGAACGAAGAAACAGAAGGGTTCAAGATAAGTGAAGAGATATAGAAAACTAGACTCCAATAACCAAATAATCTAGATTATCAAAAAACAAGAAGCAAGAAGGCATAGAAAATTCATAAAAAAGACGAAGAAGAAACTCTGAGGAATACTTAGGTTTTTCTGGGTTCGAATCTTGATAGAAGAATATCAATGGCAGTTTTCAAAGATTAAAAGAAAAAAGTGATTTAAGTCACTCCCAACATAAGCTTAAATAGGCAGGGCATCAATTTCAAAAAACTTAACCCTAAGTCGGATCACAAAAGGCAGGAAACGAAGGGACACGATGAGTGACGTGGGTGACATGCAAAACAGTACAAAGGTCGTGTCCCATAAATTCTTCCTGACATACCAACCCATAAGGAGACAGGTGGTAGTGCGAGAAGACTTCGAGCTGTCAAAGAAGAGTCTTCAAACGTCAGAAGCTTCAAACATTGCCATCAGAAGATTTTGATCGAAAGACAAATCAAATGTTTGTAGACACAATTAAGACACGTCATTAATATTTTGAATGATTAAAGAGACATAATTGCTGCATTTATGAGGAAAACGACAAACTCGAGCAGAGCTTACATGACCGGGCAAAAGCCAAATGGGATCTTTAAATACCTTTCGCCTAGTAGAGAGATTAAGACAGAATCCTATTTCGAATATGAATAGGTTCACTCATCTCACATATTTAAGGGGGTATTATTGTACATGATATTTTCCGAGAAGACATGTCATCAGACAGCATGGACCAATCTTGCCACGTAAGCAGAAAGTCAAAGATCAGCCAGAAATGACACATTGGCGTTCCACGTGGATTGGCCACCTGGCGTTAGCACAGTATTAATGGAAACAGACAAGGCTAGCAACACCAAATAGAGCCGAGCAGGCCGAGTAAAAGATCATGTCTGTTTGGCTCCACTCGGCATTAACATGAATGATCACATTAAGGGTTTTCTCCACCACCTACAAGGTATACAGCGATAACAAGCAATCACAAGTCAACTATTGTACAACTAGCAAGAGTCCAACAAGGAAACCAAAAGATCTTCTCTCCTAAACATCAGGCTATCTGAGTCCAAAGTAGATTTGGATGCAATGGCATTAAATACATGATAATATCAAATAGAAAAAGAATCCTAAAACCAACTCTGTAATCTTTTGCTTCTATACCACGATATTAAACCCTAGCGGCACCTAAAAACCCTAGCAGCACCATGTAAAAATACACTTGCAAAACACGGTAAAGTGTGAAAAAATCTTAGCGAGAGAGAGAGAGAGAGAGATCAAAGTGTGTATTATTTAACAAAATAGTGGATTTGACTCAGTTGTCAAGGTAACAACCCGTGAACGTTTCTTCGATCATCGGAGTTTTATATTTACTACTATTACGCCATTTATTACACTCATGTTTGCCGGTTTCACTAATCTAAACCGTTGACTGGTTGACTATCGAGAAATTACCGTCAACAGCTGTCAAATTTTGCTAGATTATCAATTAATCACTTTTGGAAGCTTTACTGAACATCATTTTATGTCAAAATTATAAAATAATTTGATTTTAACTTTTTAAAAACAATACCAAACTGGCCCTTCATAACTAATAATTTTAATTGTTTATTATAATAAGTTTTTATAAAAAATCTAAAACCAAGTCTGAATCATCGAAAAATAAGTCTGAATTCTATCCGAACATAAGTCCATATCCAATTTGAATTTATTGAAATCCATATCCGATCCAAATCCAAATCGAACATAAATCTGCATCCGATCTGAAATATCCAAATTCGCATCCGCTTTCACATCCGAATCCAATAATAACAAATCTGGTCCATCTGAAATATCTGTTTAATTAGAAGCCCCCTTTTTTTTTTTTGGAAAATCTAATCAAAATATTTTCGGATCAAGTCCGGTCTAGATCCAAAAATCCGAAAAAATAGGATTCGGATTATCCGAATTTAATTCGAATTATGTCATTAGATGTGATGTAGGTGTTAGAGGCGTACCATTTAACAAACCTTGTCTTATCTATGGTTCTAAGTTAATATGTGTGAAAACAAACCTCATCTTATCTATGGTTCTAAGTTAATATATGTGACATTTAAGAGAGTTTGGAAAATTATTCTTTCCATTGCAACAACAATGAAGTAAATGTATGTCTAGCTAAATATTTTTATATTTTAAGGAGCCGATATAAAAATTTATTTTCATATTCCTAATATTTTAACAATATTAGTGTTATTTTCGATATTTTTATTGAAAATTTTAAAAATTTTGAATCCTTATAGGCTGCTTCGTATGGGGCAATCTTTACATGAGAATGAGAATCTGATAACATTCCCTTGTTTGTTAGTAGGTTTGCATTTTAGAAAGTGATTACCATGGTACTCACTTTAAGGCCAGTTTGGTATTGCTGTAATTTTTATAATAATCAGTGTTAGATGTGCTGAAGGAATAATCAGTAGATAGTTGGTTAATTATATTTTTTAAATTACTGTATAGCTCAAAAATAGTATACATATATTTGGTAATTTTATTGTAAAAGTGTTGACATTAGTTAAAATGATTAAAATGATTAAAATATACATAAGTTAAGGATCCTATTTAATTTTTTTTTTCATTAATTATATATATTAAATCAATATTTAAGTAGAACATTTAAATTAGAAAAAAAAATTCCATAAGAACAATTAAAATATTTTTAAAAGATTTTATAAATCAAATTAATATTTAAATAGAATATTTAATTTAAAGTATATAGATGATTTTAATTTAATTTCATAAGGATAATAATGATATTTTAAAATACTGAAATAGATTCATTAAATGTTGAAATAAATTATTCAATAATCAATTTCAAAAAGTAACCCCTACCTACTTCTCAAAATCACCGTCAAAACTTGTCAGATTATCAATTAATCACTTTTGAAAGTTTTACCAAATATTATTTTACATCAAAATTATAAAATAATCTAATTTTTACTTTTCAAAAGCAATAGTAATCTTACCCTTACTCTCTATGGGGTAAATGTGAAACTCATCCCAATAGGTGGGTTTATAACATGATTTTATAATTGATTAAGAAAACATGTTTCATTTAAATTCAAACCTAGATCAATAATTGAAAAATCAAAAATACCATATCAAATTCAATTCAAGCCAAACTCAAATCCAGTTTAATCACTGTCCATTCCTTCAGATTCAAACCCAAATGAACCCAGTCAAACCATCATCATCATCAAACCCAAATCCAAATTAATCATCATCAAATTAACCAAAATCCAAATTCATCATCAGCAAACCCAAGTCAATCCCCATGTGATCAAATTCACACCAGAAACTACGATGACCCTTGTCATCACCGTAAAAGCGACGACATAGCAGAGGAGATCGACACTCTTTGCCGTTGACCAAGAGACAAGCGAAAACAGGCGACAAATAAGAGAGAGATGAGATGGCCTAACTGAGGAGATCGGCGCTCCTCGCCGTTGACCAAGAGACGAGAGTAAACAGGGGACAAAGAAGAGAGAGAGAGAGAGAGAGAAAGAGAGAATGGTTTTTTTAGAGAGAGGAAATTGAGAGATTCAGTGAAGAAGAAGAAGAAGATCATGATCTGGTGTGATCTATTTTTTATTTTTATTTTTTAATTTCTAATAATTGTACATGTAAATGTTTAATTAATGTTTTAATGTTATTTTTTGGTTGACAGGTGATTCAATTTTTTTTAATTTTTAATTTTTAATTTTGTAATTATATATTTATTTGCTTAAATTTTTTGACCGATCAATTAAAATACCCTTTCAGTTTAATTTTTTATTACCCCACAATTAAAAATACATTCAAAAGAAAAGGAAATTCTCATGTACAACTAAAAACAGTTAATTGATATTCTCAGGATTTTGACACCAACAAACACATTACTGTATTTACCAGCTTTCTCGGGATTCAGATTATTTTGATTTCCTCGTTACAAACGGCCCTTTAATGTTTTCACAAATACCTATATTTTCTTTCCTGCATTTACTTCGGTAAACAAGTCCACTCAGGGCACTAACAAAACCATTTTCAAACTTTTACCAAAATCATATTCACCTACAATCAATAACTTAAATAATTCTTTATCCTATATCTGCCGGTTTAAAAGTTTGTTTGGTCCAGAAATTTTTTTCTGGATGAGCTGTGAATAATTTTATATAGATAAAAAATTATATTATATAATTCATTTTGATAATGAATCTTAACTGTACGAAAAAATTTTATTAGTTAAAATAAAAAAGTATATCTAATCAAGGGATATAATGAGTTTTACCCTCAAATACCTAACAAAAAAAAAAAACACAAGAAAATAAAAAAGAAATATGCATGCAATGTAAATACAATAAAATCCTACTTAAATTTTGACTTCTGAGACTTAAAAGAGACAAAAACATCTATTACTAAATTCAAATCAATTTTAAAAACAAGTTTCTTTCAATATAAACAACTATACAATTCTTAAGAATCTCGTTATCCATCTTGTTGCACAAAGACTTTTTGATAAGTTTCATAGCTGAAAAAAAAATTTTAATTTTAGATTAATTTTACAACATAAACTTTAAAATAAAAATAAAACTTACAGTTTTCTCATACCGACATCTGTATACTTCCACAAATCCAAAAGTTATGAAAACTCATAAAATTGAAATTCTTGGAGACTTAGAGATTAATTTATATAGTAAATTTACTACTTTTGGTTTGTTGTAAAGAGGTTAAAATTTTCTAATTTGATTTTTGAATCAGTAAAGGGTTAACATTTCTCAATTTGATCTTTCACTTGATTAAAAAAATATAATAGGCTTTAATGAGTTTAATATATGTTTTTAAGTTATTGGATTGTTATTAAGATAAAGAAAAATATAATAAGTTAAGTCAAAATCGAAATTGGATTGGGATATACTTATAATTAAATTGGGTGTATTTAAATCTATTAAAAAAACTTAATTTTTTATTCTTCAAAAAGCTAGGGTGGCTAGCCGACCCTAGCCAGCCATAATTCTGCCTCTGCTCTAGACTCTGGAGACCAAGACCGGTTTTTTTTTTTTTTTTATCAAAGCACTTTTGAAATGTTTTTTTTGTTGTAGATCAAAGAAGGTTTTTTATTTTATTCATTTATTTATTTATTTTTATCTATCTACCGAAGGAAGCTCAAAGTTTGGGTTTATCTAAAGAAGCTATTTTTTTTTAATAAATAAATTGTTTCAACTACCCTCCAAGATGTTTAATATTTTATCATATACCACTTTCATTACAAATATTTTATTAATGCATTTTTTGTAATTTATAACAATAAAATCCCTTTTTAAGTTATATTGTCAAACATTTAACTAACTTAAAAACGTTTTTTTTTTTTTTTTTTAAATTAAATATCAAATAACATACGACTTTTTATTAGAAATTCTACTTAATAAAAACTTTATCGGTAAAAGATCTACTTCAAGGATCTGTTTGACAAGCCATTTCAAATGCATCCTAAGTTTTAGGATTAAGTAATTTATATAGATATGGTATCGAGAGTCATAAGAGCATTTTCAATTCAAGTGTGGCTTGTGAAAAAAAGAGATGCCACGTAAGATAAATAGACGTTATATTAATAATTGTGTCTCCAATGCAACCGTGCATATTCAACTTCAAGCTGACGTGGCAAAAAAAAATATTAGACATTGTCAACATGACCGTCCACTTTCAGACGGTCTGTTGAACAGCTATTTGTTAGGTTGACTCAGCAAACATTTAAAACTAACATTAATTTTTCATATATTTTTGGTAAGGAAATAAAGTAAAAATAAATAAAACAGGAGAAAAAGATTGACACGTCATTAAAAAAATTGTGTTTTAGACTAAAGCATTGGAGACCAAAATTTGAGTTGATTGTTTATCAAATCTATTTTTATACCATATAAGAAGTAAGTCTCTTGACATTGTTATCATATCAACAATTATTGGTATGCAAACCACTTTTGCATTGGAGATGCTCTAATGTGTTCTGTTCAAGTTGCCTCTGCCGTCTACTTTTACGTCAGCAATACCTAAGAGACTCGGGGAAATTGAATAATCATGAATTCGTTATAGTGTTTGAGAAATTAATGGATGAGATGAATTCGTTAAAGTTTTATTCCAAAACGTTAGATCCAAAATAAAAATGACATTGGAGTCGATGTCAATAGAGTGAGATAGCTATTAAATGCAATTCATGGAAATGGTCTTGGTGATGGGTTAATAGCACATGTATAATGTTGTTGTGTTTGTGATGAACTGGGTCGTTGTCTCATTTATTATATTTGCCAATCCACAACTGTGTCCATATATCCTTGCAATTTGGCACTCTCACCGACTATTTCTGACAAAGGATCTTCACGCTATTTTAAAAGATGTTTTCAATAAATTTTAGGGTGCTTTTTCTGATTGAAAATAAAAATCAAAGGAACTAAACTTTCATCGGAAATTAAAGATAATTTAATTCAGTGGAGAATTAAGTTCTTTATCCCAGTGTGTTGTGTGTGGGGGAAATGTAACTTGATTCCAAATAATTTTAGTAAGAGTAATGCTAGACCGTTCAAAATCATACATAAATGATATGGTATATGAGTTATCATGATAAGTTGTCATAATCATATCATTTGAGTATGATTTTGAACAAATATTTTGGACAGTCTAACTAGCATTATTATTTTACAAATCGTGAATTAAGTTTTTTCTTTTCTTTTCTTTTCTTATTAGTAAGTTTATACATAATTTTTCTATTTTAGTTCAAACTGATATAAAATATATAAGTTCTTTGCATTTGGGCTATTGGATTTAAATGATTTGACTTGGTTGTATACACTTGTCAAAATATCTTTAAATCCAATGACCCATATGCAAGGAACTAATATATTTTATATCTGTTCGAACTGACAATAGAAAGACTATATATATATATATATATATATATCAGTCCCAAACTGGTCAGAACGTTCTGATATAACTTTATGAGGATATTGAATATGAGTCACTCATTATAAAGAAGCTTTGACAAGTGCATACACACTTGAGTCAAAGCATGTAAAACCAGTGACTCACATTCAATATCATCATAAAGTTATTTTGGGATGAACTGACTTGAAAATTTATAATATATATATATAGAGAGAGAGAGAGAAAGAGCTTCTCACCTACAAACCCCCTGATATAATTTACATACAAACCTATTGATTAGCCTTTGGATGTTGTGTAAGTAGTGGGCCAAGAGAGAATACACAACATGGATCTTGATCCAAAGGCTAACAAATAGGTTGGTGTGTAATGTTATATTAGGGGGTTTGTAGGTGATTAGCTCTCTCTCTCTCTCTCTCTCTCTCTCTCTCTCTCTCTCTCTCTCTCTCTATATATATATATATATATATATGAGAGTTCTCCTATCAGGCCGTCTTGAAATTATAATTTCAGGACGACCTATAATTTCAGGATGACCAACCATAGCCGCATATTTTAATAAAAAACTAATTTTTTTTTTAACAAACATTGGAACTTACTAAAACATGTGACTGTGGTTGGTTGTCCTGAAATTATAATTTAAGATGACCTGATAAGAGAACTATCATATATATACATATATATATATATATATACAATCTTTCTACTATCAGTTTGTCCTGATATAAAATATATCAAGACGAAGAATGTGGACCATAGATTATCGAGAAGTTTTGACAAGCGCATACACTTTGAGTCAAAGTATGTAAATCTAATGGTCCGCATTCTTCGTCCTGATATATTTTATATCAGGACGAACTGACAATAGAAAAATTATATATATATATATATATATATTTTTTAATTCAACCCTTTCGAAAAGCATACAAAATTTTGGTGTATATATGTGGAAATAGGGGGAAATGACACTATTTTTGACTTTTAAGAGTTACACTAGTTTAATAAGTTAAATTTAAATGACATCGATAGAAAAGAAAAGAAAAAAAAATCCCTCCTCTCCTTATTTTATTACGTTTTTACTATTTTTATGTTTCTTTTTACAAAAACCTCCATTGATGGAGGAACTCCAATGATTTAGAGGTCTGTGGAAGTCGATGAAGAAGATGAATTTTTTTTTTTTTTTTTTTGTTGTGGAAAATTTCATTTTTTTTCCAATAAGCCTCAGAATTTTTAAAAATACTCAATAAGTTTTGGAAACTACAACATATATCTTAAAATTACAAAACAAGTCTCAGAAGTACAAAATATGTCTCGAAAACACCAAATTAAGTCTTGGAAACATCAAAATAAGTCTTGGAAACACTAAAATAAGTCTCGGAAAAAAAAAAAAAAACATGTGAGACTTAATTATTATTTTTTTTACTGTATTTTAAGAGTATTTTTATCAGAATAACACTTTAGATGCTATTAAAACTTAAATTATAAATTGGTGTAAGTCTTAAAAGTAAGGGATTATGCTAGCAAATTTTTTAACCCTAATGTCTGTGTATGTACATATATATATATATATATATATAAAATTAAGATGTGGATATTGCCACTTATAAATATAATAAGTACATCCATATTTATAAGTAAACCCATGTCTAAAATTTAAAATTAAATCATTACTATAAACACTCATCTTAATGTGAATAGTATCTTTATTTAAATGAATATATTCATTTTAATACAATTTATTTATCAACCCTCTTAAGTTATTAACACACCCAATTTCATAAATGATAAAATTTTAAATTCTTCAGGCTCAAAAACATAGTACAATCGTAGTAAGTTCCTTACCATCAACAACTACATCATATATCTTCTCAACATTTACAAATCTGAAGCATCATCCATATTGATAATAATCACATTCCACAAAGTTTGGGACACGAGAGGTGATGCTCTTGACATCATGGCCAGTCACAAATTTGAATTCAGTTAAGTGTTGGGAATTCCATGATATATATATATATTTTGAAGGAACAGTTAGAGAAGTTCTACTTAAGGGAAATAAAAACAGAGAACTCAACTATATCAAGTTGCTGATATCTATTGCAACAGATTTCACATCCTTATATCACCGTTGATCTCCTGGATACACAACGATATATATATATATCGCTTTCTTTCTTTTTTTTTTCAAAAAAATAAATAATTACTTCTCACTTTTTGTTTATCAATAGAGTTCAAAATTACAAATAAATAAATAAATAAATACGTACATCTATATGATCAGAGTCTTCTGAAAATTATTTTTCCATTACTTTGTTATATGATAATGAGAGATTTTGATACTTGAAATATAATTAGGGTTTAATTTGGATTTATTATTATAATTTTTTAATATAAAGTTACAGTCTAAGGTATGGGTGTAATTAATGGGTGTACATTGCATTTGGTTAATTTTTAATTAAATTAATTTGTTTTTATTATTAAATTTATATTGGGATGTTTTTGTAATTAAATTTTTTATTAAAATATGGATGTACTTATCATATTTATGGGTGGTAATATCAGCATCCATACAATTAATGTGTTAAAATCTAATCTTTGTCTTACTACAATGATAGTCCATGCACATAACATGTAGATTGCTATATATAATAGCTAGTACGCAGCCCGCACGATGTGTGTGCATTGTGAAATAAAAATTGAAAAATCATATAAGTTGGCATAATCCTGATTCACAATTTTAATCTGTTATATTTTCATATTTTTTATATATAAAATTAAAATTTCCATGACTGAAAAAAAGTAATCAACATTTTTATTTATGAAGGTTCGAGAAAGTATATCAAATCAACTAATTCAAATTCACTGTATCAATATAAGGAACACAATTTAGTTTCAAAAACAAAGTAAAAACATACCCTCTTCCTCTCTTTAATGCTTCAACCGGTATTTTGAAGGAAATAATTACAGGAAATGGTTTCAACTTACCTTTAAATAACAAATAACTGTTTTTAAATGCACGTTGTATTTCTTAATTTTTCCGCAATAAAAGTTGTTTGTAAAAAAATATATTAATTATGGTTTAACAATTAAATAAGTAATGATATTATGATAAAAAAAAAAAAAAACTAATTATAAAACAACAAAATAAGATGTACCGGTTTTTAAGTAGTTAATGAATCTGATTTTAATTACATCATTGTCAATTATAATGATGGTTATTGTCTCTAATAATCAGTTAAGGAAACTCTTAGGTCTCCAATATCATTAATAAATAGAGATTCTCCATTTCTATTACCATTATTCCAGTTTAGATGAACAGATTCATAACTGATTATTTAATTTATTATATTGGTTAATTAAAATTTATTTATTGAATTAATTGAAAAGCTCTCTATCTCTTTAGTAATATATATATATATACATATATATTATGACAAATTATTAATTTTTGTTATGTTATCATTAATATATTTCCATTGATATACTTTTAAAATTTACCATTAATTCCATTAAAAAAAATAGATAACCGATGATTTGGTAATGCAATTAATATTTTAATTTTCTTTGTAAAATATTTATTTATTGCCATTTATAAGAAAAATTAAAATTCTAAAACTTTTATTTTTAGATATAATCATATTGTATTTAATGCATAGTTAATACACTCTAAATAATCTAAAAGAAAAGAAAACGAAAGGTAAAAAATAGAAAAAAAAATTATAAATATTTGCAATTGTATAGAGATAAATAACTATTGAGATTAGCTATTTAGAATCCAATTTTTTTTTCACATTTATTTTCTTAAAACATTTCATTTTATTAAATTAAAATTTTGAAACCTCTAAATACACCCAATTTACTCAAAAATACTATATATATATATATATATATATATTATAAAAAGGGGTGAATTCAAAAAGAACCAAAAAATTTATGGGGTGATTGTTTTTATTCACAAGTTTATGTTTTATTATTTTCGTCACTTTTTACCACTTTTGGACAAAAATACTCTTAAATTTGAAATTTGAAAAAAAAAATTAATCAGTCTGTTAGTGGGTGGGTGGTAAAAACGAGGCAATCTTATTAGGGTGAGAACCACCCATCAGTAAAACACTAAACAATCAAAATTGAAAGGTAATCGTGGAATCGCCGGTCGTCTTCGATTCCGTTTGTGTCGTCGCCGCTGCAAAGAGAGGTAGGCAGAGAAGAGATCGCGTCGATGTTGTTGCCGTCGCCGTCGACTTGAACCTCCGGCGCTGTTGTTGCCGCTATCACCGCCGTTGTCCTCGCCGAATCCACGCATCTAATTCTCAGGTTTGCTTTGGATTGACTTCGAATGGTTTTCAATGTGTAATCGAGATCCTTTTAGTATAATTTTTGTATATTTCACTGCCAAATTGGGATCTTGTTTTGAAAATTATGTTAATCAAGTGCCCTTAGTGACATTATTTGTGTTATATATGTGGGTTTAGTTTTTTGTGTGATAGTATGGCTTGATTCTGTTTTGTTTTTTTGAGTGATAGTAAACTTAAACTTGCAAGATAGTTCATAGTTAGATAGACAGTCATTTTGTCAATGATTAGTGTTTATATAAGGACTAATTTCTCTTATAATCTCCCTTGCTACTACAAAATTTTATGCATTTAACTTGTTTGTATTGATATGTATCTTTTTTGTACTGGCATGTAAGTTATGTTGGCATTTAACTTGTTTGTATTGACATATATCTTTTTTGTACTGGCATGAAAGTTGTGTTGGCATGTAAGTTGTGTTGGCATGTAACTTGTTTGTATTGACATGTATCTTTTTTGTACTGACATGTAACTTGTCTGTTGTATTGGCATGTAACTTACTCATGTAAGTTGTCTGTTGTATTGGCATGTAACTTACTTTACTGGCATGTAACTTTCATAGACACTGGCATGTAACTTCACTGGCATGTGGCTTCACTGTCATGTAACTAACATTATATTCATGTGATTTTATAGATGGAAAATATTAATTATGAGGATTTCCTCATCAAACCGAAGGTTGACTGGATTAAAAAATCAACCACAAATGTGTACTATAATTTGAACGCCCTTTCAGAGATTGTAAAGGTTCTTCGAAAAGTTAGGGAATTAAATGAGTTTCGGAGCACCTGTTTTGGGCACATAGTTGATATCCCTAAAGACTTAACTTTTTCAGCCGGCGTACTTCATAACCTTTCGGTATGGTTAATATATGTACCTGATATGACCGGAGAGAATGAGTTGCACTTCTCCGTTGGTGGAAAACTGTTGAAATTCACATAGAGAGAATTTTGCTTGGTAGCGGGGCTACAATTTGGGGAGATGTCAAACATATTTTTGCAACCGTATGCTCCTATTGAAGACGGGATTCATGCTAGGTATTTTGAGAAGGATGAGAATCTACAACTTGTAAGAGTATGGGAAAAGTTTTGGATCGGACGGTTTGACAAACCAAAGGATGGTTTGAAGATGGCCCTTGTATTAATTCGCCAACATGATTTTGTTTGGTCGGGACCAAAGAAAGAAAGTCACATTGTGGTTGTTCCAATTGGTGGAGGATTTAGAATCGTTCAACTCTTTTAAATAGGGAAGTTATGTATACATGATGACATGCCACTACCTCCGTCAAGCATTTCGGGCTGCAAATGCACCATTGAAGGTCATCGCGCATTATAACTTGTACGGCTTTCTTTGGGCATTAGAGTTGAGGTTTCAGATATTGTATTAAAGCATTTCTATGAACTTTGATTACTGAACTTAATCTATTTTAAATTTGTTTAAAATGTAGATATGGGCAATGGAATCTTTGGGATCGTTGATTGACTTGGTGGGAGAAAACTTATGTCACACACATCCTCGTTTGAGGAATTGGAGAATATTTAAGAGGCCTCGCGATTTCTTTTCCAAATTTGCAAAATATGAACAAGAAATTAAAGATGGACAGGTATCGTTTTTTGTTTCTCAATCTTATGTCATTCATTAATACTTTAAAAAAAACTGACAATTGTGTTAACTATACAGCATGTTATCTTGGAGGAATTACATCCAACGGCTAATGAAAGAGAAGAGCCTTATTTGGTTGGTGTTGACACGGATTTGTCAATTGGTCCACAATTTGTGGCGGACAATTACGAAGAGGACTACGGTCAGCAAAGAGTAGATGATCAGGTTAACAATGATGATAATGATGGAGGTCAATCACGACCTAAACAAAAGGACAAGTCGGTGAAGAGGAAGAGGGCACCTCGTAAACAAAAGGAAAAAGCAAAGGCAAAAAGGCAATGTACATCAGGAGACACGTCACCGATAAGTTGATTAATAACTGATACTAAGTGTGTTAAGTTAAATACAAATCGATAATACTTGTTTTATATTCTTTTCTAAGCTTCAGGTGGGTGATGACTCAACGGTCTCTTCTCAAACAATAAGGGAACTCATAACGGAAATGTCAGATCGGTTTACAAAAATAGTCCAGAAGGAGATTTCAGCAATGGAGCATCGCATAAAAAGACGTCTTACTCGGGTGGAGGATAGTGTGGTTAAACTTGTTGATACGCGTCGTCAAGTAACTAATTTATTCAGTTTGTTAACTGACATGTAACTTCAGTTGTATTAGCATGTAACTTACTTACTGGCATGTAACTTGGTTTTGTATTGGCATGTAACTTATTTTTGTATTAGCATGTAAGCTTCTGACAAACTGGCAGGTAACTTGTTTCTTTATTGGTATGTAACTTATTTTTGTATTAGCATGTAACTTTCTTACAAACTGGCATGTAACTTGTTTCTGTATTGGCATGTAACTTAGTTTTGTATCAACATTTAAGTTTCTTACAAAATGGCATTTAACTTGTTTCTGTATTGGCATGTAACATATTTTTGTATTGGCATGTAAGTTTCTTACCAACTGCCAGGTAACTTGTTTCTGTATTGGCATGTAACTTATTTTTGTATTAGCATGTAAGTTTCTTACCAACTGACCATAACTTATTAATGCCACAACATGAGTATGGCACCCATGTTGATGGTACCCAAGGCAAGGGAGATGGTACCCATGGTGATGACACCCATGTTTATGACACCTATGTTGATGACACCCGTGGTGATAACACCCATGTTGATGACACCCATGGTAGGGGTGATGGTGGGGGAGATGGTACCCATGGTAGGGGTGATGGTGGGGGAGATGGTACCCATGGTGTTGGTACCGAAATGTTGGTACAAACCCCTCTACCATTAGGAGTTGACACATCAGTTGGGGATGGAACATTGCAAGAGTACCTTGCTGTGAAGGATGAGCGTTTGCAACAGTTGAAGATTAGGTCTCGATATATGAGTTCTCTGTACATTGACCCTTTCCAAGAGGTAGATCAAGAGAGCAAACAATTAAGGGCAAAGTACGCACGTTTTAAGAAAGGCAACAACGACATAACGTAAGTCTCTTTTAGTTGTTAACACTTGTTCACAAAAGAATGAAAAATATGTAAGTTAAATATTTGTACTGTTCAATGCAGGTTGAACGTCGTTTCTGACTACTTTGCAACAAATGATTTCTTTGTCGAGTTGGAAAGTCCAACTTGTTGGTTGTCTAACAAGGTTTGTTATTTGAACTTATATAATGTTGTAAACATTTTTACCCTTTTTTGTAATCTAACTTACTATTTTTTATTTACATAAATGTTCATGTAGCATATAGATGCATATATGAGTTTACTCTGTAAGCAAAGAGAGTTGAAAGCGGATGAGTATAAGTGTAACGTTGTGGTGCTATGCACAGACTTTTTTGTAAGGACTTTATTATTAATTTATTGTTAGATTCAATTGACATAAACTTATACATATGCTTCTAATATAAGTATTTTTTGTAGGGAAAGTTATGTAAGGAATGGGTGAAATTCCAACCGTCGAAGGATGCACCTATGACATGTGCATTCGATGCACTATCATATCAATGTCCCGATGATTGGATGTTGTATGCTTCAGGAGACAAGCCTGGCTGGGGATCATGTTGGACGTCTGTTGAATATGTAAGTACAATAAACGTTACTCATTTTTAGCTTTACAAGTACACTAAACGTTACTAATGTTTTCTACTTATTACTTGCAGTTGTTAGTCCCGTGTGCAGTTAGGAATCCAGACGAACATTGGATATTATGTCTTGTTGATTTGCGGAAAAAAAATGTTTGCATTTTTGATCCATTATACAAGAAACCAAAGATTGCCATACGATGGAAGCAAATCGCCCCACTGTTACATTTCATGCCAGCCATTTTACAATGTTCCAGATATTTTCAACAAAAAGGTATACCACCCAATGGGAATGCGTTTGTTGTTCAACAATCTTTGCTAAAGAAGTTACCAGCACAGTTAGACAATGATAGTTGTGGTGTGTTCATATGTCGATACGCAAATATGTTGATGCGTCATAATTGTTATTGGGGATAGGGAACCAAAAATGTCCCCAAGCTTAGGGAGGAGATGTCATTAGATATTTTTGCAAATAGTGTACTAGTAGAATGATAACTTTGTTTGTGCTTCATCTTTGTTTTTGAAGTTTATAAACCATCATGTAACTGGAATGATTGGGGTTTTATACTTTTTGAAGTTTATTCTACATTAAATGATTACAATAAACAACTGGAATGTTTGAGATTTTGTACTTTTTGAAGTTTATTATACTGGCATGTAACTTCAAAAACACTAGCCTTCCAGCATTTTAATATACCCTGGCATGTAACAATACTGCCATAAACTTCATGACTTTCAAGTAGGGAAACAATTATGTATTAGCATGTAACTTCAAAAACATTGGCATGTAACATTTTAACATACCCTGACATGTAATAATACTGCCATAAACTTCATGACTTTCAAGTAGGGAAACAATTATGTATTGGCATGTAACTTCAAAAAGACTGGCATGTAACATTTTAACATACCCTGGCATGTAACAATACTGCCATAAACTTCATGACTTTCAAGTAGGGAAACAATTATGTATTGGCATGTAACTTCAAAAACACGGGCATGTAAATTTAGAACACACTGGCATGTAACATTTTAACATACCCTGGCATGTAACAATACTACCATAAACTTCATGACTTTCAAGTAGGGAAACAATTATGTATTGGCATGTAACTTCAAAAAGACTGGCATGTAACATTTTAACATACCCTGGCATGTAACAATACTGCCATAAACTTCATGACTTTCAAGTAGGGAAACAATTATGTATTGGCATGCAACTTCAAAAACACGGGCATGTAAATTTAGAACACACTGGCATGTAACATTTTAACATACCCTGGCATGTAACAATACTGCCATAAACTTCATGATTTTCAAGTAGGGAAACAATTATGTATTAGCATGTAACTTCAAAAACACGGGCATTTAAATTTAGAACACACTGGCATGTAACATTTTAACATACCCTGGCATGTAACATTTTAACATACCCTGGCATGTAACAATACTACCATAAACTTCATGATTTTCAAGTAGGGAAACAATTATGTATTGACATGTAACTTCAAAAACACGGGCGTGTAAATTTAGAACACACTGGCATGTAACATTTTAACATACCCTGGCATGTAACAATACTGCCATAAACTTCATGACTTTCAAGTAAGGAAACAATTATGTATTGATATGTAACTTCAAAAATACGGGCATGTAAATTTAGAACACACTGGAATGTAACATTTTAACATACCCTGGCATGTAACAATACTGCCATTTCATCTGGAAAATACATGAATTCAATACTTCTGTAACTTGAAAAAGTCTGCAATACTAAATATAGTATTTCACCAATACATTTAAGAATTAAAACATCATTCCTAATAACTAAGTTGTAGCACTAACTTCCGGTGTTAATGGACATTTTTGTGAATTGTGGCCTTCTTCTCCACATTTCCTGCACCTGTACGGTCTACGTGGTCGCTTCGATGTTGCAGATGTTGCAGATATTGCAGATGATACAGGAATCTGACATTGTTGAGGATTCCGACAATTTTATCGGTTGTGACCGGATTTACCACAAATCATGCAATTTCTTGTCTTTCCCTTTCTATGTTCCTTGGCGGATTTAAATCTCTTCTTTTTTGGCCTTCCAGCTTGCGCACGAAAAGGAGGCGGATAAATAGGGAAGATGTTCCAGGAATATGCTTCAACCAAACTAGTAGTTTTGTAGCAATCCCCACAAAAATTTGTAAAAGGCTTCTTCGCGAACCTACAAAATTAAAATGTATGATTAATTAATGAATCACAGTTGGTAAGAAGATAAGATACAATAAAACAAGAGGATACTAATCTTATTGCAGCTAATGCGTGGCGACATGACAGTTTATCAGCTTGAAATTTCATAGAACTACAAGTCTTTTCAGAAAGGTTCACCAAACCATCTTTATTTCCATCTTTCACATTAAAGTTAACCAAATCAATTGGAAAAACCGTGTACTTTTTTGAATCATAATTCCTTTCTTTTATTAATTTGGTGGCCCATGGACTCAATTATGTCCGAGTTTTTTTAGCATTGGTACGACGCTTATAAAACCATTTCTGGATCATCTCTCTAATATACTCAACCATGGTTGTTATTGGCATTTGGCGAGCATGTACCAAACATGAGTTCATCGACTCAACATTGCTAGAAGTCATCAAGCGATAACGCCTAACAGGAGAGTAAGCACGAGACCACCTTTCAGGTCCAACATTCATTAAATCTTGGAATGCTACCCTATTAACCTTCATCATCTCCAACATCACTTCCTTGAATTCAGATTTTCGGTATGCCTTCCATGCTTGTTTGAAAAAAGGAGTCACATCCTTCCTTTTGTAATCGTTTTTGATGTTTTGAGTCATGTGAAACACACAATATCCATATGGTACATTAGGGTACACTTTCTCCATTGCAACCTTGATCCCAAGGTGGCGGTCAGATATGATCATGCAATCCTCAGGACTACCAATAGCATTTTTAAGCTCATTTAAAAACCAAGTCCATGATAGTTCATCTTCAACGACCCCAAAGCCATATGCCAAAGGAAAAACCTGGTTGTTTACATCTAGACATATAGCTATAAACAAAATACCAGAAAATTTACCCTTCAAATGAGTACCATCAATGGCAATAACAGGTCGTATTACAGTACGAAATCCATGAAGTGAAACGGCATGAGCGATGAACATATATTCAAACTGATTTGCATCATTTGTCTTCATTGCGGTAACAGTCCCTGGATTTACTTCCTTCAATCGATGACAGTAAGCAGGCAATAGTTTAAATGATTCTTCGGGAGCATTAAAAACGGATGTCTCTGCATGATCCTTTGCCCTCCAAGCTTTAGTATACAACAAATGTAGTCCATGTTCTACTTGCATTTCAACCATGATGTCTTTGGGTTTTAGAGAGTGGCCATGTACTTGTAACTTCGAAGTTAATAGTTCACCGATAGTCCAAGAATTTGCTTGTCAAAAACGTGCGTGAAAACCATTGATATTGTAAGTATGATCCTTCACGAACATTCAAACCACCTAATATTCTCCTTTTTGCATCTTATATGCACATAATTGGAATTAACATTCGCCATCCTTACATCCGGCCTTATAATGTGTCTTGCTAGACCTTTTAATCTAGAGTTCAAAATTCTCATTCAAAGCATATATGTTCACTATTCGCTTAAGATCTTTCTTGCATCGAAAGAGTTTACCCTTGTATAAACAACCATCATTTGAAATTGCTTCATCCATGCAATTGGGTTCTAAGGAATACCTTTCGGATCCAGGAATAATCCAAGCTCGTGGGGTTGAATGTTCACCTAATCCCTCCTCACCCAATCCATCCTCTCCAAAGGAACCTTCACCAAAGGTAGCGAAACCCGATGGACCACCACTAGCAGAACCAGTACCCACACCATCATCCAAGTTATCAGTGTCAACGTCGGGTATCGGCACATCATCCGAGTTATCGGTGTCCGATGCCTTATTTTTCTCTTGATCATCAATGGTTTCATCAGTACTTACAATTGGGTCTGATATTGGAATGGACCCACATGCTACTAGTTCCTGGAGAAACCCATAATACCCAGGTTTTTGAGTAGGTTGGTTACATTGTTGAAGAAAATTCGACTGTTATAGGTTGTCATCCTCTGCCACCTTAGTACCATTTTGCACGCAATCTGTTGGTCCCTTATGAGAAATAGTGACATAAACCTCTAGTATAAAATTATCTTTATCCATCATACATGACACCTTATTGTCATTCTCAATTATCGGTCGAGCAACACCACTATTCGTACGGACCAATGAGCATAATTCTATAGTGTACGTGGTAGCATTAACTTTGGCAACATCTTGTACCAACTTCACCAAGGCATCATAAGTTAAAGCTCTAAGAACATGGGCCCACTTTGTCAAACCACCCTTGTAACAATTGCCCACCCAACTTCCACCGTGATAGATGACCAATCTCTTTGTATCCATATTCTTGCATGTGAAGTATTTGACTTGAAAATTTAAAATGACTAAACACTGACATGTAAAATTTTAACTAACCATCATGTAACTTTAAATTGAACTGACATGTAAAGTTTTAACTAACAGGCATGTAAATTTAAAATGAACTAGCATGTAAAGTTCTAACTAACTAGCATGTAACTTTAAAATGAACTGACATGTAAAGTTCTAACTAACTAGTTAGTTATAACTTTAAAATGAACTGACATGTAAAGTTCTAACTAACCAGTTGTAACTTTAAAATGAACTGACATATAAAGTTCTAACTACCAGCATGTAACTTTAAAATGAACTGGCATGTAAAGTTATAACTAACCAGCATGTAACTTTAAAATGAACTGGCATATAAAGTTCTAACTACCAGCATGTAACTTTAAAATGAACTGGCATGTAAAGTTATAACTAACCAGCATGTAACTTTAAAATTAATTGGCATGTAAAGTTCTAACTAACCATTATGTAACTTTAAAATGAACTGGCATGTACAGTTCTAACTAACCAGCATGTAACTCTAAAATGACATGTAACTTTCAAATATACTAGCATGTAAAGTCTACAATAACATTCTTCTAACATGTGTACAAAAAATTACAGGAGATTGGTTTCACTCTAATTCAAAATTACCAAATGGCATGTAAGTTAGAAATAAACTAGCATGTAAAGTCTATAATAACTGGCATATAACTTTAAAACAAATTGGCATGTAACTTTGAAACAAACTGGCATGTAACTTGGGTACAGAAAATTACAAATTCTAGGTTTCGCTAAATATGAAAACTACTCTTTTATCTTTCAATCAAACATTATGATAATTGTAAAAAACAACTGGGTAAAGGATACATACCTTTTCGAAGGTCGTTCGGCTTCGGATCTACTTCAATAGAGAGAAAATACCAGTAAATGTTGTCAGGTTTCAGATCTTCATAAAGAGAAACTGGGTGGAAGATAGGAGTTGTTGGGTTTTGTTATCAGATTCTGAGAACGAGTGAAGAGAAACGGAATGGAGTGGAAGAGATGACTTGGAGGTCGACGAAATGAAGAGAATGAGGTGGAAGAGAGGAGTTCACCGCCGACGAAAAGAGAGAGGAGGTCGCCGGAAAAGAGGAGTTGTTGGGTTTTGTTATCAGGTTGTATGAATGAGAGAGAGAAAGAGAGGAGTTTGAGATAGAGAGAGAGAGAGAGACTGAAAATTGTGATTTTGAAAATAGACTGTCAGGTGTGAAGATAGATAAAATTTTTGGGAGGGAAAATTTTGGTGAGTGAAACAAAATTCAAGGCAATTTTGTCAATTCAAGCCCAAAGATGACAAAAATAATAAAAAATAAAGTTTTGGCTAAAAAAAATATCCCATAATTTTTTTGTTCATTTCTTACAATTTCCTCTTATAAAAATACTCATTCTAGAAATACTAGTAGAAGTATTATTATTTTTTTTTTTAAGACTCCATGGAAGATATTGTCAAACCAAGTGATAAATTAATTTATTTTTCCACACTTATTTTCTAAAAACATTCTATTTTTTTTAATAAATTCTTTATTAGATTTTTTTTAAGCGTCTTACTCATAGATGATTCAATAAAAAAAAAAGGTGAAGAAGTTTATGGAGATGCAAATAATAGTAGTAGTTATTTGTTTACTATCTTACAAAAAAAATAAAATTATTTATTACCATATAAATATATATATATATATATATTTATATATATAATTAAGAGTGAATTTCATATATTTAGAAAATGAATCTATTAAATTGAATACAATAATTAATGTTTATAATGTGTTACCATTAATAATTGATCAAAAACTATTATTTTAATTATTTTTAAAACCATTATTTTAATTATTTGTTATGTTATCATAATATCATTAATATCTTACAAATAATAAGTTTTTAGAATTTATCATTAATTCTTTAGAAAAAATAGATTACTATTAATTTGGTATTACAATTGATGTTTTGAAAAATATTTATTTATTATCATTTATATGGATAATTAAAATTCAAAAACAATTATTTTTGGAATAATTATCTTATATTCAATGCATAATTAATACATTCTAAAAAAACAAAAAAGAAAAGATAACAAAAAGGTTAAAAAAAAATATAAAGAAAAAAACTACTGAAAAAAATGTATAAATTACCATAAAAAAATCCGGGGAAAAATCAGGTATTGGATACCAAAAAAGGGGAGTAGATACAGTATTTTTTTTAAGAGACAATACAATGTTACACTTAGAACCAAGAATATAACCCTAATATTTATCTATAGTAATAGTATGTCTATTGAATCCATCATTCATAAGTACAAAGCATATCATAAGTCTTGACCGGTTTATCAATTTTATGCATTGGTGGTTATGAGCAAGATGCTAGCCTTACCGGATGGTTCCATAACGAACACTTTAGTGGACAGCTAATTGAAAATCTAAGACCGCTAAAGTTAAAATTCCATGATCAATCAAAAATTACCTCTTTAACTACTAAAGTGTTTCCTAAAATAATAATAAAAAAAAAAGTTAAAATTATTCAATCAAATATTAAAACGAAATCTGTAGAAATTACTCTCACCACCCAACACTATTAAATTCCTCATCGCTTGTTTTGAGTTTCCTCATGAGGGAGAGTTATTAGGATGAGATGGAAAAAATGTGAGGATAAAAAAAAAAAAAAAAAAAAAAAAAACTAAAACTAAAGCTAAAGGATTAAAATTATTCAACCAAATATTAAAAAAAAAATCTATAGAAATTCCTCTTACCACCCAACGACATCCAATTCTCCACTGCTTGTTTTGAGTTTACCAAGAAAATTAATGGAATGAGATGGAAAAAAATATGAGATTTTGGATGGTTTTTATAGAGAAAGTTGAGGGAGATTAGAGGGCATAAATGGTTTAGAATGAGAGAGAGAAAGGATATATCAACGGTTTAAATAATTGATTTATTGTATTTATTAATCGTAATATTGAGTGCCTATTTAACTTGTGTATTGATACATAGTGCCTATTTAACTTGTGTATATTTAAATCTAAATCTCTCTTAAGATTAAATTTGAGTGGAATGTGGCATTGATTTAGATTCCAATTTGAGTTTTGAAACTTCCATGTTTTTCATTTTCCATGTATTATGTTTTGAAACTTCCATGCTTTTTATTTTCCATGTATTATTTGTGTCTTTTAAGATAGCGTTTTAATGATCAATATAATTATAATTTAAAGCAAGAAAATCAAATGAATCTAAAATCATATATACGGAAATGAATATTTAGCATTTAAATCCAAAACTTCCTCACGGTGACATGTGGCGTTATGAAAGTCTATTATTATATATATATATATGATTACTAATGGATTATTTTTTATGCACATGCTTGGTTTAATTATTCTTTTCTAGTAGGAAATTATTCTCAATACATATTCTCCACCAATCAACCATCTATGCTTGATCTTAACCAATGACTAAACAAAATATATACTAACAAAATATCACATATATATATATATATGACTCATTCTTGAGTGCAACATGACACCATACAATTTAAAATTGTATATGATCACATATGATTACATATGATCATAAATATATATAATGTTATCGCATATGAATTGTACGTGATTATACAATTAAATTATTGTGATCGTATGTTAGAACATACAATCACATATTAGCTTATGTGGTTGTACCAAAGAAGACATGATCACAGTCAAACATTTTTTATTGCAACATGTAACGTTGCACCCAAGGGCAGCCATATATATATATAATTGTAAACATTTGCTAAGGCTATAATCATAAAACTTGAAATTGAGAAAGTGGATGGTCGAGGTGGAGGTGACATGAGCTCGAGATCAACCTTATGAGTATCGTATAATTTGTTGGAAGACATTATGAAAAATAATTATGAGAATTTAACCTAGATTTTTAAATTGTGTTCCAATTTTTTTTTTTGACAAAGGAAACAAAAGGATACAAGAACTAAAGCGGCACATCAACCAGAATTAAGTCCTCCACGCAGGCAGGATATGACTCAATCCAGGACCTATCATCCAAAGAGAAAAGGCTAACTTAGATAGACCATGGGCGACACAATTCACCGTTCTAGGAGCAAAAGAGAAAGACATAGACTTCCCAAAAATGAGATGGAAAATATCACCAATAAAAGCACCAATATCAGTAGCAGGAACAACACCCCGAATCACTAGATCAATCACCATTTTTGCATCAGATTCCACAATTGCAGGAAATAAATCAGCCTCCAACGCCATTCTGACATCACACAGCAGAGCAAAAGCTTCAACTACCATAGGAGTGAAATTTGCATGGATCTTCTAAGAAGAACAAAGAATCACAACACCCGAATGGTTCCTGTTAACCACACTAACACCAACACGATGATTCAAAGAGTCAACAACAGAATCAGTATTAACTTTAAAATAACCCCTGTTAGGTTTGCACCATTTACCAATCTTCTCATCACCGACCACACTAGGACTCTTCATAACAAAGTTGGCACAAGAAATCTATCAAGAAAGTTCACAAACCAACATACCACATCATTATCAAAGCACGCAGCAGAATTGTGCGTAATTTGATTACGAACCCACCAAACCCACCAAAAGATAATACAAAGCAAATCCATTTCCTCCCTTTTGAGAGTGAAGAAGCATGGGAGAACCAGAACAAGAAAGAGAGCCATGGTCCGGCCACTTTTTGTCAACAAACAGAGACCATCTCTCCACTTAGAATGCAAGGTCGAGCAGCCCCAGAACGCGTGGGTGACAATCTTAAGCTTTTTCTTACAGATAGGGTAGATAAGAGCAACAAGGATTTTTTTTACAACCATATTAGAAAAGGTGGGAACCCAGTTGTGGCAAGCCTTCTAGACGAAAAGCTTCACTTTAGCTAGAATCCGGAGTCTCCATAAGGCTTTCCACAAAGCCTCCAAACCACTAAGACCAGAAATGCCCGCATTCCTAACCAAATCACAACCAATTTTGTAGCTTCTACGCATAAAGTACATACCTGAATTATCAAAGTGCCAAAACAATGAATCGTGGACCTGACTCGAACTAATAGGGAGGTTTAAAATAGCTTCCGCATTATCTTGAAAGAAAGAGCCCTTGACAAGAGCCACATTCCAACCTCCAGAAGGAGAAATTAGATCACTAACAGTGGCTACAACCCCCAACGTTAAAGGAGAGAAAATCTTGAAGGTAGAAGGTCTAAGCACCCACTTATCCTCATAAATGGAAATAGCCGAGCCATCCCCAATTTGCTAACGAGACCCTGCCACTAAGATATCTCTACCTCACAATAAGCCATTCCAAATCAACGAGCCCAAGGGGCATTTATTAGCCTGCATGAAAGAACAATTAGGAAAGTAACAAGCTTTAAGGATTCTAGTGGCAAGAGACTCAGGCTTCACAACTAGACGCTATCCTTGTTTGGCAAGGAGGGCCTAATGAAAGATAGACATGTCACGGAAGCCAATGCCACCCTTATCCTTTCCCAAACACAGACTCTTCCACGTACTCCAGTGAATGTTGCGAGAGTTAGTAGAACCACCCTACTAGAAACGAGCCCACAAGCTATGGTTATTCGAAATGAGGCTCTTTGGGAGCTGGAAGAGACTTATAGTACAAGTAGGAATCGACTGAACCACAGCTTTCAGGAGCACCTCTTTACCACCAGTAGATAGAAGTCTACTATTATAGCCCCTCACTTTGTCCCAAACCCGATTCTTTATTTCAGCAAATAACTGTTTCTTCTTTCTATTGGCGAAGCTTGGGAAACCTAAGCAACGCTCGTGACAGTTAGCCAAATTAACCCCAATAATGGCCGTAAGCCTAATACCATCCGAACGACCAACCAATTTGCTAACATAGAGGGCCAATTTCCTAAAGTTGACAACTTGGCATGATGCCGAAGCATAATCATCTAGGATACATTTAATAGCCACACACTCACCATCAGAAGCTCTAGAGAAAAGCAAATTATCGTCTTCAAAGAGAAGATGAGAAATAATAGGCGCACTTCTGATACATTTAAAACTCGTCAAAACTTTACTTACAACTGCCTTATTGAGCATGCTTGAGAAGCCTTCAGCACAAATGAGGAACAAATAAAGTGACAAAGGGTCACCCTGACAGAGTCCTCTAGTCAGTCTAACCCTCCCATAAATCTAACCATTGAGAAGAAAAGAGAATGAGATAGAAGAGATACATCACAAGATCTTATCAATCCAATTATCAGAAAACCCCATCTTAGACATGTTAATACAATCACGGTTAAATTGCCTTAAGCTAACCTTGAAGGGGTGGTTGTGAATAGGTTTTAACTCCTTTTTCAATCCTTTGAAAACAAATAAAAGTTTATCCCTCTAGATAGCTTATAAAACACCACAATAAACGTAAATGAGCATGCATAGACAATCAACAAGCTTATTCAACTTAGTTCAAACATAGCCTATGGATACATGTGGAGGGAATACCAAAGATATAGAATTACTAAGTACTTGTAATCAATATATATGCCTCAATAGTAGGGGTGGGCAAAAAACCATTAAACCAAACCGAACCGAACAGGTGAACCAAGCCAGTCCAATCGATTTTTTTCCAGTTTTTTTAATGTTAACCGGTTCGATTTGGTTTATTTTCAGTGTTTTTGGTTCAGTTTCTAGTTCTAGGGTTCGAACCGGTAAACTGAACCGAGAACCGGTATATATGATCAAAAATCCCTAAATTTTTTCTCTGCTTTGTGTCTTTGCTTCTCTGTTTTTTTTTTTTCCTTATGTATTGGTGTAGCACCTAACTGTTGAATTTATTATTGTTGTTGTTATCAAAGTGAGATGGTTAATAAATGTCAAATATGCTGCATATGCATCATGGACCATATACTTGACTTTGCTTGCCTTGTTTTTTTTATTCTTTTCTTTAATCTATTGATAGTGAGGTGAGTCCCATTAATTATGTGAACTCTGACTCTGACTTTGCATTGTTTATGAACTCTTTGTGGACTATTTAATGTTATAACTTATATGGATTGTTATGAACATAAGGTTAAATTGCTGGATTATTCGGCCCAATAAGCCTAAAATATGAAAGTTTTGTGTTTTTTCAAATTTTCTAACCATGGCAGATTTTAAAAATTAAAGCCTAGTAATTTGGCCCAATAGGCCCAAAACCGAAAAAATCGAACTGAACCAATTCAATCGGTTTTTGATCGGTTCACAATTTAAAAATTTTTCGGATCGGTTCACTTATAAAAAAACCGGATATTATCGATTCACTCGAAAAATAAACCGATCCATTAAACGCCCACCCCTACTCAATAGTACAGGTACACAAAAAAGATATCAATACAATCAAAGATCTTGTCTCCCAAGAATGTAATCATTTACATTGTCTTCAAGATCAATTTGATTAAAGAATACGAATATCAAAGATACAATGAAAGAGAAACTTGACATATGATTTTTTTTAACGTCGTAAACCTTCGAATAGGAAACATCCACGGGTTGAATCCACAATCACCGAAAAAATGTTTTTCACTAGCTAAATAAGAATACACCCTCAAATGTGACCAACTCTCATGTATCACAATCTATTGGATTTCTCCCTATCCATTCTCACTAGAGAAGAACTTGCCTATTCTCTAACTAAGACACATCGCATGCTTCTAGAGAATATCATTGCTCGGACCCATAAGAGCCCCACACCCCTTGCCAAGACTTCTCTTGCTCTATGTTGAAGAATCACGTAACAACAAGAGACTTTTCTTGCTCGGACCTATAGAAGCCTCACACCCCTTGCCGAGACTTCCACGCTTGTCTAACCAAAGCCTGACGCTTCTAGACAAGACTTCACTTGGACTTACTTAGAGGCATCACACCTTTTAGCAAAGACTTCCATGCTTGGAATTACTTAGAGCCTCACACTCTAAACCAAGTCTTCTTTTGATTGAACTTACTTAGAGCATCACACTCTTAGCCAAGACTTTCACCTTTTACAAGGCTATAATCTATGTGATGCAAATGATGCAAGCACATTCAACATAGGACATATGATCAATATGAACTATGGAAACTAGAATTAGACAATGAGCACACAATGTATGATATTCTAGTTTAACAATCAAAGTGATGCAATCATAAAAGATGATGCATGAACATATGAAATGTATGGATCAAGTACAAATCATGTAGACATAGACTTAATCATGTGAGCACACAAGTTAAATATTGTCTAGTCATAAAATCAATGAATTGAAACCTAGAATATGTGAAACACCTAACACATGTAATTTCTAGTTTCATTCACAAAGTTAATACTTGAATAAATCATATTCATAAAGCACAAATTCAAGATATTAGAAACATACACCAAAAATGCTAGAATCAAAATATATGATCAATGGATGTTCTAGCAAGGTCATTGATCTTAGAATAAGTCAATCAAGTCACAAATAACCCTAGATATCAAGCTAAGCACAATACAACTCTCAAACATGTGAAATTCTAGAATCCTATAAAACTAGGTTCTTATATGTGTCTAATTAGACTTGATTTGCTTTGATTGAAGCTATCCTTCTTAATAGCTTTCATCAAACATACATACACATATAAAAGAAGAAAACACAAGGCAATTGAGGATCATCAAAGATGGAATCACAAAGTTTGACTTAATACCTTAAAATCCCAAGTTGGTTCGGTTTTGACAGTGGAACTGATCTAAAACTCCACAAACATCTGCAAACTCTTTTAAAAAGGGTAGGAGAATTGATTACAAAGATTCTCCAACGGGAATACTCGATTTAGAGTTCGAATGAGAAAGTTATGGTGTTTGGAAGGTAAGAAAGTTGGAGAGAAAATTCTGTTCGTATTTTTTTCAATTTTCATCAACTTATGAACAAGTGAGAGAGGAAAGATATTTAAAAGAGAATGGGAGGGAAAGTTAAAATGAGATGGGGCCTATATTTAGGAGTTGGCTTTTAGTCATCCCCATGGAGGCGTGTGGCCACCATAGGGAGGTCGATAGCCTCCCTTCCCGTGGTGGCCGCGTGGCCACCACGGGAGGGCCTCCCTCTTGGCCTCTCTCATTTCACTTCTTCTCCTCACGCTCCCCTCACATTCTTCGACCGTCCTTTGGCCTCCGAACTCAGAATTCAAATCTATTTTTGGATTACAAACCATGACTCATTTACACACGAGTATGACTACGAAACTTTGATAATTGGATGTGAGCTAGACTTGATATACAAAGACGAAGACAACGCATTGTTAAGGAACGTAAAGTTTCGTAACTTCCTAGTTTGAACTTGAAATCAAATGAGTGAGTAACTGAAACGATCGAAACCCACCAAGGAATCATTTAAGATTATATTCAAGTTCAAATCACTTACACTTAAACAAATAAACACAAGATCACATGAGTACGCAATTTCCTAGACATAGTCCTAATACATGCATTTCTACAATGTATGTTAATATGAGTTCAATGCATGAGTATACTAAAACATGTGAATGTGTTATACTAAATTGGCACAATTATACAGGGACACTTATGAATGAATTGTGTGTGTGTGTGTACGGCTAAGCCTTGTAAGAGAAAAGAAGTCTTAATATCTTTGAAGACAGAAGTGCTTTTCCTCGAACGAAGACAACCACTTTGCTTGAACCGTTGTCCATCTTCACTTGAAGCTTGATAAATCTCACAACTAGGACAACTAAACAATACAAAGCAAATCATGTTTTGATATAGAATAATTCCAACTAAAACTCAAAATCCTAACAATCTCCCTCTATGGCAAATTCTATGTCAAAACACCTATACAAAATTCTAAACATTTCAAACGAAGATTGGTCACATAGACTTACCCTCACATTACAATGAGATATCATCCTAGACTAATCTTCACCAAGTCTTGAACTTTTTCAAATGATTTTCTCTTGATATCACCTAAAAATGATCTTGGAAGCACAAGAATATACAAGAGACCATATGGCAAAAATATACTTAACTAAGAATATTACAATTAAGTTCAAATGGGATATAGCAATTAAGTCTAAATACATGTATTCTCCCTTTTAATACATGCATATACACAAAATATCCATAAACATTCAAATAACCTAACCAAGTTATTACATGCCATAAGAAGTTCAAAAAACACTAAATAAATAATACCAAAAGAAGATAGATGGACATATCATATTTCTCCCCCCTTTTGACATAAAATTATGCAAAAAAGAAATAAGAAATAATACCTTAAGATCACAAATGATTTGTTAGCCACTAGTGCCACAAAAGAACGTTGAACGCTTTGTTGATCTTACGTAAAATTTGGAGTTGGATTCCATACTTGAAGAGTTGCCTTCCTCCAAGCATTTGATTCTTGCCTTTAACTCCACTGTCTCCTTCCTTGATGCCACAAGTTCTTCCTTCTATTGAATGGTCCAATCCGAAAGATAAGATGAGCTTGAAACATTGCTTGACTCCTGAATATCTTCAAAAAGTCTCAAAGTATCATTACCACCTTTATCCTTGTATGACATGTAAGCCACACGTTTTTCACAAAAACTTTCCAACGGTTGGAGGATTACATCCTTCTCAACTCTCTTTACTCCATGTGCCACACATAAATGAGTAATAAATCTCAAAAATGGTAGTTTCTTTTCCGTTCTAAGTGTGCAAGCCGCACTCTCAATATGCTCTATAAGAATATCTCCTAGGTTTAAAGGCTTGTTGTAACCAAGGCATACACTATATTGACCATATCCTTATTCAACTTGGTTGCATTAATTGAAGGAACAAGATTCGTACAAACAAACAAATGCCAAAAAGCACTAATTTTGGTCAACTCACTTTGATTGATAAAAACACGTTTTCCCCACTCAAACATGTTGTCCTCACATAGAGTTCTTCCCATTTAATTTAGATCATCAATAGACTCCACATCAAGTAATTCCGAAGAAATATCACAAGGAAGATCAATGAACTTATTGATATGATCCGAAGAAACTCTAAAGAGAACACCTCTAATGTCCACTACATCATTTTCATGGAATGTACATTGCTTGAATTGATGGCAGAATTCTCTAACCATATTCTCATTTACTTCACCAAGCATATCAATTAATGAATTCCACTTTTTACCAACAATTGACTTATGAACATAAGACCCTTCACAATCACACAAATCAATCCCTCTATCAAAAATAAGCTTTTTGGTTCCCATCACACCTAAAGGATTTGCCTTAGTAGGTTTGATTTTCTTAGAGGAAGATTTTGGATTTTCTATGGGTTTGGTTGAATTTTCATCTCTAATTACTTTTGATTTTCCCATATCTTGTGAAGGTGCACTAACACAAAAACAACCAAAAAACATGAGTGGAAACATCAAAACAAGTTAGTGACCAATAATTATATAGAAAGGAAAAATATCATTTGACAAAATAAATAGGCATATCAAGAATTAGAATAGCATCATTAAGATTTATCAAACATAAATATAATGCAAGCAAACAACAAACTTGAAGAATATGTGAACAAATCATGAAAGAGAACAAAAGTCTAGCATTTAATGCTCCCCCTTGATCAATGCTCCATCTAAGATCTAGATAGAAAATTGTTCACATAAATATCAACACAATCACCTCACAAGCAATTTTAATATATTTTCAAATAAGCTTTACAAACAATGAGAGTTACACCAATATTTTCAATCACTCTCATATTTCTTCAAAAAATTGCTAGAGTATCAAGATACAAAATAAGCAAATGTGAGTGTGTAAAGATTTTGCTTCAAGTATATGAAAAGAAGTAATTTGATAATCAAACATGCAAATAATTTCAACATCTATTCATCTTAAGCCTTTCCATAAAAAGGTCAAACCGATTATCATCTGAAATTTTGCTTATAAAGAGAATAGATTTCAACATATGAGCGTGTGTGTGCATGTGGCTCATTATCCCATTTCTATTTGACAACCCGAGCAAACTTGATTATTCAACTATTACTCCATAAAGCCTTTAGTTTTGTTTTTGGCTTGAATCAAATATATATATATTTTTTAATGAATTTTTTCAACATTTTTTTGATTTTTTTCTAACATAAACATATACGTTTCACGGTCACAATGGCATAGCCTTTTCCTACATTGGGCGGCTGTACAACCAAGATGTCCAGCCCTTTCCATGAAGGTGCTAATTGAGTTCTATGTTGAACATTCAGTTCTATGTTGCCAAAGCAACTAGATACCAACCATAGGTCATATTTGAACGTACTAGTCCTAGGACTTCAAGGTGTATCGAATACTTACATCAATCAAACTCAACTTACTTAACTAAGCATATGAGAGAAGCAAAGTACATTTTAAAAACCAAGTTTTAATGGCTTAAAAGCACATGATCAAAAAGCAATACAATGAGAATTACTTAAGATTATTACTTCTCAAGAGAGTAGCTTCAAAGAATATGAAGCCCATATGTTTCAAAAATTTGCCACTCAACATTCATACAAACAATCACACATCATGATTAAGATCAATGTAAACAATTATCACCAAAAGATCTTAAAAGAACAAATGTCAGTGGGAACCATAAAAACACTACACTAGTTCTCTATATATGAAATACATCATGAAGTGGTGCAAACAATTGAGTCGAGAGATGAAAAATCAAGTAAGCAAGCAATATGATATAGAGATACCTTTGCAAGCTATTTTTCATCAAATGTAAAGTCTTCACCCTTTTTATGAGTCTTCTTGGCTTGTTTGTCATCATGACAATAAGTTGTTGGTGTGTCGATCCAAGAGACTAATGACTTAGCATTTCAACTCAAACACATATAAAAATGAATTTCTTCAAAAGTCTTAACATGAATGTCACCATATAGATTCCATAAAAGAACTTCCCAAAAGTTAATCAATAGATTTCGACTATCATAACAAATATGTGAGATAGCTAAGTTCATACCAAGTTATAAAGATACAAAGCTAGATAGCTAAGCTTCTTAACAACTTGACACTAATCTTCAAGTTAACTCACATGTGTAACTCACTCAATGATAAGAGCACTCACCCTTGACTAACTTGGTCTTGGGAGAACCTACACAAACATTATCAGGATCCTTTTTGACAAGAATGTTGAATCTAGAATAGAGGCTATCTACCACTTGATCCACAAGAATATCATTGATACTATTCTTTTCAACATTATTAGCAACACATGTTTTGTCAAACTTAACAACGTTCATATTCTTCACTTTCCGAACATTTTTAACATGCTTTGAAACATTTTCATGCTTTCTATTTTCTAAAGCCCTAGCATGCTTATAATGAAGCTCAATATCTTTGTCCCTATATGCATTTTATAAATTGCAATATTCAATGAATTTGAAGCACTTCGGCTTGATATGGCCTACAGATATGAGAATAAAAGAAGAAATTTTACCTTCTGGATGTGAAGAAGCACAAACAGGAGTTTATAAGAGTACCTTGTTCTTCAATTTGTTCTTGGTCTTAGAACGTCTATTCTTAGGAGGTTTCTTGTCATCAATGACACTCTTTTCACTTATAGGAAGTGATGCTTGAGCTTCTTCTCAACCACTAAGCCGCTTGAATCTCCTTGAGATAAGCTAGAGAAGATCTTGTCCTTTTCTCGAACAATCTCATTAACTTCTCTAAGCTTCTTGGAAAGACCACTCTTTTCAACCAAGAGCCTTCGAGTTGTTGTCACAAACTCATCCACTTGTGTCTTAACCAAATCTTCCTTCTCTTCAATCTCTCTTAATGCTACTTTCAATTCTTTTCAAGGCTCTTAACTTTAGCCAACTAGTACTTCTTCACTAGAAGACTCTTCACTAGAGCTCTCTTCATCACTAGAGTCTTTACCATCACTTCAAGTGGCCGCCATTGTCTTCCCTTTCTTGTCCTTCTTAGCAAACGTCTTTGGACACTCAAAAGCAAAATGACCAAGGCCATGGCACTTGTAGCATTCAACCTTGCTTTTACTCTTGCCATTCCTATCCTTATTGTACCTTGGAGTGTGTGGCTTCTTGACTTCATTAGAGAACTTGTCACTTGGTTTGGCACCTCTCTTCAAGAACTTCCTAACCAACAAAGCCATCTCCTCGTCATCATCACTGCTAGCTTCTTTGACGACTTTGAGAGCTAAAACTATGTTCTTAGCCTTTGGTTTCATGCTATCATCATATGTTTGAAGAGATCCTTACAACTTATCTAAGCTTATGACGTCTACGTCTTTGCTCTCTTCAATGGTTGTTACCTTAGTTTTGAACCTCTTAGGTAGAGATCTTAGGATCTTCCAATTGAGTCGCTCTCCGAAGATTGGAGTGCCAAGAGCTTGGCATTTGTTGGCAATGTCTAGAAGCTTGTCTTGAAAGTCAATAAACTTGTCTTCCTCACACATTTGCAAAATCTCAAACTTAGATGTGAGTATTTGAAGACAAGACTTCTTCATGGCTTTAGTCCCCTCATTGGTGACTTAGAGAGCATCCCACGCCTCATTTGCGGTCTCTCGGTTTTGGATGTAGAAAAATTGCCTACTATCTACATCTTTGAAAATAGCATTCACCACCCGATGATGCCATTTCACCAACTCGAACTCATTAGTATACCACTAACTTCTAGGCTTGGAAACGATGGTACCATTCTCAAGTCTCTTGTTTGGTGAAAGATAACCTTCTTCGACCGTCATCCAAGCTCTCTCATTAATAGAGCAAATGTACGCCTTCATCCTTAGTTTCCAAAACTCGTAGTTGTGACCCTTGAGAAAAGAAGGCCTAGAGTTAGAGCCCCTTCGGTCATAACATCATCTTCTAAAACCATGACTTCAAAATCCTAGCAATTCACACGTGAGTATAAACCAGATCCCGTCAAGTGCCTTCTGATGACCTGTTTTGAAACCAATTGTAAATATAATCACGGCTAAATTTCCTTAAGCTAACCTAGAGAGAGAGAGAGGGGAGCGGGGTGAATAGGCTTTAACTCCTTTTTCATTCCCTTGAAAACAGACAAAAGTTTGTTCCTTTAGATAGCTTATATAACACCACAATAAACGTAAATGAGCATGCATAGACTATTAACAAGCATATTCAACTTAGTTCAAACATAGCTTATGGATACATGTGGAGGGAATACCAAAGATATAGATATTCCCAAGTACTTTTATTCAATATATATGTCTCAATAGTACAAGTACATACAAAAGATACCAATACAATTGAAGATCCTGTCTCACAAGAATGTAACCATTTACAATGTCTTCAAGATCAATTTGATTAAAGAAAACAAATATCAAAGATACAATAAAAGAGAAACTTGACACATGATTTTTTTTAACGTGGTAAACCTCCGAAGAGGAAACATCCACTACTACAAAATTGCTTAAAGAAATCAATTGCTTAAATCGGTTTTTATGTAACCGATTTAAAAAAAAAAAAATTAGATATCGGTTTTTATAAAAACTGATGTCTTAAATATTGGATTTTCAAAAGACATCGATTTTTAGAAAAACCGATATTAAAAAAATAAAGGTTTAGACATCGGTTTTTATAAAAACCGATGTCTTAAATTTTAAGCGTTTAGACATCGGTGTTTATAGGTTTTTTTATAAAAAACTAATGTGGATTCAAAAGCAAAATTATACAATGCAAATCTAACCTATGTCCACATTCAAGTACACATCTCAAAAAATACTCAACGTTATTTGCTCAAATTTTGACACCAGAAAGCAAACATGCAAATAAACACTTTTCAATCAGAAAATATTCCAAAAATAGATTTTGAAAAGTGTGAAAATGAGTGATGAAAACAACTCACTCGCGGATTCACGAATCATTTCTGACCTTTGACTAAATAATTGATCATAACTTTCAAATTACGGCCCGGAATTTTACGTTCTTTATACCATTGGATTCGTATCAAAAAATCGAAGAATCCAACATAGACAAAAAATTTTATTTCATTTCCAAAAGATACAATTTTAAGGAATATGTTTGCACAAAAATATCTCTAATCGCTTCTGACTTTTGACTGAATAATTGATCATAACTTTCAAAATACCGCTTGGAATTTTACGTTCTTTATACCATTGGATTTGTATCAAAAAATTGAAGAATCCAACATAGACAAAAACATTTATTTCATTTCCAAAAGATACAGTTTTAAGGAATACGTTTGCACAACGTTCTTTATATCGTTGGATTTGTATCGAAAAATCGAAGAATCCAACATAGACAAAAAAATATATTTTGTTGCTAAAAGATATAGTTTTAGGAAAACGTTTGCACAAAAATATCTCTAATCGGTTTTGACCTTTGACTGAATAATTGATCATAACTTTCAAAATACCACCCGGAATTTTACGTTATTTATAATGTTGGATTCGTATCGAAAAATCAAAGAAAGAAACATGGACAAAAAAATTTATTTCGTTCCCAAAAGATATATTTTTAAGGAAAAATTTTGAACAAAAATATCTCCAATCGCTTCTGACCTTTGACTGAATAATTGATCATAACTTTTAAAATACTGCCCGGAATTTTACATTTTTTATACTGTTGGATTTGTATCGAAAAATTGAAGAATCCAACATGAACAAAGAAATTTATTTCGTTGCCAAAAGATACAGTTTTAAGGAAAACTTTTGTACAAAAATATCTCCAATCGTTTCTGACATTTGATTGAATAATAGGTCATAACTTTCAAAATACTGTTCAAAATTTTACGTTCTTTATACCGTTGGATTCGTATTGAAAAATCAAAGAATCTTACGTGTACAAAAAAAAAAATTATTTCATTTCCAAAAGTTACAATTTTAAGGGAAAAGTTTACACAAAAATATCTCCAGCAGAACACAAAGCCACACAATAAAAAATGAAATGAAAAATAAACCCACCAATAAAATTTATTTAATATATATATATATATTTGTAGTAGAAATTACAATTTTGATTAGTTGAGTAAATTTAATTGTATCAAACAAGTTATTATTATTATTATTATTATTATTATTATTATTTTTATTTTTTTTAACAACTCATATAGCTTATATATAAATATTGTGCAACTGTTAACACATCCAATCTTGTAGTTAGACGGTAAATGCTTACCACTTTGACTTTAAGGTTGCAAGTTCAACTCCCCATAATGACAATTAATCAGGTAGGGTTGACCAGCGGCGGTGGCTGGACGGTGGAGCGGGCCGACGACGATGGGATTAATTTTTGTAATATACAAATTTTACATCAAGGTTTTAATTGGTTTTAACTAAAACCGATGTCTTTTCTCTTGGGTTTTTAAATCAGTTTTAACTTAAACCGATTTCTTTTCCTTGTTTTTTCATTGGTTAAAAAACGATGTCTTTTTTGCGTATTTTCTAAAACACTCAAATAGACATTGGTTTTAAAAATTTTTAAAACTGATTTCTTCCATATAAAAAAACCGATTTCTTTTGTGTTTTTTGTAGTAGTGATCCATCGGTTGAATCCACAACCATCGGAAAATATTTTTCACTAGCTAAATAAGAACACACCCTCAAATGTGACCAATTTTCATGTATCACAATCATTTGGATTTCTCCCTATCCATTCCCACTAGAGAAGAACTTGCATATTCTCTAATTGAGAAACATCACATGCCTCTAGAGAATATCCTTGCTCGGACCTATAGGAGCCTCACACCCTTTGCCAAGACTTCCCTTGCTCTATGTTAAAGAATCACTCAACAACAAAAGACATTTCTTGCTCTGACCTATAGAAGCCTCACACCCCTTGCCAAGACTTCCACGTTTGTCTAATCGGAGCCTCACACCCCTATACAAGACTTCACTCAGACTTACTTAGAGACATCACACCTCTTAGCCAAGATTTCCACACTTCGAATTACTTAGAGCCTCACAGTCTTAGACAAGACTTCCACCTTTTACAAGGCTATGATCTATATGATGCAAATGATGCAAGAACATTCAACATTGAACATATAATCAATATGAACTATGGAAACTATAATTAGACAATGAGCACACGATGTATGATATTCTAGTTTAACAATCCAAGTGATGCAATCATATAAGATGATGCATGAACATATGAAATGTATGGATCAAGTACAAATCATATAGACATAGACTAAATAATGTGAGCACACAAGTCAAATATTGTCTAGTCATAAAATCAATGAATTGAAACCTAGAATATGTAAAACACCTAACACACGTAATTTATAGTTCCATTCATAAAGCTAATACTTGAATAAATCATATTCATGAAGCACAAATTCAATATATTAGAAACTTACACCCAAAATGCTAGAATCACAATATATGATCAATGAATGTTCTAGCAAGGTCATTGATCTTAGAATAAGTCAATCAAAAACCTAGATACCAAGCTAAGCACAATACAACTCTTAAACATGTGAAATTCTAGAATCCTAGAAAACAAGGTTCACATATGTCTCTAATTAGACTTGCTTAGCTTTGATATGAAGCTATCCTTTTCAATAGATTTCATCAAACATACTTAAACATGTATAAAAAGAAAACCCAAGGCAATTGAAGATCATCAAAGATGAAATCACAAAGTTTGACTCAATACCTTGAAATCCCAAGCTGGTTCGGTTTTGATAGTGGAACTGCTCTAAAACTCGATCAAACAGCTGCAAACTCTTTTGGAAAGGGTAAGGGACTTGATTACAAAGATTCTCCAACTTGAATTACTCAATTCGGAGTTCGAATGAGAAAGTTATGGTGTTTGGAAGGTAGGAAAGTTGGAGAGAAAATTCTGCTCATATTTTTTTTCAATTTTCTTCAACTTATGAACAAGTGAGAGAGGGAAGATATTTAAAAGAGAATGGGAGGGAAAGTTAAAATGAGATGGGACCCACATTTGGAAGGTGGCTTTCAGCCATCCCTGTTGAGGCGTCTGGCCACCACGGGGAGGCCGAGAGCCTCTTTTCTCCGTGGTGGCCATGCGCCTCAATAGTAGTGCCTCCCTCTTGGCCTCTCTCATTCCACTTCTTCTCCTCGCGTTCCCCTCACGATCTTTAACCGTCATTTGGCCTTTGAACTTGGAATGCAAATCCGTTTCTAGGTTACAAACCATGACTCACTTGCACATAAGGATGACTACGAATATTTGATAATTGGATGTGAGCTCGACTCAATATATGAAGACGAAGACAATTCATTGTTGAGGAATGTAAAGTTTTGTAACTTCCTAGTTTGAAATCGAAATCGAATGAGTGAGTAACCGAAATGACTGCAACTCAAAAATGAATCATTTAAGAACATATTGAAGTTTAAATCACTTACACTTAAACAAATAAACATAAGATCACATGAGTATGCAATTTCCTAGACATAGTCATAATACATGCATTTCCACAATGTATGTCAATATGAGTTCAATGCATAAGCATACTAAAACCCATGTGAATGTGTTATACTAAATTGGCACAACTATGCAGGGAAACTTATGAATGAATTGTGTGTGTGTGCATCTAAGCCTTGTAAGAGGAAAAAGGTCTTAATACCTTTGAAGACATGAATGCTTTTCCTCGAACGAAGGCAACCATTTTGCTTGAACCGTCGTCCATCTTCAATTGAAGCTTGATAAATCAAACAACTAGGACAACTAAACAATACAAAGAAAATCACGTTTTTATATAGAATAATGCCAACTAAAACTCAAAATCCTAACAAGACATCATACTAGCAAGAAATTCCCACTCAACCTCATTGTAGGCCTTGGACGTGTCTAGTTTAAGTGCCATAGAACCTTGTTTATGTTTCCGCCTTTTTAGGGCATGGATACACTCAAACCCTATTATGGTATTATCCGTGATGAGACGGCCTGGAATAAAATCACTTTACGATTTCGAAATGACCTCACCAAGGACAAGACAGAGCTTTTTAGCCAAGGCTTTGGCCATAATTTTGTAGGTCACATTGCAGACGTTAATGGGCCAGTACTCCATAATATGGACCGACTGATGAACCTTAGGGATCATGGTGATCAAAATATTGTTCACCAACTCAACAGAGTCCCCCTCATTAAGGCAGCTTAGACAGGCCGCATAAATTCCTATGGCCACAGACTCCCTAAATTTTTGAAAGAATAGGGTAAAAAGGTCATCTTGACCTGGGGATTTTGTCCAGTGCATTTCAAAAATCGATATATAAATGTCATCAGTTGTGAAAGGTCTATCAAGAAGGAGCAGACTTTTCTCAGACAATCATGTATTTATTGAGCTAGTAACTCTTTTAATACTTTCAACACTAGGCTTATCAGAACGGAACAAATTACTAAAGAAATTGGTCACGACCGTCCCTATTTCCTTGGAACCAGTATGCTAAACACCATTATCATCCTTAAGCCAATGAATTTTATTCTTCGAACGTCTCGCAGTTGCCTAGCGATGGAAAAAACTGGTATTACGATCCCTATTTTTATATTAGTTAGTTTTAGCTCTCTGTTTCCTTAACACTTCTACTCCTCAAGAAGCTTATCAAGCTTACTTTCTATGTTTCAGATGATATTCCAAGAACCAGGCTTGATATTACTAGATTTCCTACTGAGATCCCGTTGACAATCTGAAATCTTCTTCCGAAAATGAATACGGTTTTGATTGTTCCAGACTGCAAGGTCAGAGGTGCAACTATCAATTTTCATAGTAATATAAGAAATAGAACACATACTCGAGATAGAGCCCCAACTACGGCCAACCAAAGCCTGGTAATCCTTTTCTTCTGCCTAACATGCTTCGAAGTGAAATCTTCTGCTTATCCAATCATTCCTAAGGCTTCTGCTAGAATTCAAAACTTCCAGCAGTAAAGGTCAATGATTGAACCTTCAGAAGTCCAAGTAATTAATATGAGACAAAGGGAATAATTGATTCCAACAGTAACAGCTAAAGCCTCGATCAAGTCTTTCTTGCATTAAATCATTATTGTCGCGCTTGTTAGACCAATTAAAACGGGGGCCTAAGAAACCCAAATCCTCCAATCAATAATAATCAATCACCTCACGGAAATCATCCATTAGTTTTTGTGATCTTCCCAAACCACCCTTCTTTTCCGAGTTGCACAGAATTTCGTTGAAATCACATATGCATAAGTAGGGCAGATCTGTTATATCTCGCAACCACTTAAGAAAAGTCCAAGAGCTATGTCTTTAACTAGCTTCTGGGTGCCTATAAAATCATGTAAGTCTCTACATAATCGAACTATGAGAGGTCACTTTAACATCAATATAACATTGAGTGTGGCATAGGAGATCCACTGTGATACAATCCCTCCATAACATACATATTCCCTCACTCCGCCTAATACAATCCACAACCAGTTTGTCAGAGAACCCCAACTTAACACAAATGGATTCCATGATAACATGAGTAACTTTAGTTTCTAAAAGAATTAACACATCTGAATTATGGGTACTACTTGAAACTAAGCAGTGTACGGAACTCCCGGCCACTACCCAGCCTCTGGACATTCCAGACCATGACATTCATTGTTCCAGCCTGTCGGACAGAACCGACTTGTCGATATCTCCATTTCATCATTGATTTGGACTGAAGACATAAGCTCACCGTGAACAACCAAATCCCTTGTAGTAACACCTTGCAAAAAACTCGAGACTCGAGCTGTATCATCGGGCCTCGACACCCCCACTTGAACTCAGATGATTCATCACAATCACTGTCAACATTTCCTGCAATTCGAGCTTCTTTACACACAGAACTTTGTAGATGACTTGAGTTGTAATTTCCCACTACTTAAACTTCAACAAGACCATGCCTTGACCGATGTGGCCATTCCTTGGATTTCTTTGAAGAACCCAGTCGATCAACCCCGAAACAAGAGGAAACACGTTTCCCTAATTTCACCCCTATTTCATAAGTATTAGATACCTAAATCTCAACTCGTTTCGCCCGCTTCCATTTGCCTAATTTGCGATTTGGCTTAGATGGGTCCCTATTTACTAACTTCACTTTTGCATTGAACTTATTATTCGAATTTGAAAGTAGTGGTCCATTCATATCATTGGGCCTTTGGTTGTCAACTAAACAAAGTGCAGTATTCATTATCGGCCCATGCCTAATATCTTCAAAGTCTACAGCACCTCAGAGGCCCGCACTTTCCACATTGTCCACCTTACATCCCACTTGTGCTTGTGCTTGTGCGCTGGCTCTCTGACTAAAGAACATGAAGACTAGAGGATTTTCAGGGTTGCCTTGATTCTCGTCAATCACACTTAAAATCTTTTTTGCATGGCATTCATCATTGACAGCTAGGGAATCCGCTTCCTTAAATATCTCCATATCCTCCTTTCATTTTCCAATACCTTCTATATTTGTAGTAGGCCTTGACTCCTTAGAACCGGATATTTCATCCACCGATGTTGCTCTGCCATCTGATCCACTAGAGTATACAAGTAGTATATTCCCCAAGCTTTTCTTATGGCCAACACTGTCGTCCCTATCTAACCTTAGGGTTTGACGTCGAGGGACTAAGCCCTTACCAAGGGGACTCCTGCTTTTATCCATGCCCCAAAAAGTAACTCAGTTTCACTTCCAGCTACAGTACATTCAATGGTTCGATGCTCTAACTTTCCACATCGATGACAATGGTCTGATAGCCTTTCATATCTAAGAAGCATCACTGACTATTCACTATCTCTAAAGACATCAACACGCAAAATTCTTCATAATGGTTTTTCCACATCAATAACCACACGGACTCTCGAGATCTTACCATTGCAATCTCTAGATGCCTTTTCATCAATCTCATCCACATTGCCAATCATACTCCCTAAAAACTGCCCTATCTGTTTAGTCATACATAATAGCAGAGCATTATGTATTTGGATCCAGAAAGCCGCTTTGTTGAAAGGCATATTCAGAATATCTCCCTTTTTATTCGGTTTGGCTAGAACAATGAAGAAATTATCAAACTTCCATGGCCCTCTTTTTAACACCCTCCTTTTATCCTCTTGATTCTGAAAGTGAAAAGTAAAGGTGTTCTCTCAAACCATTTCAATAGAGATACTTTCTCTTACTTTCCAAATCTTCAATAGTACCCTCCTGAAAACATCCCGATTAATAAGTTTATTAGCCAGGACTTTACCAACCAAGCGCAAAGATAACTTCCGAATCCCATCATTCTTAAGGTCACCTTCCAACTTTTGAATAGGTCCGTCAAGTTCCTTTAACGAAATAGATGCGCATAGCGCTGCAATACCTTCTGTATCCATCGTAACGAAAACATTAACCACGGCAAGAGGAAAGAGGCAGAAAATAAAAGCGAAACCAGATTACTCTCGTTTTAGGGTTTCAGAGAAAAGCTAAAAGAGAGACTTTTCCCCTAATTCTAATTGTATTCCAATTTTAAGTACTGGTTTTCATTCAAAAACTTAGCATAGTTAAATTTAAAATTAATAAAAATTCCTAGAACAATGTCACAACTGTATTTCCAGAAAGTGGAGAGGCTAGCTTTTGCTTTGTACTTCTAAGTTGTACCAAACATGAATAATTACAGCTTTATGCATGGAACAGAAAGTGTTGTCATGATAATATATTGAGTTTTCTCCTATATATGCTTGGACATTTTTTGCTTCTCCTGAGGCACAAAATATCATTGAATAATTTGAAATTTGGAAAATGGGAGATAACTCGAACCCATGACCTCAATAACGTAGGTGTGAAAAACATAACCTATCATTGGGTTAACCTCATCACGTCATTTGTTGGTCATATCTTAATTAATACAAATAAGAAGATCTTAAGATCATAGACACATAATAATGCTGGTGGTTTAAATATCTAATCTCTTAATTATAGTCAATTAAATTAATAATGAGCCTAAATACCACAATTAATTAATTAATAGCTATCATTTTCACATACTAGGTCTCTTTTTAATTAGGCTTTGTAGTTATTCAGGTTTTGATGATCCCACCGACTATATATAAAAGTTGTACATGAGATCTCAACAAATAATGCACTATGGTCCCAATGACTTTTTACAATAGCAAGTTAACAACTTGATCAGATTTTGAAGAACAAAGTCTTGCCTTGATTTTGATCTCAACAGAAAGAAAATAAAGTTGATTTGTTCATGATCAGAACTTTAGAAGTTTTGGAGTTCGTATTTTTCATGATGAAATTCCATAAAAAAATCAATGGAAACTTTAATTTATGCCTAGATAAAGAGGAGAAAAAAAAAAAGAAAAAAAAAAAAAAAAGCATATCTTTGAACTAGATTTGGTGGGCCTGGATTTGCTTGTCTGAAAACTGACAGCTTAATTATATGGTGGTAGATTTGAATGATTTATATAATCATTTTTAAGGCCTTGATTAAATTTTGTACAAGAATTTTTTGTTTGCCCTTTAAGATAAGATAAAATAGGACAGAAGCTACAGTCAACTTGAGCTCTAATAACCGCCAAAAGTGCCTCAATAATGAAGGGTACTCTTTCGGTCTCACAATGTCTTATATTCTAGTTGCCTTCACTGTAGGTTAATATATATATATATAGGGGTGAGTATGGATCGGTTCAATTCGATTTTTGTCAAAACCGTATTAAACCGATATATTTTCGGTTTTTAAAATGTGAATCAGTTTGAACCTGAAAACTGAATTGAACCAAACACTTTTATCTTAGTTTGGTTCAATTCGGTTTTAGACCTATTGTGCTTTAAGGTTTTTTTTTCAATATGTTTATTGATTTTTTTGGCCCTTTAAACTGCTTTTTTAGCGTTGAGGCTTAAGCTTTTTTATAAAAACATAATTTGTAAAAAATAATTTAAACAAAATACAATCCAATTTTTAATCCAAACATAAAATTTCAATCAAATTCAGTCTACATACTCAATCAAAATATAAAATCTTCATAACTTCTGTAAAATAGAAGCCAAAAAATGCATAATATAATGTAGTCAAAAATAAAACATCATCAACAAACAACCCATAGTAAAATTAAACTTTACAAAATAATTCATTAAGACAATTCAGTTTATTCGGTTCGGTTCGGTTTTGCATGTTCAAAATCGACACTAAACCGAATTCAATTCAGCTTTCAAATCTCAAATCGGTTTTAACCAAATACAAGCTATGAACCGAACCAAACACCCTTTTTCGACTTGGTTCGTTTCGGTTCAATTCACTTTCCGTTTTTGTGCCACCTCTATATATACTTATATATATATATATATATATATATATGAGACCTCGCACATACTTATACATAAATCTTATGTTCAAACCACTCATAACATGATAATCTTAATGAATTTTAATGAGATAGTTTTTATGAATGATAAGAAAAATGAAATCTACTTTTGGGAAAATTTTCAAAATAAATTTAAAAGTGGGAAGATATAAGGCAAATTTAGAAAAAATAGTTCCTGAATTCAAAATAATTTGAAAAATTTCTCATAAGTATATTTCATATTTCTTATCATACATGCAAAAAATCTCAATAAATAAAATTAATTACATTTCAACATGCAATGAAGGGTTTGGATATAAGATTTATGTTACAAGGGGGCTCCCTAAACTCCCTTCTTAGCTAAAATAGCTAATGGGGATGGTTTTATAGCACTCCAAGGGGCTCCCTAAATGACTCCCTATTTTAGAGAACCACTAAGAAGCTCTCCAAATGTAGGGAGCCATTTCAAGCTCCCTATCTTCTCTCTTATTTTTTTTTTTAATACTTTTAAGTTGATTTATCTTCTCTCTTATTTTTACGATTTAAAACAAAATAAATTTATTTATATTTAAAATTCAAAAATTATTAAAATATTAGTGACTAGCTATAATAGAGAGGATGGTTGGGAGTGAGTTGCTAACTAAAATAGCTTTTTAGTTGAAATAGCTAAAATTTAGATAGAATTTAGAGCATGCACTATAAAAAAAATGGCCTATTGGGACAAAACTCTATTGGGACGCTTTTTTTTTCATCCCAATAGGAGGCCTATTGGGATGAAATAAATTTCGTCCCAATAGATTGCCTATTGAGACGAAATTTATTGGGACGAAATACAAAATTCGTCCCAATAGACTGCCTATTGAGACGAATATATTTTGTCCCAATAGGTTTTCTTTTTATTTAAAATTATAATAATTAATTAATTTCGTTGACCTTTAGGGATGAATTGTTTTCGTCCTAATAGAACGTCTATTGTTAAAATAATATATTGTCAAATCAACCATTGGTTCCGAGTATGACTAACAATTGACTCGTTGATTTGACAATATATTATTTTAACAAAATAGTTTAATTAAATGTTATAATAAATATTTTTTAATATCAATTTGTTTATTTTATAAAAATAAAATTTAAATTAGTGGAATCGATCTTAAAAAAAATTTCGATTGAAAATAAATCAATAAAAATTTAATAGCAAATAGAGGTTATATATAATAGTTATGCTTTTATTATCACATTTGAAACATCTAGAAGGTGGATAAGCATTTGGGTGGGCGTGTGTGTGTGACAGCAATTAAATTTATTTGTGTGTTGCACAGGTGTGGTGTGGTTGGCCTGCTCGTTAGAAGGCAATTTTTTTTTTCTTTTTTTCTTTAAATTTTTTTAAATTTTTTTTTTAAAAATTTCATCCCTATAGGATACCTAAAGGGATGAAAAATTATTTAAAGGGACGAAATTTTTTGTCCCCATAGGTTGTTAAAGGGGACAAAAATACAATTTGTCCCTACAAGTTATCTATTGGGACGAATAATTTCGTCTCTATATATTATCAATTGGGACGAACAAAAATCGTCCCTATAGGTAGTCTATTGGGATGAATTTCAATTTTCGTTCCAAAGAACCTATTGCGACCCACCTGAGGCGACGGAATTTGGGACGAAATTTATTCATCCTAATAGACCTATTGGGACGATTTTTGAGCTATTGGGAAGAAAAAAAAAACATCCCAATAGGTTTTTTTTTTTTTATAGTGATGGTTGGAGATTCGTAAGAGGGGTTTACATGTGAAAAGTCTCCTATATATATTGGGTCTAATTAATAATATTGATTTTCTCAACCAGAGGCAATTCTTTGGTTTAATTTCAGTTTAAAAAAAAAGTAATCAAAGTATAATATATAATAAACATCTAAAGAAATAGCATATAGAAAAAAACAAAAAACAAAAAAACAAAAAATCAAAAGTAGGTAGATCTATTAATTTGTGCCAGTTGATGATGTATATTGTTGTCTTGTTTTCCACTATACTACTAACAAGGTAAAATGTCTAGGCATGCACTAGACCTTTCATAGTAAATTCTTCAGGGAGAAAACCTTCCCTGGAACGGTAACAAGGTAAAATGTCTAGGCATGCACTAGACCTTTCATAGTAAATTCTTCAGGGAGAAAACCTTCCCTGGAACGGTAACAAGGTAAAATGTCTAGGCATGCACTAGACCTTTTAAGTAAATTCTTCAGGAAGAAAATCTTCCCTGAAACGGTCCCATATACGTGGATATGAGACCGTCCAATGAAAGTGTGTCATAAATGTGCAACATGTGTGCCAATACAGTCTCCAATTTATATGTGACACACTCTTATTGGACAGTCCCATATCCATGTGTATGGGACCGTCCCTGGGAAGATTTTCTCTTCTTCAGGACTCATATTAATCGATACATGGCTGACACCAAAATACATGTTTGTTTTTAGGGAATTCTATATCGTTACACTCTCCCAATAGTGATTAAATCACTCTTTACCATTATATACTTGATTCTGTAGTTAAAAAATAAACCTACGGGACTCCTGCATTTGAAATATACTATATAATAATAATAATTTGATTGACTGAAAACATAATGGGGCCTGGATGCAGAGGTTTGGGAGTATGTTGAGACTTAGCTTTCAGAGTTACAGGGAGTCAAGTAGGTGATGTTCCTACAAATGCAGAAAAGAGATCATGATTTTGACTTCACAGGGGCTCCATTCCAGGAACATGCATGTGCAAGCAACTCATCATCTTCATCAGTCATCCTCACCTTCGTTGATTGTGTGAGACACCACTCAATTTTTCAACATATGTCAATCTTATTGTCTCAAATTTAATGTCTAATTAATCTCATGTTCATATCAAACACTACATGCATGGATCGAATAATTACGCCCATAATTGATATACATAGTTAATTATACACATGGTTAGATTAGAATCCCACCAAAAACGTGGAATGGGAGGTGAGTATACTTGAACTAAGAGGGATGTGTGTATAAGGTAAATTTCTTTTACGTCTCTAAGATACAATCTATATTTGAATGAATTCAAAATTTGTTAAAAGCGTGACAGAGTTGATGAGCTTCCAAAATTTACTACAAACTTAAATGGAAATCGTCAGAAAAATATGATTGTTTATAGTTAGGTCATCCCTCAAGAAAATTTACCCCAAGAAGTAAATTCTATGTGTATGGACATACAGGGGATTTGATGAAAACATAATTTAATACTCACGACGTGGTCAAATCAACGAAGATAAAAATGAGTACTGGTGAAGAAAGTGGCAGTGTAGGACTGACTGAACATAAAATCTCATAAGCATGAATATATTCATCCTTAGTTCATGTGGTCTTGATCTCTCCTTCCATACGTATTTATGGTGAGGGTTTGAGTTTTATGATATGTATTTATCGATATGTATGGGAAGACTTCTTCTCGATAATTTGATATTAGATATCACTCAATCATAGAAGTAGATATACAGAACGAGCTTATATAGTTCTTGATTTTGATAGATTTCGATAGACTCCTTGTCCGTTCAGAACTGAATTTCAAAAAATAAATAAATAAATAAACAAAAATAACCTCGCAGCTAGGTAACTTGTAAAATGAAGACCAAAAAAGCAGGGTAAGTTGACAGTATGTATTAGATATATCTCAAGGACCACACAAAAATCCTTCATAATTGTCCTCCAACATTTCAACTATTATATGATTAAGAAGCACCAGAAGCTATGCTGCAGAAATATCAGCCACTGGACCAGCATATCACATGTATTTTCTGATGCAAAAATTGAGAGATGATATATATATATATATATATATATAGGGCTGTCCTTGGATGTAATGTTACATGGTGCGACATAAATTTGTTACATGGTGCAACATAAATTTTTTTGACTATGATCATGTCTTCTTTTAGCACAACCACATCAACTAATATGTGATTGCATGTTCTAACATGCGATCACAATAATTTAATTGTATGATCAGATGAAATTAATTTGTGATAACATTATAAATATTTGTGATCACATGCAATCATATGTGATCATATACTATTGCATCATATAATGTTGCACCGAAGAATGACTCATATATATATTTATAGAAATGTTCAAATCAGTACGTACTGATATAACTTCATTAGTGCGTTGGATGTGGACCATTAGATTTACATACTTTGACTCAAAGTGTATGCATTTGTCAAAACTTTTCCATAATCAGTGGTCCACATACATTGATACTGATGTAGTTACATTAGTGTACACTAACCAGAACGAGACCGTATATATGTATATATATATACACGCGTGTGGAGAGAGAAAGTTCTTGAGAAATTAGTCCTTTTTTCCTTGGTGAACATTGACAAAATAAAATCATTTCCTTTAGATTCATCTACTTCAGCTTATTACTAAGCTCCTAAAGATTCGTTAACTATGGTGTTTTGATAAATCACCTAATTAAGCTACCTTATAGTTTGCAATTTTTATATTTAATATTTTGGTTAATTACTCCCTAAAAAATGCACTGCTTTGATATACATGGCCTTTGGATTAATTTGTTTTTAAATATATACACACACTTTCCAAATTCCCCTTATGACTATGAAATTAAGTTTATAAATGATAGTGGTGTATGGTAAAATTTGGGTTAGACATTAAGGTCATGTATTTTTCATGCATGTTGTTTGGTCCCCAGTTAGAATGAGTGAAACATTTATTTTTATGAATAAGATGTCTAACACACATGACATTACATGTAGAAAGATAAAACAACAGAATGTGTGTTAATCTTATTTAATTAAGGAAAAATAATATACTACATTTAAAAATAATAAAAGTGAAAAATAAATAAATTTTAAATATTAATTATTTTACTATACAAATGTACGTCATGGTTACTTTACAAACCAAAATAAACCCCGCAGACAATCAATTCAAGTAAAAAAAAATGTTTTTTCTTGCTTACCTTCTACATTTGTAAACATTTGACAATCGGGACAATAATAATTCAACACTCGGATAAATCCAAATTCAATGAAGAGGAGTTGTAATTTAGCTTTTGAAAATTAAAACTATTCTCTCTCAACAAAAATAAAAAAATATTAAAATTATGGAAAAAAAAAAAACAAGAGGTGGAGATAAATATATATTTGAGTTTTAATTATGTTTAGATTTTGTATCCATTGATTTTATAACTTTTTGCGAGATTATCAATTTACTCCTAGGTTTTAACGAATTATCTATTTTGTAACAGTCTTTGCTTTTTAAGAATATGTGGTCCCTACATTCTCTTAAATACATCAATTTAATCACTTTCGAATCAAATAAATCTTCAATATATACGACAAAGAGAGAGAGAGAGAAAAATTATAGGGTTTAAATTTTATAAAATATTTAAAAGATGAAGAAGATACAAGACATTATGTATTTTAAATAATCGTGTGTAAGTGTATTTAGAACTGTTTGTTTTGTTTAATAATTTTAATTTTAATAAAAAATTATAAAAATGGAGAGTGAATAGATATTGGATGGATTATCACTAAGCATGACTCTTACGAAATATGTAAATCGACTTTTTTACTCTTCACTTAAATTCTCTCTCAACAAAAATAAAAAATATTAAAATTATGGAAAAAAAAAAAAAAAACAAGAGGTGGAGATAAATATATATTTGAGTTTTAATTATGTTTAGATTATGAATCCATTGATTTTATAACTTTTTGGGAGATTATCAATTTACTCCCTAGGTTTTATCAAATTATCTATTTTGTAATGGTCTTTGCTTTTTCAAAATATGTGGTCCCTACATTTTCTTAAATACATCAATTTAATCACTTTCGAATCAAATAAATCTTCAATATATACGATAAAGAGAGAGAAAGAAAAATTATAGGGTTTAAAGTTTATGAAATATTTAAAAGATGAGGAAGATACTAGACATTATGTATTCTAAATAATCCTGTGTAAGTGTATTTAGAGCTGTTTGTTTTGTTTAAAAATTATAATTAAGGATAAAATTGTCATTAATAAAAATTTATAAAAATGGAGTGTGAATAGATATTGAATGGATAATCACTAGGCATGACTCTTACAAAATATGTAAATTGACTATTTTACTCTTCACTTAAATTCTTTCTCAACAAAAATAAAAAATATTAAAATTATGGAAAAAAAAAAAAAAAAAAAAAACAAGAGGAGGAGATAAATATATATTTGAGTTTTAATTATGTTTAGATTTTGTATCCATTGATTTTATAAATTTTTGGGAGATTATCAATTTAGTCCCTAGGTTTTAACAAATTATCTATTTTGTAACAGTCTTTGCTTTTTCAAAATATGTGGTCTCTACATTTTCTTAAATACATCAATTTAATCACTTTCGAATCAAATAAAGCTTCAATATATACGATAAATAGAGAGAGAGAGAGAGAGAGAGAGAGAAATTATAGGTTTTAAACTTTATGAAATATTTAAAAGATGAAGAAGATACAAGACATTATGTTCTAAATAATCGTGTGTAAGTGTATTTAGAACTGTTTGTTTTGTTTAATAATTTTAATTAAGGATAAAATTGTCATTGAAAAATTATAAAAATGGAGTGTGAATGGTTATTGGATGGATTATCACTAGGCATGACTCTTATGAAATATGTAAATTGACTCTTTTACTCTTCACTTAAATTAAAGAGTTTAAAAGTACGATTTTACCTTCAAACTTTGTAAGGTTTTAAAATGTATCTTAGCTTGTAATCCAATCAAAATTTGATATGTGACACTATTTATATATATATTTATATATATATATATATATTAAATAGTGGTGCTATTGGCACCCTTCCACTAAGCTATTTATGCCCAATTTTTTAAATTATTTAGTTTTTTTTTTTTTTTTTTTTTTCCTTTATCAATTACTTAAAGAGACATTCATTTTTTTAAAAACATTTTCTACACAGTAAATCTAATAAAACCCCAACTTCCTTTAAAAAAATTTAATAATAATAATAATAATAATAATAATAATAATAATAAAAACTCCACATTACCTATTCATTGGTAATTTGTTTTCTTGAATTTTTTTTTCTTAACTCTTAAACGATAAAATTTGCTTCTTACAAGTACAAAATATTATACAATAGTCTAAGAATGATATAGAATATATGGAAGGATTATCTTTGAAAAATATCAAGCATCTGAAAGAATTGTTTGAGAATAATATGAAGCGGCACCACACACACCAACAAAGACTAAAATAACGAAATCGTACCAAGAATTGCAACCAAGAAAACCTAATCTCTGACGAAATAAAACAACACCAAAACCCTACCTCAATCATTCAAAAAAACCAACAGAGATGATCAATACCACACTGTCATTCTACAACCAATAATCCAATCGTCTACAGAAAAGAAAAAAAAAAATGCACCCAAGAAGGATGGTTTCACCATAAAATAAGAAGAAAAAACAAGTGTTAACTGCCTAAAAATGCATGGATCCAAAGAAAAATTTTTCATGCCAAAACCGCGTGGAGTAGAAGGACGCTACAGGGAGCATCCGGCTACCCCTTGAAGGAACCAGGGTCGACACACCTATATACGTTATGTGTGAATCAGGAACAAGATCGAGGTCACTCTAGTCCCCTGGTACCTGATCGTGCCTAAATTGTTGTATATTTCAGCCCTCATTTCCTATTTCTTTGTCTCGTTCTTGTGTGTACTTTCTATATATTTTATGTCTAATAGGCTCGTTGGTGCTAATTGCAGGCAATAGATGTAATTTTGGTGTCTGAAGCGTGTTGCAGGAATTCTGACCAAAAAGGGGCCAAAGGTGGCTGAAGGAAAGACAAAAGGTCATCAGCAACTCTAAAAGTGCAGGTCAAGTACGGGTCCCAACCACACTCCACCAGCACTCCGAGCCAAAGCCGGACCTGATACCCACAGAGAAGATAAAGTGCAGGTAAAATGCAGGTCATTCAACCACACTTCACCTACACTGTTGCCAAGAACAGAAAGTTGGAATTGCACCTGATAGTTAAAGTGCGGGTCAAGTGCAGGTCATTCAACTGCACTCCACCCTCACTGTTGACAGGACCCGAGAACTGAAATGTTTAAGAAAAGATAAAATGCGAGTACAGTATTGTTCAGTTCACCCGCACTGAACCCGCACTCTACGCGCGATAGCTTCTGTTTTCAAGCTTAAGTGACCTAATTTTGTATCCCCTATAAATAGAACCTTATGCCATTCGACCCATGAGCTCCCAGACATATATTTTCAGCAACTTAGTGTAATTTAGCTTTTAGAACACTCTCCCTACCATCCAAACCATCTCTGCTCAACCTAAAGGCAACTAAGGAGATTTGGATTCAAGGCTTCAAGGAAGGAGATTATCTTCAAGGGTTTTCTTTCAATCTCTTCTCTTAGTTTTGTATTTGTTTGTAAAGAACATGAGTAGCTAAAATACCTCACTATGGGGTTGATGTTATTTGTTTGATAGATTTTGGGCATTTGTAAATAAACTCTATGTTTTATATACATATCTATCTCTATGTTTTGTTCTTTGATTTGAATGATTTCATTATTGATTTGTTGGGATACACCCTCTTAGCATGTTAATTTGGAATCTTTATTGCTTATTGAATGGATTGGATTTTTGGAATCCCAGCTCAACATTCGTGTTTTTAAACTAACCTCGAACCGGTGACTAACACTATACACACTGGGTCGGCATTTGAGAGAGGATTGTAAGCCTTCACTATACACCTTAGGTTGGCTACTTTAGTGATTTTACGAGAAATAACCTTCGAGTAAAATCCGGTTAAATAACCTCGAGCCTCATCCAATCTCAAACGTGTGGCATCCGCTATACACTCTTAGGTGGCCACTTGTGAGGGAATTGGAAGTCATCGTTATACACCCTAGGATGGCTACATTAGAAATAGATTGAGCCATAGTTAGATAGATGAGCTTCATGGTTAGAATCCCAATTGAGCAACTAGCCACTATTGGTTACTTAGGAGGGATTAATCGCTAGTAGGAGGTTTTCACTATACACCCTAGGTTGACCCCTTGCTAGTGATACATATCCAACATTATACACCCTAGGTTGGTTACATTTGTCATTACATGCTTAATTAAGAGTTTGTTGCAATTGCCCTAATATTTGCTTACGAGTCCATCAACTCCGTAGTTCCATCATCATACATTCATCACTCCATTACCATCCCATTTAATTTGCATTCATAGTTTAGTTTATATTATATTTTCACCTACCATTCACTTTTACTTTTATGCACACTAGTTTTATTAATACTAATCTTATCACCGCTACCCCGATCTTAGTGGACGACATCTGTGCTTACCGCTTTACTCGTATTTATACTTGTGAACGCATCGCATAGGTTTTATAAATTGTTTTGATGGAAGGTTTTCTAACGGCGAAAAACGTACCCATCAGTACCGAGAAACATCGAAGTTAAGGTCCAGAAGGCTCCGACACCACATCACTCCAGTTCCCTAATACCTAACGAATACTGGTACCAAGACCCGCGATGCACTATACCACGATATCACAATTCCCTCCTTGGACTAATTTGCTAAGTAGTCACCATCCATTCAACCAGGGTTATAACAATATTAGAGGTCTCAATGCATCAAGGAAGAAAACTACCAAGAAAGAAAGGACTGGTACACCAGGGAACCAAGACCACGTCATAAAAAGAGCAGTATGCAGTAACACCCAAACACAAGGAAAGTTGACCTTTTCTCTCCACTCATGAGCTCCATTTAAACAGACATGGTCAACCCTGTCAGTCACACCAGAAAGCGAAACAAATCACTTGATTCTGGGATAATTCACTCGCTTAAACGAAGCCATCATCAACGCCTAATAAGTATCGCTTTGATTGCTAAATTGATTGACTAAGTTAACAGAATAGACAACAAGAAATGGGACTTATAAATATTACAGGACTCTCTAAGGAAATGAAAGAAAAAAAGAGTTTTTCGACTTATAGACTAGCACAAATTCACCATTACCTATTGTGTTAAAAACACCATTATACCATCATTGTACTACTCAATTGTATGTTATTTTTTTGTTTATCAATGGATAGAATCATCCCTATTTTTTTTCTTTTTTGATACATATTCACGTCTTTCCTTATCTCTGATTAATTTTCCATTTATCTCGTCTTTACTAGGAACGTACCGGTACCAGTCATGGTACCCTTCCAACTGTGACCAACCAAGGTCATAGTTTAAAAGTTGTTAATTGAAAATCCACCCTTCTAACATTTTTTAGTTAACACTTTTTGGCGCCGTCTGTGGGAAGTGGGAAGAATCCTTCCATTTATTTTCAAATAAACTGCTAGCTCCACCCTAAAGCACGAAGATGAGGCTTTGATGCTCCCAAGGGTAGCCCGATCCATTGGGGCTCCAATCCCACACCTCTACCCTAAGAGTTTAGAAGCACGGAAGGAGATCGAGGCATTACAACCCAGCACTGATCCCCCTATCAAACGAGCGCTCCACACCCCAAGCCCTAGTTGTCCAAGAAATGAATCAGGGTACCTTGGAACAACAGGCCGTAGCCTTTATAGAAAGTATTCACCTTTGGATGATCACCCAAGGAATACCTTTTGAAGTACTCGAGACCATGGGAGAGGCTAGACTGGGTATTCAAGTACCGGTCTTTGATAGGCTCGGGCCATAACCTCTAGTTTTAGGCCATCTCACAGATTTCAGACCTCGACAGGTGAAATCAACGGTTGATTGATTTGTAAATATACTTTATATATTGTTTATTCGTATCTATCTAGATGTTCTATTTTATTGCTTTAATTGTTTTTCAATATTGATTTGTCTTGGATACACCCTCTAAGCATGTTGATTTGGTGTCTACTTGAGTAGGCAGCTAGGTATTCCCTATTTGGCTGTCTAATGTTCTATTGAATTGAAGGATTTCCAAAAATCCGGCTTAATAACCATGGACTTAATCTAATCTTGAATAAGTGGCTTTAACTATACACCCTAGGATTGCGACTTGTGAGAGAATTAGAAGCCTTCATTATACACCCTAGGTTGGCTACATTAGTGATTTTGCAAGAACTAACCTTTTAGTAGAATCCGGTTGAATAACCTCGAGCCTAATGAATGCATTTTTTCTGTCGTTAGGAAATTGTGAATTCAAAAGAATTTATAAAGTTGTCCTATGCAATGTGCACTAAAGTTTTAAAAACTAGTAAAGTGGTAAGTGAGGGTATCATCCATAGGGAGGTGTCATCTGTCGATCGTTTCACGTTTTAGTGATTATTAAAGCAATGTAAATATGAACATGACAAGGGTGAGAGTGGAGTGTGTGAAGTGTAAGCATGTTCGTGTTTGTGTGAGAGAAAATGAGATACACAAACAAAAAGATAACTAAAGATAGAAATGGAACTGTGTGCTTGACTTTCTAAATTAATATACTCCTAACTAAATTAATCTACTCCTAAAGGCAAACACTCTCAGCTACTAAAATAAAGATGGCTTGAAGAGGGAAATAGATGGACACACAAGGTACTCATGACCACCATGGCATTTATGCCACTTATAAAAACCAATTGTATAAAACACCACAAGATTGGGTTCAATCTAGCCTTTGATACGACCTTTAAATATGGAAATGGGGAGAGTCGCTTAGTCCTCGACTGTTACTCATCGAGGGTGTATCGCATTAGTAACGACCATAAAAGGACTGCATTAAGCATAAAGGCCGACCCTCATCACTATTCACTGAAGGTGTATCGTGCGAGCAACGACCAAGGGTATCCTAAGGGAATATTAAAGGATCGACCATCGATCACTAATCACCTGTCACATGTAAGCAGTAACCATACAATGGAAGAAATAAGTGTAAATTCGAACCCTCGATCACTACTCACCGAAGGTGTATCGCACGAGCAACGACCAAATGTAGTATAAAGCATGAAGGTCTAAAGAACTAAAATCCACAATGGCATGGTACGTACTCATCATAAATTTTGCCAAAACAATTAAGAGCATAATCAAGGCCAAGAGTTGATATACCTACTTAACCCTAATTCTCAAACACTCAAATTAATCCAAAACATGCATTTCAAAATATCCATCAACATACACACAATCAAGGGATGTTTGATAAATCTAATCCTATTCCCAACCATAAACACATATCAATTTCTACCCTACATGCCATGAATGTAAAGATAAGAGATATCCCTAAACATGCATCTAGGAGGGTTGTCAAGCCTATTCAATACAAGTCAAGAATCAATACCATGCAATTGAATGAGACAATACTTGAAAATATTAAATACAAGTTAGGTTTACATATTTCCCTAATGGGGATACACATCAAATAAAGAAAATACAAGAGAATAGTAAAAGAGAAAACCCAAGTTGTCAATCTCGGATCTCCAAGTTCCATTGAAGCTCCTCCTCCTCATAGACAAGAGAGGGTGGCTCTTTCCTCATGAATCTCCTCTAAAGATAGGTAGTTGTATGTGGAAGGTGGTGATGGTAAGACATCTATGGAGGAAAACCTCCATGGATGCCTTTAAAAGTCTCTCTCTCTTTCTCTCTATCTCTTTCTCTTATTGTGTGAACAAGATAAAGTGTAGAAGAGAGGATTTCTAGGTTATTTGGGTAAATTGGTTTTTTTATTTTTTTTATTTTATATTTTATTATTATTATTTTTTTTTGGTCTTGTAAAGAAAATGGTATATATATATATAAGCTTGGGAGGTTAAGGCACGATTTAAGCATGAAAGGAAGAAATTGCCCCTGAAATTCACTCAAAATCGACATGCCTCTAGGATGAGCGCTGGATTATACCGTTGGATCAAGCCAGCGGTTTGATCTAGCGATGGTCTTCTGGAGTTATAGCACTGGCACCTACTTGTACCGCTGGATTAGGCCAACGGTGTGATATAGTGGTGGTTTTTTAGAGTTGTAAAGCCGGATTGTACCATTGGATCAAGCCAATGGTGTGATCTAGCAGTGGTCTTCTGGAGTTGTAGCGCTGGCTTGTACCGTTGGATCAAGCCAGCTGTGTGATCCAGCGATGGTCTTGTGGAGTTATAGCACTGGAAAGTACAGAGTGCTAGTCCAATGGTTTTCTAGAGTTGTAGCAGTGGCACCAGCTTGTACCACTGGATTAGGCAAACGGTGTGATCCAGTGGTGGTTTTCTAGAGTTGTAAGGCCAATTTGTACCACTGGATCAAGCCAATGGTGTGATCTAGCAGTGGTCTTCTGGAGTTGTAGCACTGGCTTGTACCGTTGGATCAAGCCAGCGGTGTGATCCAGCGGTGGTATTGTGGAGTTGCAGCATTAGAAAGTGCAGAGTGCTAATCCAATACGGGTCCAGTGTGGGTCAGGGACCAACACCTTATCTTTTCTTCAAGATTTCAACTCCAAGTTTGTTAACAGTGCAAGTGGAGTGTGGGTGGCTGACCAGCACTTTATCAGCACTTTTGGAGCTTCTGCTGGTTTTTGTCCTCTTTTTGCTCCATTTGACCCCTTTTTCGCACAAAAGTCCCGAATACTATTTCTATCACTAGAATGTACGAATGCCTGAAATTACAAACAAAGAACCTATAAGAGACGCTAAAACACAAGAAAACGAGACAAAGGATAGGGAAATGAGGGCCGAAATATATAATAATTTTGGCACGATCACCTCATCCAATCTTAAACGAGTGGCCTTCACTATACACCCTAGGTTGGCCACTTGTGAGAGAATTGGAAGTCGTCACTATACACCCAAGGATGGCTACATTAGTAAGAGGTTGAGCCCTCAATAAGTAGATGAGCATTCATGGCTAGAATCCTAACTACGTAACTAGCACTAAACACCCTAGGTTGGTTGCTTAGGAGGGATTAATTTCTTGTTCGAGGTCTTCACTATACACCATAGGTTGACCACTTGTTAGAGATAAATAACCAACACTATACACCTTAGATTGGTTACATTTGATAAAACGTGCTTAATTACGAGTTTGTTGCATTTTCCCAAGGTTTGCTTACGAGTCCATCAACTCCTTAGTTCCCATATCATATATTTCACTCTTTTCACATCCCATTTCGTTTGCATTTCTAGAGTAGTTTTTATTACATTTTTATTCACACTTCAAAACACCAATCATTTACTTTTACTTTTATGCATTTTGGTATTATTAATCCTAATCTAGTCATCGCTACCTCCGATCTCTGTAGATGACACCCGTGCTTAGCGCTTTACTCATTTTTATACTTGTGAGCGCATTGCATAGGTTTTATAAATATTTTTGACGTACGATCTTTTTAACAGTGAAAATGTAATCGTCAAATGGCTCTGTTGCTTGAGATCGGTGTGCATAGTAGTGGTTAGATTAGTTTTAATAATATTAGTTTCTTAGTTGTTTTTAGTTTTGTTAGTTTCTTTTTATTGCCTTGGTAATTTTGTTTTCTTTTGTTTCAGAAACGATGGACTTTTATGGGCGACACATGTATGCTTATGAGAGAGATGCAAATCATGCACAAGCTTCGGAAAGAGAACAAGAGGAGGCTGTGGTATGGGAGTTATATCATGTAGATAGGCATGAGGTAGAGAGTTGTCTGTTAAGAGATAAATTTCCATTGTTTTGTAGACAACATGCTCAGAAATTAAAATCCTATAGTCTGGAACCCACGAACACATTTGGAGATTTCTACAACACGGAGCCAAACTACAAGTCATACAATAACTCATACAACTAGGATTGGAGGCCTCATCAAGACTCATCAAGGAAATACAATGAGGCCAATGCATTTGAGCAACCTACATTATTTGAAGACAAGATGAGTGACTTCATGAAGAATAGTCTTTGGGAGAATGAGCAGATTTTAGCTTCTCAACAAAGTCTCAAGCCTACATACAAGAGCAAGAGCAAGAGCAAAATGAGAGACAACAAGAGCATGATAGGCAAGCTACAATGAGAGGAATTGAAGCTCATGTTGAGACAATCCTTAAAACTCGAATGCATGAAGAGATCCCAAATCAACCGGAGCTAGAAGATGCTACAATCAACCATTAGGGTGATGAGATTGTCGATGATAAAGATAGTCATGATTTTGTTGACTACTCGTCTGGCGTTTCAAATGAAGAGTTAGAGGAAGGAGGAGATGAACATAGAAGTGAAGGAAGCAGAAGATGTCTCCGTTGAGGAGCCACTCCTATTCAAGGAATTAGAGTGTTTCACTCCACCAAGTCTTTCTCTTGGCCACCTGTGCAAGGGTCCCATTGATAAGTTACTTTTTGGTTTCATCGTACCCTTTTATAAACTGTGCACTAACTTATCCTTGTTCTTTGTGATTAGGAACATGCCATCCTACGAGAAATATTTCCATGACCTAATCAAATATAGGCGCAAGATTGAAACCTTGGAATTCGGTGAAGCAATCCAAGTAGCAACGTCTTACCTAGACGATATATAGTGCGCTTGTGGGAGGCAACCCACCTATGTTTGAAAATTTTGAACTTCTTTCTTTTTTAGTTTTATTTTTGCTTTCATTCAATAATTGTGTTGTTGGGATGTTTTTGTTTGGATGATTATTTTTGTGGATGATTGAGCCGGAGGCTCTTATGTATGCGCTAAATGATTATGAGTCAAAGGCTCTATTGCATGAGTGTGATTAGATAGGCTTTAGTGCTTTATATTGTTTAATTCGGTTTGGGGGTTGATCATGCCCTTATTCCGTGAATTTTGGTAAAATGCTTGATGAAAAATCTGTGTTCTTGTGCTTCATTGATAAATTGCATTGTTTTTCTTGTTATATATGTGAGCCTAGTTTGAGTCTTTTTATTTTTTTGGGGCATTGATTGTGCATGATTAGTGCCTAGATTTGTTTTGAGTCATGTTAGGTGTGTGCCGCTAGGCCGGACACTCTTGTCTTCGTCATTTTTGTGTCAAATTTTTCAAAAATTTGTTGCTTAGCCAAAATTTTGAGCTTTAATTAGCTTGGTGAGATACCGTGAGCATAGTGGAATGTGTGTATGCTTAGTGTGCTTGAGCAATAACTCTTAGTCACTTTAGGGGTCTCACTTGCACTTCATGGCTACTCCCATCTTTTAGTGTCCAAGTTGAAGGAACTCAGCGCTCACGTGCCTTGTTCTAATAATGGAGATTTCCTTTAAGAGTTTCATAAACACTAACCAAAAAGTGTGTCAACATGAGGGAAATGTTCTTCAAATCTCTAAACACTTTTTATCTCCTAAAAATACCATGCATAGTCTCATTACATCAACATCACATGTGTCATAAAACAAGCATTATATATGTGGACTGCTTGACAGAAACTTTTATTCCCTTGATAGATAGAACTTTTGAAGTGATATTAGGCAATGTGTGATGTAGCCACTTAAAAATTCCAAATACTTCCTATTCCCATAATGTGTGTGCTCCCAAGCCAATTTTGAAGTCAAACACATATAGACTTTTTCATTCTACACCTACATTATCCATAGCCCAAGCAACCTAAACCCTAAGCCAACCCTCACTTAATTGATCTTGTGGAGGCTTAGGATTGAATGTAAAGTAGTGCTTGATATTTGATAAATGGTGTGTACCTAGGCAATCGTAATGAGTTATAAAAATTTGCAATGTCAAAAGGCATGAAATCAAAAGAAGAAAAGAAAGAAAAGAAGCAAAAAGGAAAAAAAGAAAAACATGCTTCAATTGCCTTGTTTAAATTGTAAATGCTACTCAAATGGGTAACATAAGAGTTAAAGATTGCACTTAGAGTTTAATTATGCCTGGATGCCATATTATATTTGGAAGTGGAGTTGCAGGAGGAATTAAATGCTTAAGTGTAGAATGTATTGTCTTAGAGTTTCATGTGGAGTTTCGTTTTAATAACCTTATTAGTCGATGAAATCGTAGGACTATATGATTCATCAGAAAAGGGGATGATAGCTACCCTTTTCTGTCTAACAGGATTATTAGTAATTCGTTGGATTTATTCGGGGCATTTCCCATTAAGTGATTTATATGAATCATTAATCTTTCTGTCATGGAGTTTCTCCATTATTCATAGGATTTTAAAACATAAAAATCATTTAAGCGCAATAACCGCGCCAAGTGCTATTTTTACCCAAGGCTTTGCAACTTCGTGTTTGTTAACCAAAATGCATCAATCCGGAATATTAGTGCCCGCTCTACAAGTTCAGTGGTTAATGATGCACGTAAGTATGATGGTATTCGGCTATGCAGCTCTTTTATGCGGATCATTATTATCCACAGCTCTTCTAGTCATTACATTTCGAAAAGTGATAAGGATTTTTGGTAAAAGCAATAAATTATTAAATGGAACTGTAACTGAGTCATTTTCCTTCGGTGAAATACAATACATGAATGCAAAAACAAATGTTTTACTAAATACTTATTTTTTTTCTGCTAGAAATTATTACAGGTATCAATTGATTCAACAATTGGATCGTTGGAGTTATCATATTATTAGTCTAGGATTTATCTTTTTAACCATAGGTATTCTTTCAGGCGCAGTATGGGCTAATGAGGCATGGGGATCATATTGGAATTGGGATCCAAAGGAAACTTGGGCATTTATTACTTGGACTATATTCGGGATTTATTTCCATACTCGAACAAATAAAAAATTGGAAGGTTTTAATTCTGCAATTGTGGCTTCTATGGGCTTTGTTATAATTTGGATATGTTATTTCGGGGTCAATCTATTAGGAATAGGGTTCCATAGTTATGGTTCATTTAATTAACAATTCACATCTAATTGAATTGCAAATTGAAGAAAAGAAAGGGCCTGATGAAGACAAACATAGGACAGCGCATATATATAAACGAAACTGAGTGGAAACCGCCGAGAACCTTTTGAATCAAGTAGTGGAGTGATTCAAAAGGTGAACATTACAGCAAATATGATTAAAACATTTACAACTCCTACATAAATAAGGAGCTGTGCAGCAGCTACAAAAGGCGAATTTGATAGAATATAGAATAAGGATATACAAATAAGAACGAATCCCAATGAAAAGGCAGAATAAATCGGGTTGGTAAGTAATACCACTCCCAGACCTCCTAATATAAGACCCGATCCTAGAAAAACTAAAAGAAAATCATGTATTGGTCCAGCCAAATCCATTATATTAAAATAAGAGATAAATAAATCGAAATGTTTTTTCATGACCTTATTGAACCGACCAGGCAATTTTTTTTATGAGGCATTCCCGATTGAATTCAATTCAAATCGAATAGGTGTGAATTGATGTGGGTACAGTTATTGGATCAATTTTGTTCTTTTCTTTATTGGAAATGGCAGTTGGAAATTGAAAGTCTATATTTCGAAAAAATTGTGGATATATTAACAGACTTTCAATACAAATTAATTTGTACTTCTCATAATCCAATCAATAGTTGGGATTTGTACCAAACAAAGAGAAAAACCTTATTCCTTTATACCAATATACCAACACGGAACCTTAGTAATTTCCAATAAAAAATAGATTTACCCGTTTTTTCTTTAGGTGTTCCTTTTGTATTTTGAACATACTTTTTGGAAAACCAAGTGCTCTTTTTAGTTCCTAGGTGTGCGTTATGTGTTTCGGACATGCTTTTTGGAAAAGTTGGTGTTCTTTTTAGTTCCTAGGTCTAGATTTTGTATTTCGAACATGCTTTTTGGAAAAGCGAGTTTTCTTTTTAGTTTCTAGGTGTGCTTTTTATATTTCGGACATGCTTTTTGGAAATGCGGGTGTTCTTTTTAGTTCCTGGATGTTCTTTTTTGTATTTTGGACATGCTTTTTTGAAAAGCATGAGTTCTTTTTAGTTCCTGAGTGTACTTTTTGTATTTCGGACATGCTTTTTGGAAAAGTGGGTGTTTTTTTTAGTTCCTGGGTGTGCTTTATGTATTTCGGACAAGCTTTTTGGAAAAGTAGGTGTTCTTTTTAGTTCTTGGGTGTGCTTTTTGTATTTCGGACATGCTTTTTGTAAAAGTGGGTGTTCTTTTTAGCTCCTGGGTGTGCTTTTTGTATTTCAGACATATTTTTGGAAAAGTGGGTGTTTTTTTAGTTCCTGAGTGTGCTTTTTTTATTTTGGACATGCATTTAGGAAAAGCATGAGTTCTTTTTAGTTTCTGGGTTTGTTTTTTGTATTTCGGACATGATTCTTGGAAAAGTGGGTGTTCTTTTTAGTTCCTGGGTGTGTTTTTTGTATTTCGGACATGTTTTTTGGAAAAGCGAGTCTTGTTTTTAGTACTTGGGTGTTCTTTTTATATTTCGACATGCTTTTCAGAAAAGCATGAGTTCTTTTTACTTTCTGGGCTTGCTTTTTGTAATTCAGAGAGGCTTTTTAAAAAAGTGGGTGTTTTTTTTAGTTCTTGGGTGTGCTTTTTGTATTTCGAACATGCTTTTTGGAAAAGTGGGTTTTTTTTTTTTTTTTTTTTAATTCCTGGCTATGCTTTATGTATTTTGGACATGCTTTTTGGAAACGTGTGAGTTTTATTTAGTTCCTGGGTGTGCTGTTTGTATTTCGGAAATGCTTTTTGGAAAAGTGGGTGTTCTTTTTAGATCATGGGTGTTCCTTTTGTATTTCGGACATGCTTTTTGGAAAAACAAGTGTTCTTTTTAGTTCCTGGGTGTGCGTTTTGTGATTCGGACATGCTTTTTAGAAAAGTAGGTGTTCTTTTTAGTTTCTAGTTCTGGATTTTTTTATTTCGGACATGCTTTTCGGTAAAGTGAGTGTTCTTTTTTGTTCCTAGGTGTGCTTTTTATATTTCGGACATGCTTTTAGGAAATGCGGGTGTTCTTTTTAGTTCCTGGACGTGCTTTTTGTATTTTCGACATGCTTTTTTGAAAAGCATGAATTCTTTTTAGTTCCTGGGTGTGCTTTTTGTATTTCGGACATGCTTTTTGGAAAAGCGAGTGTTCTTTTTAGTTCTTGGGTGTGCTTTTTCTATTTCGGACATGCTTTTTGGAAAAGTGGGTGTTCTTTTTAGTTCCTGGGTGTACTTTTTGTATATTGGACATTCTTTTTTGAAAAGCATGAGATTTTTTTAGTTCTTGGGTGTGCTTTATGTATTTCGGACATGCTTTTTGGAAAAGCAGGTGTTCTTTTTAGCTCCCGAGTGTACTTTTTGTATTTCAAACATGCTTTTCTGAAAAGTGGGTGTTTTTTTTAGTTCCTGGTTGTGCTTTTTATATTTTGGACATGCTGTTTGGAAAACATGAGTTTTTTATAGTTCCTGGGTGTGCTTTTGTATTTCGGACATGCTTTTTAGAAAAGCGGGTGTTCTTTTTAGTTCCTGGGTGTACGTTTTGTATTTTGGACATGCTTTCTGGAAAAGCAAGTGTTCTTTTTAGTTCCTGGGTGTACGTTTTGTATTTTGGACATGCTTTTCGGTAAAGTGGATGTTGTTTTTTAGTTTATGGCTGTGTTTTTTGTATTTTGGACATGCTTTTTAGAAAAGCATGAGTTTTTTTAGTTCCTGGGTGTGTTTTTTGTATTTCGGATATGCAATTTGGAAAAACGGATGTTCTTTTTATTTCCTGGATGTACTTTCTGTATTTTGGACATGCTTTTTTGAAAAGCATGAGTTCTTTTTAGTTCCTGATTGTGCTTTTTGTATTTCGGACCTGCTTTTTGGAAAAGTGGGTGTTATTTTTAGTTCCTAGATGTGCTTCTTGTATTTCGGACATGCTTTTTGGAAAAGTGGGTGTTCTTTTTAGTTCCTAGATGTGCTTTTTGTATTTCGGAATGCTTTTTAGAAAAGTAGATGTTCTTTTTAGTTCCTGGGTGTGCTTTTTGTTTTTTGGACATGTTTTTTTGAAAAATAGATGTTCATTTTAGTTCCTGGGTGTGCTTTTTGTATTTTGGACATGCTTTTTGGAATATCTTGAGTTTTTTTTAGTTCCTAGGTGTGCTTTTTGTATTTTGGACATGCTTTTTGGAAAAACGGGCATTCTTTTTATTTCCTGGGTGTGCTTATTGTATCTCGGACATGCTTTTCGGAAAGCAAGTGTTCTTTTTAGTTCCTAGGTATGCTTTTTATATTTCATACATGCATTTTGGAAAAGTAGGTGTTCTTTTTAGTTTTTGGGTGTACTTTTTGTATTTCGGACATGCTTTTTGAAAAAGTGGGTGTTCTTTTTAGTTCCTAGGTGTGTTTTTTGCATTTTGGACATGTTTTTTGGAAAAGCATTAGTTCTTTTTAGTTCCTATGTGTGCATTTTGTATTTCGTACATACTTTTTGGAAAAATGGGTGTTCTTTTTAGTTCATGGGTGTGCCTTTTGTAATTCGGACATGATTTTTGGAAAAGTGGGTGTTCTTTTTAGTTCTTGGGTGTGCTTTTTGTATTACGGACATGCTTTTTATAAAAGTGGGTGTTCTTTTTAGCCCCTGGGTGTGCTTTTTGTATTTCGGACATGTTTTTGGAAAAGTGAGTGTTCTTTTTAGTTCTTGACTATGCTTTTTTTATTTTGGACATGAATTTGGAAAAACATGAGTTCTTTTTAGTTCCTAGGTTTGTTTTTTGTATTTCGGACATGATTTTTGGAAAAGTGGGTGTTCTTTTTAGTTCCTGGATGTGTTTTTTGTATTTCGTACATGCTTTTTGGAAAAGCATGAGTTCTTTTTACTTTCTGGGTGTGCTTTTTGTAATTCAGACATGCATTTTAGAAAAGTGGGTGTTTTTTTTAGTTCCTGGTTGTGCTTTTTGTATTTCAGACATGCTTTTTGGAAAAGTGGATTTTTTTTTATTCCTGTTTATACTTTTTGTATTTTGGACATGCTTTTTGGAAACAGTGAGTTTTATTTAGATTTTGAGTGTGCTGTTTGTATTTCGGACATGGTTTTTGGAAAAGTCGGTGTTCTTTTTAGATCCTCGGTGTTCCTTTTGTATTACGGACATGCATTTTATAAAAGTGGGTGTTTTTTTTAGCTCCTGGGTGTGCTTTTTGTATTTCGGACATGTTTTTGGAAAAGTGAGTGTTCTTTTTAGTTCTTGACTGTGCTTTTTTTATTTTGGACATGCATTTGGAAAAACATGAGTTCGTTTTAGTTCCTAAGTTTGTTTTTTGTATTTCGGACATGATTTTTGGAAAAGTGGGTGTTCCTTTTAGTTCCTGGATGTGTTTTTTGTATTTCGTACATGCTTTGTGGAAAAGCCTGAGTTCTTTTTACTTTCTGGGTGTGCTTTTTGTAATTCAGACATGCTTTTTAGAAAAGTGGGTGTTCTTTATGGTTCCTTCTTGTGTTTTTTGTGTTTCGGACATAAAGTGGGTGTTTTTTTTAGTTCCTAGTTTTACTTTTTGTATTTCTAACATGATTTTTGGAAAAGTGGATGTTTTTTTTTTGTTCCTGGATGTGTTTTTTGTGTTTTGGACATGCTTTTTGGAAAAGCATGAGTTATTTTTAGTTCCTAGGTGTGCATTTTGTATTTCGGACATGCTTTTTATTAAATTGTGTGTTCTTTTTAGTTCTTTGGTGTGCTTTTCAAATTTTGGACATGCTTTTAGGAAATGCGGGTGTTCTTTTTAGTTCCTGGATGTGCTTTTTGTATTTTCGACATGCTTTTTTGAAAAACATGAATTCTTTTTAGTTCCTGGGTGTGCTTTTTGTATTTTGGACATGCTTTTTTGAAACAGTGAGTTTTATTTAGTTTTTAAGTGTGCTATTTGTATTTCGGACATGCTTTTTGGAAAAGTTGGTGTTCTTTTTAGTTCTCTAGTGTTCTTTTTGTATTTTGGACATGCTTTTTGGAAAAGCATGAGTTCTTTTAAGTTCCTATGTGTGCTTTTTGTATTTCGTACATGATTTTTGGAAAAATGGTGTTCTTTTTAGTTCATGGGTGTGCTTTTTGTATTTCGGACATGAGTTTTGGAAAAGTGGGTGTTCTTTTTAGTTCTTGGGTGTGCTTTTTGTATTACGGACATGCTTTTTATAAAAGTGGGTGTTCTTTTTTGCTCCTGGGTGTGCTTTTTGTATTTCGGACATGTTTTTGGAAAAGTGAGTGTTCTTTTTAGTTCTTAACTGTGCTTTTTTTATTTTGGATATGCATTTGGAAAAACATTAGTTGGCCCTTAAGGCTCGACTTGAGAGTCGCCACCTGGAAGATGTACCGGCTCTCTCACAATGCCATCTATCTCACATTGCTCTTTACAAAGCATTAGAAATCCTATAAGGTGTTTCCAGAACCCCGACGAGATCAGTAGCAGGGCAAGACCAAGGGTGGGGAGTATTCTACGTAGGGTAGGATGGAGAGGTAGCCTGAGTCCACATTCAAAAGCAGCCACATGAATAGAAACTTCACCTTTAACCGGGGTATAGAGATCATAACCCCAATGCGAAAGAGTAAGAGTGACAAGGTCAGGAATTTCGTACTCCTTTCTCAAGCAGGCTAGGGTGTCAATCGTACAGATGGAGTTGATAATAACTCGATCTTCAAGAGGAAGAATGATGGCATTCCTAATTGGTATTCCTATAGGGATTCCTTCCTCATCATCATCATCATCATCGTTATCATCCTCATTTGCTTCCTCGTCGACGATCTCAACTAGGTTGTCAGACTTGTTATTAAAGCCTGACCCAATCCTAGGGTTCCTCGTGGACCGGCAGCGTTGAGATAGGAGAGAGCTTCCCGCGGTGTCGCTCTCCTCACGACCCTTCTTCCGCGGTTAAAGTGGTGTACTTTCAATCGAAGCCTCTTTATCCATATCAAACAGCTTGTCAAGGCCATCAGAAGGGTTTGGGAGATTCGCCATGATAAAAGTGAATGTGTAGAAGAAGAAGGAAAATCTTAGGGATTACTATAGCAAAGAAGATGCAGAGAGAAATTTTTAATTTGAAATTTGAAATTGGTGGAGAAGAAGGAAAAGAATTGGGCTACTTATAGCAAGAGGAGTATACGGTTACCGTAGCAAAACAAGGAAACAGTAATTAATGATCGGCGACATGTAGAAGGCGGTTTCAAGAAATTCATGCCCAAAACGGCTCATTCAAACAAGTGTACCATTCCGGCTTCGATACGTGTGCGATTCAATAAGTTCAGGCGTGTGGTAAGAAGAATTCTTCCTAGGCAATAGAATCCAGTCAGATAAGAGGAAAGAAAATTCTTCTAACGTTTCAAGTATCCTGACTCCAACCCCACAAGGTACCGGTGTTCAAGTCAGGGGGGACTTTTGTTAACTGCCAAAAATGGCAGGGGTCCAAAGAAGAATTCTCCACCAAGATGAGAAGTAGAAAAAGGTAGCAAAAAGTATCCCGCTACATTAAAGGAGAAGGCTAGAATGATATACCTTGCTATTACAAGATCCAAGGTACCCCACCATGACATGTGGGTACCTCGATACCAAACGGTCTAGGCACCTTGCTTCTATGAAAAGGTAACCTATTTCTAAATTCAAGTATCCTGTCGAGTACACTACTATCACGCCGGGGCATCCAACCACTACCCCAACCAGACACATTACTACCAAAACAAGGTACCCTGTTACCAAACCCGGATGTCCTACTTGATCCGGGTGCATCACCACAATGTCTAAGTACCCCGCCATATTAGTGTCCCAGTACCCAGCTACTATATATCCAAGTATCCTGTTACTTTCATCATCCGGGTACCTCACTGCTGCAAGATCCAGGGAACTCTGTTTCTACACCATCTTAGTATTCCACCATTGTACCATCTCGGTACCCCGCTGTTATAGTCTATTGATACCCCGATCCCTCCTAGAACCAATAAACCAAACAATAAGAAGGTCAGAAGAACAAATTACCAGAAAGGGATACTATACTCGGGTTCTGTTATTAAACTAGAAGAGGGATGCCACACAAGTAAAAGATTAGAATTCTCCTTCAAGTAACATGGAAGGAAAGGGTTAACTTCATCACCAGTTAAAGCGCCATAAATGAGACCTAATAAAACAATTGATTGGTATTTCAAATATAAAAAGAAACATGACGTCATTGAAGGGAGCCATTCCCACGTAAATTGATACCCTCCATTAATGCTTGTCAATTCCTCTAACACGGCCAATCAATTTGGCCTAAATTAAGGGGATTTGATTGGTAAGGAGGAAATAAAAGAGGACAACCATGTCTAAAGAAAGGACAATGTCAAAAGAAATGACTCGAAAGTTTGGAAGAAAGAAACCCATAGAGAATTTTTCTACTTATCGACTTGTACGAATTCACCATCTCTAATAGTGTCTGAATCCTCCTATAAAATAGATCATAGATCGCCATTGTATTGGTGTCTAGTTGGAATCAATCAAAGAGTTGTATTTCACTTTGGTAAATATATGAGTATAGACGGTTGTTTCTACCTACTTATAATCACCCTGGTGACGATTTCCTGTTTGTTTTACTGATATTATACAGGTATCGAGCTAAGTGATACCTCTCCAGACCGTGGTCTATCACGATTGTGGACCCTTTAAAAGTCGTTATTTGAAAAGTCACCTCGGTGACGATTTTTTGAGAACAAAATTCTCTCCGAAAGGTTGCTGGATGCTGCCCACTGAAGCCATTCCTTCTTGATCTTGGATGGAAAATTCTTCTTTGGTCCTTGGCCAATTTTGGCGGTTAACAGTAGTCCTCCCTCACTTGAACACTAGTATCTAGCTCGAGGTTGGAGTTAGGATCCTTAGCTCGTTTGAAGAATTTAACATCCTGTTGGGATGCATACCCTGTTTGGCTGGATTCCACTATCACGGAGGAAACCATTCTTGGATACACAAGAATTTAATGTATAATACACGTGTCGAACGAGGGTTGCTTTATAAGTTTAAACGAGCTGTTTGTGGCGTGATTTTATCGAAACCGCTTCTTTCATGTTTCCGATCGTTGATTGTGGTTTTCCTTTTTTGTTTCGATAATCGTCCACTAAACGCCTATAGATATCCTTCTTTCATCCTCCACGCCCATCAAATTTCAAAATTAGAAAATCAAGATTCTGTCTTTCTTTCTCTGGAGTATTTATTCTTCCCTAACCGTCTTTTTCTTTTCTTCTACTGCAATGGCATCTTCGTGAAATCCTTCCCAAACTTCACCATAACCTGCTGATAGTCTCGAGCCTTTTTTCAAGTTTGTAAGGATTGAATCGGGCGATAGCCCTACATCGCTCAAGAGGAAGAGGGAACTTGTCGAGGAGGCTGCGGAGAGTACTGATTTACCTCCACACCGTTGTTCAAGTCGGAACCCTCCATCAGGTTAGGTTTTCAGAACAAACCTTTGGAACCTGTCAGGAGGATGAAAATATAGGTCAGGAGGATTCTTCTCTTATGGGTGTGGGGTTCCTAATCCTTCTTTTGAATAAAGGCTCATTCTAGACTTTGTCTGCTCCGCTGAGGACTTATCATGCTTGAGGATGCACTGCCAAATTCCAGATAGTATTTCTCTCACCCTACCTCACCCAGATCATAAAGTATATAACCCTTATACTGGTACCCTTCTCATTCATGTAGCAGCGTTCGAGTGCGAGGTTAGGCTTCCTCTTCTCCCAACCCTTCGAAGAGCGCTTGTGGTTCTAGAGCTAGCTCCTTTACAGATTTTGCCAGGGTTTTGGATGCACCTAACGGGGTTCTTGGTGCTTTGGAAAGAGCAATGTGAGTGGGACAACTTAGCGAGGGAGCCGAGATTTGATGAGATTAGATACGTCTTCCAAATAGCAAACATGGCACTTGGTCTAAAAGGACAATTTTATCTAATGGCGTACAATCCCATGAAGTTTATAGTACTCGGGGCCAACATTAAGTTCAATAAAAGCTGGAAAGACGAATGGATCATGGTAAGAGGGGATCGAGGCCATTCTGTACCTATTGGTGGGACCGAGTACTCGGTTCCTACCCAAATCACAAGGCGGGATAAGTGTGATAGGCGAAATATATCCACTGAGTCCCTGGGTATTCTCCAGAAGAATATGGATCGTGAGTTAGCAAGTATGGAGTATCCCGATAATGATGCATATAAAAATGCCCGGCTAGAGCGATAGCTCAAGATTTCTGTTGCCTATCCAGGTATATAGCTTTCTTTCCAATTTCTTTCTTTCCAGTTTCCTTCTTTCCCACTTTATTGAGCCTTGTCTGATTTTTATTCTTTGTTCTGACAGTATCTGCGGCTCCTCTCTTGTCTCATTTTCTTGCTCTTATAGGACCAGGGCTTCAAGTCCCCTCTCCTGGTAACTCTCATATCCATACTTCCATCGACACTCTAATTCTCTTTCCTGGTAGCGGTGCTGATACTGGTGCTGGTGCTGGTGCTGGTGTTGGGCCCGATTTGCCTGTAGCTACCTCACATTTAGTTCCAACGGGGTTGCCTTTATGCCTTCCTATCCCACTACTTGATCTGGCTCTTACGCGCCCTTCCATAAAGGTCATGTTAGCAAAGGTGGCTAAGGCTCGAGGGTCTTCTATCTAGGCCAAGAAACGGACTCCAGCTGCTTCCGCTGCTAAGTCCTTACTAGTGGATTCTCATTTTATTCCTCCTTATCTAATTGAGCCTACCTGACAATGATCTAAGGTGGAGAAAGAGAAGGATTCTGTCGACTTGACGACTCCTGCTGACTAGCCTTCTAGGTTGAGGTCGATGGATAACAGTCGATATAAGCTGCTATCTCGCTTTGCTACTGCTTGTTCCAGGGTTAGCCCAAACGCTATGGCCACCATGTCTAGGGATCTTCTAGTCACAAGAGGAGCTTCTCTGCTTGCTGAGGTATATTTCTTGACTTTCTACCTTACTTGGTTGATTTTAGAATAATCCTCATTTTTTTTTTGTATGCTTTCAAATTTAATATGGCTATGGGGCAGAAGCTGAAAACCTTGCAAGAGGCCAACATTACAGCCCGGGCCGAGCTGGAAGAGGCTAGAAGGGACCTAGTTCGATCTAGTGAGGTAATGGATGCCTTGACCCATTCTGTAGCTAAGTCTGAACAGGGTAGGCAGGATGCCTTCATTGACCTAGAGAGGATGAAGCGTGCTCTAAATACAGAAACTATCAAGTCCTCACGTACACAAGCTTAGAGGGAGGAGCTGGCCATGGAGAAGGCCTTGCTTTTGGAGGAAAACTACCTCTAGCGGGATGCAGTACCGGCTCACATTTCCTGACTCTTTATGCTTGATTCTTGGGCGTTTTCCCATATTTAATGTTGTTAAATCAAGTGTTTCAGGTTTACTAAGGCCTTAAGGGCGTTTGTGAAGAAGGTGAGGATTTTGGTGCAAAAAGGAGCACAAGTTGGCAAAATCAGGGCATTGTCGCCTCTTTAGTGAAAATGGCAACAAAGTGGCGACATAGAGCTATTTTCAGAATTAATCAATCTGGTGTTGTCGCCACCTTGTGTCACCATGGCGACAATGCATTTTTCTTCATTGTCACCACTTCCATATTGGCGACACAATGGCGACAGAGAGAAAAACTTCCAGCATTGGAATTTCAGCCATTCAAGAGGGGAATTCTTCTCCTTTCATGCCCATTTAGTACCCTAGCTTTCCAAACCTATAAATACATCACATTTTCTCCTTTGAAAATACACTTGTTCAATCAAGAAAATCCCTTCTCCACCATTCCTAATCCCACCATTTCTCCTCTCTAATCTCTCAACAAACTAGTAGACTACCTCACTTAAATCATTCAACTTTTCCTATTCTCTACATCCCATTTCCTTTGTCACTCACCATTAGACACCCCACCTATCTAGACACATCCTCTTCTCTTACTCTTTGCATTAGGATCACCAGAGGAAAGGAAGGAGCAACCATTAAAGAAGGAGGCCCAAGGGTGATTTCCTTACCTATTACTTGTTTTCTATTTGTTTGTAACTATGTGTAATTAAACCCCTAATATAGGGGATGGATGTAAGTAGCATTTAATTGTGGGTATTTGTTTAAGCTTTTGTATTGAATCTCTATTTGTGTTCTATTTATTTTATCATTAGATTCTATTCACTATGTGATTGACTTGTATACCGACTTGTTAATTATAATCTTGTTTATAATAATATATTATGCTATCATCCTTACATTGACACCCTTGCGTGATTAAGAATCCAATAAATAGGATAGATTGATGGAGGGTATATCAACCACATAAATCTAAGCCTATATTTATAACCAACCAATCCCACCTTGACCCCCTTTCCTTAATCGGTTAGACATTTTGGTGGGAAGATGTTTATGGTTCATAGTTATGACCTAAACACATCCTAGAAAACAAATTGTTAACATATAGAGATTGGTCCATTAAAGTGGTTTAGAAAGCATTACCCATACCCATGTTCAATTCATCAATTCCCTAGTATCTATATTAATTGTTTAAACTCATTATCCTATCTAGTATTGTTGATATTGGATTCCTATCCATTCAACTTCTCTTTATATTATTGTCATTTACTTTACTTGCATGTTTTGTGGTTTATCAAACCACACATTATCCACCTACTATGATTTGGTTAATTGTATTTAGGACTAGTTAATTATTCAACATATTACTCCAATTCCCAATGGAACAAACTCTACTTACCACCTTACTAATTTTATATCTTAAGTGGTTTTTCTAGTGGTTAAACAAGGTTTTCAAAATGAACACATAAAAACATCATTTTGTTGTGCATAAAATGACCGCATCAAAACTTGGTACATAGACATAAGGATTGGGGAACTTGACTGCCTGGTACTCTAGCTCTAGGAATCCTAGTTTTTGGACGATTCATACCTGATTGGAAACTAAGGTCACTTCAGCGCCAAATTTTTGGAGAAGGGTACCAGGTATCCCAATACTTAGGCAATCTATACCTGGTAGGCAACTAAGGCTACTTCAACACCAGGTTTTCTGGAGATTAGTATCAGGTATCCTAAAACGGTGTCCTGATACTTTGGCGATCTGTACCTGGTAGGCAACTGAGGCCACTTTAGTACCAGGTCTTTGTATGGCGAATCTGTGGCATCAGGTATCCCGCTACAAGGTCCTGATCCTTTGGCGATATGTCATGTAGATGGGTATTCCCCGTTCGAGGCTTCAGGGTTACCGTATAGGCTCCCCTGGTTTGGAGGATGACTTTGCATCCTTAGTCTGGCTGGCAACTATACCATTTAAGCAATTGTGCACCAGATCCTTCCTAAAGGAAGGTATTCTCCGACCAAGGTAACAGGAAAGACATGTGACTTTTCATGGTCTTGAAGCGATTATATTTGTAGGGAAAAACAGTTTATATGCACAGTGGAATGCGAAAATATGTTTGGTATATAACAAAAATTTTCCTTTAATAGATGAACCTAACCCTTAATTAAATTAATGTATCAACAAAAGTAACATACCTTTTGTCGCGTGATCCGATTGACTTTGCGTCGATGGTAATCTACAAGATCTTCCAATCCAATAACAAACGTTGATCACCTAGGAGCGTTGTTTCCCTTTCTTTGAATTGAGTACCTGAAGATAGATAACAAAAACTTTTTCTTTTTCGTTAGTCACATAAACATCCAAGAGATCATAAAATCATTCCGGTCACTTTTGAGTTATCAATCTTTTGATTGAAACTCACGTGAACCTAATTTGAAGTTGTGCACAAAGCTTTTTGATGTAAAAGCTTCTAGTACACTATCAAAATAAAACGTCTCTTCTTCTTTTCTTTCTCTTGACCGAATTCTTCACTGGTCTAAGAGATGGATTCTATTTTTCAAACTCAAGAAAAAATAACTCTCAAGCAAGCATGAAGGGGTGGCCGAATTCAATATGTTGTGTTATATAGGTGGTCGAAATCCTTCTTGAAAAATAATTAGGGTTGGCCGAATTCCCTTGATGGGTAATTTAGGTGGTGGCCGAAATCTCCTATAAGTAGGATTTGTGTTTCACCAAAATACTTATCAACCTTAGAATCCTAACCCTAATCCAACTCTTTAGTGTATCATTCTTTTATGACTATATCAAAAACTTCCTAATTTGATTAGGTAAATAAAATCCTTTTATTTATTTACATACAAAATAAAGTCTTTGATTCCTTTTATACTACCATCAACAGTATACTACTAAGAAACATATTTCTTAGTCAGAAAAAGATATTGATTCTTAATTAAATAATTAATTAATTCCCATTTAATTAAATAATAAAATAAAACAATATACTAGGCTTTATATATAGCCTTGCTCCCCAACATCTGTATATGGGATTATATATTGTTTTTTCGTTTTATTAAATCCATTAGACTTTAATAAAAAAGCCCACATGTGAGCTAGACCCATTCTTACTAAAATAAACAAGCCCACATGCATTACATTAATATATTAATATAATTTAAGAGCCCATTAAATAAATAATGTAGAAATTATATTCTTAATATATTAAATACAATTCTAGATGGACCCATAAATTGGTCTGGGAGAATATATCAAGTGATCCATGCAAGTTCGTGTGGATTGGGGATCTTGGCAGGTTATCTAAATTTAAGCTTCAATAGACATAACTCAATCACAATCAACAAATGATTCACTTAGGTTCAATATATTAATTTTAGCTCATTCCACTAAAGAGTTAAAACTGTATTCTTAAATAAAGATAGAACAAGTAAATGTTTCTCATTCAAACCTTAGACAATCTTGTAGGAGATAATGATCATCTTGAATAATATCAGTAATCGCCAAGAGCTCATAGACCGCCTATAGCTCTCCTAGTTACCATATTTACTCATATAACCACATTTTGAACTTGGATATTTTGACTTGTCCAAAAGAAATATTTCAATAGTCACTATCAAAAACTTAACGTTAAGATTTAATATCTAATACCTCAAAACATCCATATGACAATATTATACTCTCATTTAAATAAATGGAGCCACGATGCCCATACACTACAAGAAAAACCACCTTTGTTGACAATTTTTTCTTGACGGTTTTCAAAAACTGTCAACAATTACAAATTCTTGACAGTTTTTAACTGTCAAGAAAAAACTGTCAAGGATGATAGTCTTTCTTGATAGTTTTTGGTTCTTGACAGTTTTTAACTGTCAAGAAAGGCAATTATATTATTATATTATTATATATATTATAATATTATATATTATTACATGTATTATATAATATATATATTATATTATATAGTATATATTGTAGGGAAAAATAAACAAATAAAAGTGTTACACGCAGCGGAAGCGATACTAAAGACGATTTAGTGACTTTTAAAATTTTTCCTTTATGAACCTTAAACCCTTTTAATCAATAAACATGCATATATATCAACAAAAGTAAATTACCTCTTGTCGCGTGATCCGATTGACTTACGTCGATGGTAATCCGCAAGACCTTCAATCCGAGCACGAACGTGGATCACCTAGGAGCGTGGTCTCCCTTTCCTTTGAATTGCAAACCTGTGAATGGACCAAACAAATACTTTCTTTTCTTTGTTAGTCACAAAACAATCAAAAGAATGTCAAAATTATTCCGGTCACTTTTGAGTTCACAATCTTATGATCGAAACTCGCGTGAACCTAGATCGATATCGTATACACAAGCTTATTGATGTTTAAGCAATTGTATACTATCAAAGAATAATTTTTCACTCCTTTTTGTCTCTCTAGAATAAAAACTCTCTTAGAATTAAGAAGAAGAAGAAAGAAAATAAAAACTCAAGCACCAATTCATTGATGTGGCCGAACCCTATAAGAAAATATATATAGGTTGGCCGAATTTTTCTTCTTTTTCCTTTAGGGTTGCCGAATTCTATGTAGTATCTAATTAGGGTTGGCCGAATTTCATCATGTCACTTATATAGGGTGACTGAAATTCAACCCTAATTCTTTTTAACTTTATAGACTTCAAACCCTAATCCAACTCTTTTATTTTTATTCTTTTATTTGACTAAAAAAAAAAAAGACTCCTTATTTGATTAAATAAATAATACTAATTTATTTATTTACTTATCAAACAAGTCTTTTACTTTTAGGAAAGATTTGTTTCTTTAATTAAACAATTAATCAATAAATCAATTAATTCTTATTTAATTAAAACAAATGAAACAAAATAATATTTTTAGGTCAAAACCTTAACCTAGCCGCCCCACTTATATATAAGATGGGCCTAATATTATTTTCCTATTTCATTTAATCCATTGGACTTTAAATAAAAAAGCCCACATGTGAACCAGACCCATTCTTACTAAAAGAAACAAGCCCACATGTCTTTCATTAATATATTAATATAATTGAGCAGCTCATTACTTAAATAATGTGCAAATTATATTCTTAATATATTAAATGCAATTCTAAATGGACCCTTAAATTGGTTTGGTAGAATATATCAAGTGATCCATGCAAGTCCGTGTGGATTGGGGATCTTGGCGGGCCATCTAAATTTAAGTTTCAATAGACATAACCTAATCACAATCAACAAATGATTCACTTAGGTCCGATCCATTAATTTTAACTCATTCCACTAAAGAGCTAAAACTGAACTCTTAAATAAAGATAGAAAAGGAAGATGCTCCTCATTCATACCCTAGACAATCATATTGGAGATAGTGTATCCTCGTGATTAATATCAGTAATCGCCAAGAGTTCATAGACCGCCTATAACTCTCCAAGTTACCATATTTACTCATATGACCACGTTTTGAACTTGGATATTTTGACTTGTCCAGAAGCCATGTTTTCAATAGACACTATCGAAAACTCAACGTTGAGATTTAATATCCAATTACCTCAAAACATCCATATGATGATATTATACTCTCATTTAATTAAATGGAGCCACGATGTCCATATCTATAAATGAAGTCCTCTATCGATTAACAAATGAATATCACCAAACTATCGAGGATAGACTATGCGATATAATCGTACTCATTGATAACTCAAATGATATCACTTGCAACCATAAGTCCATCATTTATCTCAGGATTAAGATAGACTCTCCGATTGTCCTGATAATGAAAAGACTATTATCTATTGACGGTTCTAGATAAAGCTTTTCATTGTGATCCAGTTCAATGCACCCAGTGCACTAGATCCTTTTGCTCGAAGACACTCCGATGATTTTAGACTCATCATATCTCATTTGATCCCACTCAAATGCTAGCAAAAGAATTCTACAACTTTAACAAGATAAAGGTGCCCAACCTTTAACTTAAGTTGTGAACAATATTCAAGACTAACTAAAGAATTGTGTCTACCACATACATATCCAGATGTACGAACAATTCTTCTTTTCCCATAGTCTTTAGACCTTATGATTATTTACTTTGACAATTATAATACAAACTATAAATGCTATACGATTTGTTAAACCAGAAATCACTTTATTAATATGAAAAAGATTGTTAATTACAACATTACACTCTTGCTATTGAGCATAATCCTAACATATATAACATAAATATATAATATAAATATATATATTATATATTATTATATTAAATTATATATATTAAACCTACTGGTAGACAGTACAAGGCTCCTTGCCACCCGCCTTGGTATCAGAGCCTCTCTCCCTGGAGTCCAGGTAGGTTGAGTTAGACTGTTTTACTATCAAGTAGAGACTTTATTGTTGAAGGAAGGAATTTGTTCTCATGGCTTTAAACACTTCTTCTAGTGTGTTATCTCCTGTTAAGTTATATTCTTCTGTTTCTTTACCTCCCACAATCAGACGAACCCAATCTCGTAGAATATAAGACCTAGTAAAGTATACCCATATTTCTGATTCTGCGCACAACAACAAAACCTCTCTTCCTTTGCTCAACCCTTACAATATCTTTAAAAGAGACAAATCTCTTGCTAGACGAGTTAATCATCTCCTCCATCACAGAGCCCCTCCTGTCAAAGAATACATACAGTCCACCAGTCTAGACAATTTTCTAGTTCTTGCTACTACAACCAAACAATACATTGACCTTGAAATCGACCAAAAATGATCGACCAATGGATCCAAAATGGATATTCACATCTCCATGTTGGAGCCGTACGAATCATCCTCACCCTCCATGGCCGAAAAGGTCTTCCAGTCACAGCCCGTGTTGCTTTACTCAACACCATTTACAGAGAGTATGAGCATGCGGTTATTGGTACATGCTTGTCCACCCTCCATGCTGGTAGTATATCTCTTACATACTACCTTAACTTCAACATCCTTTTACGAGATCGGAACCTCCACAGTTGCTTAAAAGTTCAACTCCAGATTTCGGGCATCTCAATGCTTCCCAAGTCATACATGGCCATTCTCCACCACCAGATCGCCTACCACCTACAAGATCATGCCCTTGATCTTCATACTCCTAGCCACTCTGGAGACACTATCTTCATCAGAGCTGAACGGGAAGATGGAGTTCCTACCATTACCTAGATCCCCAAACAGCTGCCTAGAGAAAAGCTTCTTGAATCATGCCACTTGAGTGGATCACCAATTATGAGAAGGCTTTCCTGGATTCAACTTCTGCAATTGCTTCAAACTCGAAACATATTAGAGAGTCAAACGATTCTGTCAAAACCATTTATGAACCTCTCTCCAAACCTGAGGCATCTGCCAGTGCCTCTGCTCCTCCAATCTTTCACTCCCTCATGATCAAACCGGTGACAACAGAAGATGACATCCCGATCCACAGCTTCCAGGCTGACGGGTTGCCCATCTATACCAACAAGATCAATGGCCACTTTATCTGGGATAATGATCCTGATATGTGTGACCCAGAATGCGACTGTCGTCAGAAATTAAAGAGGTCATTTTCCTCATACAAGCCTCAAAGAAAACCTCGCAAACCTGACGACCCAAACAGTCCCTGGATTGGTCTACCTCCTATTAAGACTACCTATCTTTCAATATATGACAGACCAATAGAAATCTTACGTTCTGAAGGACTCCTTCTTTCTGAACCTAAGCCCATGTCCATTCCTCTTCCTCCTACCATCCCTAACTATATGGCTTCGAATTATGATCATGACTTTCCTCCTCTTGAACCTACATCTAACCTTGAGAAAATAAGATTTTCCAGACCATTTGTTAAATCCACTAAAGTCCTGCCTGATGGATCTCTCAAACATCCTTCACAGGCTGAACAAGTCCTCAACTGGCAATCCCATAATGCCAAGATCCAGAATAGAGTCCTCAACTCTATTGATGAGAAGATTGACCGAGTCTCCCACTACGTTTCACAATAAGAAAACCATCTTCATCGTCTTGACTAAGTCTTCAGAGACCTATTCACAAACCTCCAAACCAGAATCCAAAAATTGGACTCAGAGCTTCACTCATACATCAGACGTGGTTACACTGGTCCTGATTTCAACCGAAAGGAAAGAGAAATCAGACAGCTTATACAACAGCTTGAACAGATGCATATAGACCATTCTACTCATATACATCCACCTTTTGTTCCACAGTTGTATCGTTCACCACAGTCTATGTTCTTTCCATCATCTCCTCCTCATGCAACATCATTTTCTAATACATCACAGCATTTTAAATCTACTGGAGAACTTTTTCGGAAGTATCTTCCCCTTTCTCCTCCAGGAAACCCTCTTCCTCTAGAAAAAATAAGCAACCCTTTCCAGGACATGATTATATGCCAGCCTTATACAACTCTGTTCCTATGACACATGCATCCAAATATGATTCAGAATCCTTCTCCAGTTCTTCCTCAAAATCCTCTTGGCATGTTATTTCCACTCCATCTACATCGTCTTCAACCTCTGACCAAGTTACAGATCTTACTCAAGTCTTCATGGCATCCAGAACAGATCCTCAACCTTCCACTCAGACTTATAATTCACCTGATGAATGTGAAACCTTTAATAGCCCAACCCCTTTTGTTGAAAAACCTCCAGATCCTCCGATCCCTGGTTGCCCTCCTACCAAGCCCATAAATGGTCTTTGGTTTCATCTTACTAAATCTCTAACCACCTGGAGAAAAAAGATTTCTGAAATGAGTGATTGGCTTGACCTTCAATTAGCCAAATCTGAACAGAACCTTGAAGCCATCATGCGAGAATTTATCTCCCGCTTTGTTGGTTCTCTCATAAATTGGTACCAAGCCCTTGGAGAATACCGACAACTTCAATTTGTCAAGTCCCAACAGCATCCAACGCCATGGGTATCATATTCCGTGAATTCCTTAGCGATCCTTCCTAGTTCTATAAACATGCTCGACAGGATGTCTTTGACATGAAGTGATGTTCTCTCCGCCGTAAAGACATTGACTTTCATTACAATAGAATGTCTTCTAGATTCCACATCCTTGGTGGAATCAATGATCCAAGTTTGAAACATGTTTACCTAAGTTCTCTTCCTCAAAAACTCCAGGATGATCTTCGATGTAGGCTCGACACTTCTGGCAAATCCATCGCAGACACTACTCTAGGTGAAATCCACATGTACACCATCGGTGCCCTAGAAAAGCTCTATGCAACCTAGAAGGTCTTCTCTAAGATGATACGCAAAGGCAAAAAATATGACTCCCAATGTAAGCAACCTTCGCACCAGATCAAATGAAAATCTACAGAGATGTGTACCTGCAAACCCAAAAAGAAAAAACATTTTCATACTCCCAAACACGAAAAGCCCAAGAAGTTTAAATACTTTAAAAAGAAATTAAAGTGTTCCTGGAATAAATCCCAGAAATGCTTCATTTGTGGGCAGAAGGGATACTATGCAAAGAAATGTCCAAATGCAAAATCAGCAAAGTTGGTCTGACAACTCGAACAGGTCGTAAACGACGTCCCCTCTGATGCTGATCTTGAGTCTATCTTCTCTGAACAAAAAGGTGTTGACAACAATACCACCTCCGTCCTCCATGATACTGACTCTACCTCTTCCTCAGACACTTCAGAGTTTTCTGACTTTGATGTCCTCGACTCCTATCAGGCTATCCCAGTTGACTCCTCCTCTGGACCTCACGTCCCTATACAGATACTGCCTGAAAGATTCTCTAAGCCTATTGATGCCATCGCTTATATTGACATTGATTCTCATACCACAATGATGAACCCTAAAGTTCTTCCTCCTACAGCCTGGAAGTCTTATCTCCGCTACTTCAAAGTGGTTAACGGTTAGATTTTTACCACCAATCTGATCTCCAAGAACAAAATCGGCATCGAGCTCTTTCCATCTTACACTTACTGGACACGTGTCATTGGCACACACTTACCTGATAAAGACATCCTAATTGGCTGGGATGTTTATTGCCAATGCAAATCCCTCCGGATTCTTCCCACTAGAATCAAATTCAAACGAGACTTCAAATCTTTTTCTACTGTTCCAAAGATCATTCCTCTCTCTAATACCCAGCCACCTTTCCAACAAATCCAACAGAAGCTGTTACAACTTTGTGCAAATAGCCAAATAGATTTTCTCCATCCTTCTCCATTATGGAAAAATCCAGACTTCTTCATCCACTTACCTTTCAAATTAAATGAAGATGTCAATCCTACCAAAGCATCACATTCTGGCATGTCTCCCTCAGACCTCCAACTGGTAACTATTGAACGTAATGAACTCCTTCGACAAGGTTTAATCGAACCTACCTCCTTACCATAGGCATGTCAGGCCTTCTATGTCAAAAAATGTTTAGAAAAAGTTAGAGGAAAGAAGCGACTAGTCATTAACTATAAACCTCTGAACCTCTTTCTCAGAGATGACAAGTTCCCAGTTCCTAAAACGAATACATTATTCTCAAAGTTGCCTGGTGCAACCGTCTGCTCCAAGTTTGACCTCAAATGAACTTTTTGGCAGTTAGGAATTCATCCCGATGATAAATACAAAACAACATTCTGTCTCCTGAACGCCCAATACCAGTGGACGGTTCTGCCCTTCAGCCTCAAAACCGCCCCCTCCGTGTTCTAAAAAGCTGTCACCAGGATATTTTACCCTCTTCTTCACTCTGCCTTACTGTACATTGATGACATCCTACTGTTCTCTCCTAATGAGTCCTCTAATAACCACCTCCTTCATTAATTCCATCAAATTGTCGATCAGCATGGTATCATGCTTTTAGAAAAGAAAAGCGTGATTGGTTAAACACAAATTGATTCCTTGGTTTGCACATATCTGACGGCCAGTATCGTCTTGGTCCTCATCTAGCGATCCAATTACTAGACTTTCCTGATTCCCACCTCACTACCAAGCAGGTCCAACAGTTCCTTGACATCATCAATTTAAGGAACCTCCACCTTGGGATTCCTCGCATACCGATGTGATAACCCAGCTCAAGGCCATGGCGCAGTCGCTGCTAGCCCTTACTATTCTCTCCACCGGTCACCTCATACTCTAGACCGACGATAGTGACACCTACTGGGGTGATGTCCTTCTCAAAGACAATGACAGAGAAAGGAAAAGAAGTTACTGTAGCCACGCTAGTGGTCAATTCAAAGTCGCCTAACAACACTATCACACTGTTTACAAAGAGATTCTTGAGGTTAAAAGTGGGATTCAAAAGTTTGATTTACACCTTAGAACAAAGCATTTTACTATTAAAATGGACAACTCATCCTTTCCCGAAATCCTCGAATTCCGCAACAAGATTCCTCCCAATCCTCAACTGTTGAGACTAAAGGACTGGTTTGCTAGATATGACTTCACTCTCAAGCACATGAAGGGCCAACATAATATAATTGCTGATATGTTATCCGGACCCACTCCTGTCTATCTCATCACTTCATCCAAAGCTACTCCTCTCATCTACATGGCTTCTTCCTCAAAAGCACCGTTATCTTCTCCTGCTCCGACGATCAAAGACTTCCCACTAGAACTACTAGCAAACTTACCTCCTAACCAACAGCCCTCACCAACACAGATTCAAGACTTCGCCAAGTCCTATCTCTCTATTTATCTTTCCCGAATCAAAAGTCAAGGAGTCAAACACGACTTTACCAATCCCAATCGACCCTTTCTAGATCCATTCCTTATGTCTCCATTCCTCTACTTCTCTTCGGAAGTTCTTTGGGTTTTATGGTGTTTGTATGTCCTCCACCATCATGCTATTGTGTTTCCTCTAGAGGCATTGTATCTACACCTCCATGATCCCATTCATCAGAACTCCCTTTTCTGTACATTCTTACAAACTTGACCATGACTCAGCTTCTGATGTTTCATGTATATGGATTCTCAACAGACCCTATCTTTTCAACCCTCACAAATAACTACTTTGGTTAACCAACATCTGTTATGAATGGCATACCACTTATGACTAACCCAAGTGGTACTCTCGCAATCTCCAGACTCCTCTTCTTAACTTCCTGTGTGATGTTAATAGAGTCTCCACTGACGAATGTTTCATCGTCCCAGCTGTTTCTAAAAACCCCTCTCTGAGCCGACACTCCTACATGATTGATTCTCAGGATCCAATGGACTTCACCACATGGCCTTGTCTTATCTGTGGAGCCTAAGACTCAAATGATGAAGATCACGTGAATTGCAACCTGTATAGTCTGTGATTTTCCTACTGATTAGTCTCCAAGCTTATCTGCCACCTGTTAGGTAGAACCTTATCTATGTACTATTACGTTAATAATTGTGTGTAATTATTCACTGTTGTCTGCCACTTGTCAAACAATGCTTTCCTGTATGCTTTAATTATTAGATACATGTCGGCCACCTGTTAGGCCCTACTTATCTTTATTTACTGTTTGGCTTGTCTGGTTCTGCTTCTACTTCCTTCTCCTATAAAAGGAGCAACTCCTTTCGTTGTAGAAAAATCATCAGATCATTTTATAAAATATCAGAATGTTTTATAATCTCTTAGCTTTCTAAGCTTCCTCCTTCTCTCTTCTTCAATGAGTCTCTATCAGATAAGAAACAGTCTGTAATCATCTCAGATTAACTCTAGTTGAGATATCTGAAATCTTAACATGCTCTATAGTTACCTCTAGTTGAGGATCCTGCATATCAAAAAGAGATGTTGATTCTTGGCTTAAGGTCTTTGTCTGTCTAATGGATGGAAATTTTGTAGGTACCCTGTTTAGGCTAAGGTGCCGCTTGTTGGGAAAATTCAGAAAAACCTACTGGTAGATAGTACAAGGCGGGTATAATATATTATAAAAAATATATAATAATGATATATTTATATATTATATATATTATATATTATATATTATTACATATTATATATATTGTATAATAATATATATATATAATATAAAATACATATATATTATATATTATAAGGAAAATTGCACTAAAGTACCCTGATATTTGATAATATTACAACTAGATTGCACATTTATCAAAACGACAGATCAATACCCTTGACTTAACTGTTGATCGTTAGGGTTAACTTGTTTTTTATTTAAAAAGGGTATAAAAAATAAACTGAAGTAGTAAAAAGTTGTAAACAAAATATTAAAAAACAAAAAAAACATTAAAGTAAAAAAATTAAATAATAAACTTTTCTTTTTGAAATAAAAATCAGTTATCAAAGAAAAATAAATTAAATTAAAATAAATAAAATTTTTGACAGATCTGGTTTCCAGATCTCATCTTCTTCTTCCTCGAGAAAAAAAAATTTAAGAAAAAATTCGAGAAAAGAGAATGAAACCATTAACTTAAATAATAAACTTTTCTTTTTGAATCATCATTTTCTTTTTGAAATAAAAATCAGTTATCAAAGAAAAATAAATTAAATTAAAATAAATAACATTTTGATAGATCTGGTTTCCAGATCTCATCTTCGTCTTTCTCGAGAAAAAAAATTTATAAAAAAAATTCAAGAACAAAAAAATGAAACCAGTATCTTCTCTTCTTCAACCCTTTAACACAATTTAAAGGAAAAATATATATAAAACTTACCCAGATCTCCATCTCTTCTTTTTTTTTCCACCACAATCATCATCATCATCTATTACTGAAAAATAAAGAAATTTGGGGCAATCTAGGTTCAATTTCTATCTTCTTCTTCTTCTTGATCACCATCGCCATATTTTTTGCTTCTTAATCATCATCATCATCAATTAAAAGAGAACAAACAAAAGAAAGAACAAAAAAGAAAAGAAAATATGCAAGGGAGAGATATCTAAATAATAATAAATAAATAAAAACGAATGATCAGACAACAAAAGTGGGATTTAAATGGAAACCCACCATGGTTTGTGAGAGAATCTATAAGTTGAAATCTAAAATTTTTTTTTTAAAAAAATGTTTTTATCGTATTATGCAAAAACTACTTTGTGAACTTTGAAGCTTAAACCTCACTTTGAATTCAGCCATGGTTATTGCTTAGTGTTGTGTGTGTAACACATGATCTCCATTGGGAATGGAGATCTTATCTATATTCAAATCCTGATCCCCATAGTGGAGAGCTCCTCCAATATGTTTTTTTTTTTAAAAAAAATATTTTTTAAAATAAAATTATTATAAAAATTGATAGAATAAATTGATATTATATGTATTATAGATAATATATATGTATTTTATATTATATATTATGAATGTTTTATAGTTAGGGTATTTATCTTTAGTAAATTTTCAAAACTTTTAATTCCTAATTTCAACACCAAACAAAATCCCGATATATATTTATTTTACAATAAGATATCGGTTTTTGGGCAAACTGATATTGGATAAGTAAGAGGGTGTAAAATAAATAAACAATTTTTTTTAATTATTTTTTTGAATTTTTTAAAAGTAAATGATTTAAAAGTAAATTTATTAAATTTAAAATTTTAGTTATTATAATATTATATATAATATATACTATATATCATATTATATTATTATATATTAATATATATATATATATATATATATCATTATAGGCCGTTTTGTGATTACGAGCATATTCCGGTCAGATTTTGATCTTATGGTCTTCATCAAAGTTGTAGAGCGTGAAATTTCATGTAACTTAGAGTCAAGAATCTCGTTATTTGGAGTTGTTTACATAGAGTTATGTTGGTTTCAAGTTTCTGCACAGGTTTGTCTTTTATTCTAGGGTTTCTCCGCCGTTCTGCTTTTTTTGCCAACTTCCGGTAAGATTCAGTTCTTTTGTCCTCTTCAATATTGTATATTGTGATTTTTTATGCAATCTAGAATCAAGAACTTTGTGATTTGGGGTTCACGTCACTGAGTTACGTCCGTTTCAAGTTTTCTGTTCTCGTTTGTTTCGCTAGGGATAGGTTTTGGCACCGTTTTGTAATTTTGAGCATTTTCCTATCAGATTATGATCTTATGTTCTTCATTAAAGTTGTAGATCGTAAAATTTCATGCAACATGGAATCAAGAATATCATGATTTGGAGTTTGTTTCATAGGTTTAGGTCAGTTTCAAGTTTCTGCACTGGTTTTACTTTTCTTTTAGGGTTACACCGTCGTTTTGCGTCACTGAGTTGCTTCCATATCGAGCTCTATGGATCCTATGTGTATGGAGGCCGCTTTGTTTCTTTCATCTCTGGTAGTAGTGTCTTCCACCTCGACTAGTCAGGTTAGTATAAGTATGGTGAGTGGAGTGAATTCCTCTTCTCGGGTTGTTCCTCTCGCATCTGGTCGGGTGTGTTCCTTAGTTGGTCAGCCGATTCCTCCTCAGCATGAGGGGGATGTTTCGGTGATTGTTTCGTATTTAGTTGTAGGTCTCATTCAGAGTTCAGTGCCTATAGTCCAGGATGGTAAGTCTTTTGTGGGTTTTTTTCAAATCTCCTATTATTGAGACTTTACCGGTGCCATCAGTTCCCTCTAAAAAAGGGGGGTATGTTTCTATTCGGGTGGATCCGATTGCTTAATAGGCCCATCTTGAGTTGTGTAGGAATGCTCTTATTGGTCGTGTGGTGTTTTCCAGTGGTGAACGGCCTTGGAAGCTTTTGGATCTTAAGGCAAGACTTAGCAAGCATTGGATGCTAAATTCTGATTGGCATCTTATATCTCTGGGGAGAGGTTATTATCAGATTCTTTTGAAGTCTCCTGCTGAAATGAATCATGTTTAGGGGGTCGGTTCGGTTCATCTAAAGCCAGGTATTCTGCGCCTACAGCCTTGGGTCTGGGATTTTAACCCATCACTATATAAGTCCACAAATGCTCAGGTTTGGGTTAGGTTCTTTGATCTATCGTGGGAATACTGGCATCCGAAAATTATTTCTGACTTGGCTAGAGGGATTGGGGTGCCATTGCGGTTGGACAAGGCTACTAGTGATGGGGATTTTGGTTATTATGCTAGAGTTCTAGTTGATGTGGAAGTGTCATCAGTGCTGCCTATTTCAGTATTGCTGGAGAGGGATGAATTTCATAGTTCTTTTATAGCTGTTGAGTATGAGAATCTCCTAGCTTTTTGCTCCACTTGCTATTCTATAGGTCATTTGCCTAGTTCTTGTCATTGGAATAAGTCTTCTAAGGTTCCTCTGAGTAGTACTACAAAATCGACCCAAGATATAACGGGGGACTCTAGAGTTTTTGGGGATGATGGTTTTCAGCCTGTTCGGACCCGTTCCTCTAAATCAGTTAATCGCGCTATTATTGCTCCTTAAGAGGAGGTCCCGTTATCCAATGTTTTTTCAGCTATTCACCAAGATGTAGGTGGTCATGATTCAGTTGTTGTCCACACTTCAGTAGGGTCTAATTTGATCTCGAGTTCCACTTCATCCACTGGTTTGGTTCTTTCTTCAAATCCGTCTTCATCTACTACCTCAGCTATTTCGGAAGTGGCTTCAAGTTCGGTTCCTCCAATGATTTCCCAGGCATTCCAGATTAGCAAGGATTCAGGATTTGATGACGGGGTCACTGATTCTATTCTAGTTTCTAGTTCCTCGGTTGTTGATCCTTCTATTAGTTCTGTCAGTTCGGATGTAAGGATGGTGCATTATTCGAGGACAATTATTCAGGGTTCTTCGGTGGTTAATCAAGTTCGCCCTATGGTCTCTACCATTTTATCTAGGTCATCTTCTCATCTGGGTCATACGGCTCGTCGGTAAGTTAGGGTTCATGAGGTTTCAGGCAATCAATCATCTAAGGAGGCAGTTGTGTCTTCAGCTTCGAATGTCAATGTGGATCAGAGTAGTTTACGAGATGGATCCGGTTTTTCTTGTTCTTCAGTTGTGGATCCTAAGGTGCAAATTTAAAGTTCGGGTCCGTGGTCAGCTCTTATGGCTGAGCTTCGCCTCATTGCAGATTCTTCTTGGGCTTCCTAGGTGGAGGAGGGTGAGTTAGTTAATGCTGAGGTTGAGCGTAGGCTGGTTTCTTTAAAGTCCAGATACCGGGCTCCTTCAATGGTTTCTGATGATTAATGTTCTCTTTTGGAACTGTCATGGGATCCGAGACGAGCCTATGAGGCGGGTATTAAGAGAGTTATGTCGTTTACATAGACCTACTTTGGTTTGTATTGCAGAGCCTATGGTTGATTTTTCCTCTATGTCTTCAGGTTTCTGGTCTTCACTCGGTCTTCACCTGGTTGGTAAGAACGATAGGGGTGGGTTGATTCCAACTATTTGGGTTTTTACTTGTGCTTCATTTCTTGAGGCTCAGATAGTTCACTGTCATGATCAACATCTTACTGTTTCGCTCACGATCGGTTCTCGGGGGCACTATTTCACTTTTATTTATGCGAGTACTTCTGCAGTGGTTCGTAGGTCTCTTTGGCAGTCTCTTCGAGCTATGGTTAGTTTGGTTTCTTCTTCCTGGTTGGTTGTTGGGGATTTTAATACAGTTCTGGGTGCTCATGAGGCTTTGGGTTCTCGTTCTCCTGCCCGTGGTTCTTTTGAGGATTTTAGGTTGATGATTGATGATTGTGATTTTGTTGGCATTCATTCTCTAGACGCCCGTTTCACTTGGGTTAGAGGTCGCATTAACCACACTAGAGTTAAGAGACGATTAGATAGAGTTTGGTTTTTGATGGTTGCATTTCCTGTTGGCGGGAAATTTCGTGTATAGCTCTTCCCCGTATTTGTTCTGATCACTTTCCATTATTGGTTCGGTTATCAGATTTTGAGGTTTCTAGTCATCGACTGTTTCGGTTTCAGAGCATGTGGTTAGAGCATCCTGATTTATAGCTATTGTTTATAGGATTTGGAGCTCTCCTGTTGTAGGTAGCCTTCCTCAAGTTGTTATCTATAAGCTGAGAAACTTGAAGAAGGCTCTCAAGTCTTGGAATTGGGAGGTTTTTGGGGATCTTAACTCTACCATTGCTAGGAAGTCTACGGAGCTTCATTTTATTCAGCTGGATTTGTCTAACCGGGGTTTCTTAGATGATCTTTTTATGGCCGAGGCGAGTGTTCATTCTGAGCTTGATGTGTTATTACGCAGACATGAGTTCTTTTATCATGACCGGCCTAGAGTTAGGTGGCTTCGTGATGGGGATCGGAACACATCTTTCTTTCATGCCTCTATCAAACGTAGGCAGTATCGTAAAACTATATCAGCCTTTTCAATTAATGGGGTTCTCTCGGAGGATCGGCCTACCATCAGGGATCGTATCATTAGTTATTATTATGGCCTCTTTTCCTCGGATGTTTCTCGAGTTGGGAGAGATTTATCTATTATAGATGATGTGATTCCTTCCTTAGTAACTGCCATAGAGAACGCTTTCTTGACTAACGTTCCATTTGCAGATGATATTCATGATGCGGTTTTTGCTATGGATACTGCTTCTGCCCCTGGGCCAGATGGGTTTTTCTGGTAGTTTTTATCAAAGATGTTGGGATGTTGGGATGTTGTAGTTAGTGACGTGGTCCTCGCTGTTCAGGATTTTTTCATCACTGAAGTTATTTTCCCAGGTCTCAATTCCAGCTTCATTGTTCTTCTTCCGAGACTGAGAGACTTGATTTCGGTTGATCAGTTTCATCCAATTGTTCTTAGTAACTTTCTGTTTAAAATTTCTTCGAAGATTTTGGCTGATCGTTTAGCTCGGGTTGCCGCTAGGATTATTTCTCCTCAGCAGTTCGGCTTCATTCGAGACAGGCATATTAAGGATTGTATTACTTTGGCTTCTAACTGTGTGAATGTGTTGTAGAAAAAGTGCTATGGGGGTAACTTAGCCATGAAAATTGATATCTGCAAGGCGTTTGACACCTTGGATTAGTTTTTCCTTTGCAGAGTGATTCATGTTTTTGGGTTTTCTTCTGTTTTTATGGATTGGATAGACGGCATTCTTCGTTCGTCTAGGCTTTCAGTTCTATTTAATGGGGTCCCAGAGGGGTATTTCTATTGCTCTAGAGGGGTTTATCAAGGAGATCCACTCTCTCCACTTTTGTTTGGTATTGCAGAAGACTTCCTTAGTAGATTATTGACGAGGTTAGTGGGTTCTTCTTAGATTCTGCCAATTTCTTCCCTAAATGGTTTTTTGGCTCCAACTCATTTGCTATATGCAGATGATGTTCTGATCTTTTTTAGAGGCGCTCAAAAGAATCTGAAGCATATCATGGGTGCCTTTAGGGATTATGGTGATATTTCAAGCTAGTTGGTTAGCTAGGTCAAGTCTTCGATTTATTTCGTATCTTCTATCTCCCCCTTTCGGATTGGTAGTTTGCAGTCTCTGGTTGGTATGCAGATTGGGCAACTCCCGTTGGGAGTCCCTTTATTTCGAGGTAAGCCTCGAAAGGCGGTGTTATGACCTATTGCGGATAAGATCTTGTCTAAATTCACTAAATGGAAAGGCAAGTCCCTTTCTCTGGCCGGTCGTGCTACTCTAATAAGGTCGGTCATCACTAGTTCATTTGTGCACTCTTTCATGATTTACAAGTGGCCTTCTTCTTTACTGTCACTGATTAACCGCAAGTTGAGGAACTTTTTGTGGACTGGTTCCTATAAGGAGACTAAGTTGGTTCGGGTCGCTTGGGATCGTTGTTGTAGGCCTTACTCACTGATTGGTTTTGGTCTGAAAGATCTTAGGTTGTTGAATGACTCGTTGTTGTGAAAATTCACTTGGAAGTTTATAACCTCTGATGGTTTTGCTTTCTCATTTCTACGGGATAGGTATCTCAAGCATTTGCAGAAGCCTTATGGAGGGTATGTCACCTTTGACAAATTACAGTTCCCTTCTTAAGGAAGGTATTTAGCTGATTGGCTAGAACTCTTAACGAGACTTTTAGCAGGATAATTGGTTGGCGGTCCCCATTTTAAAGCTTTTAGGGATTCCAGATTATTTAGCTAATCCTCTCTGGGCAAGGATCTCAGATTTTATTCATGAGGGTAGATGGCTGCTGGACGATAGTATCCGAGTGAACTTCTCGGATCTGTGTTTTTGGATTGATAGGATTGCGATTTCTCCTGTTGTGGATTCTCTGGTTTGGACTAATTCTCGAGATGGTCGTGTTTCTTGCAAGACTGCTTATTCCCAGTTTCTTCGTGATATTCCTCGGGTTGTTTGGTGGAGAGATTTTTTGTCCCGTTTTATCCCCCCCTCTCTCTAAGCTTTGACCTGGCGTCTTATGTTGAACATGCTTCCTACTAAGGATCGTCTTTCCAAGTCTAGGTTCTAGTTGGCTTCTCGTTGCAGTATTTGTGGGGTTAGTAGTGAATCTGCGGATCACCTTTTTCTTCATTTTCCCCTGGCGGTTACTCTTTGGAAGGCAGTTTTTTCTGCTTTCCAGTGACGTGTCTCTATCGAAACTTGGCAATCTTTTTTCTTACAAGCCATGTCAGTTTCCTTTAGTGAGCAGGTTAGGATTTTATGGAAAGCAGCTATCCATATAGTGATATGGGGGTGTGGACTGCCTGTAATTAGTGGATTTTTGAAGGGAAGTCGGTGGACTTTAGATCCATCCTTTCTTTGGTTTGGCGTGCAGTTTCAAAGGCTAATCGCCTTGATATTGGTTGTATACATAATTGTATGGACAACCTTTTGATTTTTTGTCGTTTCGGTCTTCAAGCCCTGGTGATCAAGAGTGTGATTTGGTCACCTCCGGCTCCTAGTTGGATCAAAGTGAATACAGATGGCGCTGCTATGGGCTTTCCGGGGTTTGGTGGTTGTGATGGTATCTTTCGGAACTACAGAGCCTTTGTGAAGGGTTGCTTTGCTATTCCTCTTGGTCAGGTTTTTGCTTTTGAGGCTGAGCTTCTGGCAGCCTCTTTGGCCATTAATTTTGCATGGAAGTATAGGTGGCATCGTCTCTGGCTTGAAAGCGATTCTTCTTATGTGGTTCAACTTCTTTCTTCTGGTTCTGAGATGGTTCCTTGGAGGGTTTGTCAAGCGTGGCAGCGCTGCATCTTCCAGATCTTGCAGATGGATTTTAAGGTTTCCCATATTTTCAGAGAGGGGAATCAGGTTGCAGATATACTTTCTAAGCACGCTTTGGAGCTTCAGGGTGATTCTTGGTGGTTCTCTGCCCCGCCGTTCTGTTCTACTTTAGTTGGCAACGACTGCATGGGTCAGGAGTCTTTTCTTTTTTCTTGATGTTTTCTTTTTCTTTTTTGTGTGGCCTGCATGCCTTTTTTTGTTTGAGGTTGTTTTCCTCTTGGTTCTTTATGTTTTGTTGCTTTTGTCTCTTTTTACTTTTTTTAAAAAAAATATATCATTATATATATTGTATAATATAAGATATTTTATATTTATTTATATTTATATATATGTTATATTTATATATTTATATATATATATGTTATATTATATAATATATATAATATATATGTATTATATATAATATATAATATATTATTATATTAAATAATATATATTTATATTTTATTATTATTATTATCCAAAATATATCATGTTATTATACATTCATAATTAGGGGTATTTTGGTCATAATACAGTTAACTCCATTCCATTCCGTTGTTAACCAAACAAAATAATACTGATTCATAGACTAATTCTAAAGTTCCAACTAAACAAAAAACTTAGTTTTCCTTTCCTTTGCATTTTCATTCTCATTCTCATTACCATTCCGATTACTATTTCACCATGTAACAAAACATGATCATAGAGTATTAACCAATAACTCGACTATATATGTTTTAAAAAATATAATTTCATTAAAAGCTTCAATAAATATTTTTAAATATATGTCAATCATAGAAATTAGAATTTTAATTAGTTGAATAAATTTAAATTTATCTAAAAATGTTTTTTTTTTTTTTTAATTTCTAACAACTCATAGTTTATATATAAATATTGTTCATTTATTACCATATTTAAGGTTATAGTCAAGTGGTAAAGAATTTTAACCTTTGAACTTGAGGTCTCAAGTTCAACTCCCACTAATGACAATTATGACAATTAATTGTCATTATTATCAGGTGGGTTACCGGAGGTAGGCGCCGGCTGGTTGCAGGGCGGCGGTGGTCAACAGTGGGCCGACTGTGGTCGGTTGCCGGAGGCGAGTCGACGGTGGCGGTGGGTTATCGAGGTGGTGGGTTGCCGGAGGTAGGTAGCGGCGGCGGTGGATGGCTAGGTTATCGGCGGTGGTCCCTGGCGCCGGAGGTGGGTCGTCGGCAGCGGTGGGCTGCGGTGGTGGTGGATGGCTGGTCACCGGTGGTAGCCCCCGACGAAGGAGGTGAGTCGTCGGTGGTGGCAGTGGGGGTGGCGGTGGTCGTCGACGATTGGATCTTCCCAACAGCGGCGGCTGTCCGGTGGGGAGGTGTACAAATGTTATTAAATATTAATATTAAATAATGAAAATTAAAAAAAAAAAAAGTAATTCATAGTTGACAGTTTTACCCCGACGAAGGAGGTGAGTCGTCGGTGGTGGCAGTTGGGGTGGCGGTGGTCGTCGACGATCGGATCTTCCCGACAGCGGCGGCTGTCCGGTGGGGAGGTGTACAAATGTTATTAAATATTAATATTAAATAATGAAAATAAAAAAAAAAGTAATTCATAGTTGACAATTTTAAACTGTCATTACAAGAAAAAGAAAAAACTGTCAACAATACCTTTGCTGACAGTTTTTAACTATCAACAAATACCTTATTTTCTTGTAGTGATACCTATAAATGAAGTCCTCTATCGATTAACAAATGAATACCATCAAACTATCGAGGATAGACTATGCTATATAATCGTACTCATTCATAGCTCAAATGATAACACTTGCAATCATAAGTCCATCATTTATCTCAGGATTAAGATAGACTCTCCGATTGTTCTCATAATGAAAACTTTTATCTACTGACGGTTCTAGATAAAGTATTTCATTGTGATCCTATTCAATGCACCTAATGTACTAGATTCATTTACTCAAAGACACTTTGATGATTTTAGACTTATCATATCTCATATGATCCCACTCAAATGCTAGCAAAAGAATCTACAACTTTAACAAGGTAAAGGTGTCCAACCTTTATCTTAAGTTGTGAAAAATATTCAAGACTAACTAAATAATTGTGTCTACCTCATACATATCCAGATGTACGAACAATTCTTCATATCTCATAGTCATTTGACCTTATGATTATTTACTTTGACAATTATAATAATTAAACTATAAATGCTATAAGATTTGTTAAATCAGAAATCACTTTATTAATATGAAAAGATTGTCAATTACATTATTACACTCTTGCTATTAAGCATAATCCTAACAATATCATGGCGATCCTTCTAAAGGGATTGACCCGGTCCAAGGCATCAGGAATGCTAGGTAGCTCTCCTGGTCTTAAAATGATTCTATTATGGTGCAATTTGCAAGGCAAACACAGAAGATTCATGTAGGAGAAGAACTGACTTCTTTTATTGAATTTTTCAGACTTATACAAAGCAAGGCTCGGGGTATACATTTGACGACATACCAGTCCAGAAAAAACTTTTCCTGCTAACCACTAATGGTAAAACCTCTTAAGGTAATCAACATTCAAGATGTGGTTAACTAGGTAACCATCCGCATCTTCTAGCTTGTATGCTCCACCATGGAATACCATCTTAATTAAGTAGGGACCTACTTAGTTGGGAGATAAGACCCCGTTTGACCTTTGTTAAAGTATCGGGCTATCTTGCGGGGGTACCTCTTGGTTTTGTTCTTTAGTCACTTACGCGTAAGCGGTAGGATTGGTAGACACGGCATAACAACTTTAGGCTGCTTACTTGTCTCCTCTGGCTTCTCCTATCCTGGCTCCAACAGGGAATTTCAGGACGTTATGGTAGATGGACAATACTTCCTTAATCCCTAATAGGAAGGGTCTTCCTAAGATTGCATTGTAAGCGGATGGGGTGTCAACCACAATAAATTCCGTCATTATGTTCTATTGGAGAGGAGCCTCTCCGACTATTATCGGTAGGATTCTAGATCCAATCGGTATCAATGAGTCCCTAATGAACCCATATAATGGCGTGGTACAACTATTGTAGAAAGAATTCTTCAGGTTGAACTTCTCTAGGGCTCTTTTGAATAGGATACCTACATTGCTCCCGGTATCGATCAGGACACGGTGGGCCTTGCAATTGGCTATCTGTACCGTGATCAGGACGTTATGGTAGATGGACAATACTTCCTTAATCCCTAATAGGAAGGGTCTTCCTAAGATTGCATTGTAAGCGGATGGGGTGTCAACCACAATAAATTCCGTCATTATGTTCTATTGGAGAGGAGCCTCTCCGACTATTATCGGTAGGATTCTAGATCCAATCGGTATCAATGAGTCCCTAATGAACCCATATAATGGCGTGGTACAACTATAGTAGAAAGAATTCTTCAGGTTGAACTTCTCTAGGGCTCTTTTGAATAGGATACCTACACTGCTCCCGGTATCGATCAGGACACGGTGGACCTTGCAATTGGCTATCTATACCGTGATCACCATTGGATCATCATATGGCTAAACTGTATTGTAAACATCCTCCACCGTGAAAATAATTTGGACAGAGACAGGATACTCTTAGGATCCTTTGGAGACTAGGAGTACATCTTGACTGGTAGTAACCCTCGGGATCATTTTAGCATGGTTCTTCCTTGAGTTGTCGGAAGTTCCTGCTAGTGTAGGGCCTCCACTGATGGTGTGGAAAGTCTGGATCTACTACATCGGATCTTTCCCATCATCTCTCATTCTCTCTTCTACTCCCCGCATCTCCTCATGCACTTCATTTCCTTATTTGATGATATCCCATACTTGTTATAGAAATTCAATCAAGAGACCTCCCATTACCAGTCCTTCAATCTGGCTATGGAGGTTGTAGCATTCGGACATGTTATGCCCCACATCCTTATGGAAATCGCAGTATTTGTAACGATTTCTCTAATCAACGAGATCTTTATAAGACCAGGCTTCTTGAGCAAACCTTTGTTACGGATGGCGAGCTATATGGTCTCTCGGGATGCATTGAGAGGGGTGTAATAGTTGTATCAGTCTTCTTCTCTCTTTACCCGCACTACCACTCTTAATGGCGGTGTCGCTCTAAGAGGGGTTCTTCTTATGGAATACCTATCCCGATGCTGGGAAGAAGGTGGTGGCCGGTAGGTTGACCGGTTGGGAGGATGATTCTAGAATTTCTTTGCAGGTGCGGGATTCAAAGCTTCCTTCTTTAGACGCTTGATTAATCGGGCTTCATCATGCTCGACCTTGACCTGAAGTTGCTCATCTATATCCACCTGCTCCAATGCCCTGTCATTGGCCTCCTAGTAGGTTTATGGTGGATGCTTGGCATATGACCGGAATAACCTACCAATCTATAGGTTTCTTCTGAAGTTGGCCAAGGTCTCCTTCTCAGCAAATACCTCAATCTAGATTACTTCTTTGTAGAACTTCTCTACGTAGGATCTCAACATCTCACCCTGTTCTTGGATCATGTATTGAAGTAAGATGGGGTCCTTAGGATGAGGCTTGATCCCTTGAAATTGAGCACAAAAATCTATAGCAAGCTTTGTAACAGAATCCACAATACATGGGTGAAACTTTTGGAACCAAGTCTTGGCACAGTCAGTCAGGGTTGAGGGAAACATCCTGCATATTGTTGATTGGGTACCATTCTAAACCTCCATCTGGTGGAGAAAGCTCTCCATGTGACTCATGAGATCCTCTAATCTAGAATATTTTTCAGCTGGCATCTTCAACTTGAAGGGTAGTTCTGCTTCCCGGATTCTCCTAAAGAAAGGCGCATTCATCTCTCCCAAGGGATTCTTTTGGGTACCTCGGTGCTTTCACTTCCTTACCTCCGCGAGTTCCTGTGCCATCTTGGCCATCTGGTCTTCAAGGCACTTGGATCAATTGTGCCTGGATCGGACTACTGAGCCTTCATTGTCCGAAGTTTCAGATATCACGGTAGGCTTATTTTTCTCATTTCTCCTAGAGTGGTTGCCTCGTAGGTTTCTTCTTGGTCCAGTACTACCACCAGTATCAGGATGTGGAGCCTTCTCCTCTACTACTAGGTTAACTGTTGGTTGATTCCTCCTGGGAGGGATGTCGACTGCTAACTTTACCTGTCGGAGTCATGTTATTGGGCCTATATCGCTCAGCTCCGATTGAATTGTGTATCCTACTACCTTTGGATTGAAAGCCCCAGAAGTCTAGTTTCCGAAACACTTTTCGGATCACATTCCGATATTCCTAGAAGAAGTTATGACTGATTTAATAACCAAAGGTCAGAGCTGGAGAGTCTACCACTGCCCAAACCGCCCCGCATGCACGTGTCTAGGGAGTGATCCTGGGCAGCGGAAAATAGCAGAAGAATTCCGCTTGCAATGCAGCCACCGAGGCAACTTGCCTCCCAAGCAGTCTAGGGAGCGGTCGTATGTAATTTTGGCGGATTTCAACTCCGAATTGTTCCAGATCTGTTCCAAAACTTCCTAAATCAAATTCTGATGACTCTAGAAGACCAATATATGTTTGGGGAACTTCCTAAATTCAAATTAGGAGCCAATCATCAAGAGAGGAAATCAACGTTAGGAAAGGATTCTAATTCCTTGTTTTCTTCTACTTTCCCACTTTGTGGATTTCCTAAACCTAAGAAGAATTGAAGGTTCACAAGGAAAAGTCACCTATAAATACTTCATATTCTTTTCAATTAGAGAGAATCGAAAGGAGGTCCCAAGCCACCAAGGGGGTCGTTCCCTATCACACCACCACTATTGTTGCACTTGGAAGCTTGATAAAGTCCAATGGGTTTTATCAACTCTTTCTCCACTTCTTTTAATCTTTTAATGTGTAACTAACTTCATACTAGGGGATCGATGTGAACCTATGTAATGCTCATGTTATGATTCAAACTCTATATCTTTATTAATCAATTCGGATTTAGATTTGTTCAATTCATTATATTTATTACTCTTGACTTCCATTAATCTAATGGAAATTAATTGATACTTGTCTAGGGTTTTGATAATTTATAAATTGAGATTGCGCTAGAGGAATTTAGGTTGTCTTAATTACTGTTCAATTGAATGAGTATGATTGTTCTCGACATAGGAATTACTGCGAGACAATTTTGGTTCAATAATTCTTGCACGTAATGGGTTTCTTGTGATGGCTTACAGCTTTGACGAGGGTGAGTTGTGATTAAGAATACGTGGTTAAATCCCGAGAAATTAAGGTAATACCATATTTAAGATGAGAATGAACTATGAATCTAAATTGAATCTATTTAATGGAATTAGTTGATGAACATTGAGTATTGCATATGGGGAGCATCGGTTACCTAGTTTTCAATCTCTTTATCACATTCACCAATGCTTTGTTAAATTGTTTTCTTAGTTTAATTTAGTTCTAAATCATTCATTCAATCTCAAAACTCTTGGTAACTTATAATTGCTTAGCTTTAATTAGGATTAGTTATAATTGATAAATCACTTTTCCTCGTGGGAACGATCCCTACTTGTCGCTATACTTATGTCACAATTCATGCACTTGCGAGTTAGGTTTTTATAACAAGATTTTACAAAATTAAAGGAGTTATCGGAATTGGGTTGTTTTATCATGATCCTCTTCCCTGCTTTTGAATTCTCTGTGTAGAAGCGAGGGAGTGGGGTCCCGAGGGGTCTGGCTGACTCTAAGAGGATCTGAGTCTTATCTTCTTACTAGCTAGGTAGATCTGGATAGCTGATGAGAAGATTTTCGCCGTTAGAAAACCATCCATCAAAACAATTTGTAAAACCTCACAAGTCCTAATTGGTTTTTAAAACACAAGTGTAGTGGTAAGTGGGGTGTCATCCACAGGGAAACGGGGCTAGTAAAAACTAGCTATTGCTAGAATAGCGTTCATGTAATTAATGATACGAAAATGAAGATGTTGTAAAATGTGACTTAACACAATAATATATCTAAACAAACAAACAACCTAGATGGTGATAAATGGTATGGGAGATATAGATATGATGGAAACTAAGGAGTTAACGATTTGAAAGTAAATATTGGGCAATGTAACAAACTAGTAATTAAGCACGTCTATTCAAAGGTAACCGACCTAGGATGTATAGAGCCGATTATTTATCCCTATCAAGTGATCAATCTAGGATGTAGAGTGAGGACCACCTATTAGGGACTAATCCGTTGTAAACCACCAACCTATAATGTATAGTGTTGGTTGTTCATATGGATTCAGGAAATTAAGCTCATCTACCTATCAAAGACTCAACCGATTACAAAATAGCCAACCTAGGATGTATATTGTTGACTTCTAATCCTCTCACAAGTACCGACCTAGGATGTATAGTGCCAGAAACCCTTTTGAGGTTAGAATAAGACCGCGGTTTAAGAATCAGAGTATATGATGTTCCGTCTATTCATTCGAGCATGGAACAACTAAATAGGATTTATATCTAGATGCAATACTCATACATAATCCAAAGAGATCTTGCTAAGAGAATGTATCTAAACAAGAAATCAATAATGACCATTCACAACAAGAATAGATTAATGAAAGATAGACATGACTATATATATAGAACCAAGTTTATGTACAAGCCCAATATCCAACTAACTACTCCATCAACCCCTTAGAGGGGATTTAGCTACTCATTACAACTAGGAAAATAAGAGAAAGGAAAGAGAAAGAACCCTTGGAGAACATCTCCTTCCTTAAAGTCACTTCAATCTCCTACATTCCTTGAAGTTGAGTAGAGAATGTAAGTGAGAGTGAGAGAGCGATTTTGGATTTAGGTTGTGTAAAAGAAACTAAGTAAAACCCTCCTAAAACGAATTCTATAACATTCTTTTTATATTACATACAAAAATAGATCACTTAAGCTTCAAAATGAGATCTGGCGCACATGGAGTGCGAGTGGAGTGCGGTTGGATTACACGCACTTTACTCGCACTATAATGATCATGTGCAAATTCATCTCTCTAGATTGGGCTACAATGCTGGTGGAATGCGTTTGAATGACTAGCACATAACCCACACTTTAACGTCAGGTGTGATTTCCACTTCTCGGTTTTAGCTCGGAGTGCGGGTGGAGTGCGGTTGAATTACCCGTACTTGACCTGCACTTTAATGTCAGGTGTGAATCAGCTTCTCTGGTTTTTCTTGTAGTGCAGGTGGAGTGCGGTTGGATGACCCGCACTTTACCCATACTTTAATGTCAGGTGCAAAATAAACTTCTCTGGATTTGATTGCAGTGCAGGTGGAGTGTGGTTGCATGACCCGCACTATACCCGCACTTTAACTCTTCTTCAAGCATCAGGTCCCGGTTGTGGTAGAAGTGCGGTTAGAGTGCAGTTGCGACCCGCACTGGACCCGAACTGTAGAGCTGCTCATGATCATTTGCTTTTCCTTTTTCCACTTTTCTGCTGTACTCACCATAACTTGCTTCCAAACCTATCATTTCCTATTTCCTACAATTACATATATAACAACCACTAGAGAGGCTAAAACGCACGAAAACAGAACACAAGATACAGATTTGAGGACCTAAATATACTACATATTTAGCACGATCAAACACCCCCAACCAAACCTTTGCTCGTCCTCGAGCATAAACAATCTAAAACACTAAGACACCAACTGAAATAAGTCTTAGACAGCTAAGCAATAATTCAAAAATGCCGCAAGCCCAAAAAGTGATATGATACATATAGGTGTGATAGAGGGAAAAAAAGCATATGCACGAGATCTAGAGCACTTTGAGGTACTAAAGGGAGGCTCGCACGAACACGAATCCCACACTTAAGGCACTCATGCATTAGGGACTACTCGCTCCCATACCTCGAGCATAATTCGCTTTTATACTAAAGCTCACATGAATTCTCTCTTTCTTTCCTTATAGAATCCTAAGTTCCACACAACAACATATGCAAAGATGGGTTTTGCACAACATTTTTAGTAAAGAACTATCCTAGGAAAGACTCACAATGCCATAGACGTGAAAGATCGTGTATCAACCAACATTCCCGAACTAGACTCATTGTGGATCAAAAAGGACTTTTCATTCGGTTATAACGTGGCTATCGGGGATTGTAAGGTGGTTCAAAGAAATTGGAAATTTAGGAGTTCAAAATTACCAATCATGCTATAATAAGACCACAAACCATACAATACTCTCTTTCTTGATTACTCACACGCTAATGTCTAAGAATTTGTTTTACCCATAATTTGCTTCCAATGTTGTACTCCATATTGTGAGTACTTAGCATCAATTAATTTGAGCAACTTTTGCTTTTCTCCTTTTCTTTTCTTTTTGAGTTGCCCACATTTCTTTTCTTTTACAAATCACGGCTCATAAGTACAAATTTGGGTACCTTTATATTTTTAGCCATTTGCTCACATATTCAACATTTTTCCTTTGTACACTCTATCTGACCATTTCAGTTTAACTACTTTCATCACCACATTTACACATCCTAACATGATTAGTCACAAAGGTAGGCATGTGTTTAGGCTATGGTATATTGTTGTATTGGTACCAAGTGAAAAAGTATGTGTTTGGCCTCAAGCTTGGCTTTGGAGCACACAATAAGGATAGAAGTGTGTTTAGGCTATCATAGGTAGTTAAATTCACACACATTGCCTAATATCACATCCACAATTCATCTACCAAGGGAATGAACACATCCATCACGCAATTCACACTATAATCTACAAATCCTATGGCATGTGACATATATGACGGGATAAGTGTTTAAGAATAATCAATAATAATAACACTCAAAATACGCTCTTTGACACTTGTGTTTTTGATCTCATGGGAATCTCCACTATTAGAACTAGGCATGGAAACACCGAGTCCCCTCAACTTAACACCAATGGAAGCGATAAACCTATGGAGGTGCAAGTGAATCCCTAAAGTAGCACTAAGCTACATCACAAGCTCACAACACATACTAAGAACTCGCTAAAAGCACACACTAGAGGCATCACACCCAAACTTACTCAAAGTCTGAAATTTGGACCAGCGGCATAATTGAAAATTTGGACACTAACATGACTCATTATACAACTTGAAAAAGCGTACCACACCCCTAAACCAAAACTCAACAATGTCCCCATTGTTGGTAATCACTATTAATGGCCTAGCGGGGGAGAAACACCATCCAAGACTCAAAATAAGAGAATGTGCATGAAACGCAAAATATCAACGGACGGAAGGCACAACGAGCCCCAAACCGAATCTAAACATAAGCCCAAAACTTTAATCACTATGCTTAACCATATCAACAAAACATGAACAAATCACATTCCAAAAACTGAAAAACCATTAGGTACAAAATCGAAAAGTAGAAACTCCCTTAAAAGGAAGATAAGTCCATTGTCCAAACATGTTATCATGTGATTCCTAAAAGATCACGAACCTAGCACAAAACACACAACACTTCAACAAAATCGAAGGTCAAATGCAATTCAAAACATAGTTCCCATTGTCCATAAAATTCATAAATAAAACTAACTAAAAATTCAAATACATAAATGAAATACTAATAAGAAACATAAAGGAAATGGAAGGTCAATCCTCGTCGGACAACTCTGTCTCTACTCCACTGGTTACCCTTTGCCCTTGGGGTCAAGCTCTACTCTAATCCTCTCCTCATGCTCCTTTCTAGATAGTTCCATCACTGCCTGGAGTTCTACTGCATCTGGATCAATGACTGGGCCTCCTGATGGTGGTGAAGAAGTGGCAAGCCTCTTTTTCTTCTTAAGATAAGCTGGGAGATTAAACACCTCCCTTATGTCTGTAAGATTCCCCCATATGTCAGCATAAAACCCATTGGACTCTGCTCTGCTATCAGTAATCTACTTCCTGTTTTCAAGAACTTCAGTCTTAAAATTACTCAAATCCGCCAATAAAGTCTACCAAGGGATCTTCTCAAAAGTCTCCTGTAGAGGTAGGGGCATATAACTATAGTCCATGTATTCCAAGTAACCCTGTTCAATCCCCGTTGGTTCTGGAATCTCCTCTTCTTCCCTGTGTGTACCTGCCTCACACACGGATTTCTTCTTTCTAATTCGAACTCTAACACCTGAGGGGTTCCTCTCTCAATTGGTCATTCCACGTGAATCTCCCAACAGGACCTAAACCACTATCAAATGAGTCAGACCCGAAATCCACCCTTGCCTCTACAAAATGCGGTAATTAGGCTATGGAAAATAAGTGGTTGCTTGTCTACTCTGACACCACCCAGTTCAAGTATCTCTTTCTTGATTAGGAAGCCAATGTCAAGCAATTGAATATGTAGGATGCAGTAGAGTACCATGGCTGCATTGAAGGCAACTGACGTCCTGTGCTTCCTAGGTAGCAAGGAGTGGGAGATGAATACATGCCAAAATCCCAACTCTAATCTCAAGTTTGTGTGCTTCATCCTGTAATCAGGGGCTACCCAGAAATCCATTGGTCGGATCAATAATTGGTTGGCGAACTCTACATTTTGTGTGACAAAAATATTATTCCAAGTAACCCCATTGCGTAGTCTCCCAACTGCCTCCTGATCATCTCGGTCCGATAGTAGCTGTTGATGTCAGTGATAGTCATCCCGACCTGCACCCCACGGACCAAAACAATGGATGTTCGTTGAAAATCCGCTGGTACCATCCCCGCATAGAACTCTTTCACCACACTTCTGCAATACATAGGAGGGGTGCTAATGAAAGTTCCCTATCCCCTAGTCTCAACTACCTAAGGTATCGGGGTGTCTGCTAGCTCTTCTAATGCTATTCCTCTTTCGACCACAATGTCGTGCTCTCTAAAATACTCCAAGCGATCAACAAATTCAATATGCCAAACACACTGTGGTGGAACCTGAGGTCCCCTCCTAGGCAGTCGTTCAGATACTTGACTCCCTTGTTTAGTAGATTGTCTAGTCCTCCCTGACATCTGCATAAGAAATTAAGACAGTTAAGGGAATACTCTTATAAAGGAACCATAAGGCAATCATTAAGAAAAACGAAGAACAACAATTTCCTTCCAGACTGATAGAGTACGAGTGGAGTGCAGTTAAGTGACCTGCACTACATCCGCTCTTAAACCTGTTTCCAGATTCTATCTCATACAGAATCACAAACAATCAACACAATTCACACCCATAGCAAATTGTCGAAACCCCTCACAATAATATGGCTTAAAGCATGCATATGAATTCTATTCAATCATATAAACCCTAAATTAGGAATTTGAACATGCATGTGCAATTAGATAGTTAAATTAACAATAAACACTTCACATGCATAACTAAACAACAACCCATCATTCAATCCTCAAAGATATTCAATAAAAAGCTTAAAATCTGGGATTTGAACATGAAATTATGTGAGAACAATGAATGACAAAGTCAAAACTGAATTTCAACAATCCTTGCAATTAAATCACCCTACAAGCATCAAAATAAGCACAGCAAAGGGCATGAATTCGTGGCTCAACCTTGAACCATGAAGTTTATGCAACATATGTAAAAGACAATGAAGAAAAGGATGGGAATCATGATTGGAGAGGCAAGTAAACAAAATCAAAGCAAGATAATCATACCTTGGTTACCGAAAATTGGAAACGTGGAGCACACGGAATACCTTTTTGCTTGAGCGAGGGAAAACAAAGGGATTTCGGTTTTTCTCTTTTGGTTTGAAAGTGGTGGAGCCCTAGAAAATGAAGTGCAATATATATAATACGAACAGAGTGCAGGTGAAGTGTAGGTGAGTGACCCGCACTAGACCCGCATTTTATTACATGATACTCTCTGTCAGTCCGAATGAAATTAACGTGCGGGTAAGTGACCTGCACTGTTTCCCAGCTCCAGTTTCTAGCTTTTGCACTGAATTTGTTTCTGCACAAAACACCAACAACAACATATCCATATGCACTATAGTAAAAAATTATCTAAAGTAAGAACTAACCATTCGAAATGCAAAAATATTAACACGAACTCAAAAAAATGGGTGCCAAGCACTCAAAGTTGGCCATGGTCTACCAAAGGAGGTTTGACCAGGATGGGTAGCACACTTAACTTGGCCACCCAAACTGGTACCAATGGCCTACTTATAACATTTCTCCCCATCTTCCTAATTAGACCAACTAGGTCCTTTCTAACCCATTCTTGCTTGGTCCTTGGTGGGTTCATCCTAGACTTAACTTGACTTGCCTTGAATCTTTGAAAGCTAAAGCAATAAGCTTAAGTGTGCCCCTTCTTGGCACAAAAATAACAAGTTAAATAACAGTTAGGAAAACTCCTTATTTGGTTGTTGATATGGGCCCTTTTGTGTTGCCCGTTGTGAATAGATTTGATCTCGTTTTCTACCACGCCAAGTTGAACGATCAAATCACACTCCTTGACCTTGGCTCGCTTCAACTCATCCTCTTTTTTGTTCAACCATTCTTGCAATTCCAATACAGCTTTGGTTGAGTTCTCAACACTCAACAACATCTTTCTTGACCTTCTCCCATTATCCTCCTCAACTTCAGTCGAGAGCCTAGCCAATACCTGAAGGTTCTTGGAGACTAATTCCTCCTTTTTGGCAAGCTCCACCACTTGCTCTTCTAGACTCTTGTTCAATGTTGAGAAGTTATGCACCTTCATCTTCAACATTCCATTCTCGGCTTTGAGCAAATATACCTCTAGCTTGAGCTTCGTGTTGTCTTTCTCAAGCTCACCTATCTCCTTAAAAATCACTTCCTCCTCTTCAAGATCACATTCTTTTCTTTCCTTCAAACAATCTTAGCTGCCCATTTCCATCTCATTTACACCCTCAAAGGCTTGCACAAGAGTAAAAAATCGGCTTCTTTTCTTCCTTGACTTGGGTGCCTCTAAGACCAAGCAATCCTCAACTTGACTCACTTTAGGGGAATCAATCATAAAGTTCACAATCTTCCCTCCATAGCTGAAGGAAATGTTCGTAGAACGAATAACCATAACCATTCCGGCTGTGGCCATGAATGATCTTTCCAAAAGAAATTTCCAGTCCCTACCAATGGTTTCTCCTCTCTTGCAATCTAATACAACAAACTGTACCGGCACCATCAAACCATGCACGTTCAAATAGACTTCCTCCACTATACCAACTGGGTGGTGGAAGAATTGTTCGCCATGATGAAAGTTTCAGAAGTAGGCTTGATGGACTGAATCTTCAACTGTTTGTATACCTCCAATGGCATCATATTGATGCTAGCCACCATATCAAGCACTGCTCCCATCCTAGGTGAGTTTTCAGGATCTGAAAGCTTAACGGGGAAGTCTATGTCAAGTCTCTCATCTTTATCATGTGTGGCCTTCACCACACTCTACACACTCTCTTCAATTGAAGTATCTAGAATTCTATCTTGGTCTGGGATAGTTTCTTTTTCTATCATTTCTTCAACTCCCTACTCGATTACCTATAACATGTTAATGTGCTCATCGGTGCTTGATGCCTTTCCCTTGTTCTTGACCAATACATCAATGATCTGTGCCAACTGAGTTTCTGTCTTCTTTAGTGATGCTTCATGACTATTCACCCTTTGATCATTTGACTGTATGTAAGCAGCCATCCATTGCTCGGATGCATGTAAGGTGTTCTTGAGGGCTTCCGACCTTATAATTTTGATAATTGTGCTCACAATCTCTTCTAGGGATTTGCCCTTTAGTTGGCTTGGAGGTACTTAGGAATTAAGGTAGTTTGGTGGGTTGTTACTTGAACTACCCCATTGGATGTTATTGCTCAAACCTCCATGGTTAAACCTATTGTATCCACGGTTTTGGTACCCCTGATTGAAATTCCCGCCTTGGTAATTTTTGTTACCACTTTAGTAGTTGGTGTTACCATCTTGGTAATTTGTTGCCCCTATGTAGTTGTTGTTTGACCAAGAAAAGTTGGGATGGTTCCTCAACCTCAGATTGTATGTATTTGAATACGGGTCATTCATTTGCCTTTGGAATTCCCCAAGGGCTTGGGCTTGGGCTTGCTCTTCTTGACTAAACTGCCCATCTTCCCCTTCTATCTCTTCTGTTACTTGACTAACTCTATAAGAAGGCCCTGGCTTTCTAGTCATAAGCTCCTTGATAGATTGGAGCTCCTTGTTCATTCTAGACATCTGAATTTGAACTTGGGTGTCCTAACCCATATCTATCCTTCCACCCCTTCTCACATGGGATGTTCTCTGCTTTGAATTCTGAGCTATCTTTTCCAAGATGTCATATGCTTCAACTGCCCTCTTATCAGCTATCGTACCTCAGCATGTGTTGTCCACCATCGTTTGTGTGATAGGTGAAAGTCCACTATAGAAGGAATTTACCTTCAGTTCTGGATGGTATGTGTGCGACGGCATCTGAGCTAACAATAGATTGAACCTCTCCCATGCCTCGTGGAATGGTTCTTCGTCTACCTCAACAAATGATGCTATTTTTAACCTGAGGTCATTCGCCTTTTGTGACGAAAAGTACTTTTTGAAAAAGACTTTGCATACTTGGCTCCATGTCACCAGTTACCCTGGCCTCAAATTCATATACCAAATCATAGCTGCATCTTTCAAACAATACTGGAAACACCTAAGGTGAAGTTGTTCTCTTGTTAGTACTGCTGGACAAGCCATTACCGGAAAGGTCTCTAAGGTGGCTCCATATTGATTCATAAAATGGAGGCAATCTTCGGTAACTCTCCCACTAAAAGATGGTAGGAGTCCAATATGCATGTTCTTCAGTTCATACTGCCTTGCCACATCATCTAGTACTATAGCAGTGGGCACATTTCCTACAAATGGGAGTGTATTCTAGCCCATGGTGAGACCCAATTGTTCTTCCCCATGTACACTGCCCTCATGCTTATGAGCCTGTTGTTCATTCTGATTTGGGGCATTCCTATTACCTATATTCTACTCGGGTTGATTCTGAAGATCCCCGTCTTCCATATTCTCTTCTAACCGACCGACTCTTCTACCCAACTGATTGATATTGTCGGCAATAGGTAACACTATTCCTCTTAATGATCTTCTTCCGTGCATATACTTAGAATCCTGAAATTCCAAAACAAATACGGCAAGACGTAAAAAGACACAAACAAAATACTAGCAGAAATGTAAATAACTATAAATACTATTCAAGCAAAACTAATCGAACTCAACTCGCCGTTTCCCCAGCAGCGGCGCCATTTGATGAGAAGATTTTTATCGCTAGAAAACTGTCCGTTAAAACAATTTGTAAAACCTCACAAGTTCTAATTGGTTTTTAAAACCCAAGTGTAATGGTAAGTGGAGTTTCGTCCACAGGGAAATGGGGCTAGTAAAAACTAGCTATTGCTAGAATAGCAATCATGTAATTAATGATACAAAAATGAAGATGTTGTAAAATGTGACTTAACACAATAATATATCTAAACAAACAAACAACCTAGATGATGATAAATGGTATGGGAGATAGAAATATGATGGAAACTAAGGAGTTAACGGATTCAAAAGTAAATACTGGGCAATGCAACAAACTAGTAATTAAGCACGTCTATTCAAAAGTAACCGACCTAGGATGTATAGAGCCAGTTATTTATCCCTATCAAGTGATCATCCTAGGATGTATAGTGAAGACCACCTATTAAGGGCTAATCCGTTTTAAACCACCAACCTAGGATGTATAATGTTGGTTGTTCATACGGATTCTAGAAATTAAGCTCATCTACCTACCAAAGACTCAACCGATTACAAAATAGCCAACCTAGGATGTATAGTGTTGACTTCTAATCCTCTCACAAGTACCGACCTAGGATGTATAGTGCTAGAAACCCTTTTGAGGTTAGATTAAGACCGCGGTTTAAGACTCGAAGTATATGATGTTTCGTCTATTCATTCGAGCATGGAACAACTAAATAGGATTTATATCTAGATGCAATACTCATACATAATCCAAAGAGATCTTGCTAAGAGAATGTATCTAAACAAGAAATCAATAATGACCATTCACAACAAGAATAGAACAATGAAAGATAGACATGACTATATATATAGAACCAAGTTTATGTACAAGCCCAATATCCAACTAACTACTCCATCAACCCCTTATAGGGGATTTAGCGACTCCTTACAACTAGGAAAATAAGAGAAAGGAAAGAGAAAGAACCCTTGGAGAACATCTCCTTCCTTGAAGTTGCTTCAATTTCCTATTTTCCTTGAAGTTGAGTAGAGAATGTAAGTAAGGGTGTGAGAGAGATTCTAGATCAGGTTGTGTAAAAGAAACTAAGTAAAAGCCTCATAAAACGAATTCTATAACATTCTATTTATATTACATACAAAAATAAATCACTTAAGCTTCAAAATGAAGTTTGGCGCGTGTGGAATGCGGTTGGATTACCCCCACTTTACCCGTACTATAATGATTAGGTGCAGATTCAGCTCTCTAGATTAGGCTACGGTGCGGGTGGAATGCGATTGAATGACCCGCACATGACCCGAACTTTAATGTCAGGTGTGATTTCCACTTCTCGGTTTCAACTCGGAGTGCGGGTGAAGTGCGGTTGGATGACCCGCACTTTACCCGCACTTTAATGTCAAGTGCAAAATCAACTTCTCTAGATTTGGATGTAGTGCGGGTGGAGTGCTGTTGGATGACCCACACTATACCCGCACTTTAACTCTTTTTCAAGCATCAGGTCCCGGCTGTGGTAGAAGTGCGGTTGGAGTGCGGTTGTGACCCACACTATAGAGCTGCTCATGATCATTTGCCTTTCCTTTTTCCACTTTTCTGCTGGAGTCATCGTAACACGCTTCCAAACCCAACATTGCACCATTTCCTACAATTACCCACATAATAACCATTAGAGACGCCAAAACGCACAAAAACAGAACACATGATACAGATTTGAGGGCTTAAATATACTACATATTTGGCATGATCAATAGCTTTTGTGAATGATAAGAGAGTTTGTTTTCCCACAAATGGCGCCAAAAAGTGTTAACCGAAATTTACCAACGGGGTGGAATTACAATTAATGACTTTAAAGGACTATGATCAGAATTAACCATGGTCGGAGGGGTATCAAGTAGTTTGATACCCATGATTTCCAGTAAAAATAACTTGGTGCAATGATGGTTAAAACGAAGGATAAACAACTATATTATATCATAAAAAAGGAGAATACAATGTTTTTCTTAACGTAGTATAGATACAATATAGAATATAACTCTCCATCGATCACTGTAGGCAAAGTCTGACACAGTTGGCGATAGAGATCTCATGCAAATCGATAAGTAGAAGAAAACTGTAGGTTTAGGGTTTCAGAATCAAAAAGATGCCCTTGTGTAATTGAGTATAATGTCATATATATATATAGGTCCCATTTCTTGCCATGCACTCCTATAAGTTTGGTCTAGGGTTTTGGCAATAATGGGACTATCCTTATCTAAAGCGAGAACGTTGCATGGATTTTAATCCCTAAAATCAAGTGATTCCTTCTTGGGAGGATTCTGGTAGACTCTGCTTTCAATTGGAACTCTTAAGTGGCAGGAATTGAGTCCACCTCTTTAATGATAAAACACTGGCATTTTAGTATTCTTATTTGTAGCATTTAATTCTTGTCTTCTAGATGCACCGGTCTTACCTTGGTAGCATCCCTATCCGGCATTTTTGTTTCTTGGCAAACTAGTTCTAGGCGGTGTCAGGGTATCTAGGCACTCTTTCTTTTGCTGGATCATGATTTTCATTGATCTCTTAATCGTCTAGGTTTTTGGATACTGGCTGATGCTGTTCCGGAGTACCAAATTGACATAGTAACGGGGTACCTAGTCTACACAATAGAGGGGTACTTGGTCTTTGTAGGAATGGGTACCAGGACAACATAGCACGGTTTCTAGGATCTCAATTTCTGTTACTTCTGATATTTTGGAGTCATCGTGCTTCTGACCTTGCTTCGGCTTAACTGGATATGTTTCCTGATATACTGGTTTGTATTCTCTCCAAGAAGTAGCCGGATGCTGCCCACTGAAGCCTTTCCTCCTTGATCCTGGATGGAAAATTATTCTTTGGTACTTGGCAAATTTTGGAGGTTAACATAGATAAAAAGGGCATTAGACACTTTTGACCATTCCTCTTATATATGGATTTAAATTGATAGTAATTGGATTATGAAGATGTTAGTAGCATTTTACATCATCGTTTCCTTAGCACCATTTTAGAACATTAAAACTTAAAACATATCTTGTTTTGAATCACCAAGTTAATTTAATCAATTAGTGAGATCTTCTAAAGTAATCTAGATACACTACCATTCCTCGTGGGAACAATACCCTTACTTTTGTCCGCTATACTCGATAGCGATTCGTACACTTGCAAAGGGTCATTTAGACTCGTGCACTCCATTTCACTAGGGTAGGCGACCTACTAGTAGTTAGACGTCTTTGTACCATTAGTTGTTAGAGGTACGCTCAGAGTTTGTCAAAATCTTGGTACCGTTGTTAGGGAATATCGTAGCATGTAATCTCTTTAGAATATCTTATCATTCGTAATTTTTAGTGATAGTTAAATTTGTTCGATCGATACTTGATTAGTGTAATTTGAAATTTTTTTAAGATAACACCTATAATGGGAAGTCTCGATACATCACCCGCTCGATATCAGGATAGAGCAAGGCATGCATCACTGGCTAGACCACAACAAGGTGATTTACGAAGGTTTATGAATGTTTTCTCTTTGCCAATAGTTGGGATCAACCGTCGGTAATATTATTGAATACGGCACAGAGAAATTATGAATTGAAGAATCAACATTATAATAGTCTTCCAGTTTACTTCGGTAAATCCAATGAAGATGCCCTTCAATTCATGAATGAATATTATAAAGTGATGACAACCATAGGTTAGGTGCATTGTCAGAAGATCAATTGAGGATGTGTTGCTTCTCATATTGCATGAATGATCATGCCAAGAAGTGGCTTATGGATTTGATGCTCGGATCACTCACCACTTGTTGAGAGGTGGAGCGGAAATTCTTTGATAAGTTCTTTTTTGCGTGGAAGACTAAGGAGATCCGAGGGAAGATCGCCACTTTTGTAGAAGAAGAGGGAGAGCCTTTCCATGAGTCTTGGTAGAGATTTAAGTTGCTCCTTGCTCAATGCCCTCATTATGAATCCACACTAGTTAGTCAGGTTCACTCATTTTATGATGAACTATTAGAACTCACACAAGCGATAGTTGACAACGGTTGCGAGGGAGCCATGAGAGAGAAAATGGCAGAAGAAGTGTTAGAGAGATATGAAATGTAGGGCAAAATTCCCAACAACGTAGCTCAAGGGGGCAAGAGAAGGATGGGAAGAGACATTTAGAAATGGTTAAGCAATAAGAGAACCTCATATGAGAGATGAAGGAGTTTGCAAGCAATTCTAAGAAAAAACAACAACAACAACAAGTACAAGCAATGGTTTGCCAATCATGTAGGCAAAACGGCCATGGGGCGAACATGTGTCCTAGTCAAGGCTTGGCACGTTAGGAAGAGAAGGCTCAAGCATTCTCTAATAAAATCAGAATCACCAAAGGAATAGCCAAGGGTACAGTGGAAATAATTACAACCCTAATTGGAAGAATAATCAATGGGTTGGTAATTACAACCAAGGGCATTCACAAAGAGGAAATCGGTAGTATTAGAACAATCAAAATAATCAGGACAACCAAGGGTATGGTAGAAATAAGTGGGGACATCAAAGCAACAACCAACCAAGTCACAACAATCAATCACTACAAGTCTATAATCCGGATGAAGATCAAAGAATGGTGAGCATCGAGGCCTCTCTTAAGAAACTCTCAATGCAATTAGGACAATTGCATGAGAACACTATGAGGCAAGGAAAGCACCAAATGACCACTTGGAACGGATTAATATGGTGACCACGGTAGGAGGTTCAAAGCAAAGAGGCAAAAGGTTGTAAAGGAAAATGAGCAACTAAGCTTTCACAAAGCAAAGAACCCATATAGGCCACAATCAACCATGACAAAATAAATGATGAATTGAGCAAGATAGATCTAGAGATGGGACCCAAGCACCAAGAGAGGCTTGGAGCTAATGTTAACACAGTGATAAAGAAGGGTCTACCACCACAGCTCAAGGATCCGGCAAGTTTCACAGTGGACATATCAGTGGGAGGCACTTCAAAGGAGAAGGCCATGCTATATTTGGGTTCGGGTATAAACTTGTTGTCGTTCTTCATTTACAAAAGGTTAAGGTTGAGCAATTTGAATTACAACTTAGTGTCATTAGTTATAGTGGATCTATCTTCATGACAGCTTCTAGGGATAGTGGAAGATGTGCTCTTACAAGTTGACAATCAAATCATCCCAATGGACTTTATAGTCCTCAATATCGAAGAGAAGCACACAATCAAAGAACTTATCATACTTCTAATGAGGCCATTCATGGCTACAGCTAGAACTACCGTTGATGTGCTCCACATAAAGTTGACAATGACGGTGTTGGGAGAAATTGTAGAGTTTGATATGTTTGTGGAAAAGAAAGATAAGGTGGAGTTGAACACTTGTTTCAACATCATGACCGAAGAAGTACCCATGGAAACAAAGGCAACCCAGTTTGAACTTGATAATGAATGAGAAGAATTTCTTCAAGTCTTTAAAAAAGAAGTCAGACTCCTTGAAGAGGAGATAAAAGGTAGAATGAAGATGGAAATCGTGAAGGATGACAAGAATGTTGTTGAGAAGGACATCAACCTTATCATGAGGATTGATGCCCTTGAAACGGAAATGGATGAAGCCCTCAGGTGGCGGAAGAATTGACAAGGATAGTTATGAGTCAAGAATTGGAATTCAATAGGAGGATTAAGAAGGTCCTTATGGAAGTGGAGAGGAAAAACAATAAGTACCAAGCTCTTAAAGTGGATTTGGTGAGGAAAAAAAATGCATTCAGGATCTCTAAGGTCAAGGAAAGCGATTTGATAATGGACCTTTATCAAGCCTAACGTACAATTAAGGTCCTCACTAAAGGTCCAACCAAAAAGGAGGAAGAGTCATCATCCAAGACCACCAAAGAAAGCCACAAGAAGCCTCACCCAAAGAAAAAGAAAGGTAGTATTCCTTATTTCCCACATAAATGCTATTTTTGCCATGTGAAGGGTCATAAAAAGACCAAAAGCACTCAATATGTAGAGAGTAGGAATATGCATATATATGAGATACCACATAGAAAGGTCACTAAAATGTAGGTAAGAAAGGACAAGAGTGACCAAAACAAGGGGAAGTCTTTAAAGAAATCTAAAGATGCACCTTTTCCAAAGGTATACATCTTGAAAAGAAAGGAGACTCTTGATTTGTCTCCAAAACCCCTAGTTAGTCATTTTGGTAGCACAAGTGGAGTTACTCCGCCATTGATTGCATGAACCTTTTGACTAATTTTGTGTGTGTGAAGGAAGCAATTTTGTAAGGAAGCCCAATTTTGGAAAGTAAGAATAAGCAACCAGAATGGTTATGGCTAATATAGCTGATCGCGCTACAAATGTTCACATTTAACGCTCCATTTTCTATTTTTTGTGCTCATTTTCAAGCACTTTTGTGTATATAATGTGTGTTTTAGCTATGTGCAGGTAAATATCCCACAAAAAAGGTGTTTGTACCAATTGTGGGAAAAACAGGGCAATTATGTGTGAAGAAGAGCACCACGGGTTTCCACCGCGAGGATAAACCCGTGAAACAGGGGATCATGATGCTGCTGGGAAGAAATTGAGAATAACCCACGGGTTATGTCCGTAGGAATGAAGCCACAAATAAGGGGAATGAACTTGCGCTAAAAGACAAGAATTCCACACTAGAAAAAGCCTCCCTAGCCCGCGAGAGAGCCCGTGAAATAAAGTCATGGAGACTTCCCGCTAGCTTGTAGCTCCTTGGCTGGCTAGAAGTTGCTAGCGAAACAAACTAGCTAGAATCCTGGCTAATTCATGCCGCTAGAATATTCCAGCCGAACAAACTAGTGGGAACCCTGGCTAGTTCGTACGGCTAGACATGTCTAGCGAGCTGAACTAGCTAGACCCCTACCCAAGCCAAAATGATGATATTTTGTAGGGGTATTTTTGCCTTTCACACACCATTCAAGACCAAAACTTGCCCAACATATATATACAACTCTTAGCTTCTCTTTTAAAGGAGTGCACAACCAAAAACCTTTACTCCAAGAACACCCTTCTTGGATTGAACACCACCAAAGAAAGAGAGCAACTCCAAGCTTCCATGAGGGATTTTCCTCCATGGAAATCCTTCCATGGAGATTAGATATGCAGAGATAGGAAGGCTTGTGTGTCAAAACCGAGCCATAGATGTTCATAGCATAGGGAGAGCTTTTGGAGGCTTGTCTTCAAGGGTGATTTCTTACTTCTCATGTCTTTATATTTCTTATAATGTGTAACCTATGTGGGATTATTGTAAACCAACACTTATACTAATATATGTTTGTATTGTTGTTAGATTGGATTTGGTATTGTTCCATTCATGATATGTCTATAATTGATATCTCTTATTATGATATTCATATGTATGGAGAGTTAGATATTGATATGTATGTATGGATGAGATTAGGAGTAGATTAACTAATGATGTAGGAGTAGTTGTAATCAAATATCTCATTTATGTATGTATGTTGGTAGATGATTCAATATATATGTGTTTAGAATGATTAGAGTAATAGAGAGTTGAGTTGTGCTTGGATTACCATTCCGGGTATAATCTTGGCTATTAGCTCTATGGAATGGAAATAGCTTGTGTGTGCAAAACTTTGCCACTTTAGCTTTGGTACAATGTTCTTCCGCTTAATGGGTCTAAACTTAGACACAATCACTCTTCCGAGTTAGAGAGTGATGATTTGATTATGGGAATTCCCTAATCAAGATTCCGGGCTAATTCCTTAATCAAGAGAACGAACCCTTTACTGAATTAATTGGATTCACATGTTAAATAATCGACATTAATTGCATATTGTGTTTGGTGAACCGATTTCCCATATGTGTTTCATATCTTGCTTATCAGCAAGTCACCTTTATTTTCGTAGATAGGGTGTCTTGCCTCTAGGAGTATATTAACATAATTAGGAGTAGATTAATTAGATAGCCAAGACACCCGGCTACTTTCTACCATAGTTAGTTAGTTTACATTCCACATACACACACTCACATTCCATTTACATGCTTTAATAAACACTAGAACTAGATATAGTTAACGGATTCCATATCTCTGTGGGAACTACCCCTTGCTTACTTGCTATACTTGTCCTTTGACTCGTTGGATTTGCAAGATAGACTAGAATAGAATATCATTTTGGCACACCACAACGATAGTGCATCAATAGCCATGTTTATTGTATATATTAATATTACTATCTCTAATTTGGATATTTCAAATCTCTAATCAACTTATCTGATGTTCTTTGCAAAGCGAGAGTCAATGAAAATTCTCATGCATAAAGAACATAAATTTGTGGGGTTGGGATTCTTTTGCATTGTATATATGTTTTGATGATAGGATTCAAGCTTAAGCTAGGATCCATCAAAGTGAAAGTTTTGTGTAGGATTAAGGAAGAAAAGAATCAATAGTCTAAGTCAGAAAATACACTGCTAGAAAGATCTGCAAGAACAAGGTCGCAGACTAAAGTCGTAGCCGACTCTGTGGAACAATTGCGATAAGGAACTGCGAGAATGTGCTCGTAGATTTTCATGAATTAAATCACAGTCTGCTATGAGATGAATCTACGAATTAAGGAAATCAAATCTGTTGGAAAGAACTCGTAGAATCATGTAGCAACATCAGTTAAGATACAACTACGAGATGATGCTACAAGGACAATATCACAGAAAAGGCAGAATTTACTAGCAGTCAGCTCTGAACAAGATCTGTGAAATGAGACTGCAAGAATGAACTCGTTGTTGTGGACGTAAGAGTTATTAGACATATTTGAGAGGACTCACTGCGAGATGGAACTACGAGAACAAACTCGTAGAAAATTAAGTATAAAGTGGCTGACTCGCCTGAAGTAGATCTGCGAGGTTGAGCTGTGAGAAGGAAATAGCATAAATTTTGTGAAGAACTCATTGCCAGATGATGTTGTGAGTATGATGTCATTGATGTAACTAGCAGTTGGCTTTAAACGCAATATGCGACTTGGGACTGCAAGAAGGAACTCACAGAAAACCCTAGCACGGTTCCCAAGACAAGATATTTTGAAAAATATCTATCCATGTCAGCATCTGCGAGATAAATCTGTGAGTACGAACTCATAGATTTACCAAAAACAGCCATAAAAAAGGGGAACCATGTCACTTCAGCTAAGGATCAACTTTGGTATTCATATCTTATCTTTTTCTCCATAATATCTAGTTCATCACTCAAGGTACTCTCTAACTTACTCTCTATAATTTTATTGATAAACTTCTTCTTTACTCCTAATCTTTTCATTCGATATAGCAAGGAGTTATTAGAATGATTATTTAATCTTTTTGGGAAATGATATGCATGTTTTAAGAATTAGCATTAGAGAGAGGAAACAATTTACCATGAGAAATTCTTAATGTCCAAATCATGATAGGGAACGAAGAGAAAGATTGATTATTATATATATGTGTGTCTATGTGTGTGTGTTGATTATGCATGTTTTATGATTCTATAACATGTGCAAGTACTTACCTTAGTAGTATAATTTATGTTTTATATTTAGTTGTGTATCCCTTTTTGTGATTCTATCAACTTGCTTTGTAGGAACAATGGAAGAATTCTTTGAAGAAAGAATGACCGATTTCAAACAACTAGGATGGTTGAGTGATCATGCAACCATGGAAATTGGAAAAATGGAAGAGTCGAAGGTTGAGGTGATTAATATGCTAGTATGGGCTTGTGGTGAGAATTAGATGGGGGAAAAGAGTGAAGAGGTACCCGACAAGGGATCAATTCCAAGCTATAGCTCCACACCTAAGTTAGATTTGAAGCCACTACCATCTATCTTGAAGTATTCCTTTCTTAAGCAAGAAGAATCACTCCCGGTGATAATAGCTTCAAATATCCATCCAGGAATGTTAGCCCTACTCTTCAATTTGCGACTAAGAATGTTTCCGAGAAAATTAAAGTCAAGATGGTATGGTCCTTATAGAATCAAGTTTTCCCTTGTGGAGAGGTTGTTTTAGAAGATTTGAGAAGTGGGGATACTTTCAAGGTGAATGGCCATCGAGTCAAGCCATATTTTCAAGGAATTGTGGAAGCAAGATTGATAGAGCAAGTCAAACTTATGGAGCCGAGTGCTCCCATGCGTATTGCTAGGACGTTAACTATGCGCTTGGTGGGAGGCAACCCACCTAGGTACACTCTACCTTTGTATATAGTTATTTAAATATTTAAGTTTATGTTTATTATTTAGTTAAGAGTGTGGTTGAATTTTGAGTAATGGATAGGATAATTTTGATGTGATAATGGTGGATTTGTATGATTGTATATATATGTGAATGGAAATTTTGGATGTTTAATAGGTGTTTGTTGGCCAAACAACCAAACTTTCAAACTCATGCCTCTGTTCTTCAAAGATTAAACATTGGGGACAATGTTGAGTTTAGGTTTGGGGGTGTGGGCATGTTCACACCTAAGTGTTGCGAATTGAGCTTTTGAATTTGTAGGGAAAAATAGTTTATACGCACAGCGGAATGTGAAAAAATAGGTTCAGTATATAACAAAAAATTTTCCTTTTAAAGATAAACCTTAACCCTTTGATTAATTAACATATAATAAAAGTAGCATACCTTTGTAGCATGACATTAGTGTTGCGTCGATATTAATCCAAAACTTTTTCTTATGTTACTCACTTTAAACTTATTAGAACAAAGAACGAAGAATGTCCGGTCACTTGTGAATTATCAATCTATTGATCGAAGCTCACATGAACCTAATTCGAAGTTGTGCACAAAGCCTTTTGATGTAAAAGTTTACTAGTGCACTATCGAAATAAAACAATTCTTCTCTCTTTTTGCTCTTAACCGAATTCTCACACTATTCTTAGAGATGGGATTATTTTTTAAGCAAAAGAAAATAATCTCTCAAGTGAATAACCTAGGGTGTCCGAAATCTATCCCTTTATTTATATAGGGTGACCGAAATCACTCTTCAGTATAATTAGGGTTGGCCGAAAATCACACCCTTATTCTTTTAGGGTTGGCCGAAATCCTTACTTGAAGAGGATTTTTGTTTTCACCAATGACTCCTACCATTATTTAGATTTCCAAACCCTAATCCAACTCTTTAGTGTATTTGTGACTATATCAAAGACTTCCTAATTTGACTAGATAAATAATTTCTTTTATTTATTCACTTACCAAATAAAGTCTTTAATATTTATTATACTACCAACAATAGTATAATACTAAGAAACATATTTCCTAGTCAGAAAAAGATTTTGATTCTTAATTAAATAATAAAATAAAACAATATATTATGCCTTTTATATAGCCTTGCCGCACAACTAATATATATGGGCTTATATACTGTTTTTCCATTTCATTAAATCCATTGGACTTTAAATAAAAAGTGAACTAGACCTATTCTTACTAAAAGAAACAAGCCCACATGCCTTTCATTAATACACTAATATAATTTATCATCCCATTAAACAAATAATATGCAAATTATATTCTTAATGTATTAAATACAAATTCTAAATGGACCCATAAATTAGTCCGGTAGAATATATCAAGTGATCCATGCAAGTCCGTGTGGATTGGGGATCTTGGCGAGCTATCTAAATTTAAGCTTAGACATAACCCAGTCACAATCAACTAATGATTCAATTAGATCCAATATATTAATTTTAGCTCATACCACTAAAGATCTAAAACAATACTCTTAAATAAAGATAGAATAAGTAAATGTTTCTCATTCATACCCTAGACAATCTTATTGGAGATAGTGTATCCTTGTGAATAATATCAGTAATCGCCAAGAACTCATAGACCGCCTATAGCTCTCCTAGTTACCATATTTACTCATATGACCACATTTTGAACTTGGATATTTTGACTTGTCCATAAGCCATGTTTCAATAGACGCTATCGAAAACTCAACGTTAAGATTTAATATCCAATACCTCAAAATATCCATATGATAATATTATACTCTCATTTTAATAAATGTAGCCACGATGTCCATATCTATAAATGAAGTCCTCTATCGATTAACAAATGAATACCACCAAATTATCGAGGATAAACTATGCTATATAATCGTACTCATTGATAACTCAAATGATAACACTTGTAACCATAAGTCTATCATTTATCTCAGGATTAAAATTGAGTCTCTGATTGCCTTTATAATGAAAACTTTTATCCACTAACAGTACTAGATAAAGTATTTCATTGAGATACTATTCAATGCACCTAGTGCACTATAATCTTTTACTCAAAGACACTTTGATGATTTTAGACTCATCATATCACATTTGATCCCACTCAAATGCTAGTAAAAGAATATACAACTTTAACAAGGTAAAGGTGCCTAACCTTTATCTTAAGTTGTGAACGTTATTCAATACTAACTAAAGAATTGTGTCTACTTCATACATATCCGGATACACGAACAATTCTTTATATCTCATAGTCTCTTGACCTTATGATTATTTACTTTTGACAATTATAATAATTAAACTATAAATGCTATAAGATTGGTTAAATCAAAAATCACTTTATTAATATGAAAAAATTGTCAATTACATTATTACACTTTTGCTATTGAGCATAATCCTAACAGAATTTTCATGAAAATTTTTCAAAATTGTTGCTTTATGTTTTTGAGGAGAATTGATGCATGCACTAGCTTTTGAGTTTTAGGTAACTTTGTATGAATTTATGATCGATCACAATTGGTGAATTAGTCCCTTTTTCTTTAGGCTTAGTGAATGAGATTTTGTGCAAAAATGCTAGGATCAATAGTGGAAACTACCCATGTGAGATTTGTATCTTAATGTTTACATTTTTAAGGGTATGTGTTTCAATTGTTCCAAACTCTTTGAAAAATTTCATACTTAATTTGAATATGATTTTAGGTAGTGTGTGCTCTTAATTTCTAAATCAAGCAAAACACATGTCTCTAAAGAAGTTGTTAACCGCTTAAAAAGGCAGGGGTCTAAAGAAGAATTTTTCATCCATCCCAAGATTATTTGAAATAGAAGGACACTACAAGAGGTATCCAGCTACCAGGAAGAAGCCAGATTAGTATGACCGGATGACCCTTCTATGAATCCGGATCAAGATCAGGGCCATCTAGATCCCTAATTACTAGGAAACATCGAAGTCATTATCACTCCTCCTGCCATGTTTAAAGCTCCACTTTAAATGGGATTAGTCAACTCTGTCAAGATCGCCAAGGAAGGAAACAAAATCACCTGATTAGGGAATCATTCCCGCGCCTAAAACAAAGCCACCATCAATGTTCCATTGATTGCTGATTGATTAATTGATTGATTGATTGATTGATTGATCGCCTAAGTAATGAGCAAGAAAAGAGACCTATAAATACTACAACTTTTCCACATCCCGACAACTTTTCCACTTATCAACTAGCACGAGATCACCATCGCCAACTGTGTCAGAAAACTTCAAAGCAAAACCTTCTAGAAAGCGCCATTTGTATTACTAGAAATCGCTATTAAAGTTCTCATTTTATCATTTCAATTACCTTATCAATAAAACAGTATAGTTTTCACCATTTCGATGTACACACTGTGTTAATAGGAACTTTACCCCTTTAACATTTTCCTATTAACACTTTTTGGCACCGTCTGTGGGGATTATCCTCTTATCCATTTACAAAGAATCTACCTAGTTCTACCCATAAGTCACTAAGATGAGGCTTAGATCCTTTCAATGGCAGCCCGACCCATAAGGCTTCTATCCTTTACCTCTACTCATAGAGTCTAAAGGCAAGGGAGGGAATCGAGGAATCACAACCCAACACCAATCCTGTCACCAAATACGGGCTTCGTTCCTCAAGCACCAACTACTTAAGAAATCAATCGGGATACCATAGAACAACAGGCTGCCACCTATGTAGAGAGTATTCACCTCTGGATGATTGCCAAGGGGACACCTTTTGAAGTACCTAGGACCACGGGAGAAGTAGGACTGGGTACCTAAGTACCGGTCTTCAATAGACTTGGACCTCCGCTCCCTGCTACAAACAACCCTGTGGATTTCAGACCCCGATAGGTAAAGTTAGCAACTGATATCCCTCCCAAGAGAAACCGGCCAGAAACAAAACTAGTAGCAGAGGAGAGGGCTCCATAGCCCGATGCAGGTGGAAGCATCGAACCTACAAGGAAACCCCCAAGGAAACCGCCCTTAGAATGAGAAGCATAGGGAGGCCACCATTTTATCATAATCCTCGAACAACAAAGGCTCAGTGGCTCGATCTAGGAATGGTGAATCCAGATGCCTTGAAGACCTAATGTCCAAAATGGCAAAGGAGCTCGAGGAGATGCAGAAGGGAAAGTACCAGGGAATGAAGAAGAACCCCATAGGGGAGATAAATGCACCCTTCTCGAGAAGGATTAGGGAGGCAGAGCTACCTCCCAAGTTTAAAATGCCATCTGAGAAGTATTCCAGATCAGAGGATCCCGTTAGCCACATGGAAAGCTTCGTACACCAGATGGAGATACAAAACGTTACCCGGTCATTAATGTGCAGGAAGTTCCCTTCAACCCTAACATACTGTGCCAAGACCTAGTCAGAAAATTTCCACCAGGTAGTGTAGATTCTTTTACACATCTTACCAAGGATTTATGTGCTCAATTTCAGGGAATGAAGCCTCGTCCCAAAAGACCCCATCCTTCTCCAATACGTGATTTAAGAGTGGGGTGAGATGCTAAGGTTCTACATGAAGAAATTCCACGAGGAAGTAATCCAGATGGGAGTGTTCACCGATAAGGAGACCTTGGCCAATTTTCGAAGGAATATATGGGCAGGCAGGCAGAATATTTCGATCATTTTCCAAACATCCACCTAACACTTACCAGAAGGCCTCTGACAGGGCATTAGAGCATGTGGAGATAGACGAGCAGCTCCAGATCAAGGTTGAGCATGATGAAGCACGATCATGCAATCGCCCAAAGAAAGAGGCTCCAAGGCCCGCACCAATCAAGAAGTTCCATAATCAACCTTCAAATTGATACGGGCCACCTTCTTTCCTGCAATATCGGGAGAGGTACCCCGTAAAAAGGACCCCTCCTAAACAACACCTCCACCAAGGGAGGTAGACTAGATAACAGAAGAGGAAGATGGGTACAACTATTACACCCCTCTCAACGCATCCCGGAAGACCATATACCTCACCATTTGTGTAAGGATTCACATATTTTGATTGGCTTATTTCATGGACAAACCATATATTAGGGTTTGAATGTAAGGGTAGTTTTGGTGATTGAGATTCAAGCTCAAAGTCCCTTTCAAGACCTTAAGAGATCAAGCACTTTAAAGGTAAATTTCTAAGTGCTTACCTGCTTTGAAGAGATAGTTACACATACCTACAACTCATGCATAAGTCTTATTCTTATATGTTCTGTGTGTTTATTTTGTGTTCATTAATATTCATTAATCTCTCTTCTTCATGTTTATTTGTTTGCATCTTGCTAATTAAATGCCATAACATGTTAGGCATTAGGATGCATGATATATTGTTAGGCATTAAATGCCATATTCACTCACACACTTGCACATATCGCATGATCTTTGTGTGAGAAGCTGCATTAGAAAGCATTGACCTTCTCTACCGCGGTTACAGTGCCGCGGTTGGATAACCACGACATGCTAGCGACAAAGATATCCCTTCTCTGTCGTGGTTAAAGTACCATGGTTGGATCAACCGCGGCACACAGGTGACAGAGATACATTCTCTATGCCACGATTGAAGTGCCACGGTTGGGTCAACCGCGGCAATCGACAACCGCGGCAGTTTGCCTTGCATGAAAGTCCAAAACGGTACAGTTTTGTTAGGAGCCTGTATATATCCCACTTTCATTTTAGGTTGTCCCCAAGAGTTCCAAAAGCATATTTTTATCTCAAATCACTTTTCAAGAGCTAAAAATCCTCAAGAAATCACCTTTAATCACTCAAAGCATTTCCTTTCTGCATCAAACTTCATATTGCATCATCTATGCTCACATAGAGTGCATCCATGCATGGTTTTGCATCGTCACATCTTGCTTGGTAAGAATCTCACTAACTTCATCTAATTTTAGTGTCTTTCTTAACAATTCTTCTCTTTATTCACTTGTATGTTTTTAGAACACATGCTAGATATAAGATAGAGATTGTTTGTGATGAAATGATTGAGTGTTGTATTGTGATAGCTTTCTAGGTTGTGTTTAATCTTGATTGCTAAGCTATTGGACATGTCATTTAGCTATTGATATTTAGGATTGCTTTTAATTGCATATTCATCATCCTAGATAAGCATCTGAGGTTCCCTAGACTTGTTTGTTCATTGAATATCATCATATATTCACTTAGGCCATTTTATCTCTTCATTGAGAAGTAAGTCTTGTGTGTAGCTTTCCGGAGTAGGTTGCTTAGATCGCAAGCAATTGGACTAGGTCCACTTATACCAAGATTAGGTAGGTGAGTGATTACTTCCGAGATTAGGTTGCAATCTTTAACACATTTAGTGGATTTGAGGTTCGTGTGTGGCTCACATAACAGTCTGTGGTTTTTCTCGAAAGGGTTTTGTTAACCGAAAATTCACTCTAGGTGAGGAATTTCAATTAACACCCTCAAACCGCTACCAGTAGGCTACAGCAGGGTAGGTACCTCTAGGTACCGTGGTTTTGTATAAGTAAAAAATCCAGAGTAAGGTGCAGTAGGTAGGAAAAAAATCACTCCGCCTATTGGGGCTTGAAGCATGTGGAGAAGATATGGCGTTTGGAATTCCCATGCTTGTGTAAGAGCTTTGATCATTCTTTATGTGCTTAGTACCCCATATTAGGTACCCCGTATCTAGTACCCCGTACCCCGTACTACGTACCACGTACCACATACCTCAAACCCAGTATTCTTTTCTAGATCTCATTTGTAGTTCCCCAACCCAGATAGCAAGCATGAAGGAGAAGGGGTAAGAGTTTTTCAGTGATATAGGTGTGGTTATGAAAGACGAGACCACCTCGGTTCTTCTAGCTAGTCTGAATGTTCTTTCCCTTCTTTATTTGTGGCATATCATGTAAATAGGTTACTAAGAGGGCTAGTACCACTGGGGTAAGAATCTAGCCCACATACATACATATACGCATAATAAAATAGATAGATAGGGAGAGAATGACAAGTCTTTTGATAGAAGGTGGACTGGCATAGGGGGAGAAAGCATCACATAAGATCACATGCTGAAAAACCCCTAGGTAGTATTCAGTGGAGGGAGTGACCGCTCTTTATGTATTCATCAATAAAGGGTGCTCCGGGGAGCTTACAAAAATAGTAAAATAATACATCATAAGTGCTCTAAAGAGCTTACAATAATAAGAGGGCATATGCCCTTTTCTCTCAACCGTAAGAAGAAGAAGAATAATATGTGTCTTGTTGGAGAAGAAGAGGATCAGGCCGTGGAGGTTAGAAGACTATTTGTGGTAAAAGAAGATCCATTCCCCTTTCCTGAAGAATATCATGTCATATATATAGGTATTATTTCTTGCTGTTCACTCCCATAAATTCGATCTAGTGACCTAGTAGTTTACAAGGCGTTCTATGGTGATAGGCGAGAAGATAGTGGGAATGATTCCCTAGAATCAAGTGATTCCTTTTAGAACTGAAAGAGTTGACTCCACTTTTGAATGGGACTCTTGAATGGCGGGAACAAGACAATTTCCTTATTATTTAAATGTCATCATATACTGTCTTTCTTTATAGCTTGATCTTGGTGTACTTGGTCTTATCTTGATAGTCTGTTTAATCTGATGCTCTTACTGCTTGGCAAGCTGGTTCTAGGAAGGATTGGGGTACCTAGATATCCTGCCTTTTACTGGACCACAGTTGATATGTCGGGATATCGGGATACCGGGTTAATGCAGTAGCGGGGTACCTAGACTATGTAGTAGAAGGGTACTGAGATGATTTAGTATTTGGATGCATGTTTGATGCAGCAGCAGGGTACCCAGCTGATGTAGGAGCGAGGTATCCGATTGAGCTTCGTGACAGGATTCTGAGCAGAATTCCGCGTCGAGATACTTAGGTGTTATCGGGATTGCTAGGCTTGCTGGCTTGATCTAAGAGAGGAGGTAGGTATCCAGATTTGATCCAGTATTCTTCTTTCTAGGAGTAGCTAGATGGTATCTTAGCATGTGTCACTTCCTTGTATTTGGGTGGAAAATTCTTCTTTGGTTCTTCGCCAATTTTGGCGGTTAACAGGTTTCCACATAAATATCAAGTGTTATTTAAATTCCGCACATATTACACTTGTGATATTATTGTGACTAGTTAGGGGTATTTTCAGAACATTGACTATTAACGAAAATTTGGGTAAAATCGAAAATAATCTATTCACCCCCCCTCTGGATTAATATTATACACACCATTATTTGTTTCAATTGGTATCAGAGCGGGTTCTTAGATATACTTAGGTGATCCTTGCTCATTTTGTTATGTTTTGCATTTGTGTGTTTCTTTGCTCATTCATACATTTTGCATACATTTCATTTCATTCATTAAATACAATGAGTGGAAACGGTGGCAACAACGAGGGAGCTTCAAGCACGAGACCTCCTCTCCTCACCAGTTTGAACTATTCCCAATGGAAAGGGAAAATGGATTCCTACATATGTCAAATTCATGACCGTGCATGGATGGTAGTTGATGGATATGATCTACCTATGTTGACTCCTGCGGGTAGAGGACAAGAAGTGTTGAAGCCAAAGGCTCAATGGAGTCCACAAGAATTTGAGGCTTCTAGGTGGAATAGGAAGGCTATGCACACCATTCTTTGTGCAATGGACGAAAATTAGTACAAGCTAGTTCAGAATACTCAAGTGGGGAAAGTGGCTTGGGACATCTTGCAAATTGCACATGAAGGAACCGATATGGTTAAGGAATCCAAGCTTCAAGTCCTTCAAACTCAATTCGAGTTTCTTAGGATGGAGGAGGACGAATGCTTTAATGATTTCGAAATCAAGTTGATGGATATCATCAATCAAAGTCACCAACTCGGAGACCTGTATTAGGATAGGAGAGTCAAGTAGAAAATCATAAGGTCTCTCCCTCATAGGTTCGAATCAAAAGTGATGGCGTTAAAAGAAAATAGTGGATATAAGGACATGACGCTGAGTGAGGTGATTGGAAGACTTCTTGCCTATGAGTCTAGGAAGGCACCTAGCTCTACTCCTCTTAAAAAGCAAAAAGGAATTGTTTATAAAGCTTCCAAGGAGGAAAATGAGGAAAAGAATGACTCGTACGAAGACCTTGCCTTATTTGTGAAGAGGTTCAAAAAGGTTATGAAGTTCGGGAGAAAATTGTTCCTACAACAAGTTTGAGCCTAAGCAAGAGAAGACCGAAAGAAAAGGGGTCCGATGTTTTGAGTGTGGTGGTATAGGTCATTTTGCCCCCAAATGTGCAAATCACTTGGTTAAGAAAAAAGGTAAAGTGATGGCCACCACTTGGAGTGGTAGTAGTGATGACTCCATAAAAGGAGAAGAATCTTTGGATGATGAAGTGGCTAACTTTATAGCTTTTGCCTCCTCTCATAAGAGCAAAAGTAGAAATGAAGAAAAGGAAGAGGAGAAGAGTCAAGAGGAAAATGACTCAAGTGAAGATGGCTTATCAACTCACTCCGCAAGTGGATATGTGGAGAGAGAGGTTCTTATTGAACACTACGTCGAAATCAAAAGCTTAGAGAAGAAGACCTCTAAAAAGATTAAAATGTTGAGAGAGGAAATTCTTGAGCTTACATCTCTTAATGACCACTTAAGTAAACAAGTGGAAAGTTCCAAGAAAATTGAAGATAAGCTAAAAAAGGAGTTAGTCTTGTCTAAGAGGAATGAAGAAGACTTGAAAAGGGAACTTGAAGAAGTTAAAGTGCCTATGGCTAAGATGGATTCTAGCACCAAGAAGCTTGACCATATACTTGGTGTTGGAAAGAGTCCATGTGACAAAAGAGGTCTTTGGTTTAAAGGTGGTAAGAAGACCTCCACTTTTAAGAAGACCATATTCGTCAAGAGTTTAGGGAACCAAGAAGCGTCATCGATGCCATAGTGCACAAGTGAAGGGGGTTCCAAGGAAGCAACCTCAAACTCAATCCACAAGGGTCTCTCAAGTCAACATTCCTCAAAAAATGGCTCACGAGGGAAAGAGACCAATCATGCAACCTCAAGCTAGGAAGCAAGCTAGACCAGTTCAACAACAAAGATGGATTGAACCCACTCAACCATAAAGACATGGACAAGCTCCCATGCGTGCACAAGGACATGGTATGATTCCTTATTTCATTCCTACTTGTCATTTTTGTGGATTTGATGGTCATATTAGACCAAATTGCTTTCGATACATTAAAATCTGTAGAACCAGAAGCATGATTGAAAAAAGAAAGAATATAGCCATGATACATGTTCCTAGGAATGAGAAAATTGATTTGCATGATCCTAGAACATCCAGAGCCCATGTACCAAAAACCACTAGAAAAGAAAAGATAGTATCTAAATGGATTAGAAAGAATGAAAATGTTTGCCATATTGCACAAATTGATTTAAGAGCAAATTCTTCTAATTTTTGGTATCTTAATATTGGGTGCTCTAGGCACATGACGAGAAGCAAGAGTTTCTTCGAGACTCTAGTCATGGAGGAAGGAGGATGTGTTACCTTTAGTGATGGATCCAAAAAGAGAGTTGTAGGGAAAGGAACCATTTCCATTCCCGGTCTACCCTTCTTGTCCAATGCTTTGTTTGTTGATGGCTTAAAAGCCAATTTGATAAGCATTTCACTTCTAAGTGATGAAGGACTTTCCGTTTTATTTAGTAAAGATGATTGCTCTATCCTATTGCCTAATGGACAAACCTTGTTAAAAGGTATAAGATCTAGCGACAATTGCTATTGTCTTAAAGCTAGAATAGTCTCAAAAAATGTGTCCATGGATGAGCAAATTGAGTTGTGGCATGAAAGACTTGGCCATATGAACTTTCGGGATTTACGAACCCTTGGAAAGTTCAATTGTGTGTGTGGCCTCCCTAAGCTTGGGAAGAAAGCCAATGGAGTTTGTGGACCTTGCCAACAAGGAAAACAAACCAAAAGCATACACAAAAAGGGCAAGTATCTCTCCACCAAGGAGCCCCTAGAGCTTCTCCACATGGATTTCATAGGTCTTAAGCAAACCGAGAGTTTAGGTGGAAAGAGATACATTTTTGTTTGTGTTGATGATTTCTCTAGGTTCACATGGACATATTTTCTTAGAGAAAATCCAAAACTTTTGATAAGTTTAAAATGCTTTGCACTAAAATTCAAAATGAAATGAACTCAAAGATTAAAAGCATAAAACAAATTAGAAGTGACCATGGGAGGGAATTTGAGAATGCCTCTTTTGAAACCTATTATGATAATGTTGGCATCTCCCATGAGTTTTCGGCTCCTAGGACACCTCAACAAAATGGAGTTGTTGGGAGGAAAAATCGGGTCCTTCAAGAGATGGCCCGTGTGATGTTCCTTAGCAACAATGTCCCTAGGAACCTGTGGGCTGAAGCCGTCAATACAGCTTGCTATATAAGAAATAGAGTTTTCCAAATCCCGAAACTAGAAACACCTCCTATTAGTTATGGAAAGGTAAGAGACCAAATGTTAGCTTCTTCCACACTTTTGGAAGCAAATTCTACATTTTGAATGACCATGATCAACTTGGCAAGTTCGATGCTAAAAGTGATGAGGGTATATTCATTGGCTATGCCTTGAATAGAAAAGCCTATAGAGTTTTCAATTTGAAAACTTGAAGCGTCACAGAATCATCCAATGTTGTCATTGATGATGAAAGGCTCATGTCTAGTAACCAAGAGGAGAAGGTTGTTGTTATAGATGATTCTCCTTTGGAGAAAGTTATGGAGACTCCCAATGTTGGGATGTCTAACCTATATGAAGAGGTAACTCAACCTCTAGATAGAGTCCTTCTCTTGGACTCTAATAAACCCGCCACATGGGTTAGAAAGCTTCATGATAAAGATGACATTATTAGAGATGTGAATGAAGGTGTTAGGACTAGACGTCAAATGGCTAATCTTATTAGCTACACTTGTTACACCTCTCAAATTGAACCCAAAAAGGTTGATGAGGCCTTAAATGATGAGTTTTAGGTTCTTGCCATGCAAGAAGAGCTAAACCAATTGGAAAGGAATGAGGTTTGAACTTCAGTTCCTAGGCCTAAAAGCACAAATGTGATAGGCCCCAAGTGGATCTATAGGAACAAATCCAATGAGGATGGCAACATAGTGCATAACAAGGCTAGACTTGTTGCACAAGGGTACTTTCAAATTGAGGGTATTGACTTTGAGGAGACATTTGCTCCCGTTGCCCGTTTAGAGTCTATTAGGCTTCTCTTGTCCATTTCTTATATGCACAAGTTCAAATTGCACCAAATGGACGTTAGGAGTGCCTTCCTCAATGGCTTCTTGCAAGAGGAAGTGTTTGTTGAACAACCCAAGGGGTTTGTGGATGCTCACCACCCCAACCATGTTTATCACCTCAAAAAGGCTCTATATGGGTTGAAACAAGCACCGAGGGCTTAGTATGAATGCCTCACTCAATTTCTTGTTGACAATGACTACACAAGGGGTAATGTTGACAAGACCTTATTCATCAAGAGAAATAAAGATGAGTTATTTACAGCTCTAATCTATGTTGATGACATTGTATTTTGCTCCACCAACAACATCAAGGTCCAACAATTTATTGAAGTTATGTCTCATGAATTTCAGATGAGTCTTGTTGGTGAGCTAAGTTACTTCCTAGGTTTGCAAATTAGGCAATTAAATGATGGGATTTTTATAACCTAAGCCAAATATACCAAAAACCTAGTGAAGAAGTTTGGTTTAGAAAATGCCAAACATTGTGATACAACCATGAGTACCACTTTGAAGCTAAGCAATGATGCTAGTGGAAAAAAGTGTGGAAAAAACTTTATATCGTGGCATGATTGAAAGCTTGCTTTACTTGAGCGCGAGTAGGGCCGATATATCTTTTAGTGTGGATGTGTGTACTAGGTACCAAGCGAATCCTAAGGAGTCCCATCTATCTTCCATAAAGAGAATCATTCGCTATGTGAATGGAACATCCAACTACGGGATTTGGTACTCATTTAACACTAATGCTAGTTTAGTTGGCTTTAGTGATGCGGATTGAGCAGGAAATTGCAATGATAGGAAGAGCACATCGGATGGTTGCTTCTTTCTAGGCAACAACTTGGTGTCTTGGTTTTGCAAGAAGCAAAACTCGATTTCCTTGTCTACGGCTGAAACCGAGTACATAGCCGCGGGGAGTGGATACACATAACTCTTATGGATGAAGCAAATGCTAGTCGACTACGGATTCAACCAAGGTACACTCACTCTCTTTTATGATAATATAAGTGTTATTAATATTTCCAAGAATCTGGTACAACACTCTAGGACTAAGCATATTGACATCCGTCATCACTTCATTAGAGAGCTTGTTGAAAATAAATACATAGTGCTTGAACATGTAGGCACTAATGATCAACTAGCGGACTTATTTACTAAACCCTTAGATGCTACTCGATTTAAAACACTTAGTAGATCTACTAGGATATGTCTTGTGGAGCGATGTATTTTGGTGATTGATCCCATATGGGGAACTCAAGTAAAGAGAGCAATTGCATACTTGTTGCATACAATATTTGAAAAAATTTATGCTCATTTTTTAATTGCTTGAATATCTTGGTTGCATATATGTTGATATGATTTTATCTATAAGTGTGAACCTTGCTTTGAATGCAATCCATGTCATATTTATGTTCAAACATGCACTTTTGGACTAGGAGATATACTTAGGAAATACTTTTGAATGATCTACAATGATCTCCATGACATGATGATTCTTTTTAATTAACATGCTCAATATGAAAAAGCATGAATTGATGATTGCAATTCTTAAATGCAAATCAATGTGTGAAAAAGCAAATGAGACTCAAATGAAAATCAAAATGTCTCTCTTTCTTTATTTGTTGAACATGTCTACTATCATACGGATATAATATCCGAAAAATTCAAATAGGGTGCATAGTTGCTCATGACATGTTTCGCTTATAAAGTTGGATATAGTTCTCTAAAATTGAAATCAATAAATTTCTATATCCTTGCTTTTATTCATGATAAATTGTGAAATTAGTTTGAATTCTTATAGGAAACCTTTGTCATGTTGCTTTTCCGAATTCCATTGATTTTTGGACTTGAATGCAATACGTATTGCATGCAAAGCATTTTAATCACACATTTTCAATGAAAATAAATCTCCTTGTATCTCTCCATTTGATTGAGTTGCATAAAGTGCTTTATATGATTATGCAAATGACATGTATACTTCTGTGTCTCTTTGCTACAAGTGACCCATTTGGGGAATACTCTTTTGCCCATCTCATGACAAAAAGGGGAGTAGGATGTGGTAAAGGGTTACATGGTAAGGGGTAACATGTTGGGGAGAATACACATTAAGGGGGAGTAACCCTTTGAGGGGGAGCATTGCATTCACATACATTGCATGATGTTGTGCTAAAATTCCTTAGAATGCAAATGCTTGTTTATATTCTGACTTGATTAATCTCACATTTCATTAAGCTAGAATGTGTAGAAACTTTGTTTTGAAGGGATGATAATTCTACAAAAGATTGAAGACTTGAAATTTTTTTTACTTTCTTATCTCTTTGTATTGTAGAATATCTTGTTGTCCCGTAGTTTCTATCTTGTTGTGAGGAATCAATGTGAGTGGTGGTTTTGTCACGAAATAGCCAAAGGGGGAGATTGTAAGGATTCCCATATTTTGATTTGCTTATTTCGTGGACAAACCACATATTGAGGTTTGAATGTAAGGGTAGTTTATGTGATTGAGATTCAAGCTCAAAGTCCCTTTCAAGACCTCAAGAGATCAAGCACTTCAAAGGTAAATTTCTAAGTGCTTACTTTCTTTGAAGAGATAGTTGCACATACCCACAACCCATGCATAAGTCTTATTCTTATATTTTGTGTGTTTATTTTGTGTGCATTAATGTTCATTAATCTCTTTTCTTACATGTTTAATTGTTTGCATCTTGCTAGTTAAATGCTATAACATGTTAGGCATTAGAATACATTCACTTCACTAACACACTTGCACCTATTGCATGATATTTGTGTGAGAAGCTGCATGAGAAGGCATTGACCTTCTCTGCCGCGATTGTTGTGCCGCAGTTGGATAACCGCGGTATGCTAGCAACAGAAATGTTCCTTCTCTGCTACGGTTCAAGTACTGTGGTTGGATCAACCGTGGAATACAGGCGACAGAGATACATTCTCTATGCCGCGGTTGAAGTCATGTTTGGGTCAACCGCGGCAGTCGATGACCGCGGCAGTCCGCTTGCGTGAAAGACCAAAATGCTACAATTTTGTTGAGAGCCTATAAATATCCCACTTTTATTTTAGGTCGTCACCAAGAGTTCCAAAAGCATTTTTTTCTCTTGGATCACTTTTTAAGAGCCAAAAATCCTAAATAACTCACCTTTAATCACTCAAAGCATTTCCTTTTTGCATCAAATTTCATATTGCATCATCTATGCTCACATAGAGTGCATCCATGCATGGTTTTGCATTATCATATCTTGCTTGGTAAGAATCTCACTAACTTCATCTAATTTTAGTGTCTTTCTTAACAAGCCATCTCTTTATTCACTTGTATGTTTTTAGAACACATGCTAGATACAAGATAGAGATTGTTTGTGATGAAATGATTGAGTGTTGTATTGTGATAGCTTTCTAGGTTGTGTTTAATCTTGATTGCTAAGCTATTAGGTATGTCATTTAGCTATTGATATTTAGAATTGTTTTTTATTGCATATTCGTCATCCTAGATAAGCATCTAAGGTTTCCTAGCCTTGTTTGTTCATTGAATATCATCATATATTCACTTAGGCCACTTTATCTCTTCATTGAGAAGTAAGTCTTGTATGTAGCTTTCGGGAGTAGGTTGCTTAGATCGCAAGCAATTGGACTAGGTCCATTTATACCAGGATTAGGTAGGTGTGTGATTACTTCTGGGATTAGATTGTAATCTTTAACACATTTAGTGGATTCAAGGTTCGTGTGTGGCTCACATAACAGCCCGTGGTTTTTCTCGAAAGGGTTAGTGGATTCGAGGTTCGTGTGTGGCTCACATAACAGCCCGTGGTTTTTCTTGAAAGGGTTTCAAGTAAATATCACGTGTTATTTAAATTCCGCACATATTACACATGTGATATTATTGTGACTAATTAGGGGTATTTTCAAAAAATTGACTATTAACGAAAATTTTGGTAAAATCAGAAATAATCTATTCACCCCCTTCTAGATTAATATTATACACACCGTTATTTGTTTCAATTTGCAATAAGGGTTTACTTAGGAAGCCCGGTCCTATTCAGATCCCGGCTGACCAGAGGAACCACTACAAGTACTGCGACTTCCACAAGGATGTAGGACACAACACATCCGAGTGCTACACCCGACCCATTTGCTATCTGGGGGGTAGATCTCATCAGGCCACTCTCGACCGCATCTGGTCAAGCTAAGCATGCCATAGTGGCAATAGACTACTTTACCCGGTGGGTGGAGGTAGAATCCTGATCGTGCCTAAATTGTTGTATATTTCGGCCCTCATTTCCTTATTCTTTGTTTCGTTCTCTTGCTTTTTAACGTCTCTTATGGGATTTTTGTGCATAATTGTAGGCATTCATACATTTCTGAAGTTAAAAGCATGTTGCGGGACTTTCGGGCGAAAAAGAACCAAAAGATTGTAAAAGAAGGAAGAAAGTCATTAGCAGCTCCATGAGTGTGGGTCATAGTGCGAGTCAAAGTGTGAGCCCAAACAGCACTCTCAACAGCACTCTTACCAAACCCGAGAGCTGAAATTGTGAAAGCTTGATAAAATGCGGGTCAGAGTGTGGGTCAGAGTGCTGGTCCCAATAGCACTCTTGCCAAACTCAGGAGCTGAAATTGGTGAAACTTGATAAAGTGCGGGTCAGAGTACGGGTCCCAACCGCACTCTCACCAGCACTCTCATGCTAGATTTCGTTTTTTAAGCTTTTATGACCTATTTTTGCATCCACTATAAATATAACCTTATGTATTTCGACCAAAACATCCCATACACTCTCCAACATTTAGAAAATTAGAATTCTTGTATTCTTAAGCTAGGAATACACTCTCCCTCTCATCCAAACCCACTATCTACTCACCAAAGCCAACTAAGAGATTTGGAATCAAGTTTCAAGGAAGGAGCTGCTATTTAAGGGTTTACTCTCTACACTTTCTCTTAGTTTTATTGTTGTAATGAACATGAGTAGTTAAATCCCCACTAAGGGGTTGATAGATTAGTTTGTTGGATGTTGGGCTTTTGCATATAAACTCTATTCTATATAGTTTTCTATATTTCATTGATCCATTCTCATGTATGAATTGTTTTCCATTGATTTGCTTATCTTGGATACACCCTTTTAGCAAGCTTTCTTTGGGTTCTATTTGTATTGAATGGAAGGGATTTTTAGAACTCTGATTCAATAACCGCGATCTTCATCTAACCTCGAACGGGTGTCCGTTACTACACATCCCTATGATGGCTCTTGTGAGAGGATTAGAAGCCTTCACTATACACCCTAGGTTGGCTAATTTAGTAATCGATTGAGAATCTCGGCTCTATGACCGCGGTCTTCAACTAACCTCGAACGAATGCCTGGCACTATACACCCTAGGTCGGCTCTTGTAAGGGAATTAAAAGTCATCACTATACACCCTGGATGACTACACTAGTAATCGGTAGAGCCCTTGATAGATAGACGAGCTTCATTGCCTAGAATCCTAAACGAGCAACCGGCACTATACACCCTAGGTCGGTTACTAAGGAGGGATTAATCACTAGTGGGAGGTCTTCGCTATACACCCTAGGTTGACCGCTCGCTAGGGATAAATAGCCAACTCTATACACCCTAGGTTGGTTACATTTGATACATGTGCTTAGTTATGAGTTTGTTGCATCTTGCCCAATGTCTGTTTATGAGGCCATAAACACCATAGTTTCCATTATCATATCTTCCACTCCATTCACATTCCATTTACTTTGTATTCCTAGTTTAGTTTTTATTGCATTTTCTTTTACACTTCACAACACCAACCATTTACTAATCCTAAGCATTTTCTTTTATGTATTTTAAGTATTATTAATCCTAAACTAATCACCGCTACCTCAATCTTTGTGGACGACCCTTGATTGCCACTATACTTGTGTTTTTAAAACCTTTTTGAGGCTTGCTAGATTTATAAATATTGTTGACGGACTGTTTTTAAACGACACTATAAATCACTTCGTCAAATCCTTTACCCAGATAACAGAGACAAACACCACGAGCTTCATCAAAGAAAATATTGTTTGCCAATTTGAGACCCTGATAGCTATAATAACCGACCGGGCCAAGCAATTCGACAACGCTAAACTTAGGGAGTTCTGTGAAGTGCGGGGTATCAACCTCCGTTTTGCATTAGTAGCCCATCCTCACACTAACAGATTGGTGGAAGCTACTAAAAAGACCATCAAGAAGCTCTTGAAGAAGAAACTCCAGTAGATGAAAGGAAAATGGGCTGAAAGCTCCCGAATGTGCTATGGGCATATCAGACTACCAAGAGGACCTCTACTAGCGAAACCCCCTACTCACTGGCTTTTGGAACTGAAGCAGTTCTACCTATTGAACACAGATTGATATCTTTCAAGGTCTAACACTTTGAACCTGAAAACAATGAAATTAAACTAAAAGCTAGCATGGAGCTCCTCGAGGAGAAGTAGGACAAGGCCACAGAAAGGGTAGTCGTCTATTAGAGTAAGATTTCCTAGTACTTTAACAGAAAGGTGAAGACCCAAAATTTCAAAGAAGGGTACTTAGTCCTCAGAAAAGTAACCTAGAATACCCGAAGAGGTTAGACGGGGTACTAGCCCCAATCTGGGAAGGATCCTACCTAATAAAGATGGTGATCAGAGGAGGAGCTTACAAGTTAGAATACATGGATGGCTACCCAGTAGACCATACCTGGAATGCTGATCACCTCAAGAAGTTCTATCTCAACTGAAACTAATAATGCTCAGTGTGTATAAAACTATCTAGAGGAGGTTAATAGATTTTAACCCTTTTTACCAATTTTCATGATTAGTCAATGTTACAAAAATACCCCAATCTAGTTAAAGCAATAAATCAAGGGTAAAGTGCGGAATTTAAATAACACTTGATTTTTACGTGGAAACCTTCAACAAGGAAAGACTACAGGTTGTTATGTGCACCATACATGAACCTCAAATCCACTAATTGCAAGGATGTTTACAACCTAGGTTGACCTCAACCTCTTACGGTCTATAACCCGCCACTACTACCCGTAGGCCTATAAAAGTGGACCTAGTCCAATTTGCTTCACCACTCACCGATAGACACAAGACTTACTTCTCAATGAAGAGAATAAACAACCTAATGTGAATAATATGATATTCAAAGAGCAAGTAATGCTCAGTTACACTAAATGCTTATCTAGGATGAAAGATGACAATAATCACAATCCTAGATATCAATCTTTGCTATATGACATGTCATAAAGCATAGCTATCAAAGATTAAACAATCCTAATAATAGCTATCAAAATACAACTCTAAAACAATCAACACAATTATCTCAATCTTGTCAATAGAATATGTTCTATAAGCATACAAGTGATAAATGAGATTGCTTGTTAAGAAATACACAAAATATGTAACATATTAGTGACCAACTTACCAAGCTAAGTGTGTTGAATAAAAACCAAGCATAGATGGCACCTAGATGATTATGGATGATGCTAGATTATGTTTGATGCACATGGATATATGTTTGACTAATCAAAGGAGAGTTCTTTAGTGATTTTTTCTCTTTGGAAAAATGCTAAGTCAAAAATATGATATGGACTCTCTTGAAAACGACCTAAAGTCAAAGTACCATATATATATAGGGTGACAAAATGATGCTACGTAATTTTAATAAGTTTGCAAAAAATTTGCCTTGATTGCTTTACACCCGCTCTACATAAGGCGTTTGAACAGCAGTTCACCTGAGAAATGAAGAACATGTTCTTCATGAACCACTCTACATATGAGCAACTTTGGGACAAACCAAAGGCGATTGCTCTCTAGTTTGTGAGAGCCGTTGTTCACCCGCTCTACGTAGGGCAGTTGAACAACGATTGAAAGGCGATGGAAAAAATCCATTAGATGCCCCGCTGTTCATAGGGCGGTTGAACAGCAGGTAAGAACAATTTTGCTCAGTGCCTTTGGTAGGCACTCTACGTAGGGCATTTGTACAGTGCTTTCCATCAAACATGCATCCTAAAAGCCTAAGCATGATATGGCAATTAACATACAAGATGCAATAATAAATAAATAAATACATGAATGAAGTGATATCAAAAACAAGAATGTACACATATAAAAACACACAACATACAAGAATATAAGATATGTATGAGTTGTGTATGTGTGCAACTATATCTCTTCAAAGCAAGTAAGCACTAGAAATTTACCTTTGGTGTTTCCTTTCTTGAGGTCTTGAAAGGGCCTTGGTTATGCAAAGCATCAACCATCAATAGCCTAAGCTACCCTTACATCAAACCCCATTTGTGGTTTGTCACCGAAATAAGCCAATCAAACTTAAGGAACTTACATCAACGGGTATTACTCTAATTATGTACCTTAGATTAGCTTTGTACCACTTGAAAACTCAATAAAGAAGTCAGTTCTTTCTTCTTTATGTTTCTCTTATGATCGCCTTGAAATTTTCGACTATGATCGCCTTAGGACTAGGAAAAGTCACATGGCATCCTGCTGCCTTGAACAGGACCCACCCCTCTCCAAAAAGGGTTCGGTTTATAAGGGTAGAGTTACCTACCAGACTAAGGTTACAAAGTCATGGCCCTGGTTGCCCGTCGCTTCCTCAAGACCAGGACAGCCAAATGGCCCTCCTACTGCCTTGGCTAGTACCCAATCCCGCCAAAAAGGGTTTTGTTCATAAAGGTATAGTTTCCTACCATACCAAGGTTGCGAAGTCGTGACCTTGGCTGCCCTTCACTTCCTCAAGACTAGGACAACCAAATGGCCCTCCTGGTACCTTGGCCAGTACCTAATCCCACCAGGAAGGACCTGGTACCTAAATGGCCTAGTTGCCTACTAGGGTCTCTTTGTTAGGATTATGCTCAATAGCAAGAGTATAATGTTGTAATTAACAATCTTTTTCATATTAATAAAGTGATTTTTGGTTTAACAAATCGTATAGCATTTATAGTTTGTATTATAATTGTCAAAGTAAATAATCATAAGGTCTAAAGACTATGGGAAAAGAAGAATTGTTCGTACATCTGGATATGTATGTGGTAGACACAATTCTTTAGTTAGTCTTGAATATTGTTCACAACTTAAGTTAAAGGTTGGGCACCTTTATCTTGTTAAAGTTGTAGAATTCTTTTGCTAGCATTTGAGTGGGATCAAATGAGATATGATGAGTCTAAAATCATCGGAGTGTCTTCGAGCAAAAGGATCTAGTGCACTGGGTGCATTGAACTGGATCACAATGAAAAGCTTTATCTAGAACCGTCAATAGATAATAGTCTTTTCATTATCAGGACAATCGGAGAGTCTATCTTAATCCTGAGATAAATGATGGACTTATGGTTGCAAGTGATATCATTTGAGTTATCAATGAGTACGATTATATCGCATAGTCTATCCTCGATAGTTTGGTGATATTCATTTGTTAATCGATAGAGGACTTCATTTATAGATATGGACATCGTGGCTCCATTTAATTAAATGAGAGTATAATATCATCATATGGATGTTTTGAGGTAATTGGATATTAAATCTCAACGTTGAGTTTTCGATAGTGTCTATTGAAAACATGGCTTCTGGACAAGTCAAAATATCCAAGTTCAAAACGTGGTCATATGAGTAAATATGGTAACTTGGAGAGTTATAGGCGGTCTATGAACTCTTGGCGATTACTGATATTAATCACGAGGATACACTATCTCCAATATGATTGTCTAGGGTATGAATGAGGAGCATCTTCCTTTTCTATCTTTATTTAAGAGTTCAGTTTTAGCTCTTTAGTGGAATGAGTTAAAATTAATGGATCGGACCTAAGTGAATCATTTGTTGATTGTGATTAGGTTATGTCTATTGAAGCTTAAATTTAGATGGCCCGCCAAGATCCCCAATCCACACGGACTTGTATGGATCACTTGATATATTCTACCGGACCAATTTAAGGGTCCATCTAGAATTGCATTTAATATATTAAGAATATAATTTGCACATTATTTAAGTAATGGGCTGCTCAATTATATTAATATATTAATGAAAGACATGTGGGCTTGTTTCTTTTAGTAAGAATGGGTCTGGTTCACATGTGGGCTTTTTTTTTTTTTTAAAGTCCAATGGATTAAATGAAATAGGAAAATAATATTAGACCCATCTTATATATAAGTGGGGCGGCTAGGTTAAGGTTTTGACCTAAAAATATTATTTTGTTTCATTTGTTTTAATTAAATAAGAATTAATTGATTTATTGATTAATTGTTTAATTAAAGAAACAAATCTTTCCTAAAAGTAAAAGACTTGTTTGATAAGTAAATAAATAAATTAGTATTATTTATTTAATCAAATAAGGAGTCTTTTTTTTTTTTTTAGTCAAATAAAAGAATAAAAAATAAAAGAGTTGGATTAGGGTTTGAAGTCTATAAAGTTTAAAAGAATTAGGGTTGAATTTTAGTCACCCTATATAAGTGACATGATGAAATTCGGCCAACCCTAATTAGACACTACATAGAATTCGGCAACCCTAAAGGAAAAAGAAGAAAAATTCGGCCAACCTATATATATGTTCTTATAGGGTTCGGCCACATCAATTAATTGGTGCATGAGTTTTTATTTTTTTTCTTCTTCTTCTTAATTCTAAGAGAGTTTTTATTCTAGAGAGACAAAAAAAGGAGTGAAAAATTATTCTTTGATAGTATACAATTGCTTAAACATCAATAAGCTTGTGTATACGATATCGATCTAGGTTCACGCGAGTTTCGATCATAAGATTGTGAACTCAAAAGTGACCGGAATAATTTTGACATTCTTTTGATTGTTTTGTGACTAACAAAGAAAAGAAAGTATTTGTTTGGTCCATTCACAGGTTTGCAATTCAAAGGAATGGGAGACCACGCTCCTAGGTGATCCACGTTCGTGCTCGGATTGAAGGTCTTGCGGATTACCATCGACGTAAGTCAATCGGATCATGCGACAAGAGGTAATTTACTTTTGTATATATATATGCATGTTTATTGATTAAAAGGGTTTAAGGTTCATAAAGGAAAAATTTTAAAAGTCACTAAATCGTCTTTAGTATCGCTTCCGCTGCTTGTAACACTTTTATTTGTTTATTTTTCCCTACACTCTTTTCGCTTAAGTACCAAGATCCTAAAAACAGGGATGCTAGGTATCGTGACTCGCCTATATTATCGACTAAGTACCAAGATTCCAAAAAACAGGAATGCTAAGTACCGTGACTCACCTATATTATTGACTAAATACCAGGATTCCATATACATGGAGATGCCAAGTACCTTAAACTCATTTAATACATATTTATACAAGTGTATATCTCGTCTAAGTACCGGGGTTCCAGAAAATAAGAATACCTAGTATCCGGACTCCTTTTAAATGTGTTTTCGCTTGAAGGATCGGGATCCCTCGTATGAGAATACCCAAATACCTTGGTTCGCCTAACAGAAGACCTGGTGCTAAAATGGTCTTAGATGCCTACCAGGATCAGTTCGCCTTGGGGCTAGGATTTCTTATGCAAGATTACCTGGTACCCCAATCCGTGTTGTGGGAATTAAGAAGTAATCTTAACAGACTACCCGGATTTGTTCATATTCAAGATCTCCTATGCAGGAAGTACCTAGTACTTTGAATTACAAATATCCTAATCTTAGGTGTCAATCAACTTTGGTCACCTACAAAGATCAACCTTTTTTATTAGAGTCAGACGATACTCGATGTAAATTACTTGCAAAATTTCTATCAAATCTTTCAAATGGACTACCTGCCAGGATACTCCTGACAAGTATCCATGTACCAAGACTTAGACACCATCAAACATCTCAAGTGTGTTCTATCCGGATTACGAGACAAGCATGCAAGCGCCAAGTACCATCAGCATTCCAAGTAAGTTTTGTCTAATTTATGAACAAGTATCTAGATACCAAATGCTGCCAACATTCCAAGCATGCAAGCATAAAGTCGAACTAGGATCAAGTGCAAACAAGTAAGATAGTGTACTTGCGAAAAAGAGAAAGCTTTCTATTAATCAAACAAGGTGCCAAATCCCCGTTTATGGGCTACAAAAATATATGTAAAAAAAAATGAATGAATAGCAAGCAAATCATGCGTCCTCTGCATCTTTCTTCCCTCCTGCCTCCTGGCCTGGTCCTACAGCATATGTACCCTGGACCTCCTTAGTCTCAGCAACCCCTGGATCAGCCAGGGTCTCTCTTGTTCCTGGTTTCTTTAGTTTAGCAGAAACCTCCTTCTCCTTTATTGGCTAGGTATCAGACCAAGCCTGGTTCCCTACTTCCATCCTTTGAGTATCTTGGTGGGTTAGAGGATCAGGATGCACCCCTCTATTTGCTCTAGCTGAATTAGTAGAAGCAGGCAGATCAAGTTCCTGGGGCAAGGAAGGATCTAGGATAGAAGCTGCTTAAACAGGGCCCTCTGGGACCGGGATAGCATCTGAAAGCTGGGCCACCTTGGCCATAATCTACTCCTGATTCCACCAAAAAGTAGCCTGCAGCACTGGTATTTGAATAAGGAATGTGAGTCCCTCCAAAATATATTAGCTAGCCTATCTTTTTCATCTGTGTTAAACCTGCAATAGAAATTGGTTACAGAATTCGCCTTTGACTACACATGTGAATCGCTTTCAAAATCTTTATCCTTTCTTCTCGCATTAATCCGGTTGTACATGTCGATCTGTGTAAATCCAAATTTAAAGTAATCTCTTTTCTGGTTAACCAAGTATTCATATGTCAAACAAGGTCTTATGCAGGAGTTTCCCATCTCATCAATTTGGGATAAGTCTTTAGTGTCAATGATTCTGTGTGAAACGTTGCTAATTTGTGGCAATGATTTTCAACGAATGCCCTTACGCTGTACTTGTCAGTATCACGGTCTAAGATAACGGAGAAACGAGCTTTGCAACCCATTCTTGTCTGCAACCGTGACTTGCATTTCAAATTAGTATTGCACATGTATTTCTTATCCCGAAAACCTTATTCTCTGCTGGTTATTCTACCTTTACTTTCATGGATTTTGTTGGACAATCTTACACCGAACCTAACTGCCCTAGAATAACTATAATAAAATACACCTGCATCTTCAACCAAATCAAATTTCTTTTCAATGACATCTTGGTAACTCAAATTTCTTTTAAAGTTCCAACCAAAGACGTATAAGGCATAGAATCAACAACAGAAGAGTCCATATCTGGGGACACTTCAAATTTATTTAATTCATCATTGGTATCAACCAAACTTTCACCTCCATGCATTTCCATTACTACACAGATAAAAACAAATAAAAAATGACCAACAACATGTGAACCAAAAATTGCAATACGTACGTAACGATTATCTTATAATAACTGTAAACAAATTAAAGTAAGATCAATCATATGATTATATGTCCAACTCGATAATTATAATAGTTTCGAATGTATTTGTATCTAATGATTATGTTTTCTATTTGTTTTCCATTTGTTTTCCATTAAAGTATAGTAATCGCAACAATAGGTATCAAAGTAACGTGATGTTATTTTCCATTTACACCTAAAAACTATAGAATGACGAATACAAACAGTGAATACCCTAATTAAAAACGAAATTTGGAGACACACCTGATGAAGTAGCGAACAACTTTAAGGAAGAACTGAAGCAATGAAGAACTTTGTGGATTCTAGATATATGAAGAACTGAAGCAGCGAAGAAATTTGTGGATTCTAGATATATGAAGAATTGAAGAACTTTAAGGCTGAAGAGAAATATAGAGGAACAAGAGAAGAAGAACGGCAAGAGATTAGATGTTTATGGCTGGAAGCGAAAAGAAGAACAATTTATACCAAGACAAGAAGAACAACGATAACTAGTGAGAGGAGTGAAACTTTAAGGCTGGAAGAGAAATATAGAGGAACAAGAGAAGAAGAACGGCAAGAAATTAGATGTTTATGGCTGGAAGCGAAAAGAAGAACAATTTATACCAAGACAAGAAGAACAACGATAACTAGTGAGAGGAGTGAAACTTTAAGGCTGGAAGAGAAATATAGAGGAAGAAGAGAAGAAAAATGGTAAGAGATTAGATGTTTATGGCTGGGAAGAGAAAAGAATAACAACTTATAACAAGAAAAGAAGAACAAACGGTAACTATTGAGATTCTTGAAGAACAAACGATCAAGTAATTTAGTGAGTGAGAAATGACTTGCTTAATAGGTCATTTTTTGATTCTTATGCATTCATTAAGAGAATAAGTCATGACCATTTGATGTTTATCTTGAAACAATCAATGGTTGAGATTAGAATGAGGTGGACTACTTTTTAAAATTGTATGGTGTTATGTTGCACTCAAGAATGGGCCATATATATATATATATATATAATTTCTAGTTATCCAATAAACGGATTTAGCATGTCTTTTAATTTTTATAATAATTAGTTTCTTAAGTTATAGTTTTAAATTATTTTTTAAAAAAAAAAAGGTTCGAACAGAGAGAACCAGAACCGGAACCGGTTCGAATCAGAATCGTGGTCACCACTAATTACGTGTCTTGAACTTTAAATAAATATACAAATATTTATAATTTAATTTAATATGACGCATGTCTTATTGAAAACTTTTTTGGAGTTGAAAACTATATTAATACCCAGAAAATTGAGAGTTTGTTTAGGAGACAAACTGTCGGTAGGAGGTAGGTTACTTGAAAACTAAGTTGGTTGAATTTTTCACCCAATGAAAACTTTTTGCTGGCATGAGACAAGTTCATTATTTTACTGGCACAAGCCAGGGATATGTTCTTTCCAAAAAAAAAACAGACACACACACAAAAACAAAAATTGACACCGAACTGTTTACTAAACTCAACACTATATGGACAATCCAGATTTCTAGTCTCACAACATCTCATCTTAAATCAGGTGATTTGCATCTATCCCTTCACGTTTGTGATAGGGGAGTTCGAATATCACCATATGAATTTTATAAGTATATATAGAGTTTTCTAGCCGATGTTTGATCAAAATTGGTTAGTACCAAGGGGGAATACATTTCAGTATCTGAAAGAACCCACAGACAGTCACATGGCTCAGATGAAATTAACCCCAAAGACAAGCAAGTGTAGGCCAACCAAGAAACTGAGATATCATTTCAAGCTTTTAAAGTACACTGTCGTAGTTGGATGGGAGGAAGAGTACCCTTCAAAGACAGACAAAAAACCATTTGGGTCATTCATTATTGGACAATGCTCTTAGGTGGATTTCTATTATAAAATACCTTTGCATGATTTACAGATTTGTGTGCAATGTTTAGGACTTATTACATAAGGCTTTACGGTGTCCTTACAATTGCTTAATGTAGATGTTAATTTGAATAAGTGGATTGATTTGTTACTGATAGACAATTTGATATGAAATTCTCAATTCAAGAAAGTTTTTTAATGTCAGAAGCTCTTATTTATATAAAAAAAGAAAAGAAAAGAGTGGTTGTTTGGTATCAACTTGAGAGTAGGGATGGGAATTTCCCCCACAGAGCCCCACCCCCATTTGGGGTTTTGGGGTGGGTGTAGGAGTGTGCAGGATCCGATCCAATCCAATCCAATATGATCCATTGGATTGGATTGGATCGGATCCAGAAAGGTTATTGGATCGGATCGGATCGGATCCAGAAAGGTTATTGGATCGGATCGGATCTTGGATTTCCGTTTAAAAATCTGTCGAATCCGTCAATCCGTCTAAAATATTAGGCCTTATTTTTATATTGAGTAATTTATTTTATCCACTACTTTCTAATATAAAGGCCCAACCAAAATATAATTTTTAATATTACTATTTTAAGTTTTCTTTCTCAATTTCTCTACGGACAACAATCCACCATCTTTTTTTCTTATATTCTTTTTCATTAACATCACAGCTTATTAAATTTACATTTAGAATTGATGTATAATATTTATAAACTTTTTGAATTATATAAAGTTTACAAGTTATGTCATGTATTTTTTTTTTTTTCTAATGTTAATTTTATTTGAATTAATTAGTAATGTTTGTATAATTTATTTGATTTTATTTATTTCAGATTATAACTTTTATGTTTTACGAATGACTTTATATTAATTCGATCCATCGGATCGGATCAGATCCCAATATAAAATTGGATCGGATTGGATTGTAATTTCTTCGATCCAATAGGATCGGATCGAATCTTGGATCATGGAAAATCCATTGAATCCGATCTGCCACACACCCCTAGGTGGAGGTGGGATAACCTCCCCCCCCATCCCCATTTTCCCATTTCGCCACTTCCTAAATAGGGGCCCCTCATTTCCCCCATATATTTTTAATTAAAATGACTTAGTTTTTTTTTTTTTTTGCCTTCTTATATTTTGAATTGATAGAAGACTTTAAATTTGTTTAGACTTTTATTTGTAATACACTAATACTATATTACTATAGTTATTTGTATTAATCTTGGATTAAATTAAATCAATTGTATATTTTGTTGATTATTGGATTGAATATTAAAATAGGGTGAAACAAAAATTTGGTCCAATCAAATTTCGAATTCTAAATTATAAAATTTGGATTTTAGATTGGAAAATTTTAAGATTAGAAATTGAGGAAATAGGGACGAGGGTTAGGGCAGGGGAACCTCCCCCCAAACACCCCCATCACTAGTTCCCCCAAATGGGTTTGGAGGCAGGGGCAGGGGCGGGGGTGGGGGGACCTTCCCCGCTCCACTGAGCCCTCACTCCCATACCTACTTGAGAGGAGCTTTTCTAATATATTTTAAAGAAAAAATTATGTCTAAGGAAAGCTCAAATTGTGTGCTTCTCTGAAAAGCTCTTCCGAGTTTTTTTTTTTTTTTTTTTCTTTAAATTATATATAAATATATATATTTATAATAATTTTCAAGTCCGCAGCCCCTCATTGTATTACTATCAGCATCTTTTACTGAAAGTCATAGTATTTAAATATTTTGATTTGGCTGCATACACTTATCAAAGTATCTTTTAAATCCAATTACTTTCATTAAAAGGTGATGATAACAATACAATGGTGGGATGCTGACTTGAAATTAATGTATATATATATTGTCTCAAATAGAAAAATATTTATTATAGTTCATAAATTCCGAAGATATGACATCCCATCTAAATACAAAATCTTTGTTTTATTTCCTAAACACTTGTAATTTCTAAAACCATCTACCAATTTAAAACTATTTTTTTCTATGACAACCAAACAACTTTAGGGACCGTCCTGCAAATGTTTTTCATTCACCGTTTTTCGAAAAGAAAAATGAAAATGAAAACAAAAACAATGTTTTTTATTTTAGTTTCGAAATTTAAAAACCCGTCTGGTAACATATACTGAAATCTGTATTTTAAAAATGAAAACGGAAAACACGCGTCTGGTAGGTTATCCGAAAACTATTAAAAATTGATATATCAATTTTTACATTTTTTTTAATATTATTACAATTATAAATGATTAAGTAATTAACCAATATAATTTTTGTATTGTTATTTATAAATTAAACACAACACATCACAAATTACTTATAAATAAGTATTATTTGAATAAATATATAAAAACAAAATTTAAAAAAAAAAAAATTAAAGAGAAAGGAAACTAGATCTGAGAAGAAGAAAGGAGGAAGATCAGAGAACAAGAAGAGGAAGAGAATCGGAGAAGAAGAAGGATTTGAGAAGAAGCATTGGAGAAGGAGAAGAGGATCGGAGAAGAAGAAGGAACAGGTCAGAAGAAGAAGAAGAAGATCGGAGAAGGAGAAGAAAAGAATCAAAGAAGAAGAAGAAGTGGCGTATCAGAAGAAGAAGAAGAAAATCGAAAGATGAGGAAATTGATGGGTCGATCTGCATTTAGAGGAGCAAATCGACGACGAAGAGTAGATCTTAAGAAGAAGAGATCGGCAGCAAGAAGACGAAGAAGATAGAGAGAAGGAGATGAGAAGATAAAAATAAAAATAAAAACGGAGAAGATCTGTTGAATGAAGAAGAAATAAGAGACGAAGAGATTCACGTTGAAGAGAAACAAGAAAAAAAAAATTATTGTTAATTTTTTTGAAAAAAAAAAAAAAAAGGAAAACCAAATATTTAGTGTTTTTTAAATATTTCATTGTTAACATTGATTTTGTTTTTCATTTTGTTTTTTATTTTTTAAAAATAAAATGAAAACAGTTAATAAACGGAAATTAGAAATCCTTTTTTGAAAACAAAACGAAAAATAGACTAAAAAACAGATGCAGGACGTGGCCTTACTTTTTCGTATTCCAGGAAAGCTTTACCAAAAAATTTACTCATAAAAACTATACTTTAAATGCCATCCCAAACACACCATAAAAATTCATTGCACTCACCTGGTAGAAAGTAGAGAAATAACTATCAAATTCACACTGATCACAGATTATGAATTAGAACACAGTGGATTGATAATTTCTTTTATAAATTAAAACCTAGTCAAAACCAATCAATCAATCACTTTTCATAATATAATCTCATATCTAACAAATCATCAGGATCTTCTAAACTCATCCCTCATTCATTTGTCAATCTGCTGCCTCATCTCTTACAAACCAAGTAATGCATTAAAATAAGAATCCTTAAGGACTTTCTGTTCTTTTCTTTTTTGAGTAGTAGAATCCTGAAGGACTTGGTATCCAGTATATACTGCCTAGATCTTTGTTATACCAAGTTTCATGTCAATGTGATGAGATATGTTAGAGAAGCTACCTTCACCTTTCAAAACCTTGTGGACAAACCCAAAGAATCTCAAAATCATTGCTGGTAAGCCTTCACCACAAGTATGAATATATAATGAACTGGCTAATTAGCTCAAGATGATCCTGCAAACATGTACATATATAGTTTTTAGTCCTACAAAACAATGCATGCACACATCCCCTATTTTTCATCCCGACATGAGGATGCACATTTTCTCTTCATCAAGAAAAAAGGGAGAACAAAAACAGCGGAAAGCACAAGAGAACATGTGGAATGCAGAGTCACACTTAAGATGACTGTCCCAATGGCCCAACAATAGACAATTTTAGGCCATCACTGAAGGGTGGACACAAAAAAATATGCAATTCCATGTCTCAACCCATACTTCTTGGACCAAGAAAGCAATAAAGTTTCGACTGACGCATCTGTAGTCGATCTTATCAAATCAGCAGCGCCACCAACCCAGTTTATTTTGGTGTATGTTTTTTAAACAGCAAACACACATGGATCTTAGTCAAACACAGAAACTGTGTATTCCGGTATTTATCTTATCAAATGATGAAAACCTATGAGGGAGAGTGTGGAAAACATGATTAGGGACTCGAGGGAAAAAGACACAATTTAACAATAACCAGAAGGCTTTTCTCAAAAAAAAAAAAAAAAAAAAAAAAAAAAAAAAAAAGCTAATTTATAAATCATTCAATATCGAATGGTGATGATAAATAAACTTACAGGTCAGCAATCGACAAGTGTCCAAAAGAATAACACAAGATAAAAATATAATTTGATCATCATTATAGGCATAGAAGAGCATTTTGAAAAGCCATCCACCACAAACAAATGGAGAAAAGGCCGGTAATGTGTTTAAAGTTAATGACCAAAATACAAACTCATCGCACATAATAATGAGGATGACCTGGTGGTGTTTCACCAACACCAGGTCGCACGTTAGGCTGCACACCTGGCTGGGTCATCGGCATAGAATATTGTGACATGGGCGAAGAACCAGCAGGTGTTGGTGCAGTGGCATAAGCAGGAACTGAAGATGCCTGGTATGATTGACTGGGAAAGTTGCCTGCAGCTGACACAAAGGGTGGTGTGCTCCCCTGTGCAGATGAATTCCAAGATGGCCCTTGTCCAGGAACTGCTGCAGCTGCATAATCACTCCTGGGGTACATCTGAGCAGCCTGATGATTCTGCCAATGAGTTGGAGCAGCAGACACAGCAGGGATCTGTTGTGCTGCAAGCAAACTTGGATCTTGTATTGTGTAATCCCTACTTTTGTCACTGTAAGCCTACAACAAGCAATAAAAAATAAAAATGATCTTATTTACAAAACAAATTTCGAAAAACCATATGATGAAATAAAATTAAAGAAAAAAGACATGGGGTTGATTAAGTTTCAAGAAGCATACTTTTTAGGGACCAAATCTTTTTTTGATCATGTACATATCCACTTTCTTCTAAGGATTGTCTATATTTTTTCCTCTTTTTTCTTTCTCATGAACATTAACTCAAAAACATATATTTATACCTTAACATTGAGATCAGTATGACGAGAGTATGATAGATGAAGCTTACAATAGCCACCATCATATATGCAATGTCCCTCTAGAGCTTCTTTTGCAACTGCTGCAGTCGCGACATCTGGAAAACAACAACCTAAGATTAGTACAACCTGCCAAAGGTTTCTGTACTGTTGGCAAACCATGGACATACTTAAAAAGTTTGGTCATGTAATCAAGATTGCATTATGAAATAAATAAATAAATAAATAACATGATATATCAATTCCCAATCATTAAGAAAGATGATGGAAGCAATGTAAGCAAGATGATGGAAGCGGAACCAGAAGGAAGAGTACATAAATCCTCAACCCAAAAGAAGGGTGCCATTCTGGTCCCCTTGAACAAAAAGAGAATCTGCTTTAACTTTTCTAACATGGTGAGCTTTACCAATACTCAATTTAATAAACAAACAAACTATACAGCTAACTTTACATTGTTAACGAAATATTTCAAAAACTTAATGCTTCATCTCTTACTCTCTCTGCAAAGCACAGAAACAAAGATGCCATCACGAGTAAAATCAGTGTATATTTTACCTTCCCAAATCTTAGCTTATTGCCAAAGTCAACAAGTGAATAATCAACGAGGAATGATATGCCATGTGGCATGAAAAACGTATTTGATTGGTTACAATATGGCATGATATCACTGGTTAGGGTGTATGCACGATTTCTCTAGCTACAGATGGAACAGCTTATGAAAGAAGTCCCTGGTAACTCAGGCCACGTTTCATGCATAGCGTACGATTCAATGGGATTGGATAATGATTGGGATTAGATTGGACTCGACTTACAATAGGGATAATAAATATTAACATATCAAATATTGGACTAAATCCAAATTACCATATACACAAACACTTATACGCAAACAAAATAAAACCAGACCCAATCCTTAGTGTTGAGTAAGGACCACCACCAATGAAAATAGTCGTCAACGAAACACTACCTAATACAATTCCTACCACTGTACTAAGCTTCTACCGATCTTTTCACGTTCCAACCACTGTTAATCAACATGAATGATTTGAATCTAGCTTCCTTTTAGATAGATTTATTTTAAGGGAATCAACAACATCTAGTTCATTGTTTCACTTCCGGTATTCAAGAATCACTGGATTTGCTTTCTAGTATTTTCAAGAATCAATGGATTCAATAGATCTATCTCCACTCTTATTTATCATTTTTGTTGTGATGCCTACCATTTTGGTATTGTTTTTTAAAATGTAAAGCTGTGGTTTGTTTCGAAAACCTATTTTGAAAACAATGGAAACAATAAATTGTTGTTTTCAACTTTAGATATAAATTTAAATAAAATTAAAAAAACATTGTTTTCCATTCTCAAAAACAACTATTTGAAAACACGCAAACAAACAACTGAACAGCTTTTTTTTTGTTTTTGAAAACAAAATTATTTTTTTTTGTTACTACAACTGTACTAGACAATGTTGAGAAAGTCATCTAATTCTAATTGAAAAATAATTCTTGATGCTCGAAAACCAAATCGTAAAACACTAAAGAGCAAAATAATCAAGATTTCAAGCAACTCCTTGCATGCAAGAAACATATGAATGACAATTCTGAACAAGACTTGAGATTTGAGAGAAAAAAAAAAATGGATAAGGATATACACAAAGCAAATCCAAAAGGGTGTCGATATTGACACCCATAAAACTTATTAGTGCACCCATATTTTATTACAAAAATTAATTACAAAAATATCTCAATAAAAATTTACCAACATGGACAAATTAATTTAATTAAAAATAAACAATATTGTATAAACTCATTAATTACACATTTACACCCATATCTTCAACTATATTTCTTTATTAAAAAAGACTTACCTTTCAAAAAAAACAAAAAAAACAAAACAAAACTTATAATAAACCCTAATTAAACTCTAATTTTATTTCAAGTCAAACTTTCTCATTATCATATTGTTTTTGTCTTTTTTTTTTTATGAATAGTTATGAACTCTATCAATAAACAAAATATTTTTTTTTTAACGATAGCTATAGATATCAACAATTTTTTTTTTTTTTAAGATAGCTAAATAAGAGAATTCTAGATTGAAAATCTCTTTACCCCATATACGGTTCCACATATTCCCTTCTATACAAATCCTACATTCGAGATATTTCCAAAATTAAATTGGACCATCATTAAAAGAGGATTTGATTCCAAAAATAATAAGTTTTTTTTTTTTTTTATTTATTTGGGTGTGATAATAATTTAAGAGTATTTATAAATAATATGTATTAAAATGAAAATATTTATTTCAATGAGGGTACTATTGGCATTAAGATGGGTGCTTATAGTAATATTTATTTTTTAAATTTTAGATATGGGTGTACTAATAAGTTTTATGGATGTCAATATCCGTACCCAATCCAAAATCATAAAACACTAAATAAATAAATGACACTTATGCTCTTAGAAAAGTGACAAACCAGGATACTGAATCAGAGCCTGTGTTCCACCATTTTTCTCAAATATAGCAATTTTCTGGACAGTTCCAAATGCAGAGAACACCTATAACAAGCAAACAATTAGCCTGTAAGAAATAAATTTATGACATAACACGTAAATATATAGCTTGTAAGAAATAAATCTAGAAATATATCTAGGAATAAATCAATAATACTGTTAAGGAAAACATGAATACAACTCCTCACCGTGTGAAGAACATCAACTGTGACAGCATACTGCATATTCTCAATTGAAGCAAGGAGCACATTACTCTCAGGTTCTTTTTTTTTTCCATCAGGACCAACAGTAGGCTGGAGAAAAAAATTTGTTAGGGCATGCTAGTTTCAAGAAAATAGACCAAATGATATAAAATTAAGAAGGTACCTGCATAACACCTTCAATTGCAGTAGGATTCACAGGAAGGTATGGATTTGTATAGTCCCTGCAGTTTAAGCAGAATAAATCCACATGCATCACTCACATGTTATGGTATAAAAAATAAAATAAAAAAGAATATACTGACAAGTGACACCGTAAGTAATGATGGGCACATGAAAATGCAAGGAGAGGAATTACAGTGGCATGAAAAAAATTTCTGCTGGGTAAAAGAAGGTTCAAAAGATACAAGCAGATTGCAGTTAAAGCTACATCAACATCCAGTTGTCTTGATAAAGTTGTCAACAGTATACTTGATATTTTCAGAGGTACACAATAACAAATACCATATCAAACTTATGGTCAACGCACAAAATGCCATAATACAGCAACCTGGACAATGCTGCCACTGAACAAAGGTTTGTAGGTTTTCAACGAGACAAAATTCAAGTGACCTTAAAATTAATAATATTTCACAAACTTCCATAAAGACATAATTTCACATGATTAACAAATTCCCATAAAGTTTAATTTCAATTGATTAAAAACAAAAAACAAATTTTAAAACATAAAATTCATGCCTACTGATACATTACAATTTCTTTTTCTTCCTTCTTTATATATATATAGATACAATACAAGTTTTATCACTAAATGATAAATTGATATGAGAGTGTGGAGAACCGAGGTCCAAATCTATTACTATATCTTTTCTTGTTAACTAAAATAACGCTACTCTTTCCCAATAATCTCATATTATTAGTCAGCGAAATTTCCAACATGTGTCTCAAAATAACAATTTCCTCCGGCAATAAATTTTAAGAATTTCTTGCAATAAAATATGACAATTTCCCAGCTAACAGATTGTCGGAACCATTTTCTTATGTCACTCAATTTAGAATACTCAGAAGCATATCATGTTTAAACGTTAGGGAAACACTAAGAAAAATAATAATAATAAATGAGCATGTATAAAATTAAGATGTTTGCATATCAAAAAGACTTAGGGCTCATTTGGCACACCGTATTGGATTGTATTAGACTGTATTATCATTAATACAAACCCGTGTTTGGTGATGCACTGTATTATATCGTATTAGATTATTCCTATATGATTTTATTGTATTTTATTATATTATAAAAATATAATAATTAAAAAAATACTTAATAATTAATTTTAAATATCCTTACCAAGAATAAATCAATAAATATTTTTATATAAAAAATCAATAAATATTTATTTTAATTGAAACAAAAAATTTAAATAAAATTCTCCTATGTATTTTGAAATTATAAAAAAAATATATTAACATAACACATTTTATTAATATTCCATATTCATTGAAAAATAAAAAAGAGAAAAGAAAAGTGTTTTTTCTAATACAATATAACCTAATAACTTCAAATATAATATATTAATTAATACAGTGTTTGCTGTATTAGGCAATTAAAATGTATTAAAATAATACAATACAATGTTTGGCGCAAACACTATATTGTATTATTTTAATACATTTTAATTGCCTAATACAATACAACATGGCCAAACAAACGAGGCCTTAAGAAAGAATTAAAACAACCGCAATGTTTTCATAGATAATACTATATTTAAAATACCAAAAATAAAATACAAGATTCTAGTGAATGAAACTTTTTGCATAATAAAAGCACTTGCGACATATAATATGATTGCATAACAAATATAAAGAAAATCACACTACATGAAATTTGCAAATGTATTAAACTACGCTTAAAAGATTTAAGAAATTACTAAGCGGTCATGACAACACATCTACGTTCTGGCTACCAGGCTTCACTAAGACCCTAGACGACAAAAAGCACACAGATCAATTATCAAGACTTTAAATGCCAAAAATAAACAACAAACAAGAGTAGTTTTAAAAAGTCAACAAATGAACATGATCAGATACAAAAGAATAATAAATGTCAGATTGTTAACCTCCATAATCTTCCATTACCTGCTCCTATGAGACTGAAACTTTATATTCAGATCAGTGTGCGCAGAGTACGAAATACGCAAGTGGCAGGAACCAACATGTGCTGGAAGCAAGTACCTGAAGTAAAAAAATCATAACACAACATATTCAAAACACTGGTTCTGCTAATTCCAATTCTAAGTACATTCTAAAATGAAAATGTAAAACTAGTTCATGCCTGGGAATACTTCTTCCATCCAAAGCATTCCTCGCTGAAGATGCAGTATCAGCATCAGTAAATTGGATTAATGCCTGTCAAGATATGTCATAGTATTAAAATTTGAACAGAAAAATAAATGCAAATACCAGAAGGTAATTTAAGATGTCTCACCTGGAAACCAGCAGCCTTTTCAAAAGTGGCAATTTTGTGGACAAAACCAAAAGCAGAAAATACCTGAAACAAATTTTAAATAAATAAGATCACATCCTGAAAGATATAAAAGAACAACAAGGACACTATACCACTAGGACCATCCCAAATATTGACGCAGGGACACGAAAATAAAATTCCAAATGGATAAGATATAAGTGCAGAATGACACCTGTACATATATGCGTCAAGATAGACCTTAGAAAGGAGTATGACGGATATGATAAAATTTCCAAACTGTCTCCAACAAAAGAATCTAAATAAGAGGCATAATAATATGTGATTCAATTGATTTAAGTCAAAATTGACATAATTCAATTAAGGTGTAAATTAAGAAAAGAAGAAAGCTAATTCTGTTTGGATGCTAAAACTTGACCGATATAATGTGGAATGCTATTAACTCCAGTAACAAGAAGAATAAACTGTGAAGGACATGAAAACTTTAATTCACATTTTATTTACTCATTAGAGATTATTCCACCAGTACACCAAGTATAATTATTGTATATGCAATTATGCACACAATCTGCAGAAAATCTCTCCTAATGCAATAAACAAAGCACACAGTCCTGCTTAAGATTAGGCCACAAAACAATGTAATTTCCAAAAACTGGATAAGAAAATGCCCACAGAATAATAGATACAGATACATATAAATACAGTGAGCGAATGTAATCAATGATAAGTACATCTTGCAGCAAACTCAATGGCATATGAGTATATGACACACACACACAAAAGGCGACACAGCTTTCACCATCTTTCAACTCCACTTGTGACTATGTACCTAATGTATCCAACTATCCCCATTAATTTGCTTAAATGATTTATCATTCCTTTTCAACTCTCGTAAATACAGTATTTGATGTTTCCTAAATAGAAGACCAATTTCAGTGCAAGAACTGCATAATGAGGCGCAATAAACCAATTTGCATATTCAAAATTGGAATAGCAAATATTTTCTACACTCATACTAGGTCATTAAAGAATGTTTCATAATGCTCATAAAAAGGACTGGAATGTTAACTACGTTTCAAATCGATGTATTAACAGCTTATATGAGTTTTAAATAGAAAGGTTCAACCATTTGCTAAATTTTTTACAACTGGTTATGCTCTCAATATCTTCAATCGACACTATTTTTTTTTTGTACTCTTAACACATTTTTTGTTATGCTTAAACCATTAGCATAGAGGCTGACTCCGTGAAGTAAAAGAACCAAATGATATCAATGCCTTTACCTAAGAAAAACTTACCATAATGTTTTAAAATTATATATGCTCTATTACTCTACGAAAGCCATAAAAATCTTACCAGGCATTTCCTGCACTATCAAACATAGATCATGAAGATAATACATGGGCTGTAACATCTAATAGGGTTCAACCAAAATGTGATAACTTCCAAATATTATGCACTTACCAAATGAATAACATCAATGCTCACATCGCCGGCTTCTACACCTTCGATAGTTACCAGCAAGACATTTCCAGGAACATCTCCCGGACTCTTGTTGTTGACAATTTCATGTCGATTTGAATATTGAATATACACAGTTTTACCACGAACCTGTGCAGGTTCTGATGATGAAGCATAATACGAAACCATTGAAATCGCTTGATTTAAGTCTGCCTGCAAAAAGATTAATACTTTTAACAGCTTATGAAGAAAATTAAAACAATCCTATAAATTAAGCAGGTGAGTAAAGAACATGCACAAGTCGCAGTCCATCTCAATTTGAAATAAAATACAACCTCAATAAAATTCAACAACGCCTCAATCTGATGCAAGTTGGGTTTGACTATAATACTTTTCCTCCACACCACCTAATATGGAGCTACGTTATTTGTTTCTTACAACTAAGATAGAACCACTATTCCATTATGGAACATCACATGTAGATGTTGGATTTGAACAGAAACATCTACATGACTACATCAACCTACCCTTAACCTATTCTCAACAGATGAAACCTCTACCTTATCATGTGTTCTCACACTTCCACCTTAATATCCTCATTCAGGCTCAATGCATTTTTCAAGAAAAATGTTTCGCAACTGCCACTGCCAATATCTCAACCTCTAACTAAATCTAGTATAAATTAAGTACTCTTTGTGTTAATTGCTTACGTCAACTTTCAAACATAGCGTTCATGTGTCCAAAATACACTATACCATCAAATCAACTATATTCTACAATAGAAAAGCAAAATACAGACCTAGCTATCAAATTTTGTTCAATTTTAACCGTTAAAAAGAGTTAAATTTAACAATAAAAACCTAAGAATCCAGTAATTACATAATTCATAAACTAAAGCCAACGACGCAATCAAACCCTAATAATTCGCTGTAAAAATAATTGAAACGACTAATAGTATCGAAATCACAAAACAGAATAAAACCAGGGCACTCACGAATTCGACGAAGGCCTGGTTGCGATTGGCGCCGACATTGCACTTGGTGTTGACGATCTTGCCGAAGGGTTTGCAGAGCTCGACGAGCTCTTCCTCCGCACACTCCCACGGCAGATTGCGAAGGTGGAGCACCTTCGACGGAGTTTGCGTGTACCGGAACTGAGGCTGGCTCGAGCTTGACATCTAGGGGGGTTGTCGATTATTTTTCAGGGGGGTTGGATTTTGGACCGTGTTTGGTTGTCTAGAAAGTTCGCGAATTTTCACGGGAAAATTTTTCGTGGATTTCTTTCGATTGCGTTGTTTTGTTTGTTGAAGATGTGACGTGCTTTGATTTTTATTTTTATCGAGCTTAGCATGTTTGTTTGCGTTGTGTTGCAAAATTACGCTATTCTCCTTCGATGGATATGCAGAGTTGCACTGTAGTAGTAGTACCAAACTGCTCAAGGTCATTATGGGCATCAAATAAAGTTGGGTCATACTATCGAGATATCAAATGGGCCGGAGCTGCCTTAACCCGGCCCTCAAATTAAGAGCCCAGCCTGTGTCCAGTACCTGTGATCGGGTGGGTAAGGCTTAACTTTTGAGATCCAGCCAAGCCATCAAATTAAGGGCCTGGCCGGTATCCAATACCCGTGATCGGGTGGGTAAGGTTTAACTATGGCTTTTAACTCTTAAGACTGAAAAATCAATAAGTTTATATACGAAAAAGGTTAAAATCTGTCGATCCATTGGCAGATCTCTTTGAGTTTATGGAAAAAAGAAATAATTTAGTTTATTTTATTTTATTAGAAAAAATTAGATCCGACAAAATTACACCCCACCCACTAATTCGATTTAAACCCACTCGTTAAAAACGGTTGATGGGTATAGTTTTATTGGGTCGGGTCATTAATGGGTCAGGTTATTAAAACCCAAAAAATAATGGCTCGGGTTTAGGTTTATCTTTCAAAACACATTAAAACCAATGACCCAATAAACGTTTTTCATTCGCTATTTTTTGAAAATAAAAACAGTATTTTTTGTTTCAATTTCGAAATCCGAAAACACGACTGGTAGCATATGATAAAAGCTGAATTCTGAAAATGAAAACGGAAAAAACGCGCCTGGTAGGTTAACCGAAAAAATCAAAATTTAAGAATATCATTTTTACATTTTATTTCATATTATAACAATTATAAAATAAATTGGTTAAATAATTAATCAATATAATTTTTTTATTCAAATTTAACAATAAAATATATAAAAATAATTGAAAAAAGAAAGAAAAAGAAGACAGCCCTCCAATAATAGAGGAAGAAGACAGCCAGATCGGTTGAGGAGAAAGAAGAAGAAGAAGATCGCCAACAATGGAGGAAGAAGATAACCAGATCAGCTTAGGAGGAGGAGGAAGAAAAAGAGGAGCAGATCAACGACAAAGAAGAGTAGATCATCAGTGAAGAAGAAGTGAAGATCGAAGGGCCGATCAGTGGTGAAGAAGAATATATAGATGGTGAAGAAGAAGAGCAGATCTGTGGGCCTCCGACATTGAAGCCAAATCGGTGTCACCGAAGAAGAAGAAGAAGAAGAAGAAGAAGAAAAAGAAAAAGTCTAGAAGAAGAAGAACAACAATGACAGGAAGATGTGAAGAAGAAATATAAAAAATGAAATAAAAAATCACATAAAAAAAGAGTGAAAAACAAAAACAAAAACAAAGAAAACATGTATTTGTTGTTTTTCAAAATTTGCATTTTAACACCGGTTTTGTTTTCCATTTTATTTTTGTTTTTTGAAAATAAAATGAAAAACGGTTAACAAATGCGAATTCAAAATCGTTTTTGCAAACAAAAACAAAAACAGGCTGAAAAATAGCTACAGGACAGGCCATTAATAATTACAAAAAGCCTTTCCTACAATTAGATATGTCGAAGAAAAAATAAAATAATAACAAATAAGGGTTTTATTGAAAAGTAACCCATTGAGAGGGGCAACTCACAACCTAACCCAAATCTAAAAATCTTTCAAAAGTAACTCATTTTTCATGGACAAATACCATATTACCCTCACTTAAACATTTTCTCTTTACTTTATTTCCCTATTTACCATGTTTTAGAGCTTCAGGCTAATTCTTGGTGGCTCTCTGCCTCATCGTTATGTGCTTCTTTGGTTGGCAATGAATGCAAGTCTTTTCATTTTTCTCGATTCTTTCTTTTTCCTTTTGGTGTGGCATGCGTGCTTTTTTTTGTTTGGGGTTGTTTTCCCCCTAGTTTTTTTGTGTTTTATTGCTTTTTGTCACTCTTTTTTTTTTCTTTTATCTTATATATATATATATATATATATATATATGTATATATAGATACTACCTAGAGGTTTTTCAGCATACGATCGCTTGTGATGCTATTTCCTCTTACGTCAGTCCAATTTTTTTTTTTTAAAAATACCACTCTTTCTCTTTATCGTTTACAATTTCGAACTCCTCCATCATCATCACAAATCTATATCCATTCTTCACCAAGAAAAGGGGATTCTTGTTTCAAAGCTTCAAATGTGAGTTTATTTTTTATTTTTTTATTTTCACCACAAAATGGCGGTTAATCTCCTATTTATTTTGGTCAAAATACTTACATTTAGAGCTAAAAACATGGGTTTTGATTGAATTTGATTATTTTGTGGTTGATCTACCATTATTGCTTTTGATATACAAACTTTAGGTTTTTTTTTTTCGAAAATCTTGACAGCCCGGGTTTCTCAACGGCATTAGGGAATTGCAACTGTGTTTGGAATTCACAATGACATTTGGATTTTGCAACTGAATTTGGAATTCGCAACTATGCATTGAAGTGAAATATACACGTTTTATCATATTGACGTTGATAGCTGTTATTTTTTTATGTTAAGTAATTTACCATGTTCCTATCTTTGTTTGATATGTGAGACATTGGTTATGTAGTGTTCAAATGTTACAATCAGGTGTTTTAGACAATAACATGATTTGAAGAATTTCATGTTGCGTTTGTAGAGTTAACCGAAACATTGTCTATGTTGTTATTGTGGTTTTAGTTTTTGTCTATACTGTTATTTTGGATGCATATTATGTTTCCAAGTACTGCTAAGGGATGTAATTTCCAAGAACTAAATAGCGTTTAGAATTCCTAACAGCATTAGGAAAGCATTGGAATCATGTTAAAGTATTTTTTCGGGAATCCTATTACTACTTCGTAAATTTTTTGACAACACAATAATAATAATAATTTGCAAAAAAAAAGAAATAGAACTTCATAAATTGCACATTACACCACGGTCAAATGTTAACTATTCCACAGTTTTGTTACAGTATTTGACTTCCCCGTTTAATATGGAATAAAAAAAAATTAAATAAAAAAACTACTGCCATTGTGATCTTCATTGTCCTTGCGCGGCACCTATGGGTAAGGACTACACTCTAGACCTAAAACCTTCATTAAAAAATCAACCTCCTCCCATTTAACGAAAGTGTACTTATATATAACATAACAAATTAAAATGAGTAGATATAAGTAAAAGACATTGAAAATATTTTTCAATTGATGTCTTTCTAATCAAGTAAATAATTAACACCACATTTAAATTTCAAAAAGTTAAGATTTCCAAACTGAGTTATGAATTTTCACTACAGCTGAGAATTTCAAACATAGTTAGGAATTCTTATCGCAGTTGAGAATTGCAAACACATTTATGAATTCTCTCCGCAGTTATGACAAATATGTTGAGCCAAATTTTGAGGTTGAACTATCTGCTTCATTTGCTAATGGATTTTTCTTGGATATATAGCTTCAACATTAGGGATGGCAATTTCTACTGAGTAAGTCTTCTCTTCATCTTCTTTCCAGTATATATATAACAAGCTGCTATGATTGGTAGATCTTTCTTAGTGTGTGTTCTCATGGCTCATGGTATGGGTTCTCATGGCTCATACATTTTGGATGGCAGGCCAAAGGATTGCCACCAAACATCTTGACAATGAAAATGTTCATATGAATGCGTGATAGTAACACCTTTGCTTCTGCTAGGTCAAGACCCAACTTCATGTTTCCACACATATACATAAGAATCCTCACTAATAGAGATCACATATTTTCCATTCGCTGTAATAGAGGTAGAGATTTGGCTATTCTTGTTACGAAACCCTGTAAGAGTAAAAATGTGCAACATTTATATTCCAAAAAGAAACTTGTTCTTAGAATCTAGCAGAACAACAGCATGTGTATGCGTTTTTATTACATAACTTTTAACTCCATTAGTGTCTTTGAAGAAGTAGTCAAACAACACACAAAACTTCCACGTATAAGAGCAGGTTACCAACTGAACTGCAAACATTCCTCATTTAAAAACTTTCAGGGATTTGTTAACACTATTTTAACACTTCAATATCAAAATCCTCAACTAAGGTGAGCATGAAAATGGAATCACTCTGGCCTAGGTTTCAGACATAAAGCACAGATTCTATAATTGATATTCTAAAAGACTAAAAGTGCATGGGTACACTACAAATAAACTCCACTTAACAGAATGCCAAATATATAAAATGAAGATTTATGATATAAAATCACAACAAAAACTTGGAATTGAATCTAGAACACAACATCGCAACATTACATGGGAAAATCCTACGATTACACTTTTTTAGATAGAAAAAAGAAACTGCGATATATTTATGGAAAACTTTAGATTAGAATTAATCAGAAACAAATTGGATAAAACAAAAGGACATTTACTCATATTTATTTAGTCAATGGTAATTTCAATGAAACAATATACATTATTTTTTTTAGAATTTAAATATTAGATTAATTTTCATTTATTTCTCTTTGATTTATGAGCTAATAACATGTGAAGTCTATTGATTTAAGCTCTCAACAATCTACCTTGACTTTTTTACTCATTCATTTCTCCTCACAAGCATAAAAAACAGAGAAAACGCAGAAAGAGAAGACTGTGGCGCAGAGCTTATGCACTGTTGCAAGATTTTCTAAGCTAGATAGGGACGTGACCATCTAGAGACGACGAGGCTAGACAAGGACGGCACGACAGCGACATATTCACTTGGTGGCAACAACAAAACTGTAAAGAGCTATGACAATCGACAATTACAAGATTAGAGTAATAAACTTTACGAAAATTGAACTTTCATTGAATTATAGCAACAAACCATTTACCAAAATTCAAAATGAAAAAAAAAAAGAAAAAGAAAAATGAAAACACATTCAATTATCAAATAGAAATCAAAACAAACCTGGAAGTGTAAATTGAGAGAACAAAAAGTGGGGCCTTGTTGCATTTGAAAAAGGGAAATTGATCCCTAATGTGTTGTTTTGGGTTTAGTTTGGGATTTGGATGAGTATGTTTTTTAGAGATTTCAATGAGTTTGATATTTTGTTAGGGATCACTAACAATAGTTTTGCATTTGAGAGTGTTAAGGCATCTCCAACTAAACTGCAAAGTAGCGCAGCTGAGTGGCGCTCGGTTAAAGATGATTGTCACTGCAAATCTCCAATTTGCAGTGGCAATCATCTCCAATCGAGCGCCACTCAGCTGTGCTACTTTGTTGATGGAAGTTGACCATTGCCAGATCTAGCGCCCCTTTGTAGAAGTAACGCAGCTCTTGCGCAACTTTTTTTTTTTAATTGTTTGATTGGTTTTAATTGGTTGAAATAGAATATTGAGTGGAATATTCTTTTTAGAGTAGGATTTGGAGTTGAGGGTTGGAGATGGAAGTGTGAAAGTTGTTGTATTTTGGAGAAAATTTACAATAAATTGGAGTTGAGGGTTGGAGATGGTCATGGATTTGGTTGAATTTGATGTTAGGGATTTGTAATTTCTATCTGTGTTTTAGAGAATGGGAGAGTTTGAAAGTGTTTGAAGGAGTAAGAAAGTCCAGGTATGTTTGAGACCCGATAGTGTTAAGATTTGCAATTTAAAAACACATAATAAAATTGATGAATTAAAGGCATGCCTTGCATCCACAATTTAATTTGAAGAGAGATTGTCATCATTTAAAGGTGTTGGACAAGACTTTCAACTCCATATGGTGGCTTCTAGTTGGAAGAAGCTATTTATATATAGTTGATGTTGGAAATTGGTTGAACACAATAACAAATAAATAAAACTATTTCTAAACAAAATTCTAGATTCAAAAGTTAATCTGGAATTAATCATCTTTGCTTCATTTTGATTTGAACAACTACAAGACAATAATCAAGTTAGTAGGTCGTCGGAAGTGTTTCCAGTTAACACTCTCCGACGCTCAAGTTATATTTTGAATAAATCATTGAAATTTGAATTTGAAGTGTAAGTTCCTCATATTTTTGATTGGCTTATTTCATTGACAAACCACATTTGAGGTTTAAGTATGTAAAGGTAAACTAGGCCTTTATTGTGCATGATTAAGCTTCAAAGGCACTCTCAAGACCTCAAGCTCAAGAGCACTTTAAGGTATATTACTTGTGCTCAACTCTTGAAGAGACTAGTTGCACACACACACACACACACACACACACTTTTCAAGCATGTTTTATTCATCTTGCATTTGTGTCTCAAATTCTCATATGTGTGTGTTCTTCACTTCTCACACATGCACTTTGTTGTTAGATCTATGTGTGGTATTGAGTATTGAAATTCGGTTCTCGATGTTTGATCAAAATTATTCGTACATGCATGATGGTATGCTTGTTTTTATCACGATAAGTGACCACGAGAGATGGTTCTAGTGCATGGGGTCCATATGCGCGGGTTATTCTTCCAGCTCCCGGTGCACTGGTGATGTGCATGTCTATACCCGCACAGTTACTAGCGAAGTGAATATTGGTGATTTCCTGGTCCCGGTGCACGAGTGATGCGCTGGTCTTTACTAGCGCAGTGTTCTCGGGTGTCTTTTCATGCTCCCAGTACGCGGGTCCTTACTCGCGCACCAAACCCACACAGCGTCTAGGTTTTGCCTTATTTTTTCCATAACGTCATAGTTTCACTTTGGGCTTATATATATATGTTTTCTTCTCTGTAGTTGTTTTTTATAAGTTCAAAATTATATCTTGAAGAGATAGAGTGTTCTTTAAGAGAGAGAGACTTCCAAGAACTCACCTTTACTTAACCAAACACATTCCGATGAGCATCTAGCTTCATTGAAGCATCATCCCAGCATGGGTTTTCTTTGTTTCTTTGACTATGTAATTTGAATATGCCCTAAAACTTATTGTTTCATCTTTTGTTCATGTATGGCTAAGATTAGCATTTATTTTGTGATTAAATGCATGACTCTTTACTTAATTTTTTTTCTAACATACTTGAGTTGTTGTTTTTTGGATGAGATGTGTTGTTTGTTGATAGCTTACATCTAGGACAATATTACCCTTTAGCTAAATCTTCATGCCTTGCATTTAGATATCGATATCTAGGATTGTTTCACTTGCCATAATCAAATCTCTAGATAAGCATTTAGTGTAGCCTAGTGAAATTCTCTTAAGCAATATAGTGTATAATATACCTAGAGATAGGTATAAGCCCAATTTCTTCCAAATTCGAATTTCTCAAATACAAGAATGAAGTGCACACTTGATGTGTCTTAACAATTGTATTGTTTGAATCAACACATGTGGAAATCAATATACAAGTGATGCAATCAATACATGATATGAAAGATAAAGAAACATAAAAACAAAAATTGACACAATTGTTTTTACGTGGTAAAACCTTAAAAAGGAAATATCCACGGGTTGATAACCATAACCATCGGTAAAGCAATTTACTATGATGAAAATGACTTACACAATCAAGGCTATCAACATATGATATCCACCATAAGTTATCAACTCTTAATCTACCCTCGGGCCTAGTAAACCACCTAGCCTACTCCCTATCCAAAGTGTGTCCTACAACTCTAGAAAACAACTTCCTATCCAAGATGCTCACGTCTCTAGGAAGATTTCCTTGCTTAGTTATATGAATCACAGAGATCCTAATCAAGCTTCCCTAGCTCAACCATTCAGAGTATCACACTCCTAGCTAAGACTTTTGCTTAGTTATCCGGGATCCCCTTGATCCTAACTAAGACTTCATGCTTGGTTATCCGAAACACTTTTCTAACCAAGTCTTATTGCTCAAATTAAGGCTTCACTCACCTTAACAAGAGACTTTAACCTTTTCACAAGACAATGATCTAAGTGATGCAAATGATGCAAACATAATCAAATAAAGCAAGATGATCAAACAAGCTCTATGAACATGTTCAAAGATAATCTAGAATATGCTTTCAACAAGTAATCATAAATGTATCTAGAAATCAAGACATGTGAATCGATAAGAACAAGATAAGTGTTAATCAAAAATTCGCACTAGGTGAGGAATTTCAATTAACACCCTTAAACTGCTCCCTAGTAGGCTGCAGCAGGGTATGTACCTTGATCGAACCAAAATTGGTATGATTTTAGCCCTCATTTCTGTCTCGTTATGCTTGATTCTTAGGCATTTCCTGGTATTTAATGGTGTTAAATCGAGTGTTTCGGGTTTATTTATGCCACAAGAGCATTTGTGAAGAAGAAGAAGAGTTTGGTGCAAAAAGGAGCAAAAGGTGGTGAAATAGGGCATTGCCGCCCTTTGATGAAGCAATTGTCGCTATGGCGATAGGGAGATGCAATTCAGAGCAAAACGTCGCCATGGCGACAGAAGGATTATTTCCAAATAGAAATCGATCAGGTATATGTAGCCATGAGATGTCTCCATGGCGACATAGAAGTACAAAGGGCAACATAGAAGAAAACATAATGTGGCCACGAGATGTTGCTATGGTGACCAAATAGCAACATAGAAGAAAACATGGCGTAGCCACGAGATGTTGCTATGGCGACCAAATGGCCACATAGTAGAATTAATGGCGTGGCCACGAGATGCCGCCACGACAAATGGCCACACAAATGGCGACATAGAAGAATTAATGGCGTTACCACGAGACGTCGCCACAAAGACAGAGAGTTGTTTTTGAGTCCATTTGATATCGCCCCAATGTCGCCAAATGCATCGCCATGAACAAAACCGTGAAGCCATCTCTGTCAGAATATGATTGGTGGGGAAAATTATGGAAAGTCCCCCTAGAGGGGCCATAATGGCAATTTGACAAGTCTAAGGAGTATTCTGGTAATTGACCATCCGTGACCTAATTTGAAAACCCTATAAATATATCACTATTTTCCCTATTTGGACAATTCTTGGAAACCAAGAAACCTCTTTTCTTCTTCCATTCCTAATCCCACCATTTCTCCTCTATCCCAAACTCAACATCTAGATTACTTTCCCTCAATCATTCCTTTCTTCACATTTTCTCCACATATCTCCTTAGTCACTTCCCATTTGACTCCACCTATCTAGACACATCCTCATCATTCAATCTTTGCACAAGAAGCATCAAAGGCAAGGAAATGATCAAGCTCTACAAAAGGAGGTCCAAGGGTGATTTCCTATTCTTTTACTTGCCTTCCCTTTAATTGTAATATGTGTAACTAAATCCCCTTTATAGGGGATTGATGTGAGAACATTTGGATTGGGTTTTGTTTAAGCTTTAATATGTATTGAATCTCTATTTGTGTTCTATTCATTTTATAACTAGATTCTATGCATTATATTATTGACATGTATACCCACTAGTTGATTATACTCTTGTTTAAGATAATTTGATATATAATCTTGATTGGATTGACACCCTTGATGGATTGAGAACATAGTGACTATGATAGATTTTTGGAGGGTATATCAATCGCGATAATCTAAACCTTTTAATTGTAACAAATCGATTCCACTATGACTCCCTCTCTTCTTAATCGGTTAGGCATTGCGGTGGAAAGTTGTTTAGGGTTTATAGTGATGGTCTAAATACATTTAAGAATACAATTGGTTAACATTTGTGAGATTGGCTCACTAAAGTAGCTTGAGAAGCTTAGCCCATAATCCACTTGCAATCTCATTAATTCCCTAGCAATTCTCTTAATTGTTTATTCCATATATATCTTATCTAGATTTATTAAGCATTCTGTTTTATTAGTTTTATTTTACATGTATGTTTGATGGCTTGACAAACCATACTCCCATCTATTTCTTATGATTTACTTTAATGTATTTAGGAATTGTTAATTTATTTAACTAATTACTCTAATTCCCTATGGAATGAATTCTAACTTACCATTTTACTAAATTTTACATTTAAGTGGATTTTTAAGTGGTGAAAATTTGTTTTCAAAACGAACACATTTAAAACATTATTTTGTTGTGCAAAACGATCGCATCATACCTATAGGTACCATGGTTTTGTACAAGTAAAAATTCTGGAGTAATGTGTAGTAGGTAGGAGAAAAGTCACCCCGCCAGTCGGGGCTTCAAGCATATGGAGAAGCTATGGTGCTTTAGGTTTCCTTATTGGTATGAGGGGCTTTGATTCTGGTCCTTGGTTCTAGGTACTGGCTGGTACCCAGTATCTAGTACTCTTTTCTAGACCTCCTCTATAGTTCCTAATGGGTATATTTTTCACCGTTAGAAAACCGTCCGTCAAAACAATTTATAAAACATATGCGATGCGTTCACAAGTATAAATACAAGTAAAACGGTAAGCATGGGTGTCGTCCACTGAGATCGAGGTAGCGGTGATAATATTAGGATTAATAAAACTAGTAAGCATAAAAGTAAAGGTAAAGGGTATGTGGAAATATACTATAAACTAAACTAAGAATGCAATCTAAATGGGATGTGAATGGAGTGATGAATGTATGATGATGGAACTATGGAGTTGATGAACTCATAAGTGAATATTAGGGCAATTGCAAAAAACTCTCGATTAAGCATGTAATGACAAATGTAACCAACCTAGGGTGTATAGTGTTGGCTATGTATCACTAGCAAGGGGTCAACTTAGGGTGTATAGCGAAAACCCCTTATTAGCGATTAATCCCTCCTGAATAACCAGCAGTGGCTAGTTGCTCAATTGAGATTCTAACCATGAAGCTCATCTATCTAACTATGGCTCAACCTATTTCTAACGTAGCCATCCTAGGGTGTATAGTGATGACTTCCAATTCTCTTATAAGTGGCAGCCCTAGGGTGTATAGTGAAGGCCACCCATTTGAGATCGGATGAGGCTCGATGTTATTTAACCGGATTTTGCTCAAAGGTTAGTTCTCGTAAAATCGCTAAAGTAGCCAACCTAGGGTGTATAGTGAAGGCTTTTAATCCTCTCTCAAATGCCGACCTAGGCTGTATAGTGCCGAACACTCGTTCGAGGTTAGATTAAGAACGCGGTTGTTGAGCTGAGATTCTAGAAATCCCATCCATTCAATTAGCAACAAAGATTCCAAGTTAACATGCTAAGAGGGTGTATCCCAACAAATCAATAAGGAAATCATTCAAAGCAAAGAATAAAACATAGAGATAAATATGTATATAAAACATAGAGTTTATTTACAAGCCCAATATCCATCAAACAAATAGCATCAACCCCATAGTGGGGGATTTAACTACTCATGTTCTTACAAACAAATACAAAACTAAGAGAAGAGATTAAGAGAAAACCCTTGAAGAGTGTCTCCTTCCTTGAAGCCTTGATCCAATCCTCAAAGTTGCCTTTAGGTTGAGTAGAGATGGTTTGGATGAGAGGGAGATAGTTCTAAGAGCTAAGTTACACTAAGACCTAAGTGTTGTGGGGTGTGGAGGATATATAAGGGATCTTTTGGTTGAATGACATAAGGTTCTATTTATAGGGGATACAAAAATAGGTCACTTAAGCTTGAAAACAAAAGCTGTCGTGCACAGAGTGCGGGTGGAGTGCGGTTGAATGACCCGCACTTTAACGTTAGGTGCAAATTCCACTTCTCAATTCTAGCTTGGAGTGTGGGTGGAGTGCGGTTGGATGACCCACACTTTATCTTCTCTGTAGGTATCAGGCCCTTATTTTAGCTTAAAGTGCGGGTGGAGTGCGGTTGGGACCCGCACTCTTAGAGTTGTCTTTCCTTCAGCCACCTTTGGTCCCTTTTTGGCTAGAACTCCTGTAACACGCTTCTGACACCAGAATTACATCTATTGCCTGCAATTAGCACCAACGAGCCTATTAGACATAAAATATATAGAAAATACACACAAGAACGAGACAAAGGAATAGGAAATGAAGGCCGAAATATACAACAATTTAGGCACAATCAGTTCCCCGACCCAAATGTCAAGCAAGTAGGAGGAGGGATAAGTGCTCTTCAATGATGTAGTTGTGGTCATGAAGAATGAGACCACCTCGGTTCTTCTAGCTAGTCAGAGGGTTCTTTCCCATTCGTTATGTGTCTGTATGTCATACAAATAGGTGGCTAAGAGAGCTAGGACTGATAGGATCGGATTCTAACTCCCATACATGCATAATAAAAGAGATACGAGGAAGAGAAATGACAAGTCTTTTGATAGAAATGGATTGGCCTAGGGGGGAAAAAGCATCACATATGATCACATGCTGAAAAACCCCTAAGTAGTATCCAGTGGAGAAAGTGACCATCCTTTATATATTTATAAATAAGGTGTGCTCCGGGGAGCTTACCCAAGTAGGAAAATAATACAACATAAGTGCTTTGAAGAGCTTACAATAGTAGGCAAGCGTAGGCCTTTTTTTGGAATCCGTAAAAAGAAGAAGATCCTTATGGGAAAAAGAGCTCCTGTACAAGAGAGAGCTTTGTTATATTTATAGGTTATTAGTCCTACTGCCCACTCCTTAAATTTAGTTAATCAATTTGCAATCATAGGAACACTGATTGGGCATTGATGGAGTTGACTGATTTCTCATTAATGGTGTTGTGATTAGCCATTAAAGAGTTAACTGTAGGGAAAAACGGTTTTATACGTGCAGTGAAATGCGAAAATAGGTTTGGTATATAACAAAAATTTTCCCTTTTAAAAGATGAACCTTAACCCTAAATTAAATTAATGTATAAAAAAAAGTAAATACTTTTTGTCGTGTGATCCGATTGACTTAGCATCGATGGTAATCTTTCCAATCCAATCACGAACGTGGATCACCTAAGAGCGTGGTCTCCCTTACTTTGAATTGAGTACCTGAGGATGGATAAGAAAAACTTTTTCTTTTTCATTAGTCACAAAAACTCACAAGAGATTATAAAGAACGTTCCGGTCACTTTGAATTATCAATCTTATGATCGAAACTCACGTGAACCTTATTTGAAGATGTGCGCAAAGCCTATTGATGTATAAGCTACTAATGCACTATCGAAATTAAAACGATCTCTATTCTTTTTCTCTCTTGGTCGAATTTTCTCACACACAACTAAGAGATGGATTTTATTTTTCAAGCTCTAGAAAAATAATTCTCTTTCAAGCAACTAAGGGGTGGCCGAATTCTATCCCTAATTATATATAGGGTGGCCGAATTCTTTCCTTAATTTTTTTAGGGTTGGCCGAAAATCCCTAATAGGAATAATAGGTGGTGGCCGAAATCCTCACTTCAAGAGGATTTGTGTTTCCACTAATGACTCCTATCATTCTTTTGATTTTCAAACCCTAATCCAACTCTTTTGTGTATTTGTGACTATATCAAAGACTTCCTAATTTGACTAGATAAATAATTTCTTTTATTTATCTACTTACCAAATAATGTCTTTGATTCCTTTTATACTACCAACAATAGTATATTACTAAGAAACATATTTTATAGTCAGAAATTTTTTTTTTTTTGATTCTTTTTTGGATTCTTAATTAAACAATTAATTAATAAATTAATTAATTCTCATTTAATTAAATATTAAAATAAAACAATACATTAGATTAATTTATTCACCTTGCCGCCCAACATACACATATATGGGATTCCTTTTGTTTTTCCATTTTATTAAATCCATTAGACTTTAATAAAAAAGCCCACATGTCAACTAGATCCATTCTTACTAAAAGAAACAAGCCCATATGCCTTTCATTAATATATTAATATAATTTAATGGCCTATTAAATAAATAATGTATAAATTATATTCTTAATATATGAAGTACAATTCTAGATGGACCCATAAATTGGTCCGGTAGAATATATCAAGTGATCCATGCAAGTCCGTGTGGATTGGGGATCTTGGTGAGCTATCTAAATTTAAGCTTCAATAGATATAACCCAATTACAATCAACAAATGATTCACTTTGGTCCGATCTATTAATTTTAGCTCATTCCACTAAAGAGTTAAAACTGTACTCTTAAATAAAGATAGAACAAGTAAATGTTTCTTATTCAAACCCTAGACAATCTTATAGGAGTAGTGTATCCTCGTGAATAATATCAGTAATCGCCAAGAGTTCATAGACCGCCTATAGCTCTCCTAGTTACCATATTTACTCATATGACCACATTTTGAACTTGGATATTTTGACTTGTCCAGAAGCCATGTTTCAATAGACGCTTTCAAAAACTCAACGTTAAGATTTAATATCCAATACCTCAAAATATCCATATGATAATATTATACTCTCATTTTAATAAACGGAACCAGGATGTCCAAATCTATAAATGAAGTCCTCTATCGATTAGCAAATAAATACCACCAAACTATCGAGGATAGACTATGCTATATAATCGTACTCATTGATAGCTCAAATGATAACACTTGAAACCATAAGTCCATCATTTATCTCAGGATTAAGATAAACTCTCTAATTGTCATCATAATGAAAACTTTTATCTACTGACGATTCTAGATAAAGTATTTCATTGTGATCCTGTTCAATGCACCTAGTGCACTAGATTCTTTTACTCAAAGACACTTTGATGATTTAGACTCATCATATTTCATTTGAGCCCACTCAAATGCTAGCAAAAGAATCTACAACTTTAACAAGGTAAAGATGCTCAACCTTTATCTTAAGTTGTGAACAATATTTAAGATTAATTAAAGAATTGTGTCTACCTCATACATATCCAGATGTACGAACAATTTTTGACCTTATGATTATTTATTTTGACAATTATAATAATAAATTATAAATGCTGTAAGATTTGTGAAATTAGAAATCACTTTATTAATATGAAAAGATTGTGAATTATACTATTACACTCTTGCTATTGAGAATAATCCTAACATTGACTGATTTCTCATTAATGGCGTTGTGAATGGCCATTAAAGATTTGACTGATTTCTCATTAATGGCGTCTTGAATGGCCATTAAAGAGTAACATTTCAAATTGACCGAAAGATCATGCACCATCCCGCTTCTCCTCTGCTTCCTCTTCTTGGATGGCTACATTTCCTTCCCCAACTACTTTATCCCTTGCTTCAGTCTGAACCTCCCCCGATCCTGGTGCACTAGTTTCAACAGAAACACCTGCATCCACCACGGCTACAACCTTAGTAGGTAACACAGCATCCCACATCTAATCATCTTGAATAGCAGGTGGATCCTGTCTCCACAATTTCTTCTACTGGGTCAGTAACAGGCAGGGCGATTTCTAGCTGCAAAGAAGGATCCGTAGTGGTAGCGTTATCTGCCTAGACTGGATTAGCGTCTGAAAATTGGGCAGCCTTGGCTAAAATCAGGCCTTAGTCCCACCCAATCATACCTTGGAAGTCAAAGTCAACAAGTAGGGCTTACACCACATCATCAGAAGCAGTGAAGTACCCCAGCTCAAAAGATTCATCCACCTTTGCGTTCAAAGCCAGCATTGCATCCCGTAGAAGGTGGTTTTTGTAGGGAAAAATAAACAAATAAAAGTGTTACACGCAGCGGAAGCGATACTAAAGACGATTTAGTGACTTTTAAAAATTTTCCTTTATGAACCTTAAACCCTTTTAATCAATAAACATGCATATATATCAACAAAAGTAAATTACCTCTTGTCGCGTGATCCGATTGACTTACGTCGATGGTAATCCGCAAGACCTTCAATCCGAGCACGAACGTGGATCACCTAGGAGCGTGGTCTCCCTTTCCTTTGAATTGCAAACCTGTGAATGGACCAAACAAATACTTTCTTTTCTTTGTTAGTCACAAAACAATCAAAAGAATGTCAAAATTATTCCGGTCACTTTTGAGTTCACAATCTTATGATCGAAACTCGCGTGAACCTAGATCGATATCGTATACACAAGCTTATTGATGTTTAAGCAATTGTATACTATCAAAGAATAATTTTTCACTCCTTTTTGTCTCTCTAGAATAAAAACTCTATTAGAATTAAGAAGAAGAAGAAAGAAAATAAAAACTCAAGCACCAATTAATTGAATGTGGCCGAACCCTATAAGAACATATATATAGGTTGGCCGAATTTTTCTTCTTTTTCCTTTAGGGTTGCCGAATTCTATGTAGTATCTAATTAGGGTTGGCCGAATTTCATCATGTCACTTATATAGGGTGACTGAAATTCAACCCTAATTCTTTTTAACTTTATAGACTTCAAACCCTAATCCAACTCTTTTATTTTTATTCTTTTATTTGACTAAATAAAAAAAAAGACTCCTTATTTGATTAAATAAATAATACTAATTTATTTATTTACTTATCAAACAAGTCTTTTACTTTTAGGAAAGATTTGTTTCTTTAATTAAACAATTAATCAATAAATCAATTAATTCTTATTTAATTAAAACAAATGAAACAAAATAATATTTTTAGGTCAAAACCTTAACCTAGCCGCCCCACTTATATATAAGATGGGCCTAATATTATTTTCCTATTTCATTTAATCCATTGGACTTTAAATAAAAAAAGCCCACATGTGAACCAGACCCATTCTTACTAAAAGAAACAAGCCCACATGTCTTTCATTAATATATTAATATAATTGAGCAGCCCATTACTTAAATAATGTGCAAATTATATTCTTAATATATTAAATGCAATTCTAGATGGACCCTTAAATTGGTCCGGTAGAATATATCAAGTGATCCATGCAAGTCCGTGTGGATTGGGGATCTTGGCGGGCCATCTAAATTTAAGCTTCAATAGACATAACCTAATCACAATCAACAAATGATTCACTTAGGTCCGATCCATTAATTTTAACTCATTCCACTAAAGAGCTAAAACTGAACTCTTAAATAAAGATAGAAAAGGAAGATGCTCCTCATTCATACCCTAGACAATCATATTGGAGATAGTGTATCCTCGTGATTAATATCAGTAATCGCCAAGAGTTCATAGACCGCCTATAATTCTCCAAGTTACCATATTTACTCATATGACCACGTTTTGAACTTGGATAATTTGACTTGTCCAGAAGCCATGTTTTCAATAGACACTATTGAAAACTCAACGTTGAGATTTAATATCCAATTACCTCAAAACATCCATATGATGATATTATACTCTCATTTAATTAAATGGAGCCACGATGTCCATATCTATAAATGAAGTCCTCTATCGATTAACAAATGAATATCACCAAACTATCGAGGATAGACTATGCGATATAATCGTACTCATTGATAACTCAAATGATATCACTTGCAACCATAAGTCCATCATTTATCTCAGGATTAAGATAGACTCTCCGATTGTCCTGATAATGAAAAGACTATTATCTATTGACGGTTCTAGATAATGCTTTTCATTGTGATCCAGTTCAATGCACCCAGTGCACTAGATCCTTTTGCTCGAAGACACTCCGATGATTTTAGACTCATCATATCTCATTTGATCCCACTCAAATGCTAGCAAAAGAATTCTACAACTTTAACAAGATAAAGGTGCCCAACCTTTAACTTAAGTTGTGAACAATATTCAAGACTAACTAAAGAATTGTGTCTACCACATACATATCCAGATGTACGAACAATTCTTCTTTTCCCATAGTCTTTAGACCTTATGATTATTTACTTTGACAATTATAATACAAACTATAAATGCTATACGATTTGTTAAACCAGAAATCACTTTATTAATATGAAAAAGATTGTTAATTACAACATTACACTCTTGCTATTGAGCATAATCCTAACAGTTTTCCTCCAAGAGAGCTGCCTTGGCCAGTTCCTCCTTCAAAGCCCGTATACGTGCGGACTTGATTGTCTCTGTATCTAGAGCACGCTTTATCCCTTCCAAGTCATTCAAGGCATCCTACTTACCATGTTTAAACTCAGCTGCAGAATTGGTTAAGGCGTCCACAGCCTCACTAGATTAAGCTAAGTCCCTCCTAGCCTCTTCCAACTCGACTCGGGCTGCAATGTTTGCCTTATGGAAGGTTTTCAACTACTGCTCCATAGCAAGATTAAATTTGAAAGCCTACAGAAAGAAAAGAGAAATGAGAACCTACCAAAAATCAACCAAATAAGGTAGAAAGTCAAGAAATATACCTCAGCAAGCAGAGAAGCTCCTCTTGTGACTAGAAGATCCCTATGCATGGTGACCATAGCATTTGGGCTAACCTAGGAACAAGCAGCAGCAAAGTGGGATAGCAGCTCCTGCTAGCTGCTGTTTATCGACCCCGACCCCGACCCCGACCCTGACCTAGAAGGCTGGTTAGCAGAAGTCGCCACGACGACATAATCTTTCTCCTCTCTAGATCGTTGCTAAGTAGGCTCGATTGAAGGAAAGGGAATAGAAGAAGAATTCACCAGTAAGGACTTAACAGCGGAGACAGCTAGAGTCTGCTTCTTAGCCTGGATAGGAGACCCTCGAGCCTTGGTCTCTTTTGCTAACATGACCTTTATAGAAATACGCGTAGGAGCCAGATCAGCAGTGGGATAGGAAGGTGTAGAGGTAACCCCGTTCGAACTAAATATAGGTTAGCTATAAGCAAATCGAGCCTAGTACCAGCACCAGCACCAGCACCAACACCAACACTAGTATCAGCACCGATATTAGAAGAAAGAATAGGGTAGTAGATGGGAGAATGGATAGGAGAGTTACCAAGAGAGGGGACTTAAACCCCTAGTTCTGTAAGAACAGGAAAAGAATATAAGAGAGAAGTGGCAGATACTATCAGAACAAAAAAAAAAAATCAGACAAGGATCAATGAAGTGGGGAAAAAAGAAAACGGAAAGAAAGAAACATGCCCACACATGCAACAGAAATCTTGAGGTACCGTTCTAGCCTGGCACCTTCATAAGGATCGTTATTGGGATACTCTATACTTGGGAACTCACGGTCTACAATCTTCTGAAGGTTACCCAGGGACTCAATGGATATATTTTCTCTATCCCACTTATCTCGCCTTGTGAACTAGGTAAGAACCGGGTACTCGGTCCCACCAATATGTACAGAATGGCCCCAGTCCCCTCCTACCACGATCTATTCGTCTTTCTAGCTTTTATTGAACTTAATGTTGGCCTTGAGTATTATAAACTTCTTGGGGTTGTAAGACCTCAGATAAAACTATCTTTTTAGACCAGGTGTCGTGTTTGCTATCTGGAAGACGTATCTAATCTCGTCGAATCCTAGCTCCCTCGCCAAGTTGTCATGCTCACATTTCTCCTTTCAGAGCACCATGAACCCCGTCAGGTGCTTCCAAAACCCTAGCGAGATCTGTAAATTATCCAACCCAAGAGCCACAAACGCTCTTCAAAGGGTTGTGTGAAGAGGAAGCTTAACCTCGCACTCGAACGCCGTTACATGAATGAGAAGAGTACCTACAAGAGGGTTATATACTTCGTGATCCTGGTGAGGTAGGGTGAGAGATATACTATCCGAAATCTAGTAGTCCCTCCTCAAGCACGATAAGTCCTCAGCGGAGCCGACAGAGTCTGGAACGAGCTTGTAATCAAATGATGGATTAGGAACTCCACTCCCCACAGGAGAAGAACCCTTCTGACTCGCGTTTTCATCCTTTTCCTCCTCGTCAACAATCTTGACAGGATCTGAAGGTTTGTTCTAAAAACCCGACCCGATGTGAGGGTTTCGAGTTAAATGACAACGTAAAGAAAAAACAGTACTTTCCGCGGCCTTTTCGACAAGTTCCCTCTTCCTCTTGAGCGATATAGGACTATCACCCGATTTAATCCTTGCAAACTCAAAAAGAGGTTAGAGACTGTCAGAAGGTTATGGTGAAGTTAGGGAAGGATTTTGTGAAGATGCCATTGCAGTAGAATAAAAGAAGAAGATGATTTGGGAAGAATAAAGATTCGAGAGAAAATAAGGCTGATTATTGATTTCTTGATTTTGAAATTCAAATAGGTGTGAATGAATGAAAGATGTAAGAAGTACATTTATAGGCATATAGTAGATGGTTACCGGAATAAAAAAGAAAAACTGCAACCAATTACAGAAAATGTGCAGGAGACGGTTTCGAGAAAATTGCTTTAAAAATGACTCGTTTGAACTTACTAAGCAATCCTCATTCGACACATGGATAGAGCATTTAATACTTGCATATCCAAGAAAGATTTCCTAATTGGTAGTTTAATTCATCCAGACAGGGAACATAACCAAACAGGATGTTAAATACTTTAAACGAACTAGGAATCCTGACTCCAACCCCAACTAGATATAGGTGTTCAAGTTAGGGGCTACTTCTGTTAACTGTCAAAATAGGCCAAGGATCAAAGAAGAATTTTCCATCTAAGATTTAAGAGGAAAGGCTTTAATGGGCAACATCCGTCTACTTCTTGGAGAGAATCCAGACCAGAATATCGGATACAAATCCTGTTAAGCCAATGCAAGGTCAAAAGCACAAAGACTCTAAAGTATCAAAAGGAGCAAAAAATGAGATCCTACAAACCGTGCTATATTGTCTTGGTACCCCGCTTCTATATAGACCAGGTACCCCACTTCTATATGGACTAGGTACCCTGCTTCTATGTAGACCAAGTACCCCGCTATTATGTAGACCAAGTACCCGGATACTATGTCACCTCTGCACCCCGTCATAGCATCAGCTGGTATCCGGAAACCTAGACGACCAAGAGATCAGTGGAAATCATGATCCAGCAAGAGGAAGAGTGCCTGGATACCTTGATACCGCCTAGAACTAGTTTGCCAAGCAGCAAAAATACCGGACAGGGATGCTACCAAGGTAAGACTTGCGTATCTAGAATACCAAAATTTGGAGCTACAAAGAAAAATACTAAAACGCCAGTGTTTTATCATTAAAAAGGTGGACTTGATTCCCGTAACTTAAGAGTTCCAATTGAAAGCAAATTCTGCCAGAATCTTTCTAGAAAGGATTTTCTTGAATCTAGGGATTAAAATTCATGTGACATTCTTGCTTATCGCCAAGGAAAGTCCCATAATTGCCGAAACCCTAGACCGAACTTATAAGGGTGCATGGCAAGAAACGGGACCTATATATATTTGACATTATATTCAACTATGAGGGGCAGCTTTTCGATTCTGAAACCTTAAACCTACAATTTTCTTCTACTTATCAACTTGTATGAGATCTCCATCGCCAACTATGTCAGACTTCGCCTACATTGACCAATTGAGAGGTATATTCTATATTGTATCTAAAATACGTTAAGAAAAGCATTGTATTCTCATTTTTTATGATATAATACAATCATTTATCCTTTGTTTTTAACCATTATTGCACCAAGTTATTTGGCTGGAAATCATAGGTATCAAACTACGTGATTCCTCTTCGACTGTGGTCAACTTCGATCATGGTCCTTTAAAGTCATTAATTGTAAATCCACCCCGTCGGTAAATTTTGATTAACACTAGGATTAACATATTTGATTTTGTATTTAGAGCTAACTAAGATTTAATTGATTATTAATTATATCCTTGCTCTAAATACTTGTTAGAACATTCATTAATCATATTTTGTTATTCTAGCATTTTTGTTATATGTTTCTAATATCTTGAATATGTACTTCTTGTATATGATTTATTCAAGTGTTAGCTTTGTGAATGAAACTAGGAATTACATATGTTATGTGTTTTACATGCTATAAGTTTCAATTCATGTTTTTGTAATTGGACAATTTTTGACTTATGTGCTCACATGACTAAGTCTAGTTTCCATAGGATGTATTGATCATATATTCCATGTTGCATGTGTTTGCATCATTTACATCACTTAGATCATTGCCTTGTGAAAATGTTGAAATCTCTATTTAAGGTGAGTGAAGCCTTAATTTGAGCAAGAAGACTTGGCTAGGAAAGTGTTCTGGATAGTCAAGCATGAAGTCTTAGTTAGGATCAAAGGGATCTGGATAACTAAGCAAAAGTCTTAGCTAGGGGTGTGATACTCCAGATGGTTAAGCTAGGAAAGCTTGACAAGGATCTTTATGATAAGGATAGCTAAGCAAGGAAATCTTTCCAGAGACGTGAGCGTCTTGGATAGGAAGTTGCTTCCTAAAGGTGTAGGACACATCTTGGATAGGGAGTAGGCTAGGTGGTTCACTATGCCCGAGGGTAGACTAGGAGTTGATAGCTTAGGTTAGATCATGTGTTGATAACCTTGAGTGTGTAAGTCCTTTTAATCATAGTAAATTGCTTTACCGGTGGTTATGGATTCATCCAGTGGATGTTTCCTTTTCGGAGGTTTTACCCCGTAAAAATCAATGTGTCAAATGTCTATATCTCTATCTCTTTATATTTGTATGTATGATTAATATATCTTGTTTAAGATCTCCATGTTCTCATATTCTTTTAAACTAGATATTTGTAGAGAAAGAGATGCACACATTATTTGTTGAATCAAAATTTGTTTCTTGTATCTTATAAGTGTTTGAATATTGTATCTTGTGATATTCTATATCAAGTTGTAAAGTTTACTGAGTGTACTTACATTGTAATATTCAAAGTACAACATGTGGAATTTGCTCTTCATTGAATATACTTGTAAATAAGATACATCGTCTCTTATTATATGTTGTGTAGACTAAGGATGGTGAATTGAGCATACATGTGTTAATTGTTTTCTCATAACAATCATGTGAAAGGTTAATTTTTATGCTCACCAAGGTTTTGACATAAGTCACGAAAGAGTTTTAAAATTAGAGTGTCAACCTATTCACCCCTCTCTAGGTTGTTTAGTACAACCTTGTAGGTATTTTCAGACCTATTTTAGTAGGCAACTAAGGCCACTTTAGCACCAGGTCTTCTTTTAGGTGAATTGAGGCATCATGTATCCCGATAAAGGGTCCTAATCCTTAGGCGATATGTTCTGGTAGGCAACTAAGGCCACTTTAGCACTAGGTTCTCTTTTTTGGTGAATCTTTGGCACCAGACATCCTGCTAAGGGATCCTGATCCTTAGGCGGTATGTCTCGATAGGCAACTAAGGCCACTTTAACACTAGGTTCTCTTGGAGGGGGGTATTCCTTGATCGAGGCTTTAGGAATGCCATATAGGCTTTCCTAATCTTGAGGACTATAAGTTCCTCAAAATTTGATTGGCTTATTTCGGTGACAATCCACAAATTTGGGTTTAAATTATAAGGGTAGCTTAGGTAGGCTCTTTCAAGTCCTCAATGTGTTAAGCACTCTAAAGGTATATCTCTAGTGCTTAGTTTTCTTTGAAGCGATGTAGTTGCACACACTCACAACTCATACATATGTTTAATTCTAGGATGTTGTGTGCTTTATTTCTGTACATTTATGTTCTAAATATCTTTTCATACATGTTTAATTAATTGAATCTAGCTTGATTTGCCATATCATGTTTAGGTTTTAGGATGCAAAATCTAGGGGATTTGGGCTCCCTTATTCTGTGGTTAGGGGTCTTAGAATGAGGCCGCCGATTTGTGTCCAAAAAGTCTGGTATCAAATGGTGCCTTTGGATCGGCGGTTAGGGGCTATAGAATTAAGGTCGCCGAATTCAGACCAGTGGGTCACTTTGTAATTCGGCGCCCTTGTTCTGTGGCCAAGGCGCATAACGAGGCCGTAGAATCCCAGTCATCAAGACTGTTGATATTCTGCGCTCTTTTTCAGCAGTCACGGCCATAGAATCAAGGGCATAGATCTATCTATTTTTGGACAACTTTCCAAAACAATGCCACTTCACTTTGGCACTCTATATATAGCCCTCTTTGCTCTCTAAGTCGTCCCTAACTCTCAAAATTCTATTTTTATGATTGAGAGCATTTAGAGAGAGACAAGTGAATCAAAGAAGCAACCTTTTTTCATCTTTGAATCTCTAAAACACTAAAATCCTGTTTTCATATGCATTAATCTTCATCTAGCATCTTTTAGCATATCTAGAATGCTTTCTTGCATAGGCTTTGCTCAACACACATCCCTTGGTATGTTCTTCACTATTATCTTACATAATTAGTGTTTTATTTATCAAGGCATCTCTTAGATTACTTGAATGTTCTTAGATTAACTTCTAAATTCAAGATAGAGATTGTTGTGTTAATATGATTGAGTGTTGTATTGTGATAGCTTCATAGGATTGCTTGATCTATGTTTAGCTAAGCTTTATGACATGTCATTTAGCTCTTGATAACTAGGATTGTATTCATTGTCATCTCATCATCTTAGATAAGCATCTAAGGTTCCCTAGCTTTGTTTGCTCTTTGAATATCATTATATATTCACATAGGACATTTTATCTCTTCATTGAGAAGTAAGACTTGTGTAGTTTCTAGGATTAGGTAGCTTAAATCACAAGCAATTGGACTAGGTTCACTTATACCGGGATTACGTAGTGGTGGTGAGTTATACCTTGATTAGGTTGTAATCTCCATTGCCATTAGTGGATTCGAGGTTTGTGTGTGGCGCACATAACAGCCCATGGTTTTTCCCGTGAGGGTTTCCATATAAATATCATGTGTCATTTATAATTCCAAGCTTATAACATTTGATATATTATATTGACTAGATAGGGGCATTTTCATAAAATTGACTTATAACGAAAATTGGGTAAAATTGGATAAAATCTATTCACCCCCTATCTAGATAGTTTTATACACACCGTGCATTATTAGTTTCAAGGACTACAACGGGCAACCAAGGGCATGAATTCGCATCCTTAGTCTGGCTGGCAACTATTCCACTTAAACACTTGTGCACCAAATCCATCCTAGAGGAGGGTATTCCCTAACCAAGGTAATAAGAGTGCAATGTGGCTTTTCCTGGTCTTGAGGCGATCATATCATGGTGATCCTTCTGAAGGGATTAACCCGATCTAAGGCATTAGGAATGCTAGGTAGCATTCTTGGTCTTTAAGCAATTATATCATAGCGATCCTCCTAGAGGGATTGACATGGTCCAAGGCACCAGGAATGTTAGGTAGCTTTCCTAGTATTTAGGCGAAAATATCATAGCGATCCTCCTTGAGGGATTGACCTGGTCCAGGGCATCAGGAATGCTAGGTAGCTTTCCTGGTCTTGATCGTATTATAATAAAATTTTCAAAGTGAATGTAGGAGAATCACGTAGGAGAAAAAATTGACTTCTTTATTGAATTCTTAGGTGATACAAAAGCAAATCCAAGTACATTATGTACCAGTTAAAATAAACTGTTTTTTCCTCACGGGTAGAATTTCTTAAGGTGGTCAACATTCCAATTGTGGTTTACTAGGTATCCATCCATGTCTTTCAGCTTTTAGCCTTGTGATTTTATTGACAAGAACTCTTGAGAGGATATCAACAAAAAACACATTGAGTGTATTACCAAGATATCGACCTTCAATATTTTCCTTCACGAAAATCCCTCCTTTGAGAGTAGATATCCTTTGAGTCAATTTGTGTAGTCTATCATTGTAAGGAAGTATCTTGCTAAATTCTATTCATGGATACCCCTTGAGGAGTTATCACTTAAAATAGATGCCATAGATGTTTCAAAACACCTTCTCCCAATCAATTATTTAAGGCGTGTGATTAAATTTCATAGATTGATTTACCAAGTTATCTAGATGCCAATTAGATACCTAAATCATTCAATGCATGTTCATACCAAAAGAGATATATGAGTGGCACTCCTATTCTATATGAAATGTTATCAAACAATAACAAATATTGTAATATTTACGAAAAATAAATAGTCACAATTTCGGTCCATCCTAGAAAAGCAAGTAAATTACTTTTGTCTGAAATACAAAAAACCCTAACTTGGCGAACAAGTCTTCAAGCGGTCTTCACGTACATGCACCTTGGCTGCCACCCATGGGCGTGCGCAGCCCACTCCACCTATAGGGTTGTCGTGTGCAGCCCATACCACAACAAGCGCAGCAGCTGTGCGCTTGGTTGTGCGGACACTTGTTGTTAGGGTGGACATGGTGCCAAGCTTGTTCCGGTTGCTTCCAATTCTTCTACTTTTTGAATCTTCGAAACTTGAATATATTACATCAGTTTTTTTTTTTTAATCAAAAATTACTGCAGTTTTTTTTTTTTTTAATTATATATGCTGCAGTATTTAATAATATATAGTGCAGTATTTTTCATACAATATTTTTCTGCAGTAATTTTATAACAATAGCAAAAATAAAATAAAAAAACTTAATTAAAGCACCATAAATGAGACCTAATAAAAAAATTGATTCGTATTTCAAATATAAACGGAAACATGACGTCATTGAAGGAAGCCATTCCCGCGTAAATTGATACCCTTCATTGACGCCTATCAATTCCTCTAACACATCCAATCAATTTGGCCTAAATTAGGGGGATTTGATTGGCAAGAAGAAGGAAATAAAAGAGGACGACCATGTCAGGAGCAAGGATCCAAAATTTTGGAAGAAAAAGACCTATAGAGAATATTTCTACTTATCGACTCGTACGAATTTGCCATCTCCAACAGTGTCAGAATCCTCCTATAGAATAGATTATAGATCGCCATTGTATTGGTGTCTAGTTGGAATCGATCAAAGAGTTGTATTTCACTTTTTTGTAAATATATGAGTATTGATGTTGGTTTCTCCCTACTTATACAGGTATCAAGCTATGTGATACCTCTCCGAACCATTGTCTATCACGATTGTGGTCCTTTTAAAAGTCATTATTTGAAAACTCACCCTGGTGACGATTTTCTGGTAACAGCATTTATAGTTTAACTATTATAATTGTCAAAGTAAATAATCATAAGGTTAAAAGACTATGAGATATAAAGAATTGTTCGTATATTTGGATATGTATGAGGTATACACAATTCTTTAGTTAGTCTTGAATATTGTTCACAACTTAAGATAAAGGTTAGGCACCTTTACCTTGTTAAAGTTGTAGATTCTTTTGCTAGCATTTGAGTGGGATCAAATGAGATATGATGAGTCTAAAATCATCAAAGTGTCTTTGAGTAAAAGAATCTAGTACACTAGGTGCATTGAACAGGATCACAATGAAACACTTTATCTAGAACAGTCAGTAGATAAAAGTTTTTTATTATGAGGACAATCGAAGAGTCTATCTTAATCCTGAGATAAATGATAAGACTTATGGTTACAAGTGTTTGTAGGGAAAAATAATAAATAAAAGTGGTAAACGCAGCGGAAGCGATACTAAAAATGATTTAGTGACTTTTAAAAATTTTCCTTTATGAACCTTAAACCCTTTTAATCAATAAACATGCATATATGTTAACAAAAGTAAATTACCTTTTGTCGCGTGATCCGATTGACTTACGTCGATGGTAATCCGCAAGACCTTCAATCCGAGCACGAACGTGGATCTCCTAGGAGCGTGGTCTCCCTTTTCTTTGAATTGCAAACCTGTGAATGGACTAAACAAAAAACTTTCTTTTCTTTGTTAGTCACAAAACAATCAAAAGAATGTCAAAAATTATTCCGGTCACTTTTGAGTTCTCAATCTAATGATCGAAACTCGCGTGAACCTAGATCGATATCGTATACACAAGCTTATTGATGATTAAGCAATAGTATACTATCAAAGAATAATTTCACACTCTCTTTTGTCTTTTTAGAATAAAAACTCTCTCTTGGAATTAAGAAGAAGAAGAAAGAAATAAAAAACTCAAGCACAATAGATTGTGGTGGCCGAACCCTATAAGAACACATATATAGGTTGGCCGAATTTTTTCTTCTTTTTCCTTTAGGGTTGCCGAATTCTATGTAGTCTAAGATTAGGGTTGGCCGAATTCTATAATGTCACTTATATAGGGTGACTTAAATTCAACCTAATTCTTTTCAACTTAATAGACTTCAAACCCTAATCGAACTCCTTGATTTTTATTCTTTTATTTTTGACTAAATAAAAAGACTCCTTATTTGATTAAATAAATAAAACTAATTTATTTATTTCCTTGTCAAACAAGTCTTTTACTTTTAGGAAAGATTTGTTTCTTTAATTAAACAATTAATCAATAAATTAATTAATTCTTATTTAATTAAAACAAATGAAACAAAATAATATTTAAGGTTAAAATTTTAACCTTGCCGCCCCACTTGATTAAGATTGGGCCTAACATTATTTTCTTATTTCATTTAATCCATTGGACTTTAAATAAAAAGCTCACATGTGAACCAGACCCATTCTTACTAAAAGAAACAAGCCCACATGTCTTTCATTAATATATTAATATAATTGAGCAGCCCATTACTTAAATAATGTGCAAATTATATTCTTAATATATTAAATGCAATTCTAGATGGACCCTTAAATTGGTCCGGTAGAATATATCAAGTGATCCATGCAAGTCCGTGTGGATTGGGGATCTTGGCGGGCCATCTAAATTTAAGATTCAATAGACATAACCTAATCACAATCAACAAATGATTCATAAAATTGACTTATAACGAAAATTGACTAATGGATCGGACCTAAGTGAAGTTGATTGTGATTAGGTTATGTCTATTGAAGCTTAAATTTAGATGGCCCGCCAAGATCCCCAATCCACACGGACTTGCATGGATCACTTGATATATTCTACCGGACCAATTTAAGAGTCCATCTAGAATTGCATTTAATATATTAAGAATATAATTTGCACATTATTTAAGTAATGGGCTGCTCAATTATATTAATATATTAATAAAAGACATGTGGGCTTGTTTCTTTTAGTAAGAATGGGTCTGGTTCACATGTGGGCTTTTTATTTAAAGTCCAATGGATTAAATGAAATAAGAAAATAATGTTAGGCCCAATCTTAATCAAGTGGGGCGGCAAGGTTAAAATTTTAACCTAAAATATTATTTTGTTTCATTTGTTTTAATTAAATAAGAATTAATTAATTTATTGATTAATTGTTTAATTAAAGAAACAAATCTTTCCTAAAAGTAAAAGACTTGTTTGACAAGGAAATAAATAAATTAATTTAATCAAATAAGGAGTCTTTTTATTTAGTCAAAAATAAAAGAATAAAAATCAAGGAGTTATTAGGGTTTGAAGTCTATTAAGTTGAAAAGAATTAGGGTTGAATTTAAGTCACCCTATATAAGTGACATTATAGAATTCGGCCAACCCTAATCTTAGACTACATAGAATTCGGCAACCCTAAAGGAAAAAGAAGAAAAAATTCGGCCAACCTATATATGTGTTCTTATAGGGTTCGGCCACCACAATCCATTGTGCTTGAGTTTTTTTTATTTCTTTCTTCTTCTTCTTAATTCCAAGAGAGAGTTTTTATTCTAAAAAGACAAAAGAGAGTGTGAAATTATTCTTTGATAGTATACTATTGCTTAATCATCAATAAGCTTGTTTATACGATATCGATCTAGGTTCACGCGAGTTTCGATCATTAGATTGAGAACTCAAAAGTGACCGGAATAATTTTTGACATTCTTTTGATTGTTTTGTGACTAACAAAGAAAAGAAAGTTTTTTGTTTGGTCCATTCACAGGTTTGCAATTCAAAGAAAAGGGAGACCACGCTCCTAGGTGATCCACGTTCGTGCTCGGATTGAAGGTCTTACGGATTACCATCGACGTAAGTCAATCGGATCACGCGACAAAAGGTAATTTACTTTTGTTTACATATATGCATGTTTATTGATTAAAAGGGTTTGAGGTTCATAAAGGAAAAATTTTAAAAGTCACTAAATCGTTTTTAGTATCGCTTCCACTGCGTTTACCACTTTTATTTTTTATTTTTCCCTACAGTAAGTCCATCATTTATCTCAGGATTAAGAAAGACCCTCTGATTGCCCTCATAATGAAAAATTTTATCCATTTACGGTTCTAGATAAAGTATTTCATTGTGATCCTATTCAATGCACCTAGTGCACTAGATTCTTTTACTCAAAGAAACTTTGATGATTTTAGACTCATCATATCACATTTGATCCCACTAAAATGCTAGCAAAAGAATCTACAACTTTAACAAGGTAAAGGTGTCCAACATTTATCTTAAGTTGTGAATATTATTCAAGGCTAACTAAAGGATTGTGTCTACCTCATACATATCCAGATGTACGAACAATTCTTTATTTCTCATAGTCTTTTGACCTTTTGATTATTTACTTTTGACAATTATAATATTCAAACTATAAAGGCAATAAGATTTGTTAAACCAGAAATCGCTTTATTAAATATGAAAATATTGTCAATAACATTATTACACTCATGCTATTGAGCATTATCCTAACAAAAATGGTGGTTCTAGTCTGTCGAAGACCGGTACCCGGGTACCCTGTCTAGCCTTTCCCGCTATCCTTAGGGATTCGAAGGGTATCCTCTGGGCAATCATTTGGAGATGGACATTCTCCACATAGAGGGCAGCCTGTTGTTCCAAGATATCTCGATTGATTTGTTGGACAGTAGGATCCCGAGGCACGTTTGATGAGAGAAAATGTTAACTGTACCAAATTCATGTTAACACAATACAAATATGTAAATGATGAAATAACACTGTTTTATTGATAGATGACATACTGTTTGAATGATAAAATGATGCAATATAAATAATGCAATATAAATAATGGCTTCTAGGGAATTTCGGTATGGAGTTTTTAGACATAATTGGCGATGGCGATCTCGTACATGTCGATAAGTGGAAAAAAACTGTATAATGTAGGTTGAAAGTCTCTTTTTTGATCCTCCTCTCTTTCAAGAGTCTTGATTTATTTATAAGTTCTTTTCTATTGCTCGTTACTCTGACAATTAGTCTGTCAATCAAGCAATCAACGGGACGTTGATGTTGGCGTTATTCAGACGAGGGAATAACTCCCGTTTATCAATTGATTTCGTTTTCTTCTCTAGCGATTCTGATAGAGTTGACCAATCCGTTTTAAAATGGAGCTTTTAAAGGTGGTGGGAGGAGTTAACTTTCCTTATTTCTGAATGTTGGTGTATCCCATCTTTGTAGTATGATTCTGGTACCTTACTCTTCCTTTGGTAGATTGGAAGGGTTGAGGTATCATGGTGTTTTGTACCTTGTCAGATTGTGATACTTGCACTTTTTGTGTATCGGGGTATCGAGGTACCGATATACTAGATAAGGTGGCAACCCCGTACCCGGATACTGCAGTGGCGGGATCCCCAAGAACTCGACTTCTCTGTTTCATTTTCCTTATAAATCCAGGTGCCTTTAATCTCGGACTAGACTTGTAAACAATGTATCCTAATATATCAGTCTGGCTCTTTCTCGGGGTAGTCAAATACTTTCTGTAATGACCTTCAACTTCAATCAATGGATGGAAAATTCTTCGTTGGTCTTTGCAATTTTTAGCGGTTAACAGTACCTATGAGAGAAAATAGCAAAGCAAATCAACAAGAGATCTTCTCTAAAGAAGAATGGTGAGTTATTTTCACATACACAAATAACAAATTCCATTATCCCAAACAAAAATGCATTATCTCAAGCAAATGAATGTTACTCATTAAATCTCTCCCTAAATCCCTTAACAATATCAAGCAAGAATTTTTTTTCTCCCCTTTAAGACAAAATCTCCATTAAAGCACAAAGAGGTACACTTCTCACTGATCGAGGTATAAAAGTACCTATTTTATACCCCTAATTCTTATTACTTTATGCTTGTTTCTCGGGTAAAACTGGGTATTTAATGGTTTAAATATGTGTTTCAAGTAAACGGAGGAATTCAGGGGCATTGTGGTAATTTTGTTGAAATAAGGGCTAAAGTGCAATTATTTGGAACTTGATTGAAGATTCTGTGAATAAGGGAAAGATCAGGGATGCATTATGATATTTGCCAACCAAGGTAGGCATCAGCTGCCACGTCACCAAGGCAGAACGACGTCGTTTGGCTTAGGCGCGCATCAGCATGACGTGAAGATGACATAACGTCGTCTTCCTCAGCTAACCGAACCGACCTGACCTGCCTTAGACCTGACCCGAACCCGAACCCGAACCCGAACCCGGTTCAACCCGACTCTTGATCCGGTAATTTTTGACCATTTTTTAACTTTTTTCAGGTGGTTCTCTGCCCCAGATCGACGGCCCTCTTCCTCCCGGTCACGATGGACCCACTTTTAGGCTCTCATGCAATAGTTTTCCCTCTGCACCAAAACCTCCAAACTCCATTACCACCAAACTTGCAAGCTCACATTTCAACGGCTTTCTTCTTGCCTAAATGCATCCAAAACAGCGGGAACACCGCGAGTTTTTATCGAGGGAAATTTCCTGTGGACCAGAAGGCAAACTCGTGGTCAACTTCCATTTTCAACCTCTAGTTCGTCCGGAGAGCAAGAACCCGCGAGCCTAGGGTTTGGAACCCGCGAGCATCATGTTTCAGAAGGAGTTTGTGGTCTTTTCTTATCCAAAGCTTGCCCAAACCATTCCTTGTATAAATACTTCTCTTTTGCCAACTTAAACACAATCCCTACTATCCAACAAAACCCTATAAATTACCTAAATAGCTTTGAAATACCTTAGATCAACCTAGAAGCTCACTAAGCCACCATTGTTTCCAAGCTTGGGAAAGTCAAGGAGAAGTTAAGCTAGCTTGAGGACTTCACCAAGTGTTTGTTGTCTTCTTTATCTCCTTTTCTTACTTTGCTTGTTGTTGTAACTATATGTTTATGTGTGGATTTTGGTGAGATTGTAATAAAGTCCATTATTTGGTTGATGTGTTTATGTGCTTGAGCTTAATATATACATGTTAATTGATTAACCAATTAATTGATATGTAATGGATTTAGACTAGTTAAGACCTCAATATCATGCATGGATGACCATTTATGTATGTGTCTTTATCCTAGTTTAGATTGGTGAAGACCAATCTTGTGAGCATATTTTTTGCCATCAACTAGGTATTGGATTAATTGCATGAACATCATTTTCCTAGCATTCTCATATCCTATCCTCACTCTTGTATGACTGTGCATGAGTTAGCTAGTTTAGTTAGTTAGTGTTAATTTAGTTCATTGTAGTTGGATTTAGTGTAACTTAGTTTAATTTAGATAATTGCCATCTTAGCATAATCTTAGCCATTAGCTAGTTAAATGCCTTGCAATCATCCTCCCTTTACTTTTCATGCACATGTAATTAGTGTATATATATTGTATAGATTATCTAAGACTAGAGTTAATTTAAGGTACCTCACTCCCAGTGGGAAAGAACCATACTTACTGCTACGCGATCGTAACGATCCGTGCACTTGCAGAAAAACACAAGCACACGCATACATATTTTAGAACTACTAGGAGCGTGCCACTCATACATTTGGAACATTTCTCCACACATGGTGAGGTATATATATTTTTCCTCGTTTTTGTTAATGAATAGATAAAGGACACATGAGATACTGTACAAGATATTAAGCAAACAAGTCATATAGAAAGCAAAGTTGAATAAACTAAGATCCTCCTTAACATATGCTCCACATTATGATCACTAGGTAGACCTGCTCAAAAGGGAAAAAATGTAGGGAAAAAACACGCGGTGGAAGCGAAAAGTTTGATTGTGTTAACCGAAATTTACCAGCAAGGTGGAATTACAATTAACGACTATAAAGGACCATGATCGGAATTAACCACGGTCGGAGGGATATCATGTAGTTAGATACCTATGATTTCCAGTAAAAATAACTTGGTGCAATAATGGTTAAGACGATGGATAAATGATTGTATTATGTCATAAAAAAGGAGAATACAATGCTTTTCTTCACGTAGTATTGGTATAATATAAAATATAATTCTCCACTAATCGCTGTAGGTGAAGTCTGACACAGTTAGCGTTGGAGATCTCGTGCAAGTCGATAAGTAGGTTTAGAGTTCAAAATCGAAAAAGCTGCCCCTTTGCATTAAGTATAATGTCATATATATATATGTCTCATTTCTTGCCATGCACTCTTATAACTTCGATCTAGGGTTTCAGGGATTATGGGACTTTCCTTGGCGATAAGTGAGAAAGTCGTGTGAAATCTAATCCCTAGAATTAAGTGATTCCGTCTTGGGAGGATTCTAGTAGACTTTGCTTTTAAATAGAACTCTCAAGTGGCGGGATTGAGTCCACCTCTTTAATGATAAAACACTAGCGTTTTGGTATTCTTCTTTATAGCTTTAAATTCTGGTCTTCTAGATTCGCTGGTCTTACCTTGGTAACATCCCTGTCCGATATTTTTACTGTTTGGTGAACTAGTCCAAGGTATCTAGGCTTTCTTCCTCTTAATGGATCATGATTTCCACTGAACTCTTAGTCGTCTATTTTTCGAGATACCGGCTAATGCTGTGACGGAGTACCGAGGTGACATAGTAACGGGGTACCTAGTCTACGTAGAAGCTATATACCTTGTCTACATAGAATTAGGGTACTAGGACAATGTAGTGCGGTTTGTAGGATCTCGATTTTTGTTCCTTCTAATACTTTGGAGACTCCGTGCTTCTGATCTTGCTTTGGCTTAAGTAGATATATATCCCGATATACTTGTTTGGATTCTCTCCAGGAGGTAGCCGGATGCTGCCCACTGAAGTCTTTCCTCCTTGATCCTGGGAAAATTCTTATTTAGTCCTTGGCCGATTTTGGCGGTTAACAGATTGTATATTACAAAAAAAATTTCCTTTTTAAAGATGAACTTTAACCTTTAATTAATTAATATATAACAAAAGGGTATCGTACCTTTTTCCACGTGACGATTGACGTTGCATCGATAGTAATCTACAAGACCTTCCAATCCAATCACGAACGTGAATCACCTAGGAGTGTGGACTCCCGTTTTTTGAATTTTGTACTTAAGGATGGATAAAATAAAAAACTTTTTCTTTTTGTTAGTCACAATAAACTTTCAAGAGAAAACAAAGAACGTTCGGTCACTTTTGAATTCTCAATCTTTTCATCGAAACTCTCGTGAACCTTAATCAAAGTTGTGCACAAAACCTTTTGATATAAAAGCTAATAGTGCACTATCGAAATTAAAACGTTTCTTCTCACTTTTTCTCTTTGGTCGAAATCTCACACTATGCTTAGAGTTGGATTATTTTTTTACAAGCAAAAGAAATAAATCTCTCTCCTAGCATTGTGGTGGCTAAATTCTATACCATGTATTAGATATGGTGGCCAAAATTTTCTTCTAAAATAAATCGGGTTGGCCGAATTCTACATGTGTCAATCATGTGGTGGCCGAAATCTTCTACCATGTAGGATTTATGCCTTTTGACCTAAATCCAAACTTTAAGTAGATTTCTCTAAAATTCCAAATCCTAATCCAACTCTTTAGTGTATTTGTGATTATATCAAAAAATTCCTAATTCGACTACATAAATAAATTTGTTTTATTTATCTGCTTACCAAATAAAGTCTTTAATAATTATTATACTATCAACAATAGTATAATACTAAAAAACATATTTCCTTGTCAGAAAAAGATTTTGATTCTTAATTAAATAATTAATTAATAAATTAATTAATTTCCATTTAATTAAATAATAAAATAAAACAATATAATAGACCAATTATTATAGCCTTGTCGACCATGTCTATTATATGGGCAATATATTGTTTTTCCTATTTTATTAAATCCATTACACTTTAAAAAAAAAAGCACACATGTGAACTAGACTCATCCTTATTAAAAGAAAAAAGTCCATATATCTTTCATTAATAAATTAATATAATTTAATAGCCCATTAAATCAATAATGTACAAATTATTTTCTTAGTGTATTAATTACAATTCTAGATGGACCCATAAATTAGTCTAGAAGAATATATCAGGTGATCTATGCAAGTCCGTGTGGATTTGTGATCTTGGCGGGCTATCTAAATTTAAGCTTTAGTAGACATAACCCAATCACAATCAACAAATGATTCATATGGGTTTAATCTATTAATTTTAGGTCATACCACTTGTTAACCGCCAAAAATGGCTGGGGGTTCAAAGAAGAATTTTTCACTAAAATGAGAGCTAGGAGGAAGTCGTAAATAAGTACTCCGCCATCTCAGGAAGGGGGCTACATTGAATATAACAGGATATTATAAGAATCAATAGATCCTGCTATCACAAACTCCTGGGTACCACATTGCCATGTCAAGGTACCCCTCTGCCATATCTGGGTACCCCGCCTCCAAGTCCTAGTACCTCACCACCTTATCGGGGTATACCTCCACCACTTCTATCCGAGTACCTTACTATTACACCTAGGTATCCCGCTGCTATACTCAGATATCCTACCAATACTTCACCACTGTATCTTGGTACCCCAGTTCCTCCTAGAACTAATCTACTAGGCAGCAAGAATATCAGAAGAATAAGCTACCAAGTAAGAATGATATACCTAGTTTCCCATATTGAACTAGAAGAGGGATGCTAAGCGAGTACATGGCTAGACTTCTTCTTCAAGTAACATGAAAGGAAAGGGTTGATTCACCCATTGAAACGCCATAAATGAGACCTAAAATCAAATTGATTGATTTATATTTCTAATATAAACGGAAACATGACGTCATTAAAGGGAGCCATTCTCGTATAAATCAATCTCTCCATTAAACGCCTGTCAATTCCTCTAACACGGTCAATCAATTTGATCTAAATTAGGGGGATTTGATTGGAAAGAGGGAGAAATAAAAGAGGACGGTTGTGTCCAGAGAAAGGAGGGAAAAATTGAGAAGGAAAGACCCATAGCTTTTCTACTTATCGACTCGTACAATTTCACCATCTCCAACTGTGTCAGAATTCTCCTAGAAAGCATAAATTGCCATTGTATTGATATCTAGTTTTGAGGGATCAAAGAGTTGTATCTCATCTTTTGCTAATATATGAATACAGACATTGTTTTTGAAACAAATAACGATGTGTATAATATTAATCTAGAGGAGGGAAGGGGGTGAATAGATTATTTTCGATTTACCCAAATTTTTGTTAATAGTCAATGTTCCGAAAATACCCCTAACTAGTCACAATAATATCATAAGTTTAATATGTGCGGAATTTAAATAACACGTGATATTTACGTGGAAACCATTTCTGGAAAAACCACGGGCTGTTATGTGAGCCATACACGAACCTCGAATCCACTAAATGTGTTAAAGATTACAACCTAATCCCGGAAATAATCACGCACCTACCTAATCTCAGTATAAGTGGACCTAGTCCAATTGCTTGCGATCTGAGCAACCTACTTCCGGAAGCTACACACAAGACTTACTTCTCAATGAAGAGATAAAATGGCCTAAGTGAATATATGATGATGTTCAATGAACAAACATGGCTAGGGAACCTTAGATGTTTATCTAGGATGATGAATATGCAATAAAAGCAATCCTAAATATCAATGGCTAAATGACATGTCAAATAGCTGAGCAATCAAGATTAAACACAACCTAGAAGGCTATCACAATGCAACACTCAATCTTTTCATCACAAACAATCTTTATCTTGTATCTAACATGTGTTCTAAAAACATACAAGTGAATAAAGAGAAGACTTGTTAAGAAAGACACTAAAATTAGATGAAGTTAGTGAGAATCTTACCAAGCAAGATGTGATTATGCAAAACTATGCATGGATGCACTCTATGTGAGCATAGATGATGCAATATTTGATGCAAAAAGGAAATGCTTTGAGTGATTAAAGGTGAGTTCTTGAGGATTTTTGGCTCTTAAAACATGTTCTAAGAGAAAAATATGCTTTTGGAACTCTTAGAGACGACCTAAAATGAAAGTGGGATATTTGTAGGCTCCCAATAAAACCGTAACATTTTGGTCTTTCGCGCAAGGCGAACTGCCATGGTTGGACAACCACGGCATGACAGAAAAGTCACTATCGCTAGGGGTGCTGCGGTTGGTCAACCGTGAAGCTACATCCGCAGCACAAAGAAGAGATCTTTGTCGCCAACATGCCGCAGTTAGCCAACCACGACACTTCAACCGTGGTAGAGAAGGTCAATGCCTTCTCATGCAACTTTTCACACATAGATCATGCAATAGGTGCAAGTTAGTAAGTGAAGTGAATGCATCCTAATGCCTAACATGTTATGGTATTTAACTAGCAAGATGCAAACAATTAAACATGCAAGAAGAGAGATTAATGAACATTAATGCACATAATATAAACACACACAACATAAAATAAAAGACTTATGCATGGGTTGTGGGTGTGTGCAACTATCTCTTCAAAGCAAATAAGCACTTAGACATTTACCTTTGAAGTGCTTAAACTCTTGAGGTCTTGAAAGGGACTTTTATCTTGAATCTCAATCACCTAAACTACCCTTACATTCAAACCCTAACATGTGGTTTGTCCACGAAATAAGCCAATCAAAATATGGGAATCCTTACAGTTTTCTTCTAACTTACCACCATCATTGTATCTAGTTTGTTTTTATTGATATTGAATAGGTATCGAGGTACGTGATACCCTTCCGGACCAAGGTCTTTCACGATCGTGATCCCTTTAAAAGTTGTTATTTAGAAACTCACCCCGGTGACGATTTCTGGTAACACCATTAAAGAGCTAAAATTGTACTATTCAATAAAGATAGAATAAATAATGTATCTCATCTTATTGGAGATAATGTATCCTCGTGATTAATATCAGTAATCGCCAAAAGCTCATAGACCGCCTATAGCTCTCGTAATTACCATATTTACTTATATGACCACATTTTGAACTTGGATATTTTGACTTGTCTAGAAGCCATGTTTCAATAGACGCTATCGAAAACTCAACGTTAAGATTTAATATCCAACACCTCAAAATATCCATATGATAATACTATACTCTCATTTTAATAAATGGAGCCACAATGTCCAAATATATAAATGAAGTCCTCTATCGATTAACAAATGAATACAACCAAACTATCGAGGATAGGCTATGCTATATAATCGTACTCATTGATAGCTCAAATGATAACACTTGTAACCATAAGTTCATCATTTATCTGAGGATTAAGAAAGACCCTCTAATTGCCTCATAGTGAAAACTTTTATCCACTGATGGTTCTAGATAAAGTATTTCATTGTGATCCTATTCAATGCACCCAGTGCATTAGATTCTTTTACTCAAAGAAACTTTGATTATTTTAGACTCATCATATCATATTTGATCCCACTCAAATGCTGGCAAAAGAATCTACAACTTTAACAAGGTAAAGGTGCTCAACCTTTATCTTAAGTTGTGAACATTATTCAAGGCTAACTAAAGAATTGTGTGTTAGGATTATGCTCAATAGCAAGAGTGTAATGTTGTAATTGACAATCTTTTTCATATTAATAAAGTGATTTCTGGTTTAACAAATCGTATAGCATTTATAGTTTAATATTATAATTGTCAAAGTAAATAATCATAAGGTCTAAAGACTATGGGAAAAGAACAATTGTTCGTACATCTGGATATGTATATGGTAGACACAATTCTTTAGTTAGTCTTGAATAATGTTCACAACTTAAGTTAAAGGTTGGGCACCTTTATATTGTTAAAGTTGTAGAATTCTTTTGCTAGCATTTGAGTGGGATCAAATGAGATATGATGAGTCTAAAATCATCGGAGTGTCTTCGAGCAAAAGGATCTAGTGCACTGGGTGCATTGAACTGGATCACAATGAAAAGCTTTATCTAGAACCGTCAATAGATAATAGTCTTTTCATTATCAGGACAATCGGAGAGTCTATCTTAATCCTGAGATAAATGATGGACTTATGGTTGCAAGTGATATCATTTGAGTTATCAATGAGTACGATTATATCGCATAGTCTATCCTCGATAGTTTGGTGATATTCATTTGTTAATCGATAGAGGACTTCATTTATAGATATGGACATCGTGGCTCCATTTAATTAAATGAGAGTATAATATCATCATATGGATGTTTTGAGGTAATTGGATATTAAATCTCAACGTTGAGTTTTCGATAGTGTCTATTGAAAACATGGCTTCTGGACAAGTCAAAATATCCAAGTTCAAAACGTGGTCATATGAGTAAATATGGTAACTTGGAGAGTTATAGGCGGTCTATGAACTCTTGGCGATTACTGATATTAATCACGAGGATACACTATCTCCAATATGATTGTCTAGGGTATGAATGAGGAGCATCTTCCTTTTCTATCTTTATTTAAGAGTTCAGTTTTAGCTCTTTAGTGGAATGAGTTAAAATTAATGGATCGAACCTAAGTGAATCATTTGTTGATTGTGATTAGGTTATGTCTATTGAAGCTTAAATTTAGATGGCCCGCCAAGATCCCCAATCCACACGGACTTGCATGGATCACTTGATATATTCTACCGGACCAATTTAAGGGTCCATCTAGAATTGCATTTAACATATTAAGAATATAATTTGCACATTATTTAAGTAATGGGCTGCTCAATTATATTAATATATTAATGAAAGACATGTGGGCTTGTTTCTTTTAGTAAGAATGGGTCTGGTTCACATGTGGGCTTTTTATTTAAAGTCCAATGGATTAAATGAAATAAGAAAATAATATTTTGGCCCATTTACTCTAAGTGGGGCGGCAAGGGTTAGTTTAACCTAATATATTATTTTGTTTCATTGTTTTAATTAAATAAGAATTAATTAATTTATTAATTAATTGTTTAATTAAAGAAACAAATCTTTTCTAATTAGGAAATATATTTCCTAAAAGTAAAATTAAAAGACTTGTTTGATAAGGAAATAAATAATTAGTTTTATTTATTTAATCAAATAAGAAGTCTTTTTTATTTAGTCAAAATAAAAGAATAAAAGATCTATGAGTTGGATTAGGGTTTGATGTCTTAAAAACTAGATGGAAATTAGGGTGCAATATAAGCCTATGGTGGGCATGTGATTTCGGCAACCCTAGTTATTTCTAGGTTAGGATTTCGGCAACCCTAATAATAAAAGAAAAGAAGAAGCAAACTTAGGCCACCTATATATTGACAAGTATAGAATTCAGCCATAAGAATATCGGTTCATGATACAAATTTTTTCTTCTTTTTCTCAATTCATAGAAAGCTTTTTATTCTACTAAAACAAAAAGGAGTGTTAGATTATTCTTTGATAGTATACTATTTGCTTATTCATCAATAAGCTTGTGTATACGATATCGATCTAGGTTCATGCGAATTTCGATAATTAGATTGAGAACTCAAAAGTGACCGGAATAATCTTAGTCATTCTTTTGATTGTTTTTGTGACTAACAAAGAAAAGAAAAGTTTGTTTTGTCCATTCACAGGTTTGCAATTCAAAGAAAAGGGAGACCACGCTCCTAGGTGATCCACGTTCGTGCTAGGATTGAAGATCTTGCGGATTACCATCGACGTAAGTCAATTGGATCACGCGACAAAAGGTATTCTACATTTTGTCATTGTATATGTATGTTTAATTAATTAAAGGGTTTACGGTTCATAAAGGAAAATTTTTTAAAAGTCACTAAATCTAATTTTTAGTATCGCTTCCGCTGCGTGTACTTCTTTTGTATTTTTCCTACCATGATTATGTTCTGTTAATTATGTGTCTAACTGGTGAGAGATATTTCTATGTAGAAAAAATAAACCGTTTTCCAATGTACCTTTGCAAATAATTTTATAATTCTTACTAATAATAAAAACTTTATTAAAAGTAACCGAATATCAAAATTTATATAAACAAGAAACTGAAATTAAATTCCTCTTGAATTGAGGTACATAATAAACGGCTATCATATCATAAGGCCTAATAGAATCTAGATTAACTTTAAAATCTCCTACTGCACTTACAGACACAAACATTCCGTTGTCCAAGTGCAAGTTGATTTCATTCTTATTCAACCTTTTTCTTTCCTGGAACCCCTGCAAGGAATAACTAACATGATTAGTGGCTCCAGAGTCTATGATCCAAGAATCTGTAAAATTTGCTAAAAAACATGTTTCAAGTTATTTAACATTACCTTCTTCCTTCTTATTCTGGGACTTTGGGCAATTTCTTTTCCAATGTCCCTTTTCACCACAAAGGAAGCATTTCCCTTTGATCTTGGTTACTTTCTTGGTCTTCTTCTTAGTAGGCCCAAGTTTCTTTTTCTTATATTTTTTCTTAACCTTCTGACGGGTCTTAACAGTAGCAACTCTACTAACCATATGAATCTCTTGATCTTTGCCTTTCATAAGGATCTTTTCAATGCTTTGAACATCTTGCATCAGGCCTTACAAGGTCTATTCGTTTTTGTTCAAGGTGTAGTCCAACTTGAACTGATAAAAGGACTCTGGTAGTGAGTTGACAACCATGTCAATTTTTGTCTCACCATCTATCTTAGCACCATTTAGTTCAGCAATGTTGAGATGTGCTATAACTTTCATCATGTGATCTTTCACAGCCTGTCCATGTTTCATCCTAAGATTCAAGAAAGCAATCACTGCCTCTCTCTTAGTCGTTATGGACCTCATAGCAAACATCTCCTCTAGAGACATCATTATATCAGCACCAGACCCCATTCCATCATGCTGCTGTTGCAACACGTCGAAGATAGTAGCCATAATGTAACATTTGTCCATATCATCTGAGGTCTTCCACTGCTTATACTCATCTCTTTGCATCACATTAGATTCATTATTAGGAGCATGTGGTTTAGGAGTAGTCAGAACAAACTTATGTTTTTCAGCTTGCAGCAACAACCCAATTTTCCTTTTTCATGTTACATAATTATCACCAGTTAAAGTGTTATCTTTTAGGATGTTCATTAGGGATGGGGTCGTGATTTCTGAATAAAAAAAAAAAATACATAAGTAAATAATCATGATAAAGCACTTTCGAATATTTATCTTGAATTAAATAAATAATTCAATCGTAAAATTCAACGGTGATCCAACATCTATAAATATTACGCCTCATTTGGGAGTTCGCACCATTTACTAGTTAGACTAGGTCCCACCTAGTTGTTAACATAACAACCAGCGATATCAATTTTAGCCTTGCGATTTTATTGACAAGAACTCTTGGGAGGATACAATAAAAAACACATTGAGTGTGTTACTAAGATATCAACCTTTAATATTTTCCCTCACGAAAATCCCTCCTTTGCGAGTAGATATCGTTTGATTCAATTTGTCTAGTCTATCCTTGTAAGGAAGTATCTTGCTAAATTTCATTCATGGATACCCCTTAGGGGCTTAACACATAAAACATAAAGCTCGACTAACCACCTTCTCCCACTCAATTATTTAAGGCGTGGATTAAATTCCATATAATGATTTACCAAGTTATCTAGATGCCAATTAGATACCTAAATCATTCAATGCATGTTCATACTGTTAACCGCCAAATATGGTAGGGTCCGAAGAAGAATTTTCCATCCATATTTGAAGTAGGAAGACATCACAGAAAAGTATCATGGTACCTCGCCATTGTATGTCAAGGTATGCCATTTACCAATACAGGTCAAGATTAAGAACACATGGATACCAAAGTACCAGGAGACACAAAAGCCAAGGTTCTAAGTACCCCGTTACTGCACAGTCTTGGTACCCCGCTGCTTCACAGTCTTAGTACCCCGCTACTACATGATCCTAGTACCCCGCTACTACCCCGTATCCCATACCCCGTACCCTATACCCTGTACCCCGCACCCCATACCTCGTACCTCGTACCTGCCCTCAAAGCACCTCCCGACCACCTAGCATAGAAGGCGTCAACAAGGGAGGTTTTAATACACCATTTGCCAGATTGCCAAGGAAGAAAAGAACCATGCTACAAGAAAGACAATATGCAGTAATGTTTGAATACAGGGAAAGTTGACCACTCCGGCCATTCATAATATCAATAGAGACAATCAACCATATTAATGAAGATAGTCAACTCTTTAAATGGCCATTCACAACGCCATTATAGAGAGATTATTCAATTCTTTAATGGCCATTCACAATGTAATTAATAAGAAAATATTCAACTCAATCAATGCCAAATAAGTGTTCCAATAATTATGGATTGATTAACTTAATTCAAGGAGTGGGTAGCAAGGCTCAAAGCCTATAAATATAACAAAGCTCTCTCTTAAATGGGGAGCTTAGACTTTTTTTTCTTCTCCAACAAGACATGATCTTTCGAATGGTTTTCCAACAAAAGGCTATACCCTGCCTATTATTGCAAGCTCTCCGGAGCATTTATGTTGTATCACTTTACTACTTTTGTGAGCTCCTTGAAGCACGCCTTATTCATAAATAATATAAGGATGGTCACTTCCTCTATGGGATACTACCTAGGGGTTTTTTAGCATGTGATCATATGTGATGTTTTTTCCCCATAGGCCAGTCCACCTTCTATCAAAAGACTTGTCATTCTCTCCCTCTTATTTCCTTTATTATGCATGTATGTGAATTAGACTCCAACCCTCCTAGTTGTAGCCCTTTTGGCCACCTACTCATATGACATTCCACATACAAAAAAGGGGAAAGAACCTTTAGACTAGCTAGAAGAACAGAGGTAGTCTCATATTTCACAATCACATCTACATCATTGAAGATCACCTATCCCTCCTCTTACTTGCTTACTATTTGAGTCAGGAAACTACATAGAAGATCTAGAAAAGAGTACCAGGCACGGAGTACCAAGACCAAGTACCATAACTAGGAACCAAGGACTAGGATCAAAGCCCCTCACACCAGCAAGGGAACCTCAAGTACCATAACTTCTCCATATGCTTGAAGCCCATATAGGAGGGGTGATTTTTCTCCCATCTACTACACATTACTTTGGGATTTTTACTCGTACAAAACCATGGTACCTAGAGGTACCTACCCCGCTGCAGCTTACCAGGTAGCAGTTTGAGTGTATTAATTGAAATTCCTCACCCATAGCGAATTTTTGGTTAATACATACCAAAAGAGATATATGAGTGGCACTCTTATTCTGTATAACACGTTATCAAACAATAACAAGTATTGTAATATTTACGAAAAATAAATAGCCACAATTTTGGTCCATCCTAGAAAAGTAAGTAAATTACATTTGTTTGGAATACTAAAACCCTAACTTGGCAAACAAGTCTTCAAGGCCAACTAGTGCGCGAACCTTGGCTGCCTCTCCCATGGGCGTGCACATGCACCAAGCCCCCATGGGCAGCCGTGTGCCCCACACCATAACAAACGCAGCTGGACGCTTGTTTGCATGCTCGCTTGTTGCTTTGGTGCGCACAGTGTAGGATAGGTTCCGGTTGCTTCCTATTCTTGCTTCCAATTCTTCAACTCTTCGAGTCTTCGAAACTTGAATATATTACAATAGTTTTTTTAACAATAAATTACTAAATTTTTTTTAATTAAAAAATACTACAGTATTTAATAATATATATAGTGTAGAATTTTAATACAATATTTTCTGCAGTAATTTTATTACAATAGAAAAAATAAAGTAAAAACTTAGCAACTACAAAGAAAGAATTATGGCGATAATAGACCACCCTTCTTGTTACAATCAAATTAAACATGCAAGAAGAAAGATTAATGAACATTAATGCACACATAATAAAGACACACAACATACAAAAATAAGAATTATGCATGTGTTGTGAATGTGTGCAACTACATCTCTTCAAAGCAAGTAAGCACTTAGAAATTTACCTTTGAAGTGCTTGTTCTCTTGAGGTCTTGAGAGAGCCTTGGTTGTGCAAAGCAACAACCATCAATTGCCTAAGCTACCCTTACAACAAACCCCACTTGTTGTTTGTCACTGAAATAAGCTAATCAAACTTGAGGAACTTACAATCTCCCTCTTTGGCTATTTCGTGACAAAACCACCACTCACATTGATCCTCACAACAATTGAAACTAAAGGTCAACAATGATATTCTACATTACAAAGAAGTATAAAATATAAAACTTCAAGTCTTCAATCTCTTGTAGAACTATCAATCCTTCAAAAAAAAATTACACTTTCCAAAGCAAGTGTATTGTGAGATGATCATGTGATGTTAAAGCAAGCATTTGTATATAAAGAATTTAAGCACAACATTATGCAATGTATGTGTAATGCAATGCTCCCCCTCAACGGGTTACTCCCCCTCAATGTGTATTCTCCCCAACATGTAATTTTGCTACTACAATTAACACAATAAGCATACTCCCCCTACCAACATATTATTCCCCCTTTTTGTCATGAGATGGGCAAATGAGTATTCCCCAAATGGGTCACTTAAGGCAAAGAGAGATAGAAGCATATATGTCATTTGCATAATCATATAAGACACTTTATGCAACTTAATTAAAAATGAGAGATACAAGGAGATTTATTTTCATAGAAAATGTGTGATAAAAAATGCTTTGCATGCAAGATATATTGCATTCAAGTCCAAAAATCAATGGTATTTGGCAAAGCCAATGACAAAGGTTTCCTTTAGGAATTCAAACCAATTTAACCATTTGTCATGAATTAAAGCAAGGATAGAGAGAGTTTATTGATTTCAATTTTAGAGCACTATATCTAATCTTTATAAGCAAAACATGTCATGAGCAAATTTGCGACCTATTTGATTTTTCCGGATAAGATATCCGTATGATAGTAGACATGTTCAACACATAAAGAAAGAGAGACATTTGGATTTTAGAATGCTTAGAACAGATACAAGATCTTTTAATCATTTTGAGTGTCATAAGCTTTTCACACATTGTTTTGCATTTAAGAATTGCAATCATCAATTCATGCTTTATCAATTGAGCATGTCATTAGAATTATCATGTCATGGAGATCATTATAGGTCATTCAAAAAGTACTTCCTAAGTGAATCTCCTAGTCCAAAAATGCATGTTTGAACATAAATATAACTTGGATTGCATTCAAAGCATGGTTCACACTTATTGAAATAAAGACATATATACATATGTGCAACCAAGATACTCAAGCAATAAAGAAGCGTACAACTTTTCAATTTTTTTTTCATGCAACAAGTATGTAATTGCTCTCTTTGCTTGAGTTCCCCAAAAGGGGTCAATCACCAAAACTCATCACTCCACAAGACATATCCCAATAGATCTACAAAGTGTTTTAAATCGTGTAGCATCTAAGGATTTAGCAAATAAGTCCACTAGTTGATCATTAGTGCCTAAATGTTCAAGCACTATGCATTTATTTTCAACAAGCTCTCTAATGAAGTGATGACGGCTGTCAATATTCTTAGTCCTAGAGTGTTGTACCGGATTTTTGGAAATATTAATAGAACTCATATTATCACAAAAGAGAGTGAGTGTACCTTGGTTGAATCCGTAGTCGACTAGCATTTGCTTCATCCATAGGAGTTGTGTGCATCCACTCCCCGCGGCAATGTATTCGGCCTCGGCCGTGGACAAGGAAATCGAGTTTTGCTTCTTGCAAAACAAAGACACCAAGTTGGTGCCTAGAAAGAAGCAACCGCCCAATGTGCTCTTCCTATCATCACAATTTTTTGCCCAGTCCGCATCACTAAAGCCAACTAAACTAGCATTAATGTCAAAAGAGTAGCAAATCCCATAGTTGGATGTCCCATTCACATAGCGAATGATTCTCTTAACGGAAGAGAGATGGGACTCTTTGGGATCCGCTTGGTACCTAGCACACACACCTACACTAAAGATATATCGGGCCTACTTGCGGTCAAATAAAGCAAGCTACCAATCATGCCACGATATAGAGTTTGCTCAACACTTTTTCCACTAGCATCCTTGCTTAGCTTCAAAGTGGTACTCATGATGTATCACAATGTTTGGCATTTTCATCAAGACCAAACTTCTTCACTAGGTTTTTAGCATATTTAGCTTGGGTTATAAAAACCACATCATTTGATTGCTTAATTTGTAAACATAGGAAGTAACTTAGCTCACCAACAAGACTTATCTCAAATTCATGAGACATAACATCAACAAATTGTTGGACTTTGATGTTGTTAGTGGAGCCAAACACTGTAACATCAACATATATTTGAGCTATGGAAAGCTCATTATTGTTTTTCTTGATGAATGAGTCTTTTCAACACTACCTCTTGTGTAGTCATTATTAACAAGAAATTGAGTGAGGCACTCATACCAAGCCCTCATTGCTTGTTTCAACCCATATAAAGCCTTCTTGAGGCTATAAACATGGTTGGCGTGGTGTGCATTCACAAACCCTTGGTTTTTTTACAAACACTTTCTTTTGCAAGAAGCCATTGAGGAATGCACTCTTCATATCCATTTGGTACTATTTGAACTTGTGCATACAAGATATGGACAAGAGAAGACTAATGGACTCAAGACGGGCAACGAGAGCAAATGTCTCCTCAAAGTCGATACCCCAAATTTGAGAGTACCCTTGTGCAACAAGTCTAGCCTTGTTACGCACTATGTTGCCATCCTCATCGGATTTGTTACTATATATCCATTTGGTGCCTATGACATTAGTGGTCTTAGGTTTAAGAACTAGTGTCCAAACCTCATTCCTTTAGAATTGTTTTAGCTTTTCTTGCATTGCAAGAACCCAAAATTCATCATTTAAGGCCTCATCAATATTTTTGGGTTCTATTCGAGAGGTGTAACAAGTGTAGCTAATGAGATTAGCTATTTCACATCTAGTCCTAACACTCTCATTCATTCCTCTAATAACGTCATTTTTGTTATGGAGATGTCTAACCCATGGAGCGGGTTTTTTAGAGTTTAAGAGAGGAACTATATCAATAGGTTGTGTGTCCTCTTCATCAAGGTTAGATGTCCCAACAATAGGAGTCTTCACAATCTTCTCCAAAGGAGAATCATCAACTATAACAACTTCCTCCTCATGGTCACTAGACTTGAGCCTATTATCATCAAAGACAACGTTCGATGATTCCATGACGCTTCAAGTCTTCAAATTGAAAACTCTATAGGCTCTACTATTTAAGGCATAGCCAATAAAGATACCCTCATCACTCTTAGCATCAAACTTACCAAGTTGATCACGGTCATTTAAAATTTAGCACTTGCTCCTAAAAGTGTGGAAGTAGCTAACATTTGGCTTTCTACCTCTCCATAATTCATAGGAGGTTTGCTTAGTGCCGACCTTAGGAAAACACTATTTCCTATATACCAAGCCGTATTGATAGCTTTGGCCAATAGGTTCCTACAGACATTGTTGCGAAGCAACATGACACGGGCCATTTTTTAAAGGACCTTATTCTTCCTCTTAACAACTCCATTTTTTCGAGGTGCCTAGGAGTCTAAAGCTCATGGGAGATGCCTACACTATCATAATACATAGGGCACCTGAAGGGCGGTTATACAACACCCCCTACAAACATGATGCATCTTAAGCCTAATCACGACATGACATTTAACACATAAGATGCGATCAAATTATACATGCAAGAAGAGAGACTGATGAACATTAATGCACATATAATAAAGACACACAATATACTAGAATAAGAATTATGCATGTGTTGTGAGTGTGTGCAACTACATCTCTTCAAAGCAAGTAAGCACTTAGAAATTTACCTTTGAAGTGCTTGTTCTCTTGAGGTCTTGAGAGGGCCTTGGTTGTGCAAAGCAACAACCATCAATTGCCTAACCTACCCTTACAATAAACCCCACTTGTGGTTTGTCACAAAAATAAGCCAATCAAACTTGAGGAACTTACAAAATGGATCATGTATGCTCCTCTTTAATACTTGGTATCCAACAAAATGTTCTAGCCAATATCAACAAAAAATATTACATGCCATAAAATTCAACTTGATACCAAAATACATTAAAACAAAAATGAGAATAAGCAAGCTAGAAACTATCATATATCTCCCCATATTTCTCCCTTTTTTTGACATGATATGAAGCCAAAAGGAAAGAATAAGAAAAATATACCTCAAGACCATTTCTAGCCACTAGTGCCACCAAGGAATGTTGTGTGATTGGAGGATCTCAGATAATGCATTAGAGTAGATGCTTTGCTTTCCAATTCTTTGATCTTCACATCTTGTAGCACTACCTTAGTATTGAGTTCATCAATCTTCCTTTGTGACTCCTCAATCAATCTTCTTGACTTGACAGCTGTTGGGAAAAATAGTTTATACACGCAGAGGAATGCGAATAATAGGTTTAGTATATAACAAAAAAATTTCCTTTTTAAAGATGAATCTTAACCCTTGATTAATTAACATATAATAAAAGTAACATACCTTTGCAGCGTGACTATTAGCGTTGCATCGATAGTAATCCGTAAGACCTTCCAATCCAATCACGAATGTGGATTACCTAGGAGTGTGGACTCCCTTTCTTTGAATTGTATACTTGAAGATGGATAGTGATAAAACTTTTTCTTTTGTTAGTCACTTTAAACTTGTTAGAACAAAGAATGAAGAATGTCCGATTACCTGTTAATTATCAATCTATTGATCAAAACTCGCGTGAACCTAATTTGAAGTTGTACACAAAGCCTTTTGATGTAAAAGCTTACTAGTGCACTAATAAAACAATTCTTGTCTCTTTTTGCTCTTAGCCGAATTCTCACACTATTCTTAGAGATGGGATTATTTTTTAAGCAAAAGAAAATAATCTCTCAAGTGAAAACTTAGGGTGGCCGAAATCTATCCCTTCATATATGTAGGGTGACCGAAATCACTCTTCAATATAATTATGGTTGGCCGAAAATCACACCCTTATTCTTTTAGGGTTGGACGAAATCTATCCCTTCATATATATAGAGTGACCGAAATCACTCTTCAATATAATTAGGGTTGGCTGAAAATCACACCCTTATTCTTTTAGGGTTAGCCGAAATCCTTACTTGAAGAGGATTTGTGTTTTCACCAATGACTCCTATCATTCTATAGATTTCCAAACCCTAATCTAACTCTTTAGTGTATTTGTGACTATATCAAAGATTTCCTAATTTGAGTAAATAAATAATTTCTTTTATTTATCTACTTACCAAATAAAGTCTTTAATATTTACCATATTTCCTAGTCAGAAAAAGATTTCGATTCTTAATTAAAAAATTAATTAATTCCCAATTAATTAAATAATAAAATAAAACAATATAATAGGCCTTTTATTCAGCCTTGCCACCCAACTTATATATATGGGCTTATATATTGTTTTTCTATTTTATTAAATCCATTAGACTTTAAATAAAAAGCCTACATGTGAACTAGACCCATTTTTACCAAAAGAAACAAGCTCACATGCCTTTCATTAATACATTAATATAATTTATCAGCCCATTAAATAAATAATGTGCATATTATATTCTTAATGTACTAAATACAATTCTAGATGGACCCATAAATTAGTCCGATAGAATATATCAAGTGATCCATGCAAGTCCGTGTGGATTGGAGATCTTGACGGGCTATCTAAATTTAAGCTTCAATAGACATAACCCAATCCCAATCAACAAATGATTCTCTAATCTATTAATTTTAGTTAATACCACTAAAGAGATAAAATTGTACTCTTAAATAAAGATAAAACAAGTAAATGTTTCTCATTCATACCCAAGACAATACTATTGGAGATAGTATATCCTCTTGAATAATATAAGTAATCGCCAAGAGCTCATAGACCGCTTATAGCTCTCCTAGTTACCATATTTACTCATATGACCACATTTTGAACTTGGATATTTTGACTTGTCCAGAAGCCATGTTTCAATAGACGCTATCGAAAACTCAACAATAAGATTTAATATCCAATACCTCAAAATATCCATATGATAATATCATACTCTCATTTTAATAAATGGAACTACGATGTCCAAATCTATAAATGAAGTCCTCTATCGATTAGCAAATAAATACCACCAAACTATCGAGGATAGACTATGCTATATAATTGTACTCATTGATAGCTCAAATGATAACACTTGTAACCATAAATCCATCATTTATCTCAAGATTAAGATAGACCCTCCAATTGCCCTCATAATGAAATCTTTTATCCACTGACGGTTCTAGATAAAGTATTTTATTGTGATCCTATTCAATACACCCAGTGCACTAGATTCTTTTACTCAAAGACACTTTGATGATTTTACACTCATCATATCACATTTGATCCCACTCAAATGCTAGCAAAATAATCTACAACTTTAATAAGGTAAATGTGCCCAACCTTTATCTTAAGTTGTGAACATTATTCAAGACTGACTAAAGAATTGTGTCTACCTTATACATATCTGGATGTACGAACAATTCTTTATATCTCATATTCTCTTGACCTTACGATTACTTACTTTTGACAATTATCATAATTAAACTATAAATACTATCAAATTTGTTAAAACTGGAAATCACTTTATTAATATCAAAAGATTGTCAATTACATTATTACACTCTTGCTATTGAACATAATCCTAACAATCTCCCACTTGCACTATAGCAAGTGTGTCATATCTATCATTCCCAAGTTCTTTAGGTGCCTATCAAAACTCTTCTGAGGTTGAGCCTTTGTGAAGGGATCCGCTTCCCCTATGCACAATCTCCCTTAAAAGATGACACTTCATTTCAATGTGCTTACCTCTCTTATGACTTTTTGGTTCTTTCGAATTAGCCACTGCTCCACTGTTGTCACAATAAATAGTGATTTGCTTATTCGCATTAGGAACCACTTCCAAGTCAACCAGGAACTGGCGAAGCCAAACAACCTCTTTGGGAGCTTCACATGCAGCAACATACTCAGTTTCCATGGTGGAACCAGTATTACAGGATTGCTTGATACTCCTCCTTATGACTGCTCCTCCCAACAGTAAACATAGATCCTAATATGGATTTTCAGTTGTCAGAATCCCACTGGAAATAAGAATCTGTATACCCAACGAGAATTAAATCTCTTCCAGAGTATACAAGCATATAATCTCTTATTCTCTTGAGATACTTGAAAGTATGATTGATTGTCGTCTAGTGATCAGGACCAGGTTTCAATTGAAACCTGCTAACTATCAACAACAAAACAAATATCTGGTCTAGTGTAGAGCATTGCATACATGAGACTTCTAACTACCGAGGCATATGGAACTCTACTTATGAATTGCTCTTCATGCTCATTTTTAGGAACTTGTTACTTAGAAAGTTTAATTATATGTCTAAAAGGTAACATACCTTTCTTGGAATTTTTCATGAAGAATCTATACAAGATTTTATCAATGTATAAAGCTTGGGATAGTGCAATCGTTCTATTCTTTCTATCCCTTATTACTTGGATACCAAGAATATAACTTGCTTTTCCTAAGTCCTTCAAATCAAATTGTTCTGCTAACCATTATTTTACTGATGTCAATACACCTACATTGCTTCCGATGAGTAGTATATCATCAACATAAAGAATTAGTAAAACCAACTTGTCGCCTTTAATCCTTTTGTATACATAGGGTTCGTCAAGGTTTTGAATAAATCCAAAACCTTTTACAACTTGATTGAACCTTATGTTCCATGATATGGATGCTTGCTTTAGTCCATATATGGACTTTTACAACTTGCATACTCTTTCCTCTTGGCCCTTTTATATGAATCCTTCTAGTTGCATCATATATATGCTTTCATCAAGACTTCTGTTAAGGAAAGCTGTCTTGACGTCCATTTGCCAAATCTCTAGGTCTAGAGATGCTCCAATGGACAAGAGGATCCTAATGGATTTAAGCATGGCCACATGAGGGAAGGTTTCTTGTAATTGATACCTTCCTTTTGTGTGTAACCTTTAGCTACAAATCTAGCTTTAAAGGTTTCCACCTTTTCATCCATTCCACTTTTCCTCTTGTATACCCACTTGAACCCGATGGGTTGTATCCTTTTAGGAAAGTCTACAAGAGACCAGACTTTGTTATTGAACATAGATTCAATTTCAGATTGCATTGCCTTTTGCCAATGGTGACAATCAACATCCTCCATTGCTTCTTTATACGTGTAGGGATCATCGTCATCCGGGAGATTCTCCATTGATTCTCCTAGATCGATGTATCTTTCTGGTGTATTTCTTACCCTCCCACTATGATGAGGAATGATAGATTGGTGATCTTGAGGTGGTGTGGAACTTACAATTGGGTTAGGTTGTGAAACCTGTTGTGGAATTGTATCTCCTGATATCTCATTCAGGACAATTATACTTCCAGGCACAAAATCATTCACATAGTCCTTTTCCTGAAATTTAGCATTTGTCGAAACAAATACTTTAAGATCTGAAGGACTATAGAAATAATATCCTTTAGTTCCTTTTGGATACCCTATAAATATGCATGTTTCCGAACGGGACTCTATCTTTTCTGTCTTTCCTTTTAACACATACGCAGAACAACCAAATATTCTTAAGTGTTGTAAACTAGGTTTTCACCCAGTCCACAACTCATGTGGTGTTTGAGGAACTGACTCGGATGGTACATCATTTAGAATGTACATTGTAGTTTGTAAAGCATATCCCCAAAAAGATTTAGGAAGCGTTGAATAACTCAACATAGACCTAACCATGTCCAAAAGAGTTCTATTTCTTCTTTCTACTACCCCATTTTGTTGAGGTGTACCTGTTGCAGAAAATTGAGAACTATCCCATTATCAATAAGATATTGCTGAAGCTTAAAGGATAGATTTTTATGTGTTTCTCAAGCTGATTTTCTACTTCAGCTTTAAATGCTTTGAACATGTCAAAAGCATCCGACTTATGTCTTATGAGATACACATAGCCAAATCTCGAGTAATCATCTGTGAAAGTGATGAAGTACTCATATCCACCTTTAGCATGAATGCTCATTGGACCACATACATCAGTGTGTATTAATCCTAAACATTCAGTGGCTCTTGTGTCTTTGGTCGTAAACGACCTTTTGGTCATCTTACCTTCCAAACAAGATTCACAAGTTGGTAAATCATCAACCTTTAAGTCACTTAAAGGTCCATCACTAGCCAATCTTTTAATCCTATTAAGGTTAATATGACCTAGGTGTAAATGCCATAGGTAGGTTTCATCTTTTGATAATTTTACTCTTTTATGATTATGTTTCGCTAATTCTGTGTCTAATGAGTAAGAGATATTTCTATGAAGAAAGAATAAACCGTTTTCCAATGTACCTTTGCAAATAATTTTGTCATTCTTATTAATAATAAAAACTTTATTAAAAGTAACCGAATATCAAAATTTATTTAAACAAGAAAATGAAATTAAATTCCTCTTGAATTGAGGTACATAATAAACGTCTATCAAATCTAAATGCCTACTAGAATCTAGATTAACTCTAATATCTCCCACTGCACTTGCAGACACTAACATTCCGTTGCCTAAGCGCAAGTTGATTTCATTCTTATTCAACTTTTCCTTTCTTGGAACCCCTATAAGGAATAACAAACATGATTAGTGGCTCTAGAGTATATGATCTAATAATTTGTAAAATCTGCCAGAGAACATGTTTCAAGATAATTAACATTACCTTCTTCCTTCTTATTTTGGGACTTTGGGCAATTTCTTTTCCAATGTCCATTTTTACCACAAGGGAAGCATTTCCCTTTGATCTTGGTTACATTCTTGGTGTCCTTCTTGGTAGGCCCAAGGTTCTTTTTCTTCTGTTTTCTTGACCTTCTGACGGGTCTTACCAACCACATGAATCTATTGACCTTTGCCTTTCATAAGGATCTTTTCAGCGCTTTGAACATCTTGCATCAGGAACTACAAGGTGTATTCCTTATTGTTCAAGTTGTAGTCCAACTTGAACTGATCAATGGAATCTAACAGTGAGTTGACAACCATGTCAATTTTTGTCTCACCATCTATCTCAACACCATTTAGTTCAACAATGTTGAAATGTGCTTTGACTTTCATCATGTGATCTTTCATAGTCTGTCCAGATTTCATCCTAATATTCATGAAAGCAGTCACTGCCTCTCTCTTAGTCATCCTGGACCTCATAGCAAACATCTCCTCTAGAGACATCATTATATCAGCAATAGACCTGATGTAGATCGGAATGGAACCCACACTCATTCAAACACACAAGGGTTTTTATTTTTTTGTAATCCTGCAGTATTTCAGAAAAAAGAGATAAATTGAGTTTAAACTACTCAAGAAGTTTTTAATTTTATTTAACTCTGACAAAACTCAAACCGATTACAACCTAGTAAATATAGAACAAATCTCTTTGACTCCTAAAACACCTCAACTAAATCGGGAAAGAATCCCGAATGAAAAAGATATCAAATCTCCTAAAGAATTAAAATAATTCTAAAACTTAAAAAATTTATCTAATAAGGAAATTGGATTTGATTTAATAAAATCAAATCATAAAACAATTAATAACCTACTTACATATAAAATAAAAGGAAATATAATATTCATATCGAATCATGACGATAATCGGAAATAATAATTAAAGCAACAGTTGTCCGCGCACGAAATCTAACTGTCAAATTCAGAGATGATACAGCCCGTTATTGAAGATGAAGTCTTCATAACATTTGTAGGGCTCGTCTTGGGCTTTCCGAAAACATATTATAATGTTAATTTTGACTCTGTTTGCCCCACGAAGATACCCTCGAAATTTTCTCTTGTGTTTCCACATGCCATCTCGCCAATTGCCTTTTCGCCTTGGGCTGATCCGCATCAAGACCCTATTCCATCATGCTGCTGTTGCAACACATCGGAGATAGTAACCATATTATAATATTTGGCCATATCATCAGAGGTCTTCCACTACTCATACTCATCTCTTTGCATCACATTAGATTTATTATTAGGAAGGGGTGGTTTAGGAGTAGTCAGAACAAACTTATGTTTTTCAGCTTGCAACAACAACCCAATTTTCCTTTTCATTAGGGATGGGGTCATGATTTCTGAATAAAACAAAAAATTTACATAAGTAAATAATCATATTAAAGCACTTCCAAATATTTATCTTGAATTAAATAAATAATTCAATCATAAAATTCAACAGTGATCCAACATCCATAAATGTTACGCCTCCTTTGGGAGTTCGTACGATTTACTAGTTGGACTAGGTCCCACCTAATTGTTAACATGACAACCATCATTTTCAATTTAAGCCTTGTGATTTTATTGATAAGAACTCTTGGGAGGATATCAATAAAACCACATTGAGTGTGTTACCAAGATATCAACCTTCAATATTTTTTCTCATGAAAATCCCTCCTTTGAGAGTAGATCTCATTTGAGTCAATTGTTTAGTCTATCCTTGTAAGGAAGTATCTTGCTAAATTTCATGCATAGATATCCCTTGGGGGGTTATCACATAAAACATAAAGCTCAACTAACCTTGCAGGCCATAGGTGTTTCAAAACACCTTCTCCCACTCAATTTTTTAAGACGTGTGATTAAATTCCATAGAATTATTTGTCATGTTATCTAGATGCCAATTAGATACCTAAATCATTCGATGCATGTTCATACCAAAAGAGATATATGAGTGGCACTCCTATTCTATATGACATGGTATCATGCAACAACAAATATTGTAATATTTACGGAAATATAAATAGCTACAATTTTAGTCCATCCCAGAAAAGCAAGTAAATTACATTTGTTTGGAATATAAAAACTCCTTTCTTGGCGAACAAGTCTTCATGTGGCCATCGACCGATATGCATCCCTTGGCTGCCTCCCATGGGCATGAGCACTCCACAACACCATAAAAAGCTGCTGTGCGCAGCCCATAGCAACCATAAGGCTGCCGTGTGTAGCCCATACCACAACAAGCGCAATTGCACGCTAACTTGCGAGTGTGCATGTTGCTATTGTGCACGGTTCCATGCTTGTTCCTGTTGCATCCATTTCTTCAAAACTTCGAATATCCGACACTTGAATATATATTACAACAGTATTAAATATAAATTACTGTAGTTTTTTAATAAAAAAATACTGCACTATTTAATAATATATATACTGCAGAATTTTAATACAATATTTTCTGTAGTAACTTTATTACAATAGCAAAAATAAAAGAAAAACTTAGCAACTACCAAGAAGGAATTATGGTGATAATAGACCACCCTTGTTATAATTCCAAAACAAAAAATACATTGAAATTCTAGAGCCAAAATCGACCAACAACAATTCATATAAACATAACATATATAAATTCATACATTCCAAAAGTAATTATATATGAGAATACCTAGAGTGTCATCTCTTTCTAAAACACGCATATTAATAATTAAAAAGAAATAGATCAACGTATGTACATATATTAATTAATCAAGGGTACAACCAAGGCTCTGATACCAATTGTTAGGGAAAATAGTTTATACGCGCAGTTGAATGCGAAACATAGGTTTAGTATATAACAAAAAATTTTCCTTTTTAAAGATGAACCTTAACCCTTGATTAATTAACTTATAATAAAAGTATCATACCTTTGTAGCATGACGATTAGCGTTGCAACGATAGTAATCAGAAAGACCTTCCAATCCAATCATGAACGTGGATCACCTAGAAGTGTGGGCTCCCTTTCTTTGAATTGTATACCTGAAGATGGATAACAAAAAAACTTTTTCTTTTGTTAGTCACTTTAAACTTCTTAGAACAAAGAACGAAGAATGTCCGATCACTTATGAATTATTAATCTATTGATCGAAACTTGCGTGAACCTAATTCGAAGTTGTGCACAAAGCCTTTTGATGTAAAAGCTTACTAGTGGACTATCAAAATAAAACAATTCTTCTCTTTTTTTGCTCTTCAACGAATTCTCACACTATTCTTAGAGATGGAATTATTTTTTAAGGAAAAGAAAATAATCTCTCAAGTGAAAACATAGGGTGGCCGAAATCTATCCCTTCATATATATAGGGTGACCGAAATCACTCTTCAATATAATTAGGGTTGGCTGAAAATCACAACCTTATTCTTTTAGGTTTGGCCGAAATCCGTACTTGAAGAGGATTTGTGTTTTCACCAATGACTCAAACCAATCTTTAGATTTCCAAATCCTAATCCAACTCTTTTGTGTATTTGTGACTATATCAAAGACTTCTTAATTTGACTAAATAAATAATTTCTTTCATTTATCTACTTAACAAATAAAGTCTTTAATATTTATTATACTACCAACAATAGTATAGTACTAAGAAACATATTTCCTAGTCAGAAAAAGATTTTGATTCTTAATTAATAAATTAATTAATTCCCATTTAATTAAATAATAAAATAAAACAATATAACATACCCTTTATTTAGCCTTGCCGCCCAACTTATATATATGGGATTATTTATTGTTTTCTTATTTTATTAAATCCATTAGACTTTAAATAAAAAGTCCAAATATGAACTAGACTCATTCTTACTAAAAGAAACAAGCCCACATGCCTTTAATTAATACATTAATATAATTTATCAACCCATTAAATAAATAATGTGCAAATTATATTCTTAATGTATTAAATACAATTCTAGATGGACCCATAAATTAGTCCGGTAGAATATATCAAGTGATCCATGTAAGTCCATGTGGATTGGGGATCTTGGTGGGCTATCTAAATTTAAGCTTCAATAGACATAACCCAATCACAATCAACAAATAATTCACTTAGGTTCGATCTATTAATTTTAGCTCATACCACTAAAGAGCTAAAGCTGTACTCTTAAATAATGATAGAACAAGTAAATGTTTCTCATTCATACCCTAGACAATCTTATTAGAGATAGTGTATCCTCATGAATAATATCAGTAATCGCCAAGAGCTCATAGACCGCCTATAGCTCTCCTAGTTACCATATTTACTCATATGACCACATTTTAACTTGGATATTTTGACTTGTCCAGAAGCCATGTTTCAATAGATGCTATCGAAAACTCAACGTTAAGATTTAATATCTAATACCTCAAAATATACATATGATAATATTATACTCTCATTTTAATAAATGGAACCAGGATGTCCAAATCTATAAATGAAGTCCTCTATCGATTAGCAAATAAATACCACCAAACTATCGAGGATAGACTATGATATATAATCGTACTTATTGATAGCTCAAATGACAACACTTTTAACCATAAATCCATCATTTATCTCAAGATTAAGATAGACCCTCCAATTGCCCTCATAATGAAATCTTTTATCCACTGACGGTTCTAGATAAAGTATTTCATTGTGATCCTATTCAATGACACTTTGATGATTTTAGACTCATCATATCACATTTGATCCCACTCAAATACTAGCAAATGAATCTACAACTTTAACAAGGTAAAGGTGCCCAACCTTTTATCTTAAGTTGTGAACATTATTCTAAACTAACTAAAGAATTGTATCTACCTCATACATATCCGGATGTACGAATAATTCTTTATATCTCATAGTCTCTTGACCTTATGATTATTTACTTTTCACAATTATAATAATTAAACTATAAATGCTATAAGATTTGTTAAAACTAGAAATCGCATTATTAATATGAAAAGATTGTCAATTACGTTATTACACTCTTTTTATTGAGCATAATCCTAACAACAACCTCACTCTTTAATTACATATCCCAATTTGGAAGAATTGTTGTGCTAGATACAAGGCTTGAATCATGAGATTCACCAAAGAGCCTAAAAGTATCACAAGACTTTCCCTTTTCCTTATATGACATGGTAGCCATACGTTTGTCACTAAATTTCTCTAAGGAAGGTAGTAGCACATAATCATTTTGTTCCTTCACACCTTTAGCTAAACACAAATGAGAAATAAACCTAGGAAATGCCAACTTCTTGTCCTTTCATGCCTATTACGTACCCTAGCTTTCCTAACCTATAAGTACATCACAGTTTCTCCTTTGAAGACAACACTTGTTCAATCAGGAAATTTCTTTCTCCACCATTCCTAATCCCACCATTTCTCCCCTCCAATCTCTCAACAAACAACTAGATTACCTCACCCAACCATTCCTCTCTTTCCATTCTCTCCATTTCAATATCTTTGTCACTCACCATTAGACACCCACCTTTCTAGACACATCCTCTTCTACCACTCTTTGCACTAGGAGCATTAAAGGAGAGGAAGGAGCAAGCACTAAAGAAGGAGGCTTAATGGTGATTTCCTTATCTATTACTTCATTTCTATTTGTTTGTAACTATGTGTAACTAAACCCCTAATCTAAGGGATAGATGTGAAGAACATTTGATTGTGGGTATTTGTTTAAGCTATTGTATTTGAATATCTATGTGTCTTCTATTTATTCTATCATTAGATTCTATTCACTATGTGATTGACTTGTATACCAACTTGTTAATTATAATCTTGTTTAGAATAATATGTTATGCAATCATCCTTGGATTGATACCCTTGTGTGATTAAGAATCCAAGGAATAGGATAGATTAATGGAGGGTATATCAACCACATTAATCTAAACCTAGATTTGTAACCAACCATTCCCACATTGACCCCTTTTCCTTAATCGATAAGACATTTTGATAGGAAGATGTTTAGGGTTCATAGTAATGACCTAAACACATTCTAGAAAATAAATGGTTAACATATAAGAGAATGGTCCATTAAAGTGGCTTAGAAAGCATTGTCCGTACCCATGTGCAAATCCATCAATTCCCTAGTATCTATATTAATTGTTAAACCCATTCTTCTATCTAGTATTATTGTTGATATTAGACTCCTATCTATTCAACTTCTCTTTATATTATTGTCATTTACTTTGCATGATATGTTTGATGGTTTCTCAAACCATACACCATCCAAACTTACCATGATTTACTTTCTTGCACATTAGTTAGACTAACTTAGATTAGTCTGCAAATCGATTAATCTAACCTAATCCCTGTGGAACAAATCCTTTGCTTACCGCTTTACTTGTTTTCAAAACATAGAGCACAATGCGAAGAAATTTCATTATAAACATCTTTTGATAATTCACAATTTGGTAACAACACAAAAAGTGAGTCATCAAAATGGCGCCGCTGCTAGGGATTGATGTTTAGAGTAGTTGATTTTTGTAACTTTCCTTGTTAGATTTTCTAGGTAGTGTGTCATTTTTGTTAATTTTAGATTTTTTAGTGTTATATCTTTTGTGTCTTGTGTCGTTTTTCCTTTTTGTTTTCTTTTCAGGAATAATTGATTATTTTGACTTGCAATTAGACAACTTCAACCGAAAAATGGAATTATTTACCTCAAGGCACTCAAGGGAAGAGAGAGCTCATGACTCGAATTCTTCCGATACGGGGCCGAAGGATGGGAATCTTGAGGAATAGATGCTAGATGCCATCCAAGCATCACAAATGTCATACGAGCATACTTTGAAGGACGTTTGGAGGCAAGTGCACTTAGGTTTTCAAGACTAGAAGCTTCATTGAGAAGAATAGAAGTGCACATTGGAACAATCGTGGAGGCCATGCAAAGGCAAGAGATTGAAGAGTTCCCAATTCCACCAAAGCTAGAAGAAGTTACCACCATCCCTAGGAGTGGTTAGAATTTAGAGCATGATTTAATTCATTATTTTGCTAATGATTCTTTTGGTATTTCAGATGAAGAAGTAGGAAAAGAGGAAATGAGAGATAAAGTGAAGGAACCCAAGCCTTATATCCCTCCCACTACTTTTCCATGTCGCTTACGAAAAAGAAAATGGTATAGGTTGCTTTCAAATTAACTAAATCACTTTTTCAAGTGAACATTTACTTGCCTTTGTTTTATGTGATTAGGAACATGCCGGCAGGCGACAAATACTTTCAAGACCTAATTGCATATAGGTGCAAATTTGAAGCATTGGAATTCGGTTGACCGATCTAAGTAGCCCGTCTAGCTGAAGATGTAAAATCAAGTGCTTGGCAGGAGGCACCTGACGTGCACGGGATAGTTCTATAAACTATTAAAAATGATAGGTCGTACGAGTTTGTTTTCCACAAGTGCACGGATCGTTACGATCATGTAGCAGCAAGTACGGTTCGTTCCCACATGGAGGAATGTACACTTAAGCTAGTTCTAGGTCTTATATATATATACTATGTATTTACACTATAAACACTAATTATATGGATGAAAAGTAAAAGGAGATGGGCACAAGTAAGTTATAACTAAACTAAACTAATTTAACACTAACTAACTAAACTAACTAAACTCATGCATGGTCATGCAAGATTGAGGATTACAACCTAATCCCGATCAATAATCACACACCTACCTAATCCCAATATGAGTGAACCTAGTCCAATTGCTTGTGATTTAAGCTACCTAATCCCGGAAGCAACACAAGACATACTTCTCAATGAAGAGATAATAAAACCTATGTGAATATATGATGATATCCAAAGTGCAAATAAAGCTAGGTAACCTTAGATGCTTATCTAGGATGATGAATTAACAATTAATACAATCCTAGATATTAATAGATAAATGACATGTCAAATAGCTTAGTTAATCAAGATTAAGCAAAACCTAGAAAGCTATCACAATACAACACTCAATCAATTCGTCATAAACAATCTCTATCTTGTATCTAGCATATGATCTAAAAACATACAAGTGAATAAAGAGATGACTTGTTAAGAAAGATACTAAAATTAGATGAGATGTGATGATGTAAAATCATGCATGGATGCATCTTCTATGGTAATAGATTATACTATATGAACTTTGATGCACAGAGGAATGACTTTAAGTGTTTAAAGGTGAGTTCTTGGGAATTTTTCTTTTGAAATATGTTATAAGAGGAAAAATATGCTTTTTGAACTCTTAAAAATGACCTAAGATGAAAGAGGCATATGTATAAGGTGACTAAAAGAAGTGTAGTCGTTTTGAAAAAATGACCCTGTATTTGCCTTGGGTGCTGTACAAGTCGTTGTACATAGAATGACCTGTACAGCACCTCACTTGGGAATTTTGAAGAACATGAAGGACAATCTTCATAGGCGTTGTTCGTAGAGCGCTTTTGTAAAGTGCCTGAACAACGCCACAACACTGATCCTCTCGGGTTTCAGATAGGCGCTGTACATACAACGCTGTTGAATAGCAACCGTACAGCGCCTTCAATAAAGTTCATGAAAATGCATCAGGTCTGATACATGCAAAACCCAATTCCACTAGGTCTAGGATGGGCGCTATATGTACAGCGCCTTACAAAATGTATGCAATCCTAAGTCTAAACATGACATGGCATTTGACATACAAGATGCAATAATATAAACATGCAAGAAGAGAGATTAATGAACATTAATGCACACAAAATAGACACACAACATACAAGAGTTAAACAAATGCATGAGTTGTGAGTGTGTGCAACTATCTCTTCAAAGAAAGTAAGCACTTATAATTTTACCTTTGGTGCTTATCAACTTGAGGTCTTGAAAAGGGCATTTGATCTTGCTCCTCAATCACTTAAACTACACTTACAATTCAAACCCCAAAATGTTGTTTGTCCACGAAATGATCCAATCAACTTAAAGGCACTTACAATCTCCCTCTTTGGCTGTTTTGCTACAAAACCACCACTCACATTGATTCCTCACAACAAAATAGAAACTACGGGTCTACAATGATTTTCTACATTACAAAGAGATATTACAAAAATAAAATTTCAAGTCTTCAATCTCTTGTAGAACAACCAAACCTTCAAAACAAAGTTTCTACACTTTCCAATACAAGTAAATGTGAGATTAATCAAGTGAGAACATAAACAATCATTTGCATTTAAGAATTTAAGCACAACATTATGCAATGTATGTGTGATGCAATGCTCCCCCTCAAAAGGTTACTCCCCATCAATGTGTATTCTCTCTAATATGTAATTTTGCTACAACAAATAGCACAATAAGCATTCTCCCCTTACCAGCCTTACCAACATACTACTCTCCCTTTTTGTCATGAGATGGGCAAAGGAGTATTCCCCTAAATGGGTCACTTTGGCAAAGAGAGATAGAAGCATACATGTTATTTGCATAATCAAATGAGGCACTTTATGCAACTCAATTAAAAAGAGAGATACAAGGAGATTTATTTTCATAGAAAATGTGTGAGTAAAAATGCTTTGCATGCAAGACATATTGCATTCAAGTCCAAAAATCAATGGTATTTGGCAAAGCAAACGACAAGGTTTCCTTAGGAATTCAAACCAATTTCACCATTTGTCATGAATTAAAGTAAGGATATAGAGAATTTATTGATTTCAAATTTAGAGCACTATATCAAACTTTATAAGTGAAACATGTCATGAGCAACTTTGTACCCTATTTGATTTTTCCAGATAAGATATCTGTATGATAGTAAACATGTTCAACAAATAAAGGATGAGAGACTTATAATAAACATTTGAGTCTCATTAGCTTTTCACACATTTTTTTGCATTTAAGAATTGCAATCATCAAATCATCTTTTTTCATTTGAGCATGCCATTAAAAATCATCATGTTATGGAGATCATTATAGGTCATTTAATAAGTACTTCCTAAGTGAATCTCCTAGTCCAAAAAAGCATGTTTGAACAAAAAAAATAACATGGATTGCATTTAAAGCATGGTTCACACTTATTGAGAAAAATATATATATATATATATGTGCAACCAAGATACTCAAGCAATTAATAAAGAAGCATAAACATTTCCAAATTTTTGCATGCAATTGCTCTATTTGGTTAAGTTCCCCAAATGGGGTCAATCACCAAAACACATCACTCCACAAGACATATCCCAATAGATCTACTAAGCATTTTAAACATGGTTGCATCTAAGGGTTTAGTAAATAAGTCCGTTAGTTGATCATTTGTACCTACATGTTCAAGTACAATGCATTTGTTCTCAACTAGTTATCTTATGAAATGATAGCGGATGTCAATATGCTTAGTCCTAGAATGTTGAACCAGATTCTTGGAAATATTAATAGCACTCATGTTAGTAGAAAAGAAGATTAAAGTACCTTGATTGAATTTGTAGTCGACTAGCAATTGGTTCATCTATAAGAGTTGTGTGCATCCACTCCCCGCGGCTATGTACTCGGACTCATCCGTGGACAAGGAAATCGAGTTTTGCTTCTTGCAAAACCAAGACACCAAGTTGTTGCCTAGAAAGTAGCAACCGCCCGATATGCTCTTTCTATCATCATAATTTCCTACCCAATCCTCATCACTAAAGCCAACTAAATTAGCATTAGTGTCAAAAGAGTACCAAATCCCATAGTTGGATGTCCCATTCACATAACAAATGATTCTATTAATGGAAGAGAGGTGGGACTCCTTAGGATCCGTTTGGTACCTAACACACACACCCACACTAAAAGAGATATCGGGCCTACTTGCGGTCAAATAAAGCAAGATACCAATTATGCCACGATATAGAGTTTGTTCCACACTTTTTCCATGCGCATACTTGCTAAGGTTCAAAGTGGAACTCATGGGTGTATTATAATGTTTGGCATTTTCAAGACCAAACTTCTTTACTAGATTTTTAGTATACTTAGCTTAGGATATGAAAATCCCAAAATTTAATTGCCTCATTTGTAAACCTAAAAAGGAACTTAGCTTACCAACAAGACTCATCTCAAATTCATGAGAATAACTTCAACAAATTGCTAGACCTTGGTGTTTTTGGTAGAGCCAAATACAATGTCATCAACATAGATTTGAGCTATACATAACTCATCTTTGTTTCTCTTGATGAACAAGGTCTTATCAACACTACCCCTTGTGTAGTCATTGTAAACAAGAAATTGAGTGAGGTGTTCATACCAAGCCCTTAGTGCTTGTTTCAACCCATAGAAAGCCTTCTTGAGGTGATAGACATGGTTGGGGTGGTGTGCATCAACAAACTCCTTGGGTTATTCAACAAACACCTCATCTTGCAATAAGCCATAAAGGAAGGCACTCTTGACATCCATTTGATGCAATTTGAACTTGTGCACCAAGAAATGGACAAAAAAAGTCTAATAGACTCTAAACGAGCAACGGGAGCAAATGTCTCCTCAAAGTCAATACCCTCAATTTGAGAGTACCCTTGTGCAACAAGTCTAGCCTTGTTACGCACTATGTTGCCATCCTCATTGGATTTGTTCCTATAGATCCACTTGGTGCCTATCACATTATTGTTCTTAGGCCTAGGAACTAGAGTCCAAAACTCATTCCTTTCGAATTGGTTTAGCTCTTCTTACATTGCAAGTGTAGGGAAAAATAAACAAATAAAAGTGTTACACGCAGCGGAAGCGATACTAAAGACGATTTAGTGACTTTTAAAATTTTTCCTTTATGAACCTTAAACCCTTTTAATCAATAAACATGCATATATATCAACAAAAGTAAATTACCTCTTGTCGCGTGATCCGATTGACTTACGTCGATGGTAATCCGCAAGTCAATCCGAGCACGAACGTGGATCACCTAGGAGCGTGGTCTCCCTTTCCTTTGAATTGCAAACCTGTGAATTTACCAAACAAATACTTTCTTTTCTTTGTTAGTCACAAAACAATCAAAAGAATGTCAAAATTATTCCGGTCACTTTTGAGTTCACAATCTTATGATCGAAACTCGCGTGAACCTAGATCGATATCGTATACACAAGCTTATTGATGTTTAAGCAATTGTATACTATCAAAGAATAATTTTTCACTCATTTTTGTCTCTCTAGAATAAAAACTCTCTTAGAATTAAGAAGAAGAAGAAAGAAAATAAAAACTCAAGCACCAATTAATTGATGTGGCCGAACCCTATAAGAACATATATATAGGTTGGCCGAATTTTTCTTCTTTTTCCTTTAGGGTTGCCGAATTCTATGTAGTATCTAATTAGGGTTGGCCGAATTTCATCATGTCACTTATATAGGGTGACTGAAATTCAACCCTAATTCTTTTTAACTTTATAGACTTCAAACCCTAATCCAACTCTTTTATTTTTATTCTTTTATTTGACTAAAAAAAAAAAAAGACTCCTTATTTGATTAAATAAATAATACTAATTTATTTATTTACTTATCAAACAAGTCTTTTACTTTTAGGAAAGATTTGTTTCTTTAATTAAACAATTAATCAATAAATCAATTAATTCTTATTTAATTAAAACAAATGAAACAAAATAATATTTTTAGGTCAAAACCTTAACCTAGCCGCCCCACTTATATATAAGATGGGCCTAATATTATTTTCTTATTTCATTTAATCCATTGGACTTTAAATAAAAAAGCCCACATGTGAACCAGACCCATTCTTACTAAAAGAAACAAGCCCACATGTCTTTCATTAATATATTAATATAATTGAGCAGCCCATTACTTAAATAATGTGCAAATTATATTCTTAATATATTAAATGCAATTCTAGATGGACCCTTAAATTGGTCCGGTAGAATATATCAAGTGATCCATGCAAGTCCGTGTGGATTGGGGATCTTGGCGGGCCATCTAAATTTAAGCTTCAATAGACATAACCTAATCACAATCAACAAATGATTCACTTAGGTCCGATCCATTAATTTTAACTCATTCCACTAAAGAGCTAAAACTGAACTCTTAAATAAAGATAGAAAAGGAAGATGCTCCTCATTCATACCCTAGACAATCATATTGGAGATAGTGTATCCTCGTGATTAATATCAGTAATCGCCAAGAGTTCATAGACCGCCTATAACTCTCCAAGTTACCATATTTACTCATATGACCACGTTTTGAACTTGGATATTTTGACTTGTCCAGAAGCCATGTTTTCAATAGACACTATTGAAAACTCAACGTTGAGATTTAATATCCAATTACCTCAAAACATCCATATGATGATATTATACTCTCATTTAATTAAATGGAGCCACGATGTCCATATCTATAAATGAAGTCCTCTATCGATTAACAAATGAATATCACCAAACTATCGAGGATAGACTATGCGATATAATTGTAGTCATTGATAACTCAAATGATATCACTTGCAACCATAAGTCCATCATTTATCTCAGGATTAAGATAGACTCTCCGATTGTCCTGATAATGAAAAGACTATTATCTATTGACGGTTCTAGATAAAGCTTTTCATTGTGATCCAGTTCAATGCACCCAGTGCACTAGATCCTTTTGCTCGAAGACACTCCGATGATTTTAGACTCATCATATCTCATTTGATCCCACTCAAATGCTAGCAAAAGAATTCTACAACTTTAACAAGATAAAGGTGCCCAACCTTTAACTTAAGTTGTGAACAATATTCAAGACTAACTAAAGAATTGTGTCTACCACATACATATCCAGATGTACGAACAATTCTTCTTTTCCCATAGTCTTTAGACCTTATGATTATTTACTTTGACAATTATAATACAAACTATAAATGCTATACGATTTGTTAAACCAGAAATCACTTTGTTAATATGAAAAAGATTGTTAATTACAACATTACACTCTTGCTATTGAGCATAATCCTAATAGCAAGAACCCAAAATTCATCATTTAAGGCCTCTTCAACCTTTTTGGGTTCTATTTGAGAGGTGTAGCAAGTATAGCTAATGAGATTAGCTATTTGACGCCTAGTCCTAACACCCTCACTAATTCTCCAATGATGTCTACTTTATCATGGAGTTTCCTAACCCATAGAGCGAGTTCATTAGAGTTCAAGAGAGGAACTCTATCAATAGGTTGTGTGTCCTCTACATTAGGAGTCTCCATAACATTCTCCAAGGGAGAGTCATTAACTATAGCAACCTCCTCCTCATGGTCATTAGTCTTGAGCCTTTCATCATCAATGGCAACATTGTGTAATTCCATGAGGCTTCGAGTCTTCAAATTGAAAACTCTATAGGCTCTACTATTTAAGGCGTAACCATTAAAGGTTCTCTCATCACTCTTAGCATCAAACTTGCCAAGGTGATCACGGTCATTTAAAATGTAGCATATGCTTCCAAAGGTGTGGAAGTAGCTTACTTTTGGCTTTCTACTTCTCCATAACTCATAGGAGGTTTGCCTAGTGTCGGGCCATAGGAAAACTCTATTTCCTATATAGCAAGCCGTATTGACTGCTTCGGCCCATAGGTTCCTAGGGACATTGTTGCTAAGCAAAATGACATGGGCCATCTCTTGAAGGACCCTATTCTTCCTCTCAACAACTCCTAGGAGCTGAAAACTCATGGGAGATGCCTACACTATCACAATAGGTTCCAAAGGAAACATTCTCAAATTCCCTCCCATGGTCACTTCTAATTCGTTTTAAGTTTTGAGCTCATTTCATTTTGAATTTTACTACAAAGCATTTTAAACTTGTCAAAAGTTTCAGATTTTGCTCTAAGAAAATATATCCATGTGAGTGTAGAGAAATCATCTACGCAAACAAAAATGTATCTATTTCCACCTAAACTATCGGTTTGCATAGGACCCATTAGATCTATGTGGAGAAGCTCTAGAGGCTCCTTGGTGGAGAGATACTTGCCCTTTTTGTGCATGCTTTTGGTTTGTTTCTCTTGTTGGCAAGGTCCACAAACATCATTGGCTTTCTTCCCAAGCTTGGGAAGGCCACGCACAACATTGAACTTGTCTAGAATTCGTAAATCCTAAAAGTTCATGTGGCCAAGTCTTTCATGCCTCAACTCAACTTGCTCATCCTTGGACACATTATATGAGACTATTCTAGCTTCAAGACAATAACAATTATCACTAGATCTCATACCTTTCAACAAGGTTTGTCCATTAGGCAATAGGATAGAGCAATCATTTTTGCTAAATAAGACGAAAAGTCCTTCATCACTTAGATGATAAATGCTAATCAAATTGGCTTTCAAGCCATCAACAAATAAAGCATTGGACAAGGAAGGTAATCCAGGAATAGAAATGGTTCATTTCCCTACAACTCTCTTTAAATGATTCTTTTCAACACTTCTTTGTATTTTTTTTTTAACATAAACATATACACCTGATGGTGGCTTTCACTCATCATAATGGCATAGACGTTTCCTACATTGGCTGGCTTCACAACCAAGGTGTGTATCCTTTTCCATGAGGGTGATCGTTGTTTGAGTTTTACAGAGTTGAATAAAATTAAAAACTTCTTGAGTAGTTTAAACTTAATTTATCTCTTTTTTCTAAAATACTGCGGGATTACAGAAAAATAGACACCCATGTGTGTTTGAATGAGTGTGAGTTCTGTTTCGATCTGCATCAATTGCTATTAAAGCCATCGAGTCCACTGTTGTGCTAGGCTCATCGATCCACAAACCATAACAAACTACTTCTCCATTAGATATTCACCTTCCGTATTTTTTCCCTAAAAAAAAAAATTCAAATTCTCATGAATCCCCAAAACAAAATTTCCTCCTACCATTCATTGTTTTTCAATGACGATTATGTGTCGGACCCAGTTATCGTTGACTTTGATAAGCAACCAATTTTCGATGAGGAATATGTGACGGAACCTGTTATCGTTGATTTCAATAAGCCACCGGTTTTCAATGAAGATTTGTTCCAGAACTAGCAGCATGAGAGGAACTCAATTTTTGAAGATTATTTCTACGATGTTGCTGTGTTTCATCATTCAATGGCATCTCCAACCTATTTGTTTCTCAAAGCTGTCAAAATTCGAGGACAAATTTTCTCCACATTAGAGAGAATGATGCAGGAGATATTTTTGGAGATTTTCTTGAAGACTTTTTATTTTAAAAATATTCTTGTAATTAATACATGTTATTTTATTTCCTTTTAGTTTATATGTAATTAGGTTATTAATTATTTTATGATTTGATTTTGAAATCAAATCTAATTTCCTTTTTAGATAGGTTTTTAATGTTTTAGGATTCTTTTGATTTTTAGGAGATTTGATTTCTTTTTCATTTAGGATTATTTTCCATTTGTTTAGGATTTTCTTGTTAGTCAAGTTTTGCAATTCTATTTAAGCAGATTGTATTAGGGTTTGAAAGGGAGCTTTTGATTAAATAAAATTCAGAGATATTTCTCAACTACCCAATTACATTATTCTTCATGCGCGAAGTCGATTATCATATTTGAAGCTTAATAATCCGGTATTCGTGCGCGAATAATGATGCGAATCAACCCAAGGCAAAAAGGTAATTGGCGATATGGCATGTGGCAACATAAGAACAAATTTCGAGGGTATCTTAATAAGGCAAACGGAGTCAAAATTAACATTATAATATGTTTCCAAAAAGCCCAAGACAAGCCCTGCAAATGTTATGAAGACTTCATCTTCAATAACGGGCTGCATCATGTCCGAATTTGGCCGTTAAGTTTCGTGCGCGGCAAGACAACTGTTGTTTTAATTATTATTTCCAATTATTGTCATGATTTGATAAGAATATTATATTTCCTTTTATTTGATATGTAATCAGGTTATTAATTGCGTTATGATTTGATTTTATTAAATCAAATCCAATTTCCTTATTAGATAAATTTTTAATGTTTTAGAATTATTTTAATTCTTTAGGAGATTTGATATCTTTTTCATTTGGGATTCTTCCGGATTTAGTTAAGGTGTTTTAGGAGTCAAAGAGATTTGTTCTCTATTTATTAGGTTGTAATTGGTTTGAGTTTTGCAGAGTTGAATAAAATTAAAAACTTCTTGAGTAATTTAAACTTAATTTATCTCTTTTTTCTAAAATACTGCGGGATTACAAACAAATAGAAACCCTTGTGTGTTTAAATGATTGTGAGTTCCGTTTCGATCTGTATCAGTTTAGTATCAAAACCTGGTTTGTTTCGTTTTGTTGGCACACGAACTCTAACCCTCGTGAGAACCCAATTGATGAAATCTATGAGCGTGATGTGATTGCATAACTTCGACAGCAAGCAGAGACATTGATGCAGCAGATTGCAGTGCTGACGGCTCAAAAATGGAGACCGAATCCATAGGAGGTGGAGGAGGAATCCAATCATTCATTGTTTTTCAATGATTTGCCAGAGACTTGGTGATCATGTCATCTATGTACACTTCCATGGATTTTCAAATTAATGGCTTGAACAGCTTGTTCACCAAACGTTGGTATATGGCACCTACGGTTTTAAGACCGAATAACATTACCTTGTAGCAATAAAGGCTTTGACCAGTGATGAAGTTAGTTTTGTATTAGTCGACGGGGTGCATCATGATCTGATTGTACCCCGAGAAGACGTCCATGAAGCTTAGGAGCTTGTTTCCTGTGCTAGAATCAATTAACTAATCTATTTTGGGTATAGGGAAGTTATCCTTGGGGCAAGCCCGATTCAGGTAAGTATAATCTACACACATGCACCACTCCCATTAGACTTAGTAACCATAACCACATTAGCGATCCATTCGAGGTAACGAGATTCTTTGATGAATCTAGCCTTCAGGAGTTTGTCTACTTCTTCTTGTACCGCGATATTCTGTTCGGCATTAAAATGCCTCCATTTCTATTTAACTGGCTTAAAAGTCGCATCCATCGCTAATCTGTAGGCAGCCAAGCTAAGAGGAATACCCGGCATCTCATCATGACTCCAAGCAAAAATATCGTTGTATTCTTTGAAGAGTTTTATCAGATCCTTCTTGACTTCACGATCTAGTGCGCCACTAATTTTTACTATCTTGGTTGGATCACTCTCCCTTATCGGTATCTTCTCCATTTGTTTAGTTGGGTACCCACTAGTCTAGCCTCGCTCTTCTTCTTCTTCTGATTCTTGTACAACCATATCTAGTACCTCGCCTTCTTCTGGGACATAAGGATCTTGAAGCTCGCTAGAGACATGTACATATTGTTTGGCTAACGCGGTGGGGTTTATGGATACCGGGTAACAATTGTGTGAGCCTGCTGATCCCCGCCGACCTCTCCTACCTTGGTCCCAACTGGAAACTTCAATACGTTGTGATAAATAGATAATACCCCCCCCCCCCCCCCTTTATACCAGATAGGAAGGGTCTCCCTAGAATCGCATTGTAAGTGGACGGGGTATCGACCACTGCGAATTCTATCATTATGTTCTGTTGAAGTGGTGCTTCTCCGATTATCATCGGTAGCCTACAGGATCCAATTGGCATCAATGAGTCCTCCGTAAATCCATATAGAGGCGTGGTATAGCTGTTGTAACAAGGGTTGTTTAGGTTGAGCTTATCATGAGCCCTTTGACTAGAATGTCTACGCTACTCCCGGTATCAATCAAGACACGGTAGACCTGGCAATTGGCTATCTGAACCGTAATCACTATCAGGTCATCATGTGGTTAAACTGTGTTGTATACGTCTCCCTCCATGAAAATAATCTGGCTTGCACAAGGAAAGTTTTGGGATTCCCTAGTAACCTTAAATACGTCACTATCGGTAGAAAGTCTAGGAATCTTCCTAGCATGATTTTTCCTAGAGTTATTGGAAGTTCCTGCTAGGGTAGGGCCCCCACTTATAGTATGGATAACTTGGTTCTGTTGCATCAAGTCCTTTCTTTCATCCTTCCGTCTCTCCTTTGCTTCCCGCATTCCCCCTTGTACTATCCCGTACTTGTTGCAAGAATTCAATCAAGAGTCCTCCTTTTACCAATCCCTCAATCTGGTTATGTAGGCTGTAGCATTCCGATGTATTATATCTTACGTCCTTGTGGAAATCATAGTATTTGAAACAGTTCGTTTTATTTACCGGAGCTTTCATAAGACCTGGCTTCCTAAGCATACCTTTGTCATGGATTGTGAGGTATATGCTCTCCCGGGAGGCGTTAGGAGGGGTGTAGTGGTTGTACCCATCTTCTTCTCCTGCTATTCGAGCTACCTTCTTTAATGGAGGGGTCGTTTAGGGAGGACTCCTTCTTGTGGGGTATCTATCCCGACGTTGAGGAAAATGTGGTGGTCTATATGTAGACTGGTTGGGAGGAAGATTCTACACTTCCTTAGTTAGTACGAGCTTTAGAACTTTCCTTTTGGAACGCTTGGCAAATCGGGCCTCATCATGCTCGATCTTGATCCTGAGTTGTTCTTTTTTCTCTACCTATTCTAAAGCTCTGTCGTAAGCTTCCTGGTAGGTTTCAGGTGGATGATTAGCAAATGATCGAAACAGTCTCCCACCCTATCTAGATAACCTTCTTGTGGAATTTCTCCACGTAAGATCTTAGTGTTTCCCCTCGCTCCTAGATCACATACTGTAGTAGGACGGGGTCTTTGGGGTGAGGTTTGATCTCTTAAAATTGTGCACAGAAATCTGTAATCAACTTAGTGAAGGAATCCACACTACCTGGAGGTAATTTTCTGAACCAGGTTCTAGCACAATCTGTTAGGGTTGACGGGAACATTTTGCACATGGCGGACTGGATAGCATTCTGAATCTGGTTCACAAAGCTTTCTAGGTGGCCTATGGGATCCTCGGATATGAAATATTTTTCGGATGGCATCTTAAACTTGGGGGGTAGCTCCGCTTCCCTGATCCTTTTAGAGGAGGGTGTGTTCATCTCCCCTAGGGGGTTTTTTTGGTACCCCAGTGCTTTCCCTTCTTCAGTTCTTCGAGTTCCCTCGCCATCTTAGCCATCTGGTCCTCTAGATACTTGGATCTGTCCTGTCTAGAGTAGACTTCTTGGCTATCATTGTCCTAGGTTTCAGATACAATGGTTGTTGGGAAAAATACCAAAGAAGTATACGCAGCGGAAGCGATACTAAAAATTAGATTTAGTGACATTTAAAAAATTTTCCTTTATGAACCTTAAACCCTTTAATTAATTAAACATACATATACAATAACAAAAAGTAGAATACCTTTTGTCGCGTGATCCGATTGACTTACATCGATGGTAATCCGCAAGATCTTCAATCCTAGCACGAATGTGGATCACCTAGGAGCGTGGTCTCCCTTTTCTTTGAATTGCAAACCTGTGAATGGACAAAACAAACTTTTCTTTTCTTTGTTAGTCAAAAAAACAATCAAAAGAATGACTAAGATTATTCCGGTCACTTTTGAGTTCTCAATCTAATGATCGAAACTCGCGTGAACCTAGATCGATATCGTATACACAAGCTTATTGATGAATAAGCAAATAGTATACTATCAAAGAATAATCTAACACTCCTTTTGTTTTAGTAGAATAAAAAGTTTTCTATGAATTGAGAAGAAGAAGAAAAAATTTGTATCATGAACTCATATTCTTATGGCCGAATTCTATACTTGTCAATATATAAGTGGCCTAAGTTTGCTTCTTCTTTTCTTTTATTATTAGGGTTGCCGAAATCCTAACCTAGAAATAACTAGGGTTGCCGAAATCACATGCCCACCATAGGCTTATGTTGCACCCTAATTTTCATCTAGTTTTTAAGACATCAAACCCTAATCCAACTCATAGATCTTTTATTCTTTTATTTTGACTAAATAAAAAAGACTTCTTATTTGATTAAATAAATAAAACTAATTATTTATTTCCTTATCAAACAAGTCTTTTAATTTTACTTTTAGGAAATATATTTCCTAATTAGAAAAGATTTGTTTCTTTAATTAAACAATAATTAATAAATTAATTAATTCTTATTTAATTAAAACAATGAAACAAAATAATATATTAGGTTAAACTAACCCTTGCCGCCCCACTTAGAGTAAATGGGCCAAAATATTATTTTCTTATTTCATTAAATCCATTGGATTTTAAATAAAAAGCCCACATGTGAACCAGACCCATTCTTACTAAAAGAAACAAGCCCACATGTCTTTCATTAATATATTAATATAATTGAGCAACCCATTACCAAAATAATGTGCAAATTATATTCTTAATATATTAAATGCAATTCTAGATGGACCCTTAAATTGGTCCGGTAGAATATATCAAGTGATCCATGCAAGTCCGTGTGGATTGGGGATCTTGGCGGGCCATCTAAATTTAAGCTTCAATAGACATAACCTAATCACAATCAACAAATGATTCACTTAGGTTCGATCCATTAATTTTAACTCATTCCACTAAAGAGCTAAAACTGAACTCTTAAATAAAGATAGAAAAGGAAGATGCTATTCATTCATACCCTAAACAATCATATTGGAGATAGTGTATCCTCGTGATTAATATCAGTAATCGCCAAGAGTTCATAGACCGCCTATAACTCTCCAAGTTACCATATTTACTCATATGACCACGTTTTGAACTTGGATATTTTGACTTGTCCAGAAGCCATGTTTTCAATAGACACTATCGAAAACTCAACGTTGAGATTTAATATCCAATTACCTCAAAACATCCATATGATGATATTATACTCTCATTTAATTAAATGGAGCCACGATGTCCATATCTATAAATGAAGTCCTCTATCGATTAACAAATGAATATCACCAAACTATCGAGGATAGACTATGCGATATAATCGTACTCATTGATAACTCAAATGATATCACTTGCAACCATAAGTCCATCATTTATCTCAAGATTAAGATAGACTCTCCGATTGTCCTGATAATGAAAAGACTTTTATCTACTGACGGTTATAGATAAAGTATTTCATTGTGATCCAGTTCAATGCACCCAGTGCACTAGATCCTTTTGCTCGAAGACACTCCGATGATTTTAGACTCATCATATCTCATTTGATCCCACTCAAATGCTAGCAAAAGAATTCTACAACTTTAACAAGATAAAGGTGCCCAACCTTTAACTTAAGTTGTGAACATTATTCAAGACTAACTAAAGAATTGTGTCTACCACATACATATCCAGATGTACGAACAATTCTTCTTTTCCCATAGTCTTTAGACCTTATGATTATTTACTTTGACAATTATAATATTAAACTATAAATGCTATACGATTTGTTAAACCAGAAATCACTTTATTAATATGAAAAAGATTGTCAATTACAACATTACACTCTTGCTATTGAGCATAATCCTAACAATGGTCACCTCCCTACGCACCTCCTTCCGAAGAGGGTTCCCGTGGGAATTCCTTTTAGGCTTGGTACTTGCGCCTACATTGGGCTATGAAGCTCGCACCCTAGCTATTAGCGCAATAGCCGGATGGTTCCTCCTAGGAAGTATATCTGCTACTGATCTCACCTGTCAAGGTCTAAAATCTACAGGGTAATTTGGAGCTGGAAGGGGTGGTCCTAGCCTGTCAAAAACCGGTACCTGAGTACCCGGCTTAGCCTCCCTTGCGGTCTTAGGTGCATTGATAGGTATCCCCTGGGCTATAATCCGGAGGTAGATACTCTCCACGTAGGCGGCAGCCTGCTGCTCTTGGATATCCTGATTGACTTCTTAGGCAGTAGGGGCTTAAGGCACGGAGCTCGTATTTGGTGGGGGGATCAGTGCTGGGTTATTATTCCTTGATCCTTTTCCGGGCCTCTGGACTCTTTGAGTGGAGGTGAGAGAGTGGGGTCCTGATGGGTTGGTTAGCCTCTAAAAGGATCAGAGTCTCATCTTCTTGCCGGGTAGAGCTAGAACAGCTTCTTTGTAACAATGAGAAAATAATTCCAACAAAAGGGGCCAAAAAGTGTTACCAGAAAATGGTCACCGGGGTGAGTGTCCAAATAACAACTTTTAAATGGACCACAATCATGATAGACCACGGTCCAGAAGGGTATCACATAGCTCGATACCTTTATATTATCAGTAAGATAAACTAGACATCATGGTTATTATAAGCAAGGAGAAAACAACATTTATCCTAATGTATTTACATAAATTGAAGTACAACTCTTTGATCGATTCAAACTAGACACAAATACAATGGCGATTTATGATCTATTTTATAGGAAGATTCTGACATCATTGGAGATGGCGAAATCATACGAGTCGATAAGTAGAAAAGTTCTGGATGGGTCTATCTCCCTTACCAAATTCAGATCTTCTTTTCTAAGCATGGACGTCCTCTTTTATTTCCCTCCTCCTACCAATCAAATCCCCTTAATTTAGACCAAATTGATTGACCGTGTTAGAGGGATTGACAGGCATTAATGGAGGGTATCAATTTACGCGGGAATGGCTCCCTTTAATGACATCATTTTTCTGTTTATATTTGAAACGCGAATCAATTGATTTATTAGGTCTCATTTATAGCGCTTCAACTGGTAAAGGAGTCAACCCTTTCTTTCCACATTACTTGAAGGAGAATTTTGGTCGTGTACTTACACAGTATCCTTATTCTAGTTTGATATTAGAACTGGGCATAGCATTCTTACCTGGTAGTTTATTCTTCTGACATTCGTGATGGTTAGTAGATTCGTTCTATGAGGGATTAAGGTTCCAGGGGAGTACAACAGCGGGGTACTAGGATGGTGCAATAGCAAAATCCCTTGGATCTCGTAGTAGAGAGGTACCCTGATGATAGAATGGCAAAGTACTTGGATGTAGTAGCGAGGTACCTCAATATAGTAGTGAGGTACTCGGATGAGGTAGTAGCAAGATACCTGAGCGTAGTAATTGGGTACCAAGACGTAATGGTGAGGTACCCATATAATATGATACGAGGTATTTAAACGTTGCAGTGGGGTACCCTGAGATCTTGTAGTAGTAGGATCCTTTCGGATCTTAAACTCCATTTCTTGGTACTTGAGGAGATCCAGACAACCTTTAGGTAGGTTGAATCTTGGTATATCTTCTTCTCATGGTAGGAGGATACTTCTTTTGATTTCCTCCTACTTAAAATTTGGGTGGAAAATTTTTCTTTGGACCCTTGCCATTTTTGGCGGTTAACAATAATATTTAAGTGAGAGTGTACCGACGATAAAGGCTCTTTACTCTTCTTGATTTTTCACTTGACCTTGGAAGATAGGCCTTTGAAATTCTTTTGTTTATTAGTGACTCGCCTTTAGTTGTAGGAGACTCAACTTGCTCAACTACAAAACTTCTGTCACTTGAATCTTCATGAATATCACCAAGCTCTTTGGCCTTCATGATTGCCAACTCTGCTTCCTTATCTTTGATAGTTTCCTTCAAGAGAAAAACAAATTATCAGCAAAATTACTCATTAAACTATCTAACACAAGAGCATCCTCAACCGTCTTCTCTTCTGGACATTTGATCACTTCATTCTTCATTTTAACTTCTTCATCTTTTTCCTTCTCAAGAGTTTGAACTCTTGCCATCAAGTTGAAGTTGGTGATCTTTGATTTGTAATCCACTTCAAGTGATCAAGTCAAGTGATCAAGACAAGAGTTGCAAAGTCAAGTGATCAAGTCAAGTGATAAAGACAAGAGTTGCAAAGTCAAGTGATCAAGTCAAGCTTGATTATCCTCCGGGAAAACATCATCTTCATTGCTCTTGTCACTAACATTCTTTTCAAGTTTATCAACAAAATTGTTAGTAGACAAATGAAATGTAAAACAAGAAGAACCTTTTTCACAAGTAGTTTGGAATCTATTCCATGCCTCTTTTTCCATATTAGAATCTTTATTAAAAGAAAGGTGTTTCAAAACTTACACCACTATGAATGGCAAAAAGATCTAAAAGTTTCAACTTCTCAAAAATAAACCTCATTCATACTTCATGAACTATTGGTTTGGAGAAACTATTCCATCAAATATAAAACACGAAGAAGAGAAACCTTTTTTGACAATCCAACCAAGCTTGCTCATCTATATGCTTAGTGAAGTCTTTCATGAGCAATTTCAACAAAAACAAACATTTTCCCAATTAACGAAGGAGGACACATATAGCATACAATTATAGACAAAAGGTTGTTATCCTAGTAAATAACCTTGTAGATCCTGAATCACAACAATGCTTTAAATGACCCACTCTGATACCAATAGAAAATACCTACAAGGTTATACTAAACAACCCAGTGGGGGGGGTGAATAAGTTGACATAATAGTTTTAAAAACTTTTTCATGACTTATGTCAAAACCTTGGTGAGCATACAAATTAACCTTTAACATGGTTGTTATGTGAAAACAATTAACACATGTAAGCTCAATTAACCACCCTTAGTCTACAAAACATATACCAAGAAACAATGTATCTCATATACAATTGTATTCAAGGAAGAGCAAATTCCACAAATTGTACTTTGAATATTACAAAGTAATTATACTAAGTAGAACTATACAACTTGATATAGAATATTACAAGATAAAATGTTCAAACACTTACAACATACAAGTGACAAGTGTTGATTTAACCAATAATGTGTGCATCTCTTTCTTTACCAATAACTTGTTTACAAGGATGTGAGGAAATGAAGATCTTAAACAAGTTATATTAATCATACATACAAATATAAAGAGATAGAGATAGAGACATTTGACACATTGATTTTTACGTGGTAAACCTCCGAAGAGGAAACATCCACGGGTTGAATCCACAACCACCAGCAAGTAATCCACTATGACGAAAAAGACTTACACACTCAAGGCTATGAACTCATGATATCCACCCTAAGCTATCAAATCATAGTCTACCCTCGGGCCTAGTAAACCACCTATCCTACTTCCTATCTGAGATGTGTCCTACACCTCTAGGAAGCAACTTCCTATCCAAGATGCTCACGTCTCTAGGAATATTCCCTTGCGTAGCTATCTAGATCACAAATGATCCTAGTCAAGCTTATCTAGCTCAACCATCCGGAGTACCAAACTCCTAGCTAAGACTTTTGTTTAGTTATCCGGATCCTCTTGAACCTATCTAAGACTCCTTGCTTGGCTATCCGGAACATTTTCCTAGCCAAGTTTTCTTGCTCAAATTAAGGCTTCACTCACCTTAACAAGAGACTTTCACCTTTTGCAAGGCAAATGATCTAAGTGATGTAAATGATGCAAACACATTCAACATAAGACATATGATCAATATGAAGTATGGAAACTAGAATTAGACAGTGAGCACACAATGTATGATATTCTAGTTTAACAATCCAAGTGATGCAATCATACAAGATGGTGCATGAATATATGAAGTGTATGGATCAAGTACAAATCATGTAGACATAAACTTAATAATGTTAGCACATAAGTCAAATATTGTCTAGTTATAAAATCTTGAATTGAAATCTAGAGCATGTGAAAACCTAACACATGTGATTCCTCGTTTCATTCACAAAACTAACACTTGAATAAATCATATACATGAAGCACATATTCAAGATATTAGAAACATATACCAAAAATGCTAGAATCACAAAATATGATCAATGAATATTCTAGCAAGTATTTAGAGCAAGGATGTGATGAATAATCAATTAAATCCTAGTTAGCTCTAAACACAAAATCAAATGTGCTAATCCAAAATTTGTTCAGTAAAGGATCCAAGCACATGCTAAGGTTATTAATCATAAAATGAGTCAATCAAAACACAAATAACCCTAGATATCAAGCTAGTCACAATACAACTCACAAACATGTGAAAACCTAGAAATTTAGAAAACTAGTTCACATTCAAGTCTCTAATTAGACTAGATAAGCTTTGATTTGTAGCTATCCTTCTCAATAGATTTCATCAAACATACACATACATATAGAAGAAGAAAACCCAAGGTAACTGAAGATCATAAAAGTTGAAATCATCAAGTTTAGTTCAATACCTAGGAATCCCGTGCAGTTTCGGTTTTGAGGGTAGAACTATCACAAAACTTGATCAAACACTAGCAAACATTTTTGGAGAAGGTAGGGACTTGAATACGAAGATTCTCCAACTTGAATCACTCAATTCGGAGTCCGAATGAGAAAGTTATGGTGTTTGGAAGTTGGGAAAGTTGGAGAGAAAATTCTGCACTCTATCTTTTTCAAATTTTCTTCTTAGAATGAAATGGGAAGGAAAAGAGACAATTTAAAAGAATTCAAGAGAGGGAAAAAGGACCAATCAGAGGCAGCCACATCACCTCCACGTGTGGAGTGGCCGTGTGCCACACGTGGACTCTCAAGCTGGTGTTGGCCACTTGCTCCTCTCGCTCTCGCGTTCTTCGACTGTATCCGGGCCTCCGAACTCCATTTTGAATCCGTCTTTGGATTACGAATCTGACTCCCTTACGCACAATGATAACTACAAAACTTTGATAAAAGGTTGAGAATTCATCTCGAAAAAAGACGACAAAGATAACTCAACGAATGAGAATGCAAAGTAGCATAGCTACATCGTTTGGACTCGAAACCTAATGAATGAGTAACTGAAATGACCGGGACTCAATAAGGAATCAAATAAAATCATGTTCAAGTCCAAAATACAAGAAACACTAACAAATAAATACAATGTAACACAAATATGCCGTATCTAAGCGATAGTTATAAAACATGCAAATCTACAATGTTTGTCAATACGAGACCAATACCTGTGCATACTTAAATGTGTGTGAATGTGTTATACCAAATGTTTGCACAACAATATAGGGACACACATGAATGAATTGTGTGTGTGTGTGCGCTTACGCCTTGCAAGAGGAAGAAGAAATTTGATACCTTAGTATCCAAGTATGCGATTTTCCTCTTGAAGATGATATTTGCATAAGACGTCGATTTTAACCTTTGAAGCTTCTTTTCACAAAGCAACACCTATTACAAATATAGAGAGTTTTGCAATGGAATCAAGACAATACAAATCAAGAACCTTACACTCTAGGTTTCAATTCATGTTTTGTAACTAGACTATTTTTGACTTGTGTGCTTACATAACTAAGTCTCGTTTTCATAGGATGTATTGATCATATGTTATATGTTGCATGTGTTTGCATCATTTGCATCATCATTTGCCTTGCAAGAGGTTAAAGTCTCTTGTTAAGGTGAGTGAAACCTTAATTTGAGCAAGAAGACTTGGCTAGGAAAATGTTTCGGATAGTCAAGCATGAAGTGTTAGTTAGGATTAAGGGGATCCGGATAACTAAGCAAAAGTCTTAGCTAGGAATGTGATACTCCGGATGGTTAAGTTAGTGAAGCTTGACTATAATCTTTCTGATCTGGATAGCTAAGCAAGGAAATCTTCCTAGAGACGTAAGTGTCTTGGATATGAAGCTGCTTCCTAAAGGTGTAGGACACACCTTGGATATGGAGTAGGCTAGGTGGTTTACTAGGCCTGAAGGTAGAGTAGGAGTTGATAGTTGAGGGTGGATATCATGTGTTGGATAGCCTTGAGTGTGTAAGTCATTTTCATCATAGTGAATTGCTTTGTCAGTGGTTGTGGATTCAACCCATGGACGTTTTCTTTTTGGAGGTTTTACCACGTAAAAATCAATGTGTCAAATGTCTCTATCTCTATCTCTCTATATTTGTATGTATGATGAATATATCTTGTTTAAGATCTTCATGTCCTCACATCGTTGTTAGCAAGATATTTGTAGAGAAAGAGATGCACACATTATTTGTTGAATCAACATTTGTCTCTTGTATTTTATAAGTGTTTAAACATTGTATCTTGTGATATTCTATATCGAGTTGTAAAGCTTACTTTGTGTACTTACATTGTATTATTCAAAGTACAACTTGTGAAATTTTCTCTTCATTGAATATACTTGTATATAAGATATATTGTCTCTTGTTATATGTTGTATAGACTAAGGATGGTGAATTAAGCATAAATGTGTTAATTGTTTTCTCATAATAATCTTGTTAAAAGGTTAATTTATATGCTCACTAAAGTTTTGACATAAGTCACGAAAAGGTTTTAAAAATAGAGTGTCAACCTATTCACAACCCCCTCCCCCTCCCCCTCCCCCCCTTCTAGGTTGTCTAGTATAACCTTGTAGGTATGTTTACAACTTACACTATTGGTAAGAGCACTCACCCTTGGCAAACTTTGTCTTAGGTGAACCTACACAAACATCATCAATATTCTTATTGACAACAATGTTGTATCTAGAATGAAGACTTTCTATGACTTGCTCAATAAGAATATCATTGATACTCTTAGCTTCAACACTGCTAGCAACACATGCTTTGTCAATTTTAGCATGGTTTGCTTTCTTCTCAAACCAGACATTCTTAATATGTTTTTTGACATTTTCATGCTTTCCATATTCAAAAGCTTTAGCATTCTTAAAATGAGGCACAATCTCTTTATTCCTAAATGCATTTTCTATTTCGCAATATTCAATGAATTTAAAGCACATGGGCTTGATATGGCCTACGGTATTACAAAAATGACATATGAGAATAAAATGAAATATTTTACCTTCTAGAGTTGGAGAAGCACAAATGGGAATTTCAAAGGGTACCTTTTTCTTCAACTTGTTCTTGGTCTTGGAACGTCTCTTCTTAGGAGTTTTCTTGTCAACAATGATAATTTCCTCACTTGTAGGAAGTGATGCTTCTATGAGCTTCTCCTCAAGTACCAGGTCACTTGAGCCTCCTAGAGTCAAACTAGAGATGATCTTATCCCTTTCAAGAACAATCCCTTCAACCTCTCTAAGCTTCTTGGTAAGAGCTCTTTTTTCACCCAAGAGCCTTCGAGTCGTTAACACAAACTCATCCACTTGTAGTTTGATCAAATCATCCTTCTCAACAACCTCTCCTAAGGCTATCTTTAAATTCTCTTCAAGACACTTCACCTTAGCCAAAAAATCTATATAGGTTGGATTCTCACTTAAGCACTTTTGATGATTCGGATCACCTCCTTGTCCAACGAATCTTGACATACATCCTCTAAAGTAAAGTGAGAGGTTGTGAAGGCAACAAAGTTGCTCACCGACTCTTCTTCACTAGAAAACTCATCACTTGAGCTCTCCTCCTTACTAGAGTTATCATTTTCACTCAATGTGGTCGTCATAGCTTTTCCTTTCTTGTCCTTCTTAGTCTTATCACTAGGACAATCCGAAGCATAATGTCCAAACTTCTTGCACTTGAAGCATTGGACCTTTCTATTGCTCTTTGCATGACCACTCCTCTCTTGAGTATGAGTAAAAGACTTCTTGACTTCCACATCCTTTGAGTACTTGCCACTTGGCTTGGCACCTTTTATCATAAACTTCTTAAACTTCCTAACCAATAAAGCCATCTCCTCATCACCATCACTACTACTAGCTTCTTTGATGACTTTAAGAGCTAAACCCTTGTTCTTAGCCTTAGGCTTTATGCACACCTCAAAGGTTTGAAGAGACCCTAGCAACTCATATATACTTATGACGTCTACGTCCTTGCTCTCTTCAATGGTTGTTACTTTGGCTTTGAACCTCTTTGGTAGAGACCTTAGAATGTTCCAATTTAGCCTCTCACCGGAGATAGGAATGCCAAGTGCTTCACATTGGTTAGCGATGTCTAGTAGCTTGAATTGAAAGTCATCGAACTTGTCTTCCTCACACATTTGTAATGTCTTAAATTAAGTTGTGAGCATTTGAAGCCTAGACTTCCTCACCGCTTTAGTCCCCTAATTGGTGACTAGGAAAGCATCTCGCGCCTCTTTTGCGGTCTCTAGGTTTTGAATGTAGGAGAATTGCCTAATATCCATAGCTTCGAAAATAGCATTCACCGCCCGGTGATGCCACTTCGCTAAAGGAGGAAATATCCACTGGTTGAACTACAACCATCTGGTACTATATATATTGGATGATAGATTAGAAATTCCTCAAAAGTGACCAATCATATGATGTACTTCCAATTGGAGTCTATGTCTAACCAATCCCTATTTATAGATATGAAATCCCTCAATGATACAGAATCACCATATATTGGATTCCATCTCAAGTCAATATCGTTGGAAGATTAGAAATTTCTCAAGAGCCAATGCACATCCCATGCAACACTCTCTATTGGAGTATATGTCTAACCAAACGCTCGGGCCTACCAATATTATAGCCAACTCCCTATCCAAGTGCACTCATGTCTCTAGAGAGCCTCTCATGCATAGCTATTCGAACTTTCCCGATCCTTACCATGACTTCTTGCTCAGTTATCCGCACCTCTTATCCTAACCAAGACTTCCTTGCTTGACTATTCGAACCTCTTGTCCTAGTTAAGAATTCTTTCCTTTTACAAGGACTTCCTAGTGTGATCAATGAATGCAAATGATGCAAACAAGCAAATTAAACATAGAACATGTGATCAATACATTCCATAGAAACTAGACTTAGTCATGTGAGAACACAAGTCAAAATAGTCTAGTTATACAAATTGAATTAAAACCTAGGACATGTGAAAACACCTAACACATGTGGCTCATAGTTTCATTCACAAATCTACTACTTGAATAAATCATATTGATGAAGCACATATTCAAGATGTTAAAACATACACCAAAAATGCTAGAATCACAAAATATATTCAATGGATATTCTAGCCAAAGATTTAGAGCAAGGATAAAATGATAAATTAATTAAATCCTAGATAGCTCTAAAAACAAATACACATGTACTAATCCTAGATTTGTTCAATCAATGATCAAAGCACATTTCAAGGCTATTGATCATAAAATAAATCAATACAATCACAAATAACCTTAGGTATCAAACTAATCACAATACAACACTCAAATATGTGAGAAACTAGAATCATAGAAAACTAGTTCACATTTGTCTCTAATTAGACTTGATTAGGTTTGATTATGAAGTTATATTTCTCAATAGCATTCATCATACATACATACACATATAGAGAAGAAACCTGAAGGTAATTGAAGGTTTCAAAAGAAGAAAACACGTAGATAAGTCAAATACCTAAGAATCATGAGCAGGTTCGGTTTTGTAGGTAGAACCACTGGAAAACTCGATCAAACAATTGCAAACTCTCTTAGAAAAGGTAGAGGACTTAATTCTGAAGATTCTCCAACTTGATTCACTCAATTTGAACTATGAATAAGAAAGTTATGGTGTTTGGAAGGTGAGAAAAATTGGAGAGAAAATTCTGCACTTAGTGTTTACAAACTTTTCTTCTTAAAATGAATGGGAGAGAAAGAAGAAACTTAAAAAAGATTAAACAGAGGGAAAGAGGCAACAAATCAGGGTGTGAAATCTCATTGGCCCATAAGGGGCACGTGAGCCTCATGGGGCAGAGTGGTGTGTGGGCCATGAGGCTCACGGCCTCCTCACGCACCTCTCCAAGCTTGGCCGTTGGCTAATGCTTGCTTATCTCGCGTTCTTCGGCCGTATTCGGGCCTCCGAACTTTGAATTTGAATCTGTCTTCAGATTATGAACTGTAACTCCCTCACATACAAGAATGACTATGAAACTTTGACAAATGGTTGAGAATTCAACTCGAAATACGACAACAAACACAACACAAAGTATGAGAACACAAAGTAGCGTAACTTCCTAGTTTGGACTCGAAACCTAATAAGTGAGTAAACGAAATGACCGAGACTCAATAAGGAATAAAATGAGATCATGTTCAAGTCCAAAAACAATAAAACTAAAACAAATAAATATGAAGTTACACACGTATGCCATTTCATAGACATAGTCCTAGAACATGCAAATCACAAAGTTTATCGAATTAAATCTAATGAATGTGCATACATTACCAAGTGAGTGAAAGTGTTATACCAATGGTGTACAACTATGTAGGGACACCAATGATTGACATGTGTGTGTGTGCCTATGCCTTGTAAGAGGAAAGAGGTCTGTTATACCTTTGATGAGCAATGTAGCTCATTTCCTCTTGACGACACCATCTTGCATGAAAAGTTGCCAAGTACTCCTTGAAGCTTCAATCATCATCAATCTAAGACAATTAAATATTGAAAGATAAACAACATTTTGATATGGAATGCATGCCAACACAAACCAAAATCCTATCATAGATCTCTAATGATATGATGCCTAATATCAATGTGCTTTGTGCGTGAGTGTTGAACCGGATTTTTAGAGATATTAATGGCATTTAAGTTATCAAAATAAAGTGTCATTTTTCCTTGTTCTATCTCATAATCCTTAAGGATTTGTTTAATCCAAAGTAATTGTGTTCATGCACTTCCGGCCACAATGTACTCGGCTTCGGAAGAGGAAAATGAAACGGAATTTTGTTTCTTACTATACCAAGAAACTAAGTTATTCCTAACATAAAAGCAAACACCGGATGTGCTTTTACAGTCATCTACATTCCCTTCCCAATTAGCATCACAATAGCCTACTAGGATATCATTGGTATCAAATGAATAAAATAGACCAAGACTATCAGTTCCTTTGATGTACCTAATGATTCTCTTGACGGCTTTTAAGTGAGATTCCTTGAGGTTGGCTTGGAATCTAGCACACAAGCCTACACTTAAGCAAATGTCCGGTCTACTAGCCGTTAGGTAAAGTAAACTTCCTATCATGCTTCTATAAAGGCTTTGGTCAACACTCTTCCCCTTTTCATCTTTGTCAAGTTTAAGAGTAGTACTCATGAGAGTTTCAAATTCTTTTCCACTTTCTAGGCCAAACCTCTTAACTTGGTCTCTAGCATACTTAGATTGGTTCAACATAATACCTATGCTAGTTTGCTTCACTTGCATCCCTAGAAAGTAATTTAACTCACCCACCATACCCATTTCAAACTCACTTGACATCACTTACAAATTAATCAACCTTGGCTTTATTAGTAGACCCAAAAACAAGGTCATCAACATATATTTGTGCAACAAAAATATCATGATCATGATGTTTGATGAACAATGTTTTATCAATGTCACCTCTCCTATATTGGTTGTCAATCAGATATTGAGTCAACCTATCATACCAAGCTCTTGGAGCTTGCTTAAGCCCATAGAGAGCCTTTTTCAATTTAAACACATGATCAGGGGAGTGTGGTTCTACAAAACCCTTAGGTTGTTCAACATACACTTCTTCTTGAAGGTATCCATTGAGGAAAGTACTTTTGACATCCGTTTGAAATAATTTGAACTTTTAACACAAGCAATGGACAACAAAAGTCTAATGGACTCCAGACATGCAACCGGTGCAAATGTCTCATAAAAGTCTACACCCTCAACTTGAGTGTAGCCTTAAGCCACTAGCCTAGCTTTATTCCTAAACGCCCACATAGTGCTAATCACATTTGTGTCTTTTGGCCTAGGAACTAAGGACCACGCTTCATTCCTCTCAAATTGGTTAAGTTAATCTTGCATAGCCCCAACCCAATATTTGTCAGCAATTGCTTCTATATTTTTAGGTTCAATTTGAGAAGTGTAGGAAGCAAATGAAATTTGGTTAGCTAGTTGATTCCTAGTCCTAACCTTTTTATTTAAGTCACCTATGATGTCTTCTTGATAGTGAAAGTTTCTAAGTCTAGAGTGAGAATAGTCAACAACTTGGTCATCTTATTGATTATCATTTAATGCATTTTCATTCTCTTGACTTCCTACTTCATCAACACTATCATTTTCATCATTTTGACTAGACTCACAACTAGCCATATCAATAGGTGCATTAGTGTCATTAACAAGATTTTCTTTAGGTTCATTGACACTATCACTAACACATAAATCAAGCATGCTAAGATCATCTATCTTCACATTGATAGATTCAATAATAGTCTTTGTAGTCAAGTTAAAAACTTTATATGCACAACTATTAAAAGCATACCCAAGAAAGAGACCAACATCACTTTTTGCATCAAACTTTCCTAAGTGATCTCTATCATTCAAAATAAAACACTTACTCTCGAAAGTGTGGAAGTAACTTACATTGAGCTTCTTGCCCTTCCAAATCTCATAGGACGTTTGGTTTGTACCGGGCCTCCTAAATACTCGATTAGACACATAACAAGTGGTGTTGACCGCTTCGGCCCATAAGTTCCTACGGACTTTCTTGCTATTGAACATGAACCTAGCCATCTCTTACAAGACACGGTTTTTCCTCTCAACAACACTATTTTGTTAAGAAATTCTAGGTGCAGAGAACTCATGAGATATCCCTAAATCATCACAAAACACACCAAACTTGGAATTTTCAAATTATGTCCCATGACCACTCCTAATGCTGCATATTTCAAAACATCTTGAAGTAACCAAAAGCCTCGGTCTTATTTCTAAGAAAATAAATCCAAGTAAACCTAGAGAAATCATCAATGTATACAAAAATGTACTTTTCACCATTGATGCACTCGGTTTGAATTGGCTCCATTAGGTCCATGTGTAAAAGTTCTAGAGGTCTCTTGGTAGCTATATAAGTGCTCTTTTTGTGAGGCATTTTGGTTTGTTTACCTAATTGGCAAGGTTCACAAACAATATCTAGCTTCTTACTAAGATTAGGAAGACTTCTAACAATGCTATATTTTTCAAGCTTCTTTAAGTCCTTAAAGTTCATGTGGCCCAAACGTTGATGCCACAAATCTAGTTTGTTGCACTTATGTGCCATGTTGCAACTTGGAAGATCTATCTAAAGACAATAGCAATTGTCTATAGACCTTTTGACTTTTAGGACAACATTTCCCTTTTTATCGATTATAATGCACACATCTTTGTTAAAGCTAACTTCCTTAAAGATTTCACACAAGTGAGTGATGCTTATTAAGTTAGCTTGTAACCCATCAACATACAAAGTATCAATCCAGGGATACATATTGTTCTCTTACATAAAACTTGCTTTTGGGTGCCATTTTCAAAAGTGACCCAACATCCATCCTTTAAAACAAAATTCCTAAAGAACTCTTTGTTTCTGGTCATGATCTTAGAGCAATTGCTATCTAGGTACCAAGAATAGGAGGAGTTGGCTCTTAGAGCATATTGTGCAACTAGACATTTAGGTGTGTCTTTTCTAACCCACACACTCTTCACAATACTCTCACTCTTACCACTATCATGTTTTAACTCAATGTTAGATTTTTTAACATGCACCTTGACCTCATTGGTCACATTTTCACATATATCAAATAAAGAATTATCAATTTTCTTATGCACAGTAGAGTGAGGCACAGCACAAGATTTAGCAAGCAAGACATCAACAAATTTCTTCACAACATGCTTTTCCAAGTTCTTCCTAGGTCTAGTTCTATATCCATACATGGATGATTGCCTATGACCATTCAAAGACATATCATGTAAAGCATTGTCAAATTTGCATTTCCATATGTACTCAAAGCACCTAAGTTGAATATGTCCTACCATGTTACAATGATGACAAATAGGTATGAATTTGAGAAATTTACCATTTGCATTTGCTTTCAAAGCATTTGGTCTTCTCACAATTTTACTCTTTGAAGTGCAACCCATGATACTTCACCTCTTGCTTTTGAGGACGATGCTCTTTGACATTGATCTTGTTGAGATCTTCCATTTGAGTTCCTTATTGATGTACAGGCATCTCCAATAGCTTTCATAGTTTTTCCTTGAGAGAGAGTACCTACATTTGTTTCACCACTTGCTTTGACAAAAGTAGATTTGTTAGTAGAAGGAGTTATCCTATCATTAACATAACCTAAACCTCTTTTGTCACTAGGATGCTTTCCACTCTTAATGAGAGTTTCTATAGTGTTAGAACTAGATGACATCTTGTTAATCATCCTACTTGTCTCATCAAGTTTATCACTAAGCAATCTATTCTTAATGGCATATTTCTCTAAGATATCATCGCTTTTCCTAACTTCTTCAAGAGATTTATTTAGCCATTCTTCATACTTTTTCTCTTGATTTTGGTGCTCATTAAGTTTAGCTTTAAGCACATTCTCAAGTCTCCTAGCACTATCAAGAGAACTATCTCTTTGCTCAATTTCTTGCTTTAAGATGCTAAGTCTATCATTGATATCCTTAAGGTTCATTTCTAGACTTAGAATCTTGTCTTTAAGTTCATTGAGTTCTTTTGAGCCTAGACCATGATTCTCTTATTGACGGACTTATTGACATTAGATAAGTGTTCATTCTCAAGAATAAGATCATTGATCTTTTTCTCATCTAAGTCAATAGGTTCCATAAAAAAAGCCACATAGGAATACACTTCCTTAATCATGACTATACCAAAAATGAAAACATCCTAAAGAAAGGATCTATCTAATTGCTTCTAGAAACCCGCTCTGATACCAAATTAAATTCCCTATAGAAACATAGTGTAATATATATCTAGAGGGGGGTGAATAGGTATTGGTCCAAATTCTTCCAAAATCCTTTTTGTGGAACAATGATGTATACACTTGATGTGCCTTACAAATAGATTGCTTCAAACAACACAATTTTAAGATACAATTTACAAGTGATGCAATCAATGAAAGATATGGAAGATAGTGAAAAGTAAAACAAAACTTGACACAAGGATTTTTACGTGGTAAAACCTCCTAAGAGGAAACATCCATGGGTTGATACCACAACCACCGGTAAGCAATTCACTATGATGAAAAAGAGATACACACTCAAGACAATCAACATATGATATTCACCCTAAGCTATCAACTCATAGTCTACCCTCGGGCATAGTGAATCACCTAGCCTACTTCCTATCTGAGATGTGTTTTACACCTCTAGGAAGCAACTTCCTATCCAACATGCTCACGTCTCTAGAAAGCTTTCTTGCTTATCTGTCTGGATCTCTTTTATCCTAGATAAGTCTTCTTGCTTAGTTATCCGAATCCCCTTGATCCTATCCAAGACTGCACGTTTGACTATCTAGACCACATGTCCTAGCCAAGTCTTCTTGCTCTAAACAAAGCTTCACTCACTTTAAAAGAGACTTCAATCTTTTGCATGGCAAAATGATCTAAGCGGTGCAAATGATGCAAACACAATCAAATGGAGAGAGTATATCACACAAATTCTATGAACATGCAAATAATACCTAGATTATGCTATCAACACACAATCATAAAATTATCTAGAAATCAAAGCAAGTGAACAAATAAGAACTAGATTAGGATATTCAAAAATCACACTTAAAAATCCTAGTTCTTATATCATGAAATCAAACCTAGAAATCATCATGAAGGATATCATGTAAGTCATTTCTAGAATCAATTTCAAATTAATCAAGTTTAGCCAAAAGATATTCAAAAATGATCACAAAGCTAAAACTCAATAATCAATCAATCAAACAAACCTAGAATATGAACTAACATCATCCTTAACCTATTTTATCTATCAAATAGGAAGATTAAATTGTAGGGAAAAATAATAAATAAAAGTGGTAAACGCAGCGGAAGCGATACTAAAAACAATTTAGTGACTTTTAAAATTTTTCCTTTATGAACCTTAAACCCTTTTAATCAATAAACATGCATATATGTTAACAAAAGTGAATTACCTTTCGTCGCGTGATCCGATTGACTTACGTCGATGGTAATCCGCAAGACCTTCAATCCGAGCACGAACGTGGATCACCTAGGAGCGTGGTCTCCCTTTTCTTTGAATTGCAAACCTGTGAATGGACCAAACAAAAAACTTTCTTTTCTTTGTTAGTCACAAAACAATCAAAAGAATGTCAAAAATTATTCCGGTCACTTTTGAGTTCTCAATCTAATAATCGAAACTCGCATGAACTTAGATCGATATAGTATACACAAGCTTATTGATGATTAAGCAATAGTATACTATTAAAGAATAATTTCACACTCTCTTTTTGTCTTTTTAGAATAAAATCTCTCTCTTGGAATTAAGAAGAAGAAGAAAGAAATAAAAAACTCAAGCAAAATCCATTGTGGTGGCCGAACCCTATAAGAACACATATATAGGTTGGCCGAATATTTTCTTCTTTTTCCTTTAGGGTTGCCGAATTCTATGTAGTCTAAGATTAGGGTTGGCCGAATTCTATAATGTCACTTATATAGGGTGACTTAAATTCAACCCTAATTCTTTTCAACTTAATAGACTTCAAACCCTAATCGAACTCCTTGATTTTTATTCTTTTATTTTGACTAAATAAAAAGACTCCTTATTTGATTAAATAAATAAAACTAATTTATTTATTTCCTTGTCAAACAAGTCTTTTACTTTTAGGAAAGATTTGTTTCTTTAATTAAACAATTAATCAATAAATTAATTAATTCTTATTTAATTAAAACAAATGAAACAAAATAATATTTTAGGTTAAAATTTTAACCTTGCCGCCCCACTTGATTAAGATCGGGCCTAACATTATTTTCTTATTTCATTTAATCCATTGGACTTTAAATAAAAAGCCCACATGTGAACCAGACCCATTCTTACTAAAAGAAACAAGCCCACATGTCTTTCATTAATATATTAATATAATTGAGCAGCCCATTACTTAAATAATGTGCAAATTATATTCTTAATATATTAAATGCAATTCTAGATGGACCCTTAAATTGGTCCGGTAGAATATATCAAGTGATCCATGCAAGTCCGTGTGGATTGGGGATCTTGGCGGGCCATCTAAATTTAAGCTTCAATAGACATAACCTAATCACAATCAACAAATGATTCACTTAGGTCCGATCCATTAATTTTAACTCATTCCACTAAAGAGCTAAAACTGAACTCTTAAATAAAGATAGAAAAGGAAGATGCTCCTCATTCATACCCTAGACAATCATATTGGAGATAGTGTATCCTCGTGATTAATATCAGTAATCGCCAAGAGTTCATAGACCGCCTATAACTCTCCAAGTTACCATATTTACTCATATGACCACGTTTTGAACTTGGATATTTTGACTTGTCCAGAAGCCATGTTTTCAATAGACACTATCGAAAACTCAACGTTGAGATTTAATATCCAATTACCTCAAAACATCTATATGATGATATTATACTCTCATTTAATTAAATGGAGCCACGATGTCCATATCTATAAATGAAGTCCTCTATCGATTAACAAATGAATATCACCAAACTATCGAGGATAGACTATGCGATATAATCGTACTCATTGATAACTCAAATGATATCACTTGCAACCATAAGTCCATCATTTATCTCAGGATTAAGATAGACCCTCCGATTGTCCTGATAATGAAAAGACTATTATCTATTGACGGTTCTAGATAAAGCTTTTCATTGTGATCCAGTTCAATGCACCCAGTGCACTAGATCCTTTTGCTCGATGACACTCCGATGATTTCAGACTCATCATATCTCATTTGATCCCACTCAAATGCTAGCGAAAGAATTCTACAACTTTAACAAGATAAAGGTGCCCAACCTTTAACTTAAGTTGTGAACATTATTCAAGACTAACTAAAGAATTGTGTCTACCACATACATATCTAAATGTACGAACAATTCTTCTTTTCCCATAGTCTTTAGACCTTATGATTATTTACTTTGACAATTATAATATAAACTATAAATGCTATACGATTTGTTAAACCAGAAATCTCTTTATTAATATGAAAAAGATTGTTAATTACAACATTACACTCTTGCTATTGAGTATAATCCTAACAATCTCCCACTTGCGCTATATTAAATGTGTCAAATCTCTCAAGCCCATATTCTCTAGATGCCCATCGAAACTCTTCTGAGGTAGAGCCTTTGTGAAGGGATCCGCTAGATTTTCTGCTGACGCGATTTTGGTAATCGTCACGTCACCTCTTTGAACAATCTCCCTTAAAAGATGATACTTTCTTTCAATGTGTTTACCTCTCTTGTGACTTCTTGGTTCTTTCGAATTAGCCACTGCTCCACTGTTGTCACAGTAGATAGTGATCTGCTTATTCGCACTAGGAACCACTTCTAAGTCAATCAAAAATTGGTGGAGCCAAACAACCTCTTTGGCAGCTTCGCATGCAGCAACATACTTAGCTTCCATGGTGGAATCAGCAATACAAGATTGCTTGATACTCCTCCATATAACTGCTCCTCCTTCAATAGTACACACAGCCCCTGATGTGGATTTTCTGGAGTCAGAATCTGATTGGAAATCAGAATCTGTATACCCAACGGGAACCAAATCCCCTCCAGAGTATACAAGCATATTATCTCTCGTTCTCTTGAGATACTTGAAAATATGCTTGACTGCCGTCCAGTGATCAGGACCAGGTTTCGATTGAAACCTGCTAACTATGCCAACAACAAAACAAATATCTGGTCTAGTACAGAGCATTGTATTCATGAGACTTCCAACTACCGAGGCATATGGAACTCTACTCATGAATTGCTTTTCATGCCCATTCTTAGGAACTTGTTCCTTAGAAAGCTTGATTCCATGTATGAAAGGTAACATACCTTTCTTGGAATCCTGCATGGAAAACCTAGACAAGATTTTGTCTATGTATGAAGCTTGGGATAATGCAATCGTTCTATTCTTTCTATCCCTTATTACTTGGATACCTAGAATAAAACTTGCTTCTCCTAAGTCCTTCATATCAAATTGTTTTGCTAACCATTCTTTTACTGATGTCAATACACCTACATCGTTTCCAATGAGTAGTATATCATCAATATAAAGAATCAGGAAAACCAACTTGTCGCCTTTAATCCTTTTGTATACACAAAGTTCGTCAGGATTCTGAATAAATCCAAAACCTTTGACAGCTTGATCAAACCTTATGTTCCAGGATCTGGATGCTTGCTTTAATCCATATATGGATTTCTGCAACTTGCATACCTTATCCACTTGGCCCTTTTCAATGAATCCCTCTGGTTGCATCATGTAGATGCTTTCGTCAAGACTTCCATTTAGGAAAGCTGTCTTGACGTCCATTTGCCAAATCTCTAGATCTAAAGATGCTGCAATGGATAAGAGTATCCTAATGGATTTAAGCATGGCCACAGGAGAGAAGGTTTCCTCGTAATCGATACCTTCTTTCTGTGTATACCCTTTAGCTACCAATCTAGCTTTAAAGGTTTCCACCTTTCCATCCATACCTCTTTTCCTCTTGTATACCCACTTGCACCCAATGGGTTTTATCCCTTTAGGCAAGTCTACAAGGGACCAGACTTTGTTATCGAACATAGATTCAATCTCGGATTGCATTGCCTTTTGCCAATGGCGACTATCAACATCCTCCATAGCTTCCTTGTACGTATAGGGATCATCGTCGTCCGGGAGATTCTCCACTGATTCTCCCAGACCGATGTATCTTTCGGGTTGTGTTCTAACCCTCCCACTACGTCGAGGAATGGTAGGTTGTTGATCTTGTGTTGGATCGGAACTTACAATTGGGTTAGGTTGTGTAACCTCTCGTGGAATTGTATCTCCTGATATCTCATTCAGGACAATTCTACTTCTAGGCACAGAATCATTCATATAGTCCTTTTCCAGAAATTTAGCATTTGTCGAAACAAATACTTTAAGATCTGAAGGACTATAGAAATAATATCCTTTAGTTTCTTTTGGATACCCTACAAATATACATGTTTCTGAACGGGACTCCATCTTTTCTGTCTTTCCTTTTAACACATGCGCAGGACAACCAAATATCCTTAAGTGTTGTAAACTAGGCTTGCGCCCAGTCCACAACTCATGCGGTGTTTTAGGAACAGACTTAGATGGTACATCGTTTAGAATGTATATAGCAGTTTGTAAAGCATATCCCCAAAAAGAAATAGGAAGCGTTGAATAACTCAACATAGACCTAACCATATCCAAAAGAGTTCTATTTCTCCTTTCTGCTACCCCATTCTGTTGAGGTGTACCTGGTGCAGAAAACTGAGAAACTATCCCATTATCAATAAGATATTGCTGAAACTCACCAGATAGATATTCTCCACCACGATCAGATCTCAAGATTTTTATGTGTTTCTCAAGCTGATTTTCCACTTCAGCTTTGAATGCTTTGAACATGTCAAAAGCATCCGACTTATGTCTCATGAGATACACATAACCAAATCTTGAGTAATCATCCGTGAAGGTGATGAAGTACTCATATCCACCTCTAGCTTGAATGCTCATAGGTCCACATACATCAGTGTGTATCAATCCTAAACATTCAGTGGCTCTCGCACCTTTGGCAGAGAACGTCCTTTTAGTCATTTTACCTTCCAAACAAGACTCACAAGTTGGTAGATCATCAACCTTTAAGTCACTCAAAGGTCCGTCACATACCAATCTTTTAATCCTATTAAGGTTAATATGACCTAAGCGTAAATGCCAAAGGTAGGTTTCATTTGTTGATAATTTTACTCTTTTATGATTAGGTTCCGTTATTTCTGTGTCTAACGAGTGAGAGATATTTCTATGCAAAAAGTATAGACCGTTTTCCAATGTACCTTGGTAAATAATTTTGTCATTCTTACTAATAATAAAAGCTTTATTAAAAGTAACCGAATATCCAAATTTATTAAAACAAGAAACTGAAATTAAATTCCTCTTCAATTGAGGTACATAATAAACATCTATCAAATCTAAATGCCTTCTAGAATCCAAATAAACTCTAATATCTCCCACTGCACTTGCAGACATTAACGTTCCGTTGCCCAAGCGCAAATTGATTTCATTCTTACACAGCTTTCTCCTTTCTTGGAACCCCTGCAAGGAATAACAAACATGATTAGTGGCTCCTGAGTCTATGATCTAAGAATCTGTAGAATCAACCAAAAAACATGTTTCAAGATAATTCACATTACCTTCTTCCTTCTTATTCTGGGACTTTGGGCAATTTCTCTTCCAATGTACCTTTTCACCACAAAGGAAGCATTTCCCTTTGATCTTGGTTACTTTCTTGGTCTCCTTCTTGATAGGCCCAAGTTGCTTTTTCTTCTGTTGTTTCTTGACCTTTTGACGGGCCTTAACAGTAGCAACTTTACCAACCATATGAATCTCTTGACCTTTGCCTTTCACAAGGATCTTTTCAGCACTTTGAACATCTTGCATCAGGCCTTGTAAGGTGTATTCCTTTTTGTTCAAAGTGTAGTCCAATTTGAACTGATCAAAGGAATCTGACAATGAATTGACAACCATATCAATATTTGTCTCACCATCTATCTCAGCGCCATGCAGTTCAGCAATGTTGAGATGTGCTATGACTTTCATCATGTGATCCTTCACAGCCTGTCCAGGTTTCATCCTAAGATTCATAAAAGCAGTCACTACCTCTCTCTTAGTCGTCCTGGACTTCATAGCAAACATCTCCTCTAGAGACATCATTATATCAGCAGCGGACTCCATTCCTTCATGCTGCTGTTGCAACACGTCGGAGATAGTGGCCATAATGTAACATTTTGCCATATCATCTGAAGTCTTCCACTGCTCATACTCATCTCTACATATTATGCTAGATTCATTATTAGGAGCAGGTGGTTTAGGAGTAGTTAGAACAAATTTATGTTTTTCACTTTGCAGCAACAACCCAATTTTCCTTTTCCATGTGACATAATTATCTCCAGTTAAAGTGTTGTCTTTCAGGATGTTTATAAGTGATGGGGTCATGATTTCTGAATAAAACAAAACATATACAAGTAAATAATCATGATAAAGCACTTTTAAATATTTATCTTCAATTAAATAAATAACTCAATCATAAAATTCAACGGTGATCTAACACTCATAAATGTTACGCCTCCTTTGGGAGTTCGCACTATTTACTAGTTAGACTAGGTTCCACCTAATTGTTAACATAACAACCAGCGTTTTCAATTTTAGCTTTGCAATTTTATTGACAAGAACTCTTGGGAGGATATTAATAAAATTACATTGAGTGTGTTACCAAGATATCGACCCTCAATTTTCTCTCATGAAAATCCCTCCTTGGGGAGTAGATCTCGTTTTAGTCCATTGTCTAGTCTATCCTTGTAAGGAAGTATGTTGCTAAATTCCATTCATGGATGCCCCTTGGGGGGATTACCAATAAATAATAAAGCTCAACTAACCTTGGAGGCCATAGGTGTTACAAAAACACCTTCTCCCACTCAATTATTTAACGCGTGTGATTAAATCCCATATAATGATTTACCGAGTTATCTAGATGCCAATTTAGATACCTAAATCATTCAATGCATGTTCATACCAAAAAGAGATAAATGCGTGGCACTCCTATTCTATATGTTATGTTATCATACAATAACAAATATTGTAATATTTAAGCATAAATTAAATAGCAACAACTTTGGGCCATCCTAGAAAAACAAGTAAATTACAATTTGTCAGGAATACAAGATCTTCAGGTGGCCCATCAACCATACGCTCATCCTTCGGCCCAACCCATGGGCAAGCACAACTCACAACCCCACTAAGGGGCTGCCGTGTGCAGCCCATGAGGACTCCAGGGTTGCCGTGTGCGGCCCACCAAGCTTGGGCTTGCCATGCGCAGCCCAATCCACTCCTAGGGTGTGCACGGTGCTCGTTCATGGTTCCGGTTGCTTCATTTTGCTTCTTGTCTTCGAATCTTCAAGACCTAAACATATTACGTCAGTATATATATAATAAATACTGCATTATTAATTTTTTTTTTTTTATTCACTGCAGTATTTTACAAACAAAAAACTGCACATACTAAAAAAAAAAAAAAAAAAATACTGCAGTAACCCTAAAAAAATACTGCACATATAAAAAAAATAAATAAATAAAACCTAGCAATCTACCAAGAAGGAATTATGGCGATAATAGACCACCCTTCTTGTTACAACTCCGAAACAAAAATTACATTGAAAATCTAGGACCAAAATCGAGCAATAACAAACCACATAAAACATATATAAATCCATACATCACATGTAATTATATATTTGAATACCTAGAGTGCCATCTCTTTCTAAACATGCATAATCACAATAAAAAGAAATAGATCCATGTATATATACGTTAATTAATTAAAAGGATTCAACCTAGGCTCTGATACCAATTGTAGGGAAAAATAATTAATAAAAGTGGTAAACGCAGCGGAAGCGATACTAAAAACGATTTAGTGACTTTTAAAATTTTTCCTTTATGAACCTTAAACCCTTTTAATCAATAAACATGCATATATGTTAAAAAAAGTGAATTACCTTTTGTCGCGTGATCCGATTGACTTACGTCGATTGTAATCCGTAAGACCTTCAATCCGAGCACGAACGTGGATCACCTAGGAGCGTGGTCTCCCTTTTCTTTGAATTGCAAACCTGTGAATGGACCAAACAAAAAACTTTCTTTTCTTTGTTAGGCACAAAACAATCAAAAGAATGTCAAAAATTATTCCGGTCACTTTTGAGTTCTCAATCTAATGATCGAAACTCACGTGAACCTAGATCGATATCGTATACACAAGCTTATTGATGATTAAGCAATAGTATACTATCAAAGAATAATTTCACACTCTCTTTTTGTCTTTTAGAATAAAATCTCTCTCTTGGAATTAAGAAGAAGAAGAAAGAAATAAAAAACTCAAGCACAATCCATTGTGGTGGCCGAACCCTATAAGAACACATATATAGGTTGGCCGAATATTTTCTTCTTTTTCCTTTAGGGTTGCCGAATTCTATGTAGTCTAAGATTAGGGTTGGCCGAATTCTATAATGTCACTTATATAGGGTGACTTAAATTCAACCCTAATTCTTTTCAACTTAATAGACTTCAAACCCTAATCGAACTCCTTGATTTTTATTCTTTTATTTTGACTAAATAAAAAGACTCCTTATTTGATTAAATAAATAAAACTAATTTATTTATTTCCTTGTCAAACAAGTCTTTTACTTTTAGGAAAGATTTGTTTCTTTAATTAAACAATTAATCAATAAATTAATTAATTCTTATTTAATTAAAACAAATGAAACAAAATAATATTTTAGGTTAAAATTTTAACCTTGCCGCCCCACTTGATTAAGATCGGGCCTAACATTATTTTCTTATTTCATTTAATCCATTGGACTTTAAATAAAAAGCCCACATGTGAACCAGACCCATTCTTACTAAAAGAAACAAGCCCACATGTCTTTCATTAATATATTAATATAATTGAGCAGCCCATTACTTAAATAATGTGCAAATTATATTCTTAATATATTAAATACAATTCTAGATGGACCCTTAAATTGGTCCGGTAGAATATATCAAGTGATCCATGCAAGTCCGTGTGGATTGGGGATCTTGGCGAGCCATCTAAATTTAAGCTTCAATAGACATAACCTAATCACAATAACAAATGATTCACTTAGGTCCGATCCATTAATTTTAACTCATTCCACTAAAGAGTTAAAACTGAACTCTTAAATAAAGATAGAAAAGGAAGATGCTCCTCATTCATACCCTAGACAATCATATTGGAGATAGTGTATCCTCGTGATTAATATCAGTAATCGCCAAGAGTTCATAGACCGCCTATAACTCTCCAAGTTACCATATTTACTCATATGACCATGTTTCGAAATTGGATATTTTGACTTGTCCAGAAGCCATGTTTTCAATAGACACTATCAAAAACTCAACGTTGAGATTTAATATCCAATTACCTCAAAACATCCATATGATGATATTATACTCTCATTTAATTAAATGGAGCCACGATGTCCATATCTATAAATGAAGTCCTCTATCGATTAACAAATGAATATCACCAAACTATCGAGGATAGACTATGCGATATAATCGTACTCATTGATAACTCAAATGATATCACTTGCAACCATAAGTCCATCATTTATCTCAGGATTAAGATAGACCCTCCGATTGTCCTGATAATGAAAAGACTATTATCTATTGACGGTTCTAGATAAAGCTTTTCATTGTGATCCAGTTCAATGCACCCAGTGCACTAGATCCTTTTGCTCGAAGACACTCCGATGATTTTAGACTCATCATATCTCATTTGATCCCACTCAAATGCTAGCAAAAGAATTCTACAACTTTAACAAGATAAAGGTGCCCAACCTTTAACTTAAGTTGTGAACATTATTCAAGACTAACTAAAGAATTGTGTCTACCACATACATATCCAGATGTACGAACAATTCTTCTTTTCCCATAGTCTTTAGACCTTATGATTATTTACTTTGACAATTATAATATAAACTATAAATGCTATACGATTTGTTAAACCAGAAATCTCTTTATTAATATGAAAAAGATTGTTAATTACAACATTACACTCTTGCTATTGAGTATAATCCTAACATAAATGAGATGATCAAAAGAGAAAGTGAGAAGATAGTGTTTCACCTACAAATGATGAACCTCGGACTGAAATCTGCTCACTGTGAAAAATCACAACATCATTTGGTTCTAAAAATGATTGGGTTTGTTTCTTTCTTCAAGACCAACATTTTTGGTTTTTGAATCACTTGATTCAGGGTGGAAATGAGAGAGTTATGATCAAAATAAGAAATCAAAAACTTGAAGAAAATTTCTGCTCTATCTTTTTTTCAATTTTTTCTTCACACACATTTGGAGGGAAGAAGGAAGATATTTAAAAGAAAGAAGGAGGCAAAAAGATGACAAATCGGGGCATGACACCTTAGCAGCCCATGAGGGGTGTGTGAGCCTTACGGGGTAGAGAGGTGTGTGGGCCGTGAGGCTCACAGCCTCTTCACGCTCCTCTCCAAGCATGGCCGTTGGCCAATGCTAGCTTCCCTCACGCTCCTCCAGCGTTTTTTAGCCGTATTCAGGCATCCAAACTCCCAATTCTAATCCATTTTCGGATTACGAATCGTAACTCCCTCATTCACAAGGAAGACTATAAGGTTGTGAATTCGACTCAATACATGACGACGAAGACAACACAACGTTCCTAGTTTGGACTCGAAACTTAATAAGTGAGTAACTGAAACGACCAAAACTCAATAAGGAATCATATGAGATCATGTTCAAGTACAAAACCATATAAAAAAATTTAAAAAAAAAACACAAAGTCACACAACTATACTATTTCCTAGAGATAGTCCTAGAACATGCAATTTCATAATGTTTGTCAATATGAGTTCAATGCATGTGCATACTTCCATAAGTGTATGAATGTGTTATACCAAATGTAACACAACAATGCAGGGACACACATGAATGAATTGTATGTGTGTGCACTTACGCCTTGCAAGAGAAAGAAGTGTCTTGTTACCTTAGCATCCAAGAATGCGCTTTTCCTCTTGAAGACGATATTTGGATGAAAAGTTGCTTTTCTCCTTTGAAGCTTCCTTTCAACAAGAATCACCTAAGCAACTACCCAATACAAATAAAAAGAGTTTTGCAATGAAATCAAGCCAACACAAATCTAAATCCTAACAAGTCTCTTTGTATTGCTTTTAGATCGTACGCTTTTAAGCATTAAAATTTTGTTTTCAAAAGTGCACACTTTGCATCTCTTATATGTTTAGTTCAGTAAGTTGAGTTTGAAGATAAGTGAGTTATGGATGCACCTACTAGTCTTTTGACTAGTACATGAAAGATGACCTTTGGTTAGTATCCATTTTGCTTCGGCAACTACATAGAACTCAACGAGCTCCTTCATGAAAAGGCTACACATTTTGGTTTGGAACCGTCAAATGTAGGAAAAGGCTACACCATTATTATAAGTGAAAGCCGTCATGAAGCGTATATGTTTATGTTAGAAAAATCAAAGAAGTGTTGAAAATGATAGAATCAATAAAAAAAGTCTTTGATTAAAAAGCTTTTATTAACCGCCTAAAAAAGCAAGGGTCCAAAGAAGAATTTTCCATCTTTGCCAAGACCATGTGAAGTAGATGAACGCTACAAAAAGTATCTGGCTACCCCGGAAAGAAGTTAAGACCGGTATACCTAGGTATGCTATCTATGAATCAAGATCAAGATTAGGGTTACCTAAGTCCCCAGATACCAGAAGGCATTAAAGTCAAGGTCCTAAAGACCCCGCTATCGCACCATCTCGGTTCCCTGGCACACAAGGAATACTAGTACCAAGGTCTAGTGACATGCATAGTACCTTGATATTGTGATTTTCTCCTAGAACCGGTCTACCAGGCAGTAGGGAGTTTTTAATACACAAAAGAGAAGATTATCATGGAAGGAATGACGGGTACACCAAGGGACCAGGCCCATGCTAAGGAAAGGACGGTATGTGCCAACATTTGAATACAAGGAATGTTGACTCCCACCATCTATAAACTCCATTTTGAAAGGGATTAGTCAACTCTGTCAAATTCGCCAAGAATGGAAACAAATCACCTGATTATAGGATTATTCCCGCACCTAAATGAAGCCACCATCAACGTCCCTTTGATTGCTAAATTGATTGACTAATTATTAAAGTAATGAGCAAGAAAAGGGACCTATAAATGGTACAAGACTCTCAGAAAAGAGGGAGGATCAGGTTTTGAAACTGAATTCTGAGATCGAATTTTGATCATAGACTTTCCACTTTCAACTAGCACGAGATCACTATCGCCAATTGAGTCTAAAACCTCTTACCTAAACCACCCATAAATCACCATTGTATCATGCATTGTATCGGATTTATTAAAAAAAAAAGTGCCGCTATTTTATCTTCACGAAATAAACATTGTGTCAATTGGAAATTCACCACAGTGACATTTTCCAGCTAACACTTTTTAGCACCGTCTGTGAGGAGTATCCTCCTATCTATTTCCAGGGAAACTGCCTAGCTCCACCAAGGAAGCAAGAAAATGAGACTAAGATCCCTCCAAGTTTAGCCCGACCCATCGAGGCCCCAATTCATCACCTCTACTCATAGGGTCCAAAAGTAGGGGAGAGGATGAAGGAACCACAACCCGACACCAGTCCCTCAACCAAATGCTGACTTCACGCCTAGGTTTCGGTTGTTCATGAAACCAAACGGGATACCATAGAACAGCAGGCTACTGCCTTTGTAGAAAGTATCCACCTTCAAATGATCACCTAGGGGATACCTTTTGAAGTACCCAGGACCACGGGAAAGGCTAGACTGGGTACCTGAGTATCGGTCTTCGATAGACTTGGACCATCACTCCCAACTTCAAATCGCCCCACGGATTTCAGACCCTAACAGGTAAAATCAACGGTTGATATCCCTCCTAAGAGGAACTGGCCCACAGCAAGACCAGTAGCAGAGAAGAGGGCTCCACAGTCCGATGCTAGTGGAAGTACCAGGTCAAGAAGGAATTCCCGAGGAAACTGTCCTTAGAAAGAGGGACGCAATGAGGTGATCGTTGAGTAAGAAACCTCGGTTAATGAAAGCTCAAAGACCTGGTCCAGGAACAGCGGATCCAAGCACTTTGAGGACTAGATGGCCAGGATGGCAAAGAAGATTAAGGAGTTTAGAAAGTGAAAGTACTAGGGTATGCGGAAGAACCCATTGGGAGAGATGAATACATCATTCTTAAGAAGGATTAGGGAGACAAAGCTACCCCTAAATTTAAAATGCCAGCTGAGAAGTATTCTGGATCAGAAGATCCCTTGAGCCACTCTAAAATTTTTCTATACCAGATGAAGATACAAAACGCTACCCGATCAGCGATGTGCAAGATGTTCCCCTCAACCCTAACAAATTATGCCAAGACTTGGTTCAAGAAATTACCCCCAAGTACTGTAGATTTTTTAACACAGCTTACCAAAGATTTATGTGCTCAGTTTTAAGGAATCAAGCCATGTCCTAAAGACCCCATCATGCTCTAGTACGTGATTCAAGAGCGTGGTGAAACAATAAAGCCCTATATGGAAACATTTCACAAAGAGGTAAACCAAATAGGAGTGTTCGCCGAGTACGAAGAAATCAATGGGTCGATAGGTTATTCCGATCATTTGCCAAACATCCACATGAAATGCACCAGGAAGCCTATGACAAGGCTATAGAGCATATGGAGATAGAAGAGTAGTTACGAATAAAGGTCAAGCATGATGAAGCCCGATCCTCCAAACGTCTAAATAAAGAGGTTCCAAAACCCAGACAAATCAAGAAATTCTAGAACAATCCCCAAACCAGTCCACTTATCGGTCACCTCCATTTTCCCCACATCGGGAATGGTACCTAGCAAAAAGGACCCCTCTCAGAACAACACCCCCACCTAGGGAGGTAGCACAGATAATAGGAGAAGAGGATGGGTACAACCATTATACCCCTCTCAACGCATCCTAGGAGACTATATACCTCACCATTCGTGACAAGGGTTTGCTCAGGAAGCCCAGCCCTACGAAGATCCCGACAGACAAGAGGAACCGTTACAAGTACTATGACTTCCATGAGGATGTGGGACATAACACATCAGAATGATACAACCTCTACTACTAGATCAAAGGATTGGTAAGTGGTGGTCAATTGGTTGAATTTTTGCAACAATTATATGATAGCATCAAGATAGGAAAGGAGGTGTATGGTGAGATGCATGAAGCAGAAGAGAGAAAAAGGGGTGAAGGAAAGGGTCTAATGCAGCAGATCCAGATCATTCATGCCATTAGCGGAGGCCCTACACTGGCAAAAACCTCTAATAACTCAAGAACGAACCATTCTAAGAAGATCCCTCGACTTTCCACCGGTCACGATGTACTCCAGGTCACTAGGGAATCTTATGACCCTCTTCGTGCAAGCCAGATCATTTTCATATAGGAGGATGTTTACAACATACATGATGACCCAATGGTGATCACAATATAGATAGCTAATTGCCAGGTTCACTGCGTTCTGATCGATACTAATAGCAGTGTTGACATTTTATTCAAAGGAGCATTAGAAAAGTTCAACCTGGAATTTTACATTATTTATACCATTGGATTCAGATCAAAATAACAAAGAGGACAACGCGGACGGAAAAATTTATTTCCTCACCAATCAATACAGTTTTAACAAAACGTTTACCTCAAAATTTTCAAAATAGGGCTCACTTTTTCACAGATTTGACAAGGAATGGAACAAATCAACAAACACGAATTCGCACCCCCAAACCTAATCTAAACATTGTCCTCAATGTTTGTATAACATTAAAAGCATTGACAACGAATGAAGAACAAGCATGGAAGGCAAGAACTTGAAACACAAAACATAAGAACTATAAAACTAAAAACAAAAACAAAAACAAAAACAATTTACCTAGGTAGGTTGCCTTCCACCAACTGCTTAATTTAACGTTTCGGCAAGATGGGTGCAAGGACGACTCAACCAAATTCTGCATGTTCTGTTTCACTAAAGGTATCGCGGTGTATAACGTTGTTCACACATTTGCTTCAAAGGCAGCACGTACCGCGTTACATTCCAAATGATGCTCTAAATTGTACAGCTATATGGACCTTAGTGCTTAGGGAGTGCTCTCGGGGCCGTTAAACTCCAGAGGTCTAGTGCTGCTCATACCGCTACCCAGACATGTGTCTAGGGGCTATTTCTACAACGTTAAACCCTAGCCGTGTCAGGTCTTCAATTACCACTACCCAGACAAGTGTCTAGGGGATGGTCTATGCCGCGGCAATGCACAACTTTGCAGTCTAGACCTAATCCTAATCAATTCCAACAAGCACACATCAAACATATCTACTCTCAACCTAAAATACTAAAAATTTCGAACACCCCAAACATGAATTAAATAATATCCTTCACTAAAGCTCAACTATAACATAAAACGATATTCAATTATGTTCAAAGAATGTACGAGACTCACACTAATTATCGAGTCAAATTAAACAAAGGAAAAGAAAGAAAATGGTACCTGGGTAGGTTGCGTCTCACCAAGTGCTTTATTTAGCATCTAAGCAAGATGCATGAGAGCATTACAACTCTATAAGTGCGATGAATTTCAATTGAATGACCTCTCCACTCGTACTACCACCTTTTGCAATAAAGAGTTTAGGACACTCTTCCATATCAAGGGCTTTCTTCCCATCAGTGATAGTTTCTCTTGCTTGGTCCAATTTGTCCTTGCGGACCCAAACTTGCCGAATTCTCCTTTGCTTTCCTCTAGGCTTGCTTTGTTTCTTTTTGTAATTTTCAATAAACTCCATACATTGGGCCCTTTTATGACCCATAGTGTGGCAAAAATAACAATTGTAAGGAAAAAATGAAGGACCACATGTGATATTACTAACCTTTGCATTTGGATGGCTTGAATCTCCTTTGCTGATGTGCCCTACATTCTCACCCTTAATGCCTTGTTCCTTGGTCAAGATCTTAATAGTGACTAAGTAATCACATTCCTTGACCTTTGCTACTCTCAAAGCATCCTCGGTTTTGCATGACTCCTCCTTCAGGGCATCTATTATCTTATCTTTCAGCTCCATTTGCCATTGGATTTTCCTTGTCTCTTGGGCAAAATCTTCTTTTTGCTCTTCTACTAGTCGTGTAAGTCCTTCGGCCTTCTTAATTGCCTCATCTCTTTCTTTCCCTATGGCTTCCACTTCCATCATCAAGTTGGCATTTTCACTTTTCAGCTTATTGTTTCTGACGACATTTTTTTTTCACAAGTCTCTCCTGTATGAACATCTATCTCACCTTTTTCCTCAAATAGTGACAGAAAGTACTCACTCGCATTCCTTGGGTGGTCTTCTAACTGCAGTGTTTCCATGGTAAAACAATTCACTGAGCTGATGTCCTGCAAATCTGATTTGAAAACCTTAAAACCTACCGTTTCATCCAAAACGATCATGGAAAGCTTCCTTTCATGTACATCAATGATTGTTCTTGCTATCTTCATGAATGGTCTACCTAAAAGAATAAGTCTCATGTTTGTGTCCCAACTCACATCATCTATGTCAAGAACTACGAAATCTGTTGGAATGATGAGCTTATCCACTTGAACCAACACATCTTCCATAATTCCTCTCAGATACCAAGCTGATCCATCTACTAACAATAGTGACATCGTTGTTCGTTTAAGCTCATTCAACCGAAGTTGTTGTTGGGTTTTTTGCCCTAAAACTTGTAATTTGTAAATGTGAATTGAACATAAATAAAAGTAGTATATTCATTCATTTTGTGTCATACTTAATATATAACATGTGCACTAACATCCAAGATTGCCGGATGTAATTTCGAACTGAGTATATGAGTGTCATATACAGATGGATTTAGTTTGAAACGAGCAATCTAAAGAGTCCATAGATAGCAAATAAATGTAGGTACTATATTTGTGGTTAATCTACAACTGCGGTCCATTCCGTAATGTACGGTGATCTTATCCTGGATCATTCATATGGTGATATGAGAATGGAGACACCTTGTATGATGTGATCATATAGGGCTAGGCCGCGATTTATATGAATCTCTCACTAAGATCTGTTTACGCTGAGATTCATATATAATGACAAATGACGGCTATATGTGGGTGATCTTAATCTTGAGTGTCTTATTAACTCCTTCAAGTTAAGGCGTAGTCTTTAATGTACCGTGGATGAGGTAGGAGTTGCATTCCCAATCTATATGCTCCGTATGTTGGCATTGCGGTTTGGCTTGTGGCTGGGAAGGTTTGTACACAATAGTGGATTCCACTTCTTCTTATGAGAAGTAGATAGTAGTTCTCTTAAGGGTTGATTCAAGGCTTGAACAATATGAGCACTCTCCTAATTCCGTGAGGAATGTAGGATTTATTGTTCATTAGAGAATCAATGGTACTTAATGGAAAGATGTAATTAGAAGGGTATAACGAACATTATGACCCAGCTCTAATTATGAACTACTTATGGAGGATTATACCATATGTAATAGCTATATCGATAGACACCGAGAGTTATTGATTTTTGTAAAAACGTCTACAGTTGAGAGAGTGCAGCTTCGGGTTTTTAGTGGAATAACACTGAAGTTAATAATCATGAAATATTAATTAAAGAGTTTAATTAATTGTTTCTAAGGATTATTGGAGCTCAAAATAATGTGAGTCCATTAGCTCCCCTTGCTAGCCCGATCGATTTAGGTAACAAGGATCACGGTTGATTAATTGGATTGTCCAATTAATTGTGTTACGAAAGTGACATGTATTTATTTGGGAATTAATTGAATAATGAGATTATTTAATTAATAAATAATGGTGATTAAGTAAATTAAATAATAAGATTATTTAATTATGTTGTTAATCATTAAATGGAGGGTGTTAGTTGATATTTGATTTTGAATAAAATAAGATAATATGATTATTTTATTTTATTAACTTAAATATTCGAAATTGAATTTAAAATGTTTAAATTCAAAAATAAATGTTTAATTATCTTTTAAAAGATATGAGATATCTTTATAAAGTTTTTAAAATCAAATTGATTCGGTTGGTTTTAAAGATATATGAGATATATATTAATTAAAAAAAACAACAACTGAATCATAATACACATGTGATCAACTTACACAAGAAATAAAAGGGCATCAGGTCTCTTTGTCCTTAAATTTTGCAAGGGTGTGCAAATTGTGTGCGTGAGACAAAAAGAAGAAAAACAATGTGGTGTGCAGCCAGAAAAAAAGATATATATTTTGTATTTGATCCATGGTGGCTATATTCCACAAATAGAAAAGCAAGTGTTATTTTCTTAAGTTTCTTCTACCTCCATTCAAGTTCCTGAGTATCGTGACGCACCCACACGCCGTTACTAGTCCCAGGAGATAGTGAGGAAGATCAAGTGGTTCAAATCAGGAGCAGATCGTATTAAAGAGAAAGAGCCTCATACGTAGGTATGAAGAAAATTGTTTCTTTTCTTCTCTTTTATGTATTTCGATTTTGATTTCTTGTTTTTATTGTTCCGAAAAATAGATCCTAGGGTTTACTAGTCGCAGTATTTCTTTGAAATAATTTTTAAAAAAGTTCCTTCCACTGCCGATCGATAAACCGGGGTCCCAACAGTTGCTTGTAAACAGAGAAGGGCATAATTGATGTTAGCCCCTAAGTCAAACATTGTCTTCTCGAGCTTGGTACCCCCAACTGTATGTTGATGTAAAATTTACATGGATCCTTAAGTTTGGGTGGAAGCTCTTTCTGTAGAACTGTACTCATATTTCCTGTTATGTATTCTTGATGGTTAGGACCAAACTTCTGCCTATTGGAGTGAAGACTCTTGAAAAACTTAGCATAAGCGGGCATCTTCTCTATCATATCGAGTAAGGGAAGATTTACATTCACCTTTGTAAGGATGTCAAAAATATCCTTAAATGACTTGGTTAACTTGTATATTTTTACCCTCCTTGGGAATGGAACCGGTGGAATGTATGGGTTTGGTGCCTTGTGTAAAAGAGGGATTTTTTGAGGTGTTGAATCAACCACTATCTCATCTTCCTCTATTCTAATGTCCTCCCCATGTACTTTTTCGACTCCTTGGCTTTCTTTTTCTTTGGCTCATCAACTTCTTCCTTGCTCAGCAATCGCCCACTTCTCAAAACTGTCACAGCATTGGCTTGTTCAAATTGGCTAGGAAGCATTCCAATCTCATTCCTGTGAACTATGTTAGCTACATGTCCTACTAGTGTTTCCAACTTTTTTATAAATGCCTCCACTTTGTTTATTCTTTGTCCGTTGAGTCTGTCTTGTGTTTGTCGATCTTGCATAAAGTTGTCAAATTTTTATACTTGAAGCTATGTACTCTCAACAAAGGACGTCACAAGTTCTTCTAAGGATGGTTTCTTAGGCTAATATGAAGTGTTTTCTTTATTTGTAACATTGTTCAATTGTTAAGGTTAACCGATGGACCCTTGTCCTTAGTAATTGCCTCTGATGTAACCTCCTTCATTAGTTCCCTGCGTGTTTTGTTGAGTGTTCCGATGACCATCCAAAGCATTGTTTTGGTCGGAATAAAAGAAATTGGGGTGGTAACGCGATCGAGGATTGTAAGTGTTTGAATACGGATCGTTTCTTCCACTTTGGTAATTGAAGGCTTGAACCTCCTCTGTTTCAAATGGAATCCTGTCTCCATCTTGCATTGAGTTCACCCCTCCTTGTTATTTATTCGTATTTTGGGCCATCATAGCTTGTACCTGCTTGGCAAGATTTGCCATCTGAATCTTCATCCCTGTCATCTGATTAATCTCATAATTTCCTCCTTTCCTGACCGTTGAACTTCTATGTTGGGAGTTTAGAGCCAATGTCTCATAGATCTCATTGATCTCTAATGTTGACTTATTTGTAATGACACCTCCACAAGCGATGTCAATGATGGCTTGGGTAAAAGGTGTCAACCTATTATAAAAGTGCAGACCTTGTACTCTTCAATTACCATGTGAGGGGGACATTGCTCTAAAAGTTCCTTGTACCTTTCCCAAGCCTTATGGAAAGACTCACCATCTTCCTCACCGAAACTTGCAATTTTTATCCAGATCTCCTTTGTCTTTGAGACAGAGAAAAATCTGTTGAAAAACACTTGGCACACATCGTCCCATGTTGACAAAGATCTTGCTTTTAATGAACCGTACCATTGTTCACCTTTGTCCTTCTAGCAATATCGGAAACACCTCATCCTTAACTGCTCTTCTGTCTGTTGACCAATCGGGAATGTCTCTAAGATAGATTGGTAGTCTCTCATAAACTATAGGCAGTCTTCCATTGCCTTGCCTTGAAAAGACGGAAGCATATTCAAATGCATACTCCTCAACTCATAGCTCCTAGCCACGGCATCTAACACAATCGGTGACGGTTGATTCCCCAACATAGGTTACCCGGACTCTCTCATTGCCCTTATATCATCCTCTAATGCACGTATCAGAGAACCTAGTGGGCTTTCTCGAACACCTTGTCTATCTTGAACACCTTGTTCATCTTGAACTTCTCTTTCAGCCTGAATAACTCGGTCACGTGGAACACCTCATTCGTCCATTTCCTTAACAAAAAGATCTATTTCTTCGAACTGTCTAGCAACTCGGCCTACTCGGTCAATCTCGTCGTTAGTGGGGATCAGAATACTATAGGAAAAAATACACACGGCAGAAACGAAAAGTTTGAGTTGGTATATTTCAAAAATTTTCCTTTAAAAAGAAGAACATTAACCCTTGATTAATTAATATATAATAAAAGGGTATCATACTTTTTTCCACGTGATGATTGATATTGTGTTGATAGTAATCCGTAAGACCTTCTAATCCAATCACGAACGTGGATCACCTAAGAGTGTGGGCTCCCTTTCTTTGAATTGTGTACCTGAGGATGGATAACAAAAAACTTTTTCTTTTATTAGTCACAATAAACTTCCTAGAGAAAAACGAAGAATGTTCTGTCACTTCTGAATTCTCAATCTATTGATCGAAACTCGCATGAACCTTATTCGAAGTTGTGCACAAAGCCTTTTGATGTAAAAGCTAGTAGTACACTATCGAAAATAAAACTTTTCTTCACACTCTTATCTCTTCGCCGAATTTCACACTATATCTTAGAGTTGGATTTCTATTTTTTTTTTTTTAAGCAAAAGAAATAATTCTCTTTATCTTTAATCTCTGGATTGCCGAATTCTACATGATAGTATTTATAGGTGGCCAAAAATTCCTCACACAAGTAGGAAATATTCTTATGGCCGAAAATCCTAACCCTAGGTAGATTTGTGCCCTTGTGGCCGAAATCTAACCCTAGGTAGGATTACTTACCTTTGACCGAAATCCACACACAAAGAGGATTTGTGTTTTCACCAAAGACTCCTATCATTCTTTAGAATTCTAAACCCTGATCCAACTCTTTAGTGTATTATCCAATAATATTAAATATAAATTAAATCGTGACTTAATCAAAAACTTCCTAATTTGATTATCCAACAATAGTATAACACTAAGAAACCTATTTCCTAGTTAGAAAAAGATTTTGACTTTTAATTAAATAATTAATTAATAAATTAAGTAATTAACTTCCATTTAATTATATAATAAAATAAAACAATACAATGGGCCAATATCTTTAGCCTTGTCACCCATGTCCATAAGCATGTGCTATATATTTTTTTTTCCATTTTATTAAATCCATTAGACCTTAATAAAAGCCCACATGTGAACTAGACTCATTCTTACTAAAAGAAACAAGTCAACATGTCTTAAATTAATATATTAATATAATTTAAAAGCCCATTAAATAAATAATGTCCAAATTATATTCTTAATGTTTTAATTACAATTCTAGATGGACCCATAAATTAGTCCGGTAGAATATATCAAGTGATCCATGCAACTCCGTGTGGATTTGGGATCTTGGCGAACTATTTAAATTTAAGCTTCAATAGACATAACCTAATCACAATCAACAAATGATTTACTTAGGCTCGATCTATTAATTTTAATTCATTCCAGTAAAGAACTAAAATTGAACTCTTAAATAAAAATAGAATAAGTAAATGGTTCTCATTCATACCCTAGACAATCTTATTGAAGATAGTGTATCCTCGTGATAAAATATCAGTAATCGCCAAGAGCTCATAGACCGCCTATAGCTGTTCTAGTTACCTTATTTACTCATATGACGAACTTGGATATTCTGACTTGTCTAGAAGCCATATTTCAATAGTCACTATTTAAAACTCAACGTTAAGATTTAATATCCAATAACTCAAAAATATCCATATGATAATATTATTCTCTCATTTTATAAATGGAGCCACGATGTCCATATCTATAAATGAAGTCCTTTTTCGATTAGCAAATGATTACCACCAAACTTTCGAGGATAGACTATGGTATATAATCGTACTCATTGATAGCTTAAATGATAGCACTTGTAACCATAAGTCCATCATTTATCTCAGGATTAAGATAGACTCTCCGATTGTCCTCATAATGAAAACTTTTATCCACTGACAGTTCTAGATAAAGTATTTCATTATATTGTGATCATATTCAATGCACCTAGTGCACTAGATTCTTTTACTTGAAAACACTTTGATGATTTTAGACTCATCATAGCACATTTGATCCCACTCAAATGATAGCAAAAGAATCTATAACTTTAACAAGGTAAAGGTGCCCAACCTTTATCTTAAGTTGTGAACATTATTCAAAACTAATTAAAGAATTGTGTCTACCTCATATATATCCAGATGTACGAACAATTCTTCATTTCTCATAGTCTTTTGACCTTGTGATTATTTACTTATGACAATTATAATAATTAAACTATAAATGCTATAAGATTTGTTAAATCGTAAATCACTTAATTAATATGAAAAGATTGTCAAATACATTATTATACTCTTGCTATTGAGCATAATCCTAATAAATAACTCCAAGCGAACGACGTCTGTTCATACACCTGTAAAACCTGAAACACCAAAAACTCAACTACCACGAAGTAAGATGACACAAAAAAGAAAAAATATATATATCTAATGACACACACTACCTAACTAAATTAACTAGATTCAACTAATGGAATCTGTACCAATACTTGGCAACGGTGCCAAAATTGATGTAGTAAAATCTATTTTCAATTTACTAAGAAAGTTCGTTGATTGGGATCGGTGATTCTATCGGTCAAAGGCCAATTAATTTAGCAAGGTTTTACTCTAAGTGCGAAAAACTAAATTGCATAATGCTTGTTTTGAAAATCAGTTGAATTATAATATTAACCTAAATTATGATTACTTGAACTAAAGACTAAAATCAAATCAAATCACACAAGGGATGAATATATGGAGAAAAATGCTAGGGAATCGATGCACCTCTCTTAGACACTCAATGCTCTCAATCAATCTCGTTAAACACTTCAATCTAGTTTACAGGCTTGTTTTCAAGATAAATCAATCAAGTTCGAAGATCCTTTCCATTATTCACCCATAATCATGTAATAAACAACTGAATAATGATCTAAGGTTCTTTCTATTACTCACACATGGTCATGTAATGAGCAATTGTCAAAACCCCTTGTTTTACACAAAACTTTAAGCCAAATTAATACAGCATGGTCATGCATATATCAATTTTCCTATTTACTAAGATTGTGATTAGGATTTAAATGGAAAAGATCATCCACATCTAAACCCTAATCTCATGGATAAACTAGACCACAAACTCATGTCAATTAGGGTCACAAAATAATAAGAGCAAGTAGAATAGAGCAATTAATTCAATAAACAAGACTAAAACCCAATTGATTAACAAAAGATAGTGAAATTCCCTTAAGCAATATAGTGTATATTATACCTAGAGGGGGGAGAGGGGTGAATAGGTATAGTCTCAATTTCTTCCAAATACAAATTTTACCGGAATATAGAAATGAAATGTACACTTGATATGTCTTAACAATTTTATTGTACAAGTTAACACATGCGGAAATCAATATACAAGTGTTACATTCAATACATGATATGGAAGATAAAAGATACATAAAAACTAAAATTGACACAATAGTTTTTACATGGTAAACCTCCGAAGAGGAACGTTTATGGGTTGATACCACAACCACCGACAAAGCAATCCACTATATGAAAAGGACTTACACACTCAAAACTATCAACACATGATATCCACTTCAAGCTATCAACACCTAATCTACCCTTAAGACCTAGTGAACCACCTAGCCTACTCCATATCCAAGGTGTGTCCTACGCCTCTAGAGAGCAACTCCCTATCCAAGGCTCGCAAGCCTCTAGGGAGATATCCTTGCTTAGCTATCTAGATCACTAGGATCTTAGTCAAGCTTCCCTAGCTCAACCATTCGGAGTACAACACTCCTAGCTAAGACTTTTGCATGACTATCCAGACCACATGTCCTAGTCAAGTCTTCTTAATCTAATCAAAGTTTCACTCACTTTGAAAGAGACTTCACCCTTTCCACAAGGCAATAATATAATTGATGCAAATGATGCAAACACAAGTCAAATAAAGCAAGATGATCAATCAAGCTCTATGAACATGTTCAATGATAATCTAGAATATGCTTTCAACAAACAATCACAAATGTATCTAGAAATCAAGACATGCGAATCAATAAGAACAAGATATGAATATTCAATATATCACACAAAAATCTAAGTTCTTAGATGATGAAATTTAACCTAGAAAATAACATGAGGCACATCATATACAACATTTCTAGAATCAATTTCAAGATTAGTCAAGTTTAGCTAAATATGTTCAACTGAGATCACAAGGCTAAAACTCAACAATCAATAGATCAACCACCCCTAGAATATGATCTAACAATATTTTAAACATATATCATCTATCAATTAGGAAGATTAAAAGAGATGATCAAAAGATGAAGTGAGAAGAAGAAGTTTCACATACAAAAGTTGAGTCACAGACTGAAATCAACTCACTTCAAAAAATAACAAACTCAAATGACTCTAAAATTTATTTTGATTTGTAGCTCTCTTTAAGACCAACATTTTTTGCTTTTGGATCACTCGATTTTGAGTTCGTATGAGAGAGTTATGATTAAAATAAGGAAACTAAAATCATAAAGAAATTATGCACATTCTCTCTTTTTCCATTTTTCTTCTCTTTTTGAAATGGGAGGGAATGGGGAAATTTTAAAAGATTTCAAGAGAGGAAAAAACGAGCCAATCAAAACATGCCACATCACCAGTCACATGTGGACCGCGTGTGGCACATGTGGACCGCGTGTGGCATACGTGGGCAGAGAGGTGTGCTGGATGTGTGGCCCACTTGTGGACTCCAAGCTTGGTCATTGGCCACGCTTTCTCCTCTCGCGCTCCGCTGGCGTTCTTCAGCCGTATTCGGATTATGAACTGTGATTCCCTCACGCACAATGAAGACTACAAACTTTGCAAAAAGGTTAAGAATTTATCTCGAAAAATGACGACAAAGACAACTCAACGAATGAGAACGCAAAATAGCGTAACGACATCGTTTGGACTCAAAACCTAATGAATGAGTAACCGAAATGACTGAAACTCAATAAGGAATCATATGAGATCATGTTCAAGTCCAAAATACAATAAACACAATGTCACATAAGTATGCCATAACTATGCAATAGTGATAAAACATGCAATTCTATAATGTTTGACAATATGAGACTAATGCATGTGCAGACTTTAATGAGTGTGAATTTGTTATACCAAATGTTTGTACAACGATACAAGGACACACATGTATGAATTGTGTGTGTGCGTGCGCTTACGCCTTGCAAAAGGAAGAAGAATCTTGATACCTTAGCATCCAAGAATGTGATGTTCACCTTGAAGATGATATCTGCACAAGATGTTGCTTCTTCACCTTAAAAGCTTCTTTTCACCAAGAACCACCTAAGCAACAACTATTACAAATATAGAGAGTTTTGCAATTGAATCAAGCCAATACAAGTCAAGGATCTTACAATCTCCCCATTTGGCTATTCCATGGCAAAACCCCATCCTCACCATATATTGTTCACTCCAATAAACTCAATGTTGATAGCATTCTCTCATCCTCACATTAAAAAGAGATCCCTAGACTAAAAGGTCTTCAAGTCTTCTTGAGTCTTCAAGAATCCCTTCTTTGAACTTCAAAGTACCTATGAGAAAGAAGCAAACCAACAAGAGATCTTCTTCTAAAGAAGAATGGTAAGAAATTATCACATATACAAATAACAAAATTTCCCTTATCTCTAACAAAAAAATGAATTATCTCAAGCGTATGAATGTTTTCATATTAAAGCTCTCCCTAAGATCCTTAACACAATTAGGCAAGAATTCTTTTCGCCCCCTTAAGACAAGAATTCTCCCCCTTAAAACAAAGTCTCCATTAAATCACAAAGAGGTACAAAACTCACACATATGGAACATTTGGAAAATTTCTCTACATATGGTGAGGTATACATTTTTCTCCCCTATATCAAACATGGATTCCCCCATATCTAACATGGTAAGGTATATAATTTCTCTCCATTTTTGTCAAGGAATAGACAAAGGACATAAGAGATAAAGAACGAGATATTAAGCAAACAAATCTTATAGAAAGCGAAGTTGAATAAACTAAAGCTCCCTCTTAACATATGCTCCACATATTATCATTAAGTAGATTTGTTCACAAAGGACATACACATTCAAAAATTCAAGCAATAAGAGAAAATATTTCATCACTTTTTAAAGTCTAAGAGAGAATCATAGATTTTCATTAATCTCTCAAAAATATTTCCACATTACTAATGAATCAAGCACATAAACAAAATATGTGTGTGTGTGTGAATGCTTCTCACATATATAGTAGGAGTAAATGTGATTTTAACATATAAACAATTTCCACAACTATCTAACTAAAGCGTTTCCAAAAATAGGTCAAATTGATATTCATCCAGGTTTTTTGCTTTAAAAGAATAGATATCAACATTTGAGCATGTGTGTGCATGTGGCTCGTTTACTCATTTCTATTTGACAACCCGAGCATTTCACAATTCTCAACTATACACCAATAAGCCTTTTTATTTTTCATTTCTTTTAGGCTTAGAATCAAAGAATTTTTTTTAATGATTCTTTTCAACACTTCTTTGATATTTCTAACATAAACATATACACCTCAAGGTGGCTTTCACTCATCACAATGGCGTAGCCCTTTCCTACATTGGGTGGCTGCACAACCAAGGTATGTAGCCATTTCCATAAGGGTGCTTGTTGAATAATATGTAGTGCCGAAGCAAAATGGATACATACCAAAGGTCATCTATCATGTTCTAAGCAATAAGCTTCTAGATGCATCCATAATCTACATACTTTCAACCACATATACTCAAAACTAAAACATATAAGAGAAGCATTTGTGCACTTTTCAAAAATAAGATTTTCAAGCTCAAGTGCATCATCTAAAAACAATAAAAGATACTTGTTTAATATAATTACTTCTCAAGTGAGAGACTCTCAAAGATATTGATATTACAATTAAGTTTTACTCATTAAGCCACTCATCAATCACACAAGCACATCAATCAACACAAATCATGTCAATGGACATTCTAAGAGTTTTAAACCTCTCTTTTTCCAAGGGCTTTGTGAATAAGTCTGCAAGTTGATTTTTAGTAGACATATGCTCTAGAGTAACAATTGAATGTTCAACTAGATTTCTAATATATATGTGCTTTGTGTGTGACATGCTTATAACAACACACATCATGATTAAGATCAATGTGAACAATTATCAATGAAAGATCTTAAAAGAGCAAATGTCAATGAGAACCATAATAACACTATACTAGTTCTATAATATGACATGCTTCATGACGTAGTATACAACAATGAGTTGAGAGATGAAAATTCAAGTAAGCAAGCAATATGATATAAAGATACCTTCACAAGCTATTTTCATCAAATGCAAGGCCTTCACCCTTTTTATGAGTCCTCTTGGCTTGTTTGTCCACATGACAACAAGTTATAGGTGTGTCGATTCTAAGAGACTAAAGACTATGCATTTCAACTCAAATAACAATAGAAAATTTACTTTCTCCCAAAGTCTTAACAAAAAATTTCACCAAATAGATTTCAAAATTCAACTTCTCTAATGTTAATCAACAAATTTTGACTATAATAATGATTATGCAAGATATCTAAGTTCATGCCAAGTTATAGAGATAAAAAGCTAGGCTAGCTAAGTTTCTTAACAGCTTGACACTAATCTTCAAGCTAACTCACATGTACAATCTTACACTAATAGTAAGAGCACCCACCCTTGACACATTTAGTCATGGGTGCACTAACGCAAACAACATCATGGTCATTACGCATGGCAATATGAAATTTATAAGATAAATCATCAACTATCTTCTTCTTGAAAACATCACTCATATTAAACTCATCATTGTTGCCATGCACAAATATTTCATCAAGACTATGACTATGATCATGTGAAACACTATTTTTCAACCAAATCTTCTTGACATTCTTCTTCTCATGATTATCTATATCATGCACAACATTCAAAGAGTTATCATTAGAAACATGTTTAGAAGAATGACTATGAACATTTTTCACATCAAGCTTGGATTTGGTTCTTAGAGCATATTGTGCAACTAGACATTTAGGTGTGTCTTTTCTAACCCACACACTCTTCACAATACGCCTCTCACTTTTACCACTATCATGTTTTGACTCAATGTTAGATTTTTTAACAAGCACCTTGAGCTTATTGGTCACATTTTCACATATATCAAACAAAGCATTATCAATTTTCTTATGCATAGTAGAGTGAGGCATAACACAAGATTTAGCAAGCAAGTTATCAACATATTTCTTCTCAACATGCTTTTCTAAGGTCTTCCTAGGTCTAGTTCTATATCCATACATGGATGATTGCATAGAAACATTCAAAGACATATCATGTAAAGCATTATCAAATTTGCATTTTCAAATGTATGCAAAGCACTTAGGTCGAATATGTCCTACCATGTTACAATGATGACATATAGGTATGAATTTGAGAATTTTACCATTTGCATGTGCTTCCAAGGCATTTGGTCTTCTCACAACTCTATCTCTTTGAGATCCAACCTTTGATGCTCCTCCTCTTGCATTTGAAGTTGATGCTCTTTGACTTTGAGCTTGTTGAGATCGTCCATTGAAGTTCCTTGTTGAGGTAGAGGCACCTACGGTAGATTTCATTGCCTTACCTTGAGAGAGAGTACCTACATTTGTTTCAACAGTTGCTTTGACAAAAATAGATTTGTTAGATGAAAAAGTTTCCTTCTCATTGATACAACCCAAACCTCTTTTGTCACATGGATGCTTACCACATCTAACGAGGGTTTCTACCTTGTTCAAACTAGATGACATTTTGTTAATCATCATACTTGCCTCATCAAGTTTATCACTAAGCACCCTATTCTTAATGGCATATTTCTCTAAGATATCATCGTTTTTCCTAACATCTTCACAAGATTTCTTAAGCCATTTTTCATACTTCTTCTCTTGTTTTTGGTGCTCACTAAATTTGGCTTTAAGCATATTCTCAAGCTTCCTAGCATAAACAAGAGAACTATCTATTTGCTCAATTTCTTGCTTCAAGATGCTAAGTCTATCATTGCTATCCTTAAGGTTCATTTCTAGACTTAGGATCTTCGTCTTTAAGTTCATTTAAATCTTTTAAGCCTAGACCATGATTCTCTAGCTTCTTATTGACAAGGGCTTTGATTATCACCACCGAATTAGCATTGATCAACTTCAACTTGTTGTTCTCTTTATTCTTCTTGACTTTTTCACTAGTAAGTTGAAGGCTCTTGTCATTTAAGCTTATAAAATCTTGATTCGAGGAGGCTTATAACTCTTCATCATAGAGGAGATTCCACTATCTTCACTACTTGAAAACTTTTCACTTTCCTCATTACTTGAGAAGTATTCACTATTATCCTCAAATCTTCCTTACATGAGGAATGTGATTGCTAGTAGATTCTAGATCATCCAAGGACTCCTCTTCCTTTACTACATCACTCATACTCATCCATGATTTATCATTGATGGCTCTAATGTAGGCTTTTATTGTATTTCTCCAAAAGGTGTAATTACCACTATCCAATAGTAGAGGTCTAGCACTAAAGGCACCTTCCAGCATCAAATCACCCATAGCTCAAAAAATACAACAAACATAAAACACTATAAAAGGATCTATCTAATTACTTCTAGACACCCACTCCGATACCAAATGAAATTTCCTTAATCAATATAGTGTATATTATACCTAGAGGGGGGTGAATAGGTATAGTCACAATTTCTTCCAAATACAAATTTTACAGAATATAAGAATGAAATGTACACTTGATGTGTCTTAACAATTGTATTGTACAAGTCAACACATGTGGAAATCAATATACAAGTGTTACATTCAATACAAGATATGGAAGATAAAGAAACATAAAAACTAAAATTGACACAATAGTTTTCACGTGGTAAACCTCCGAAGAGGAAATGTCCACGGGTTGATACCACAACCACCGGCAAAGCAATCCACTATATGAAAAGGACTTACACACTCAAAGCTATCAACACATAATATCCACTTCAAGCTATCAACTCCTAATCTACCCTTAAGGCCTAGTGAACCACCTAGACTACTCCGTATCCAAGGTGTGTCCTACACCTCTAGAGTGCAACTCCCTATCCAAGGCTCTCAAGCCTCTAGGAAGTTTTTCTTGCTTAGCTATCTAGATCACTAGGATCCTAGTCAAGCTTCCCTAACTCAACCATCCGGAGTACCACACTCCTAGCTAAGACTTTTGCATGACTATGCGGACCATATGTCCTAGTCAAGTCTTCTTGTTCTAATCAATGCTTCACTCACTTTGAAAGAGACTTCACCCTTTCCATAAGGCAATGATCTAAGTGATACAAATGATGCAAACACAAGTCAAATAAAGCAAGATGATCAATCAAGCTCTATGAACATGTTCAATGATAATCTAGAATATGCTTTCAACAAACAATCACAAATGTATCTAGAAATCAAGACATGCGAATCAATAAGAATAAGATATGAATATTCAATATATCACCCAAAAATCTAAGTTCTTAGATGATGAAATTTAACCTAGAAAATAACATGAGGCACATCATATACAACATTTCTAGAATCAATTTCAAGATTAGTCAAGTTTAGCTAAATATGTTCAATTGAGATCATAAGGCTAAAACTCAACAATCAATAGATCAACCACCCTAGAATATGATCTAACAATATTTTAAACACATATCATCTATTAATTAGGAATTTTAAAATAGATGATCAAAAGATGAAGTGAAAAGAAGAAGTTTCACATACAAAAGTTGAGTCACGGACTGAAATCAGCTAACTGTGAAAAATCACGAACTCAAATGACTCTAAAATTGCTTGTGGTTTATAGCTTTCTGCAAGACCAACATTTTTGGCTTTTGGATCACTCAATTTCGAGATCGTATGAGACAGTTATGATTAAAATAAGAAAACTAAAATCATGAAGAAATTCTGCACATTCTTTCTTTTTCAATTTTTCTTCTTTTTTTTAAATAGGAGGGAATGAAGAAGTTTTAAAAGATTTCAAGAGAGGAAAAATGAGCAAATCAAAATATGCCACATCACCAGCCATGTGTGGACCGCGTGTGGCATATGTGGGCAGATAGGTGTGCTGGATGTGTGGCCCACACGTGGACTCCAAGCTTATTCGTTGGCCATGCTTGCTCCCCTCACGCTCCATTCGCGTTCTTCAGCCGTATTCAGGCATCTGAACTTCGAATTCAAATCTTTTTTTGGATTATGAATTATGACTACTTCACGCACAACAAGGACTACAAAAATTTTCAAAAAGGTTGAGAATTCATCTCAGAAAATGACGATGAAGATAACTCAACGAATGAGAACTCAAAGTAGCATAACTACATCATTTGGACTCAAAACCTATTGAATGAGTAACCAAAATGACCGGGACTCAATAAGGAATCATATGAGATCATGTTCAAGTCCAAAAAATAATAAATACAAACAAATAAAAACAATGTCACACAACTATGCCATATCTACACAATAGTGATAAAACATGCAATTCTACAATGTTTTACAATATGAGACTAATGCATGTGCATACTTTAATGAGTGTGAATGTCTTATATTAAATGTTTGCACAATGATGCAGGGACACACATGTATGAATTGTGTGTGTGTGCACTTACGCCTTGCAAGAGGAAGAAGAATCTTGATACCTTAGCATCCAAGAATGCGATGTTTCCCTTGAAGACGATATTTGCACAAAATGTTGCTTCTTCACCGTTGAAGCTTCTTTTCACCAATAACCACCTAAGCAAAAACTATTACAAATATAGAGAGTTTTGGAATGGAATCAAGCCAATACAAATCAAGGATCTTACAGATAGACTAATTGATTACATAGAGTTGTCAAAAATCGGTTACATCAATCCCCTAGAATAAAGTTTAGTTACACATCAATGGAGAAGATGAAAACATATAAGAGTTATAGAGAAAGGTCATATTGATCTTGATAGCTTCTCTATCTGAAATCTCATTCTTCTTGCTTCCAAGAATCCTCCAAAGATGGATGGAATTCAATGAATCAATCGAATGAATAAATGAATCTATGTAAGAATTGTTCTAGGTCTAATCTCCATTGTGTGGCTCTCTTCAAAATAAGACATCAACTTTTATATATATTTTTCTCAAAAATAGGTCACTTGTTGTCCTGAGCAAACAAGATTTATGTACGACCGCCCCTTAGACCGCTAAATAGACAAGTTTCCTCGGTAGCTGAATAGAAAGTGGTGCACATTTGGACTTTAACACTATGGAGACCACTCTGGAGGTCTATGCATACGTGGCAGTCTTGGCTATAGAGTTTTTCTGCTCTTTACCACTACCTAGGTCGCTCCGTAGACACTTGTGCATGCTTGGTGGTTTGGATGACGGTGGACTTTCCAGCTCTGACCTTTGGTTACTAAATCGGTCATAACTTCTTCTAGGAATATCATAATTGCGATCCGAAAAGTGCACCAGAAACTAGACTTCAGAGGCCTTCAATCCATGGGTGGTAGGACACAAATTCAATTGGAGCTGAGAGATATAGGCCCCGCAGCATAGTTGTTCTACATTGGCCAAAATCATCTTTCCATGGTTTCTTCCAATTTGCTCCTTTTCTCCATCTTTTGACTTCTTTTCTTCCAAAATAAGATTCGACACCACTTTTATGGATTGTGATCTACACATGCTCAACAAACACATTAAACCACCTAATTCACTTGAGAACAAAGCATAAATAATAGGAAATAGAGGCATAAAACATGTATAGAAATGGACCGATAATCATGCCCTCATTCCGTCATTTTTGATATGCTTGATGAAATGTGTGTTTTTTGCTTAATGGAGATATTGCATGGATTGCCTTTTATAAGTAAGCCTTTGAATCTTTTGGATTTATGGGCATTGATTGTGCATTTTTAGTGCTTAGGGTTGTTTGTATCTTGTTAAGTGTGCCACTTAGTCGGGCTCTTTTGTTTCCAACATTAGGGACAATGTTGGGTTTTGGTTTGGGGGTGTAGACACCTAATTGAGTCGTCCTTTTAAGGGTCTTTAGTTTTTTTACTGTCCAAATTTTTCAATTTGTCTCATGGCCAAATTTTTTCGAGCTTTAACTAGCTTGGGTGTGATTCCATTAGCGTGTACTTTTGGCAGGGTTCTTATGGATGGTGAATTTGTGATGTAACTTGTCACTTTAGGGTCTCACTTACACTCTCATGGGCTTGTCCCATTCTTTTATGCTTAAGTTGAGGGACTCGGTGCTCTGCACCTTATTTTAATAGTGGAGACCACCCTCGAGTTCATAAACATAAGCTTTTAAAAAGCGCATTTTGAGTGTTACCATTGATTTACTCTTAAATCACTTTTCTTGTCATGTGCGTCACATTCCATTGGACATTACATATCATATATTGTGGATTGCTAGATGGATTCTTTCATTCCCTTAATAGATTAATTATAGAAATGATCTTAGGCAATGTGTGTCCAAGAGTGAGCAAGTTAATTTGTGGCATCAAAGACTTGGCCACATGAACTATCATGATCTAAGGATCTTAGATAAGTTTAAAGTTGTGCATGGCCTTCCCGTGCTTGAGAAGAAAGTTGATGATGTTTATAGACCTTGTCAACAAGGGAAACAAACCAAAAGCATGCATAAAAAAGGCAAGTATCTCACCACCAAGGAGCCCCTAGAGCTTCTTCACATGGACCTTATGGGTCCTATGCAAACAGAGAGTCTCGATGGCAAGAGATACATTTTTCTTTGTGTTGATGATTTCTCTAGGTTTACATGGACATATTTCCTTAGAGAAAAATCTGAAACTTTTGAAAATTCTAAAATGCTTTGCACTAAAATTCAAAATGAAAAAGACTCTAACATTAAAAGCATTAAAACGATTAGGAGTGATGAAATTTCCCTTAAGAAATATAGTGTAAAATATACCTAAAAGGGGGTGAATAGGTATAGGTCCAAATTCTCCAATATACATTTTATGCGGAACAATGATATGCACACTTGATGTGTTTAACAAAAGATTACTTGTTAACACAAATTAGAATATAAAACACAAGTGATACAATCAATGAGAATATGAAAGATAATGAAAAATAAAAACAGAACTTGACACAATTGTTTTTACATGGTAAACCTCCTAAGAGGAAACATCCATGGGTTGAATCCACAACCACCGGTAAGCAAATCCACTATGTAAAAAGAGATACACACTAAAGGCAATCAACACATGATATACTCCCCAAGCTATCAACTCCTAGTCTATCCAAGAACCAAATGGATACACCTTGCCACTAACTTCCTAACCAAGACAAATCGCTTGCCTATAGAAAGCCACTCCCTATGCTAGACTTATCACAAGTCTCTACGGAGAATTCCTTACTTAGTTGATCTGAGCCCCTTGCTCATAACTAAGACTTCTTACTTGATTAACCGGACCTCACGTCCTAACATGACTTCGCTTGGACTTACTTAGAGGCACCGCACCTCTTAGCCAAGACTTCCCTTACTTATCTAACTGGAGCCTCACACTCTTAGACAAAACTTTGTGCTCAGACTTACAAAGAGCCCACACTCTAAGCTAAGACTTCCAATGCTCAATGTTGAAGAATCACTCAACAACAAGAGACTTCACACCTATTACAAGGCATATGATCTTAGTGATGCAAATGATGCAAACACAATCAAATAGAGAAAGTTGATCACACAAACTCTATGAACATGCAAGAGATAACTAGATTATGATTTCAACACTCAATCACAAAGTTATCTAAAAATCAAAGCATGTAAATCAATAAGAACTAGATTAGAATATTCAATATTGCAATCACAAATCCTAGTTCTTAGATCGTGAAATTAAAACCTAGAAATAAACAATCAAGCTCATCACAAAATATTTCTATAATCAATTTCATGTGAATCGAGTTTAGCTTTCAAATGATGTTCAATCAAAATCACAAAAATTTATAACTTGAAAATCATTCCAACAAGTCTAAAGTAGGAATAAAAATCATTCTAGGCATTTTTCATCAATCAAGTTGATCAAGAGAAAAATGCAAAGAAGATGATTACCATACAAAAAGATGAACCACGAACTGAGATCAGATTGCTGCAATTTCTGTGGACATATTTTGACTCTGAAAATGTTTGGGACTTGTTTCTCTCTTCAAGACCAAGGATTTTGGTTTTTGAATCATTTAATGTGGAGTTGATTTGAGAGAGATATGACAAAAACAAAATACCAAAAATTGAGTTGAGTTGTATACGGGGATTTTGAATTATATAAGGAGGGAAAAACATTTGAAGAAGGAAGAGGGGCAAAGTGGTCTTTTAACCTCACCACCCTTGATCCCCATGGAGGCGTGTGGCCACCATGGGGAGGCTGAGAGGCCTTCTTCCCCTGGTGGCCACGCACCTCCACAGGAAGGAAGGGTGGTGGCCTTTTGCCACTTCTCCTCTCCTTCACTCCCTATTGTGCACCTTACGCGTTCTTCTATTGTTCTTCGACCTCCGAACTCAGAATTCGAATCCGTTTTCAAATTATGAACTGTAACTCAATGAAACACGAGAATGACTACAAAAATTTGATAATTGGATATGAAATCGACTCGATACATGATGACGAAGACAATGCATTGTACAAGAACATAAATAGACGTAACTTCCTTGTTTAAACTCGAAATCAAATGAGTGAGTAACCAAAACGATCGGTACTCTACAAAGAATCATATAAGATCATATTCTAGTTCAAAAACAACAAAACCTAAACAAATAAACACAAGATCACATAAGTATGCAATTTCCTATACATAGTCTTAGAACATGCAATTCTACAAAGTATGACAATATGAGATCAATGCATAAGCATACTAAATCATGTGTGTGAATGTGTTATTACAAAATGAGCACTACTATGCAAGGACACATGTGATTGCAATGTATATGTGTATGGGTTGCTTAACGATGCAGGGACATACATGTATAAATTGTGTGTGTACGTGTTTATGCCTTGCAAGAGGAAGAAGTATCTTGATACCTTAGCATCTAAGAAAATGCTTTTCCTCTTGAAGACGATATTTGCATGAGAAGTTGATTTCCTTCTTTGAAGCTCCTCTTTACCAAGAACCACCGAAGCAACTAACCATTACAAATAAATAGAGTTTTGCAATAGAATCAAGCCAATACAAATCTAAATCCTGACAGGTGATCATGGGAGGGAATTTAAGAATGCTTATTTTGAAAGCAAATGCAATAGCTTAGGCATTTCCCATGAATTTTTGGCTTCTAGGACACCTCAACAAAATGGAGTTATTGAGAGAAAAAATAAGGTATTTCAAGAGATGACCCGTGTGGTATTGCTTAGCAACAATGTCCCTAGGAGCCTTTGGGGCGAAGCCGTCAATATAGCTTGCTATATAGGAAACAGAGTCTTCCTAAGTCCCGGTACTAGGCAAACCTCTTATGAGTTATGGAAGGGTAGAAATCCAAATGTTAGCTACTTCCACTCTTTTAGAAGCAAATGTTATATTTTTAATGACCGTGATCAACTTGGAAAAATGCCAAGAGTGATAATGGAATTTTTATTGGCAATACCCTAAATAGTAGAGCCTATAGAGTATTCAATTTGAAGACTCGAAGACTCGAAGTATCATGAAATCATTTAATGTTATCATAGATAATTATAGGATTAAGACTATTTACCATAAGGAAGAGGTTATTGTGGTTGATGATTCTCCTTTGGAGAAGGCTGGTGAGACTCCTATTGATGTGAAGTCAAACCTTGATGAAGAGGACATTCAACCTCTTAATAGAGTTCCTTCCTCGGACTCTAAGGAACCCGCTCCTTGGGTTAGACATCTTTATAACAAAGATGATATTATTGGAGATGTGAATGAGGGTGTTAGGATTATACGTCAAATAGCTAATCAAATTAGCTATACTTGTTACACCACTCAAATTGAGCCCAAAAAGGTTGATGAAGCCTTGAGTGATAAGTTTTGGGTTCTTGTCATGCAATAAGAGCTAAACCAATTTGAAAGAAATGAAGTTTGGACTCTAGTTCTTAGACCTAAGAGTACCGATGTCATAGGCACCAAATGGGTGTTTAGGAACAAATCTGATGAGGACGACAACAATATGCTCAACAAGGCTAGACTTGAAGCACAAGGATACTCTCAAATTGAGGATATTGACTTTGAGGAGACTTTTGCTATGGTTGCCCATCTTAAGTCCATAAGGCTTCTCTTGTCCATACTGTTAGGAAAAATACCAAAGAAGTACACGCATAGGAAGCGATACTAAAAATTAGATTTAGTGACTTTTTAAAAAATTTTCCTTTATGAACCTTAAACCCTTTAATTAATTAAACATACATATACAATAACAAAAAGTAGAATACCTTTTGTCGCGTGATCCGATTGACTTACGTCGATGGTAATCCGCAAGATCTTCAATCCTAGCACGAACGTGGATCACCTAGGAGCGTGGTCTCCCTTTTCTTTGAATTGCAAACCTGCGAATGGACAAAACAAACTTTTCTTTTCTTTGTTAGTCACAAAAACAATCAAAAGAATGACTAAGATTATTCCGGTCACTTTTGAGTTCTCAATCTAATGATCGAAACTCGCGTGAACCTAGATCGATATCGTATACACAAGCTTATTAATGAATAAGCAAATAGTATACTATCAAAGAATAATCTAACACTCCTTTTTGTTTTAGTAGAATAAAAAGCTTTCTATGAATTGAGAAGAAGAAGAAATTTGTATCATGAACCCATATCCTATTTGTGGAAGAATTCTATACTTGTCAATATATAGGTGGCCTCAGTTTGCTTCTTCTTTTCTATTATTATTAGGGTTGCCGAAATCCTAACCTAGAAATAACTAGGGTTGCCGAAATCACATGCCCACCATAGGCTTATGTTGCACCCTAATTTCCATCTAGTTTTTAAGACATCAAACCCTAATCCAACTCATAGATCTTTTATTCTTTTATTTTGACTAAATAAAAAGACTTCTTATTTGATTAAATAAATAAAACTAATTATTTATTTCCTTATCAAACAAGTCTTTTAATTTTACTTTTAGGAAATATATTTCCTGATTAGAAAAGATTTGTTTCTTTAATTAAACAATTAATTAATAAATTAATTAATTCTTATTTAATTAAAACAATGAAACAAAATAATATATTAGGTTAAACTAACCCTTGCCGCCCCACTTAGAGTAAATGGGCCAAAATATTATTTTCTTATTTCATTTAATCCATTGGACTTTAAATAAAAAGCCCACATGTGAACCAGACCCATTCTTACTAAAAGAAACAAGCCCACATGTCTTTCATTAATATATTAATATAATTGAGCAGCCCATTACTAAAATAATGTGCAAATTATATTCTTAATATATTAAGTGCAATTCTAGATGGACCCTTAAATTGGTCCGGTAGAATATATCAAGTGATCCATGCAAGTCCGTGTGGATTGGGGATCTTGGCGGGCCATCTAAATTTAAGCTTCAATAGACATAACCTAATCACAATCAACAAATGATTCACTTAGGTCCGATCCATTAATTTTAACTCATTCCACTAAAGAGCTAAAACTGAACTCTTAAATAAAGATAGAAAAGGAAGATGCTCCTCATTCATACCCTAGACAATCATATTGGAGATAGTGTATCCTCGTGATTAATATCAGTAATCGCCAAGAGTTTATAGACCGCCTATAACTCTCCAAGTTACCATATTTACTCATATGACCACGTTTTGAACTTGGATATTTTGACTTGTCCAGAAGCCATGTTTTCAATAGACACTATCGAAAACTCAACGTTAAGATTTAATATCCAATTATCTCAAAACATCCATATGATGATATTATACTCTCATTTAATTAAACGGAGCCACGATGTCCATATCTATAAATGAAGTCCTCTATCGATTAACAAATGAATATCACCAAACTATCGAGGATAGACTATGCGATATAATTGTACTCATTGATAACTCAAATGATATCACTTGCAACCATAAGTCCATCATTTATCTCAGGATTAAGATAGACTCTCCGATTGTCCTGATAATGAAAAGACTATTATCTATTGACGGTTCTAGATAAAGCTTTTCATTGTGATCCAGTTCAATGCACCCAGTGCACTAGATCCTTTTGCTCGAAGACACTCCGATGATTTTAGACTCATCATATCTCATTTGATCCCACTCAAATGCTAGCAAAAGAATTCTACAACTTTAACAAGATAAAGGTGCCCAACCTTTAACTTAAGTTGTGAACATTATTCAAGACTAACTAAAGAATTGTGTCTACCACATACATATCCAGATGTACGAACAATTCTTCTTTTCCCATAGTCTTTAGACCTTATGATTATTTACTTTGACAATTATAATATTAAACTATAAATGCTATATAATTTGTTAAACCAGAAATCACTTTATTAATATGAAAAAGATTGTCAATTACAACATTACACTCTTACTATTGAGCATAATCCTAACAATCTCCCACTTGCGCTATAGCAAATGTGTCATATCTCTCAAGCCCATGTTCTCTAGATGCCCATCGAAACTCTTCTGAGGTAGAGCCTTTGTGAAGGGATCCGCTAGATTTTCTGCTGACGCGATTTTGGTAATCGTCACATCACCTCTTTAAACAATCTCCCTTAAAATATGATACTTTCTTTCAATGTGTTTACCTCTCTTGTGACTTCTTGGTTCTTTCGAATTAGCCACTGCTCCACTGTTGTCACAGTAGATAGTGATCTGCTTATTCGCACTAGGAACCACTTCCAAGTCAATCAAGAATTGGAGGAGCCAAACAGCCTCTTTGGCAGCCTCGCATGTAGCAACATACTCAGCTTCCATGGTGGAATCAGCAATACAAGATTGCTTGATACTCCTCCATATAACTGCTCTTCCTCCAATAGTAAACATAGCCCCTGATGTGGATTTTCTAGAGTCAGAATCTAATTGGAAATCAGAATCTGTATACCCAACGGGGACCAAATCCCCTCCAGAGTATACAAGCATATTATCTCTCGTTCTCTTGAGACACTTGAAAATATGCTTGACTGCCGTCCAGTGATCAGGACCAGGTTTCGATTGAAACCTACTAACTATGCCAATAGCAAAACAAATATCTGGTCTAGTATAAAGCATTGCATACATGAGACTTCCAACTGCCAAGGCATATGGAACTCTACTCATGAATTGCTCTTCATGCTCATTCTTAGGAACTTGTTCCTTAGAAAACTTGATTCCATGTCTAAAAGGTAACATACATTTCTTGGAATCATGCATGGAAAACCTAGACAAGATCTTGTCTATGTATGAAGCTTGGGATAATGCAATCGTTCTATTCTTTCTATCCCTTATTACTTGGATACCTAGAATAAAACTTGCTTCTCCTAAGTCCTTCATATCAAATTGTTTTGCTAACCATTCTTTTACTGATGTCAATACACCTACATCGTTTCCAATGAGTAGTATATCATCAACATAAAGAATCAGGAAAAACAACTTGTTGCCTTTAATCCTTTTGTAAACACAAGGTTCGTTAGGATTCTGAATAAATCCAAAACCTTTGACAACTTGATCAAACCTTATGTTCCAGGATCTGGATGCTTACTTTAATCCATATATGGATTTCTGCAACTTGCATACCTTATTCACTTGGCCCTTTTCAATGAATCCCTCTGGTTGCATCATGTAGATGCTTTCTTCAAGACTTCCATTTAGGAAAGCTGTCTTGACGTCCATTTGCCAAATCTCTAGATCTAAAGATGCTGCAATGGATAAGAGTATCCTAATGGATTTAAGCATGGCCACAGGAGAGAAGGTTTCCTCATAATCGATACCTTCTTTCTGTGTATACCCTTTAGCTACCAATCTAGCTTTAAAGGTTTCCACCTTTCCATCCATACCTCTTTTCCTCTTGTATACCCACTTGCACCCAATGGGTTTTATCCCTTTAGGCAAGTCTACAAGGGACCAGACTTTGTTATCGAACGTAGATTCAATCTCGGATTGCATTGCCTTTTGCCAATGGCGACTATCAACATCCTCCATAGCTTCCTTGTACGTATAGGGATCATCGTCGTCCGGGAGATTCTCCACTGATTCTCCCAGACCGATGTATCTTTCAGGTTGTGTTCTAACCCTCCCACTGTAGGGAAAAATAAACAAATAAAAGTGTTACACGCAGCGGAAGAGATACTAAAGACGATTTAGTGACTTTTAAAATTTTTCCTTTATGAACCTTAAACCCTTTTAATCAATAAACATGCATATATATCAACAAAAGTAAATTACCTCTTGTCGCGTGATCCGATTGACTTACGTCGATGGTAATCCGCAAGACCTTCAATCCGAGCACGAACGTGGATCACCTAGGAGCGTGGTCTCCCTTTCCTTTGAATTGCAAACCTGTGAATGGACCAAACAAACACTTTCTTTTCTTTGTTAGTCACAAAACAATCAAAAGAATGTCAAAATTATTCCGGTCACTTTTGAGTTCACAATCTTATGATCGAAACTCGCGTGAACCTAGATCGATATCGTATACACAAGCTTATTGATGTTTAAGCAATTGTATACTATCAAAGAATAATTTTTCACTCCTTTTTGTCTCTCTAGAATAAAAACTCTCTTAGAATTAAGAAGAAGAAGAAAGAAAATAAAAACTCAAGCACCAATTAATTGATGTGGCCGAACCCTATAAGAACATATATATAGGTTGGCCGAATTTTTCTTCTTTTTCCTTTAGGGTTGCCGAATTCTATGTAGTATCTAATTAGGGTTGGCCGAATTTCATCATGTCACTTATATAGGGTGACTGAAATTCAACCCTAATTCTTTTTAACTTTATAGACTTCAAACCCTAATCCAACTCTTTTATTTTTATTCTTTTATTTGACTAAAAAAAAAAACTCCTTATTTGATTAAATAAATAATACTAATTTATTTATTTACTTATCAAACAAGTCTTTTACTTTTAGGAAAGATTTGTTTCTTTAATTAAACAATTAATCAATAAATCAATTAATTCTTATTTAATTAAAACAAATAAAACAAAATAATATTTTTAAGTCAAAACCTTAACCTAGCCGCCCCACTTATATATAAGATGGGCCTAATATTATTTTCCTATTTCATTTAATCCATTGGACTTTAAATAAAAAAGCCCACATGTGAACCAGACCCATTCTTACTAAAAGAAACAAGCCCACATGTCTTTCATTAATATATTAATATAATTGAGCAGCCCATTACTTAAATAATGTGCAAATTATATTCTTAATATATTAAATGCAATTCTAGATGGACCCTTAAATTGGTCCGGTAGAATATATCAAGTGATCCATGCAAGTCCGTGTGGATTGGGGATCTTGGCGGGCCATCTAAATTTAAGCTTCAATAGACATAACCTAATCACAATCAACAAATGATTCACTTAGGTCCGATCCATTAATTTTAACTCATTCCACTAAAGAGCTAAAACTGAACTCTTAAATAAAGATAGAAAAGGAAGATGCACCTCATTCATACCCTAGACAATCATATTGGAGATAGTGTATCCTCGTGATTAATATCAGTAATCGCCAAGAGTTCATAGACCGCCTATAACTCTCCAAGTTACCATATTTACTCATATGACCACGTTTTGAACTTGGATATTTTGACTTGTCCAGAAGCCATGTTTTCAATAGACACTATCGAAAACTCAACGTTGAGATTTAATATCCAATTACCTCAAAACATCCATATGATGATATTATACTCTCATTTAATTAAATGGAGCCACGATGTCCATATCTATAAATGAAGTCCTCTATCGATTAACAAATGAATATCACCAAACTATCGAGGATAGACTATGCGATATAATCGTACTCATTGATAACTCAAATGATATCACTTGCAACCATAAGTCCATCATTTATCTCAGGATTAAGATAGACTCTCCGATTGTCCTGATAATGAAAAGACTATTATCTATTGACGGTTCTAGATAAAGCTTTTCATTGTGATCCAGTTCAATGCACCCAGTGCACTAGATCCTTTTGCTCGAAGACACTCCGATGATTTTAGACTCATCATATCTCATTTGATCCCACTCAAATGCTAGCAAAAGAATTCTACAACTTTAACAAGATAAAGGTGCCCAACCTTTAACTTAAGTTGTGAACAATATTCAAGACTAACTAAAGAATTGTGTCTACCACATACATATCCAGATGTACGAACAATTCTTCTTTTCCCATAGTCTTTAGACCTTATGATTATTTACTTTGACAATTATAATACAAACTATAAATGCTATACGATTTGTTAAACAAGAAATCACTTTATTAATATGAAAAAGATTGTTAATTACAACATTACACTCTTGCTATTGAGCATAATCCTAACAATCTCCCACTTGCGCTATAGCAAATGTGTTATATCTCTCAAGCCCATATTCTCTAGATGCCCATCGAAACTCTTCTGAGGTAGAGCCTTTGTGAAGGGATCCGCTAGATTTTCTGCTGACGCGATTTTGGTAATCGTCACGTCACCTCTTTGAACAATCTCCCTTAAAAGATGATACTTTCTTTCAATGTGTTTACCTCTCTTGTGACTTCTTGGTTCTTTCGAATTAGCCACTGCTCCACTGTTGTCACAGTAGATAGTGATCTGCTTATTCGCACTAGGAACCACTTCTAAGTCAATCAAGAATTGGCGGAGCCAAACAGCCTCTTTGGCAGCTTCGCATGCAGCAACATACTCAGCTTCCATGGTGGAATCAGCAATACAAGATTGCTTGATACTCCTCCATATAACTGCTCCTCCTCCAATAGTAAACACAGCCCTGATGTGGATTTTCTGGAGTCAGAATCTGATTGGAAATCAGAATCTGTATACCCAACGGGAACCAAATCCCCTCCAGAGTATACAAGCATATTATCTCTCGTTCTCTTAAGATACTTGAAAATATGCTTGACTGCCGTCCAGTGATCAGGTCCAGGTTTCGATTGAAACCTGCTAACTATGCCAACAGCAAAACAAATATCTGGTCTAGTACAGAGCATTGCATACATGAGACTTCCAACTGCCGAGGCATATGGAACTCTACTCATGAATTGCTCTTCATGCTCATTCTTAGGAACTTGTTCCTTAGAAAGCTTGATTCCATGTCTGAAAGGTAACATACCTTTCTTGGAATCCTGCATGGAAAACCTAGACAAGATTTTGTCTATGTATGAAGCTTGGGATAATGCAATCGTTCTATTCTTTCTATCCCTTATTACTTGGATACCTAGAATAAAACTTGCTTCTCCTAAGTCCTTCATATCAAATTGTTTTGCTAACCATTCTTTTACTGATGTTAATACACCTACATCGTTTCCAATGAGTAGTATATCATCAACATAAAGAATCAGGAAAACCAACTTGTCGCCTTTAATCCTTTTGTATACACAAGGTTCGTCAGGATTCTGAATAAATCCAAAACCTTTGACAGCTTGATCAAACCTTATGTTCCAGGATCTGGATGCTTGCTTTAATCCATATATGGATTTCTGCAACTTGCATACCTTATCCACTTGGCCCTTTTCAATGAATCCCTCTGGTTGCATCATGTAGATGCTTTCGTCAAGACTTCCATTTAGGAAAGCTGTCTTGACGTCCATTTGCCAAATCTCTAAATCTAAAGATGCTGCAATGGATAAGAGTATCCTAATGGATTTAAGCATGGCCACAGGAGAGAAGGTTTCCTCGTAATCGATACCTTCTTTCTGTGTATACCCTTTAGCTACCAATCTAGCTTTAAAGGTTTCCACCTTTCCATCCATACCTCTTTTCCTCTTGTATACCCACTTGCACCCAATGGGTTTTATCCCTTTAGGCAAGTCTACAAGGGACCAGACTTTGTTATCGAACATAGATTCAATCTCGGATTGCATTGCCTTTTGCCAATGGCGACTATCAACATCCTCCATAGCTTCCTTGTACGTATAGGATCATCGTCGTCCGGGAGATTCTCCACTGATTCTCCCAGACCGATGTATCTTTCGGGTTGTGTTCTAACCCTCCCACTACGACGAGGAATGGTAGGTTGTTGATCTTGTGTTGGATCGGAACTTACAATTGGGTTAGGTTGTGTAACCTCTCGTGGAATTGTATCTCCTGACATCTCATTCAGGACAATTCTACTTCTAGGCACAAAATCATTCATATAGTCCTTTTCCAGAAATTTAGCATTTGTCGAAACAAATACTTTAAGATCTGAAGGACTATAGAAATAATATCCTTTAGTTTCTTTTGGATACCCTACAAATATACATGTTTCTGAACGGGACTCCATCTTTTCTGTCTTTCCTTTTAACACATGCGCAGGACAACCAAATATCCTTAAGTGTTGTAAACTAGGCTTGCGCCCAGTCCACAACTCATGCGGTGTTTTAGGAACAGACTTAGATGGTACATCGTTTAGAATGTATATAGCAGTTTGTAAAGCATATCCCCAAAAAGAAATAGGAAGTGTTGAATAACTCAACATAGACCTAACCATTTCCAAAAGAGTTCTATTTCTCCTTTCTGCTACCCCATTCTGTTGAGGTGTACCTGGTGCAGAAAACTGAGAAACTATCCCATTATCAATAAGATATTGCTGAAACTCACCAGATAGATATTCTCCACCACGATCAGATCTCAAGATTTTTATGTGTTTCTCAAGCTGATTTTCCACTTCAGCTTTGAATGCTTTGATCATGTCAAAAGCATCCGACTTATGCCACATGAGATACACATAACCAAATCTCGAGTAATCATCTGTGAAGGTGATGAAGTACTCATATCCACCTCTAGCTTGAATGCTCATAGGTCCACATACATCAGTGTGTATCAATCCTAAACATTCAGTGGCTCTTGCACCTTTGGCAGAGAACGTCCTTTTGGTCATTTTATCTTCCAAACAAGATTCACAAGTTGGTAGATCATCAACCTTTAAGTCACTCAAACGTCCGTCACATACCAATCTTTTAATCCTATTAAGGTTAATATGACCTAAGCGTAAATGCCAAAGGTAGGTTTCATCTGTTGATAATTTTACTCTTTTATGATTAGGTTCCGTTATTTCTGTGTCTAACGAGTGAGAGATATTTCTATGCAAAAAGTATAGACCGTTTTCCAATGTACCTTGGCAAATAATTTTGTCATTCTTACTAATAATAAAAACTTTATTAAAAGTAACCGAATATCCAAATTTATTCAAACAAGAAACTGAAATTAAATTCCTCTTGAATTGAGGTACATAATAAACGTCTATTAAATCTAAATGCCTTCTAGAATCCAAATAAACTCTAATATCTCCCACTGCACTTGCAGACACTAACGTTCCGTTGCCCAAGCGCAAATTGATTTCATTCTTACTCAGCTTTCTCCTTTCTTGAAACCCCTGCAAGGAATAACAAACATGATTAGTGGCTCCTGAGTCTATGATCCAAGAATCTGTAGAATCAGCCAAAAAACATGTTTCAAGATAATTCAAATTACCTTCTTCCTTCTTGTTCTGGGACTTTGGGCAATTTCTCTTCCAATGTCCCTTTTCACCACAAAGGAAGCATTTCCCTTTGATCTTGGTTACTTTCTTGGTCTCCTTCTTGATAGGCCCAAGTTGCTTTTTCTTCTGTTGTTTCTTGACCTTTTAACGGGCCTTAACAGTAGCAACTTTACCAACCATATGAATCTCTTGACCTTTGCCTTTCACAAGGATCTTTTCAGCACTTTGAACATCTTGCATCAGGCCTTGTAAGGTGTATTCCTTTTTGTTCAAAGTGTAGTCCAATTTGAACTGATCAAAGGAATCTGACAATGAATTGACAACCATATCAATCTTTGTCTCACCATCTATCTCAGCGCCATGCAGTTCAGCAATGTTGAGATGTGCTATGACTTTCATTATGTGATCTTTCACAGCCTGTCCAGGTTTCATCCTAAGATTCATAAAAGCAGTCACTGCCTCTCTCTTAGTCGTCCTAGACTTCATAGCAAACATCTCCTCTAGAGACATCATTATATCAGCAGCGGACTCCATTCCTTCATGCTGCTGTTGCAACACGTCGGAGATAGTGGCCATAATGTAACATTTTGCCATATCATCTGAAGTCTTCCACTGCTCATACTCATCTCTACACATTATGCTAGATTCATTATTAGGAGCAGGTGGTTTAGGAGTAGTTAGAACAAACTTATGTTTTTCACTTTGCAGTAACAACCCAATTTTCCTTTTCCATGTGACGTAATTATCTCCAGTTAAAGTGTTATCTTTCAGGATGTTCATAAGTGATGGGGTCATGATTTCTGAATAAAACAAAACATATATAAGTAAATAATCATGATATAAGCACTTTTAAATATTTATCTTGAATTAAATAAATAACTCAATCATAAAATTCAACGGTGATCTAACACCCATAAATGTTACGCCTCCTTTGGGAGTTCGCACCATTTACTAGTTAGACTAGGTCCCACCTAATTGTTAACATAACAACCAGCGTTTTCAATTTTAGCCTTGCAATTTTACTGACAAGAACTCTTGGGAGGATATCAATAAAATTACATTGAGTGTGTTACCAAGATATCGACCCTCAATTTTCTCTCACGAAAATCCCTCCTTGGGGAGTAGATCTCGTTTGAGTCCATTGTCTAGTCTATCCTTGTAAGGAAGTATGTTGCTAAATTCCATTCATGGACGCCCCTTGGGGGGATTACCAATAAATAATAAAGCTCAACTAACCTTGGAGGCCATAGGTGTTACCAAAACACCTTCTCCCACTCAATTATTTAAGGCGTGTGATTAAATCCCATAGAATGATTTACCGAGTTATCTAGATGCCAATTTAGATACCTAAATCATTCAATGCATGTTCATACCAAAAGAGATATATGCGTGGCACTCCTATTCTATATGTCATGTTATCATACAATAACAAATATTGTAATATTTAAGCATAAATTAAATAGCAACAATTTTGGCCCATCCTAGAAAAACAAGTAAATTACAATTTGTCAGGAATACAAGATCTTCAGGTGGCCCATCAACCATACGCTTATCCTTCGGCCTTCTCCCATGGGCGTGCGCAGCCCACAACCCCACAAAGGGGCTGCCTTGCGCAGCCCATAAGGCCACACAAGGCTGCCATGCGCAGCCCACCAAAGTTTGGGCTTGTCATGTGCAGCCCAATCCACTCCTAGGGTGCGTACGGTGCTCGTTCTCGGTTCCGGTTGCTTCATTTTTCATCATGTCTTCGAATCTTCAAGACCTAAATATATTAAGGCAGTATTTAAACAAATAAAATACTGCAGTTTTTTTTTTTTTTTTAATCACTGCAGTACCTTTTTACATACAAAAAACTGCACATAATAAAAATTAAAAAAACTGCAGTAGTATAAAAAAAATACTGCACCTATATAAAAAATAAATAAAACCTAGCAATCTACCAAGAAGGAATTATGGCGATGATAGACCACCCTTCTTGTTACAATTCCATAACAAAATTTACATTGAAAATCTAGGACCAAAATCGAGCAATAACAATCCACACAAACATATATAAATCCATACATCCACATGTAATTATATATTTGAATACCTAGAGTGCCATCTCTTTCTAAACATGCATAATCACAATAAAAAGAAATAGATCCACGTATATATACGTTAATTAATTAAAAGGGTTCAACCTAGGCTCTGATACCAATTGTTAGGAAAAATACCAAAGAAGTACACGCAGCGGAAGCGATACTAAAAATTAGATTTAGTGACTTTTTAAAAAATTTTCCTTTATGAACCTTAAACCCTTTAATTAATTAAACATACATATACAATAACAAAAAGTAGAATACCTTTTGTCGCGTGATCCGATTGACTTACGTCGATGGTAATCCGCAAGATCTTCAATCCTAGCACGAACATGGATCACCTAGGAGCGTGGTCTCCCTTTTCTTTGAATTGCAAACCTGTGAATAGACAAAACAAACTTTTCTTTTCTTTGTTAGTCACAAAAACAATCAAAAGAATGACTAAGATTATTCCGGTCACTTTTGAGTTCTCAATCTAATGATCGAAACTCGCGTGAACCTAGATCGATATCGTATACACAAGCTTATTGATGAATAAGCAAATAGTATACTATCAAAGAATAATCTAACACTCCTTTTTGTTTTAGTAGAATAAAAAGCTTTCTATGAATTGAGAAGAAGAAGAAATTTGTATCATGAACCCATATCCTATTTGTGGCCGAATTCTATACTTGTCAATATATAGGTGGCCTCAGTTTGCTTCTTCTTTTCTATTATTATTAGGGTTGCCGAAATCCTAACCTAGAAATAACTAGGGTTGCCGAAATCACATGCCCACCATAGGCTTATGTTGCACCCTAATTTCCATCTAGTTTTTAAGACATCAAACCCTAATCCAACTCATAGATCTTTTATTCTTTTATTTTGACTAAATAAAAAAGACTTCTTATTTGATTAAATAAATAAAACTAATTATTTATTTTCTTATCAAACAAGTCTTTTAATTTTACTTTTAGGAAATATATTTCCTGATTAGAAAAGATTTGTTTCTTTAATTAAACAATTAATTAATAAATTAATTAATTTTTATTTAATTAAAACAATGAAACAAAATAATATATTAGGTTAAACTAACCCTTGCCGCCCCACTTAGAGTAAATGGGCCAAAATATTATTTTCTTATTTCATTTAATCCATTGGACTTTAAATAAAAAGCCCACATGTGAACCAGACCCATTCTTACTAAAAGAAACAAGCCCACATGTCTTTCATTAATATATTAATATAATTGAGCAGCCCATTACTAAAATAATGTGCAAATTATATTCTTAATATATTAAATGCAATTCTAGATGGACCCTTAAATTGGTCCGGTAGAATATATCAAGTGATCCATGCAAGTCCGTGTGGATTGGGGATCTTGGCGGGCCATCTAAATTTAAGCTTCAATAGACATAACCTAATCACAATCAACAAATGATTCACTTAGGTCCGATCCATTAATTTTAACTCATTCCACTAAAGAGCTAAAACTGAACTCTTAAATAAAGATAGAAAAGGAAGATGCTCCTCATTCATACCCTAGACAATCATATTGGAGATAGTGTATCCTCGTGATTAATATCAGTAATCGCCAAGAGTTCATAGACCGCCTATAACTCTCCAAGTTACCATATTTACTCATATGACCACGTTTTGAACTTGGATATTTTGACTTGTCCAGAAGCCATGTTTTCAATAGACACTATCGAAAACTCAACGTTGAGATTTAATATCCAATTATCTCAAAACATCCATATGATGATATTATACTCTCATTTAATTAAATGGAGCCACGATGTCCATATCTATAAATGAAGTCCTCTATCGATTAACAAATGAATATCACCAAACTATCGAGGATAGACTATGCGATATAATCGTACTCATTGATAACTCAAATGATATCACTTGCAACCATAAGTCCATCATTTATCTCAGGATTAAGATAGACTCTCCGATTGTCCTGATAATGACGGTTATAGATAAAGTATTTCATTGTGATCCAGTTCAATGCACCCAGTGCACTAGATCCTTTTGCTCGAAGACACTCCGATGATTTTAGACTCATCATATCTCATTTGATCCCACTCAAATGCTGGCAAAAGAATTCTATAACTTTAACAAGATAAAGGTGCCCAACCTTTAACTTAAGTTGTGAACATTATTCAAGACTATTTAAAGAATTGTGTCTACCACATACATATCCAGATGTACGAACAATTCTTCTTTTCCCATAGTCTTTAGACCTTATGATTATTTACTTTGACAATTATAATATTAAACTGTAAATGCTATACGATTTGTTAAACCAGAAATCACTTTATTAATATGAAAAAGATTGTCGATTACAACATTACACTCTTGCTATTGAGCATAAACCTAACACATACGTTGTGTGCACAAGTTTAAATTGCACCAAATGGATGTGAATAGGGCATTTCTCAATAGCTTTTTGTAAGAGGAAGTGTTTGTTGAGCAACCCAAGGGGATTGTGAATCCACACCACCCCAACCATGTCTACTGCCTCAAAAAGGCTTTGTATGAGTTGAAACAAGCACTGAGGGCTTGGTATGAGCGCCTCACTTAATTCCTAGCTGACAAGACTTTGTTCATCAAGAGAAATAATGATAAGCTATTTATAGCTCAAATCTATATTGATGACATTGTGTTTAGCTCCACTAACAAATCTAAAGTCCAACAATTTCACTACAAGAAAAATGGCCTATTGGGACGAAAATCCTATAGGGAGGTTTTTTTTTCGTCCCAATAGGCAGTCTATTCTGACGAATTTTTTTCGTCCCAAAAGTAAGTCTATTGGGACGAATACTATATTTCGTCCCAATAGGTAGTCTATTGGGACAAATTCTATATTTCGTCCCAATAGACATCCTATTGGGACGAAAAAAAATGTCCCTATAGTTTTTGTCCCAATAGAATATCTATTTTGATAAATTTTATCCAATGTAGTAAGACTTTTAGGGACGAATTTTGTTTGTCCCAATAGGGTGTCTATTGGGACGAAATATATAATTCGTCCCAATACACTTCCTATTGGGACGAAATATAATCCGTCCCAACAGAATGTCTATTGTGGTAAGACCTTTAGGGACGAATTTTTTTCATCCCAATAGGATGTCTATTGGGACGAAATATATAATTCGTCCCAATAGACTGCCTATTGGGATGCATTTAGTTTGTCCCAATAGACATCTTATTGGGATGAATTCAATATTTTGTTCCAATAGGTCTATAGGAACGGTTTTAGGGCTATTGGAATGAAAACAAATTGTCCCAATAGCCCTTTTTTTTTTTGTATTATTTTCAATTAATCCTCAAAAGACTTAGATGAATGTGAATGAAAAAAGAAACGTGAAAAAAGTATTAGAAGACGAAGATGAAGAAAATATTACTTTAAGATGAAAGGAGAGAAAATGAGGTAAATAATAGAGGTAAAAAATATATATATTATTTTGTTGAAAATCCAAAAAAAAACGAAAAAAAAAAGAACTAATTAATTAATTTTGTTGAAAATTCTTGATTTTTTAAAATTTTTTCTTTAAAGATAGATTAATAATTAAATTACCATATATATTAGAAAATGATGCAATATGGATCATTTTGTTCGTCCAAAGTGGTTCTCTATCGAGATGAATTTTATTTTTTCCCAATAAGTTCTTCATAAGGATCAATAACTACTAGTCTTGAAAGGTTATCTATTATTATTTTTAAAAAGGAACTGAACCATTGGAATCGGAACCGAAACCGAAATCGAAATCGAAATTGAAACCACTGGTTCCGAATCGAAAACCGAAATGTGGAAATGGTGGAAAATGTCATATTTTTAAAGTGGTTTTGTAAGAAAGTCACCACTTTAATAACTTATAAGTTTAAAAGGCACCTATTATGGTGAACGGACAAAAATGCCCTTACTTTACGCACATTCTCTTACTTTGAAGTTTTATTATTATTATTATTATTATTATTATTCTTTCATCTTCTTCATAGAGGTCTGTTTAACAGACCTCCAATGGAGGTTGAACATCATTGGATAATTAGTTTAGTGGCGCTACACAGATGTATTCGGGGATCCAATCTTGGTTTTGAATCATTGGATAATTTTTTTGGTTTTGAATCTTCCATTGTTCAGCTTTTTCAATTCCGAGTACAATTAACGATTGAATGTTATAATAAACGTTTTATAATTAAATGTTATAATAAACGTTTTTTAATATCAATTTGTTTATCATATAAAAATAAAATTTAAATTAGTGGAATCAATCTAAAAATAAAATTTTGATTGAAAAAAAGAATCAATAAAAATTTAATAAAAAGTAGAGCTTATATATAAAAACCATGCTTTTGGTATCACATTTAAAACAACAGCAATGTGGTTGGGCATGTGTTTGGGTGGGCATGTGGGCGGGTTCGATTCCGAGTGAGGGCACCGATTAATTTGATTTAATTGGCTTGTGTGATGGCTGGTGGGTGTGCAGGTGCTAGGCGTGCGTGGGTGGCTTGTGTGATGGCTGGTGGGTGTGTGCAGGCGTTGGGTGTGCACTAGGTATGTGTGTGTGTGGGTGGCTTGCAATGTTTTTTTTCCCCCTTTCGTCCCTATATGTTGTCAAAGGGGACGAAAATACAATTTGTCCCTAAAAATTGTCTATTAGGACGAAATTATTCGTCCCTATACATTATCAATTGGGACGAATTTCAATTTTCATCCCAAATAAGCTATTGGGACCCATCTGAGGCGACGTATTTTGGAACGAATTTTATTCGTCCTAATAGACCTCTTGGGACGTTTTTTGGCTTATAAGGACGAAAAAAAAAATTTCCCAATAGGCAATTTTTTTTTGTAGTGTTTGTTGATGTCATGTCTCATGAATTTGAGATGAGTTTGATTGGTGAGCTTAATTACTTCCTAGGTTTGCAAATTAAACAATTGCATGATGGGATATTCATAACCCAAGCTAAATATGCAAAGAACATAGTGAAGAAGTTTGGCCTTGAAAATGCCGAACATTGTGACACACCCATGAGTACCACTTTGAAATTAAGCAAAGATGCTAGTGGCAAAAGTGTGGAACAAAGCCTTTATCGTAGCATGATTGGTAGCTTGCTTTACTTGACCGCAAGTAGGCCCGATATTGCTTTAGTGTAGGTATGTGTGCTAGGTACCAAGCGGATCCTAAGGAGTCTCATCTCTCTTCCGTGAAGAGAATGATTCGACATATGAATGAGACATCCAACTATAGGATATAGTACTCTTTTGACACTAATCTAAGTCTTGTTGGATTTAGTGATGCCGATTGGGCATGAAATTGTGATGATATGAAGAGTACATCAGGCGGTTGCTTCTTCCTAGGAAACAATTTGTTGTTTTGGTTTTGTAAGAAGCAAAAATCAATTTCCCTATCCACAGCTGAAACCGAATACATAGCTGTTATAGGTGGAAGCACACAACTCCTTTGGATGAAGCAAATGCTTGTAGACTACGGCTTCGATCAAGGTACTTTAACCCCTTATTGTGATAACTTAAGTGCTATTAGTATTTCTAAGAATCTTGTACAACACTCTAGAACTAAGCACATTGACATTATACATCACTTTATTAGAGAGCTAGTTGAGAACAAATGCATTGCACTTGAGCATATAGGTACAAATGATCAACTAGCGGATTTATTTACCAAGCCCTTAAATGCAACTAGGTTTAAAGCACTTAATAGGTCTACTGGGATTTGTCTCATGCATTGATGTGGTTTGGTAATTGACCCCATGAGGGGAGCTCAAGCAAAGAAAGCGAATGTGCATTATTGTCACATGCTCAAATTTGGTCAACTTTATGCCTCTTCATTAATTACTTGAGTATCTTGGTTGCACATATATGCTTATATGGTGTTTTCATTCAATAAGTGTGAAATATTGCTTTGTTTGTAATCCATGTCTCATTAATGTTCAATAACGCATTTTTGGACTAGGAGAATTGATAGGGAAGTACACTTGAATGACCTATAATTTGTCTCCATGACATGTAAACTTTTTTTTGACATACTTAAATTGATATGCATGATATCTTTGAATTGCTTATCTTGAATGCAAATGTGTATGAATGTAATTGACAAGACTAAACTCAATAAGGATCTTGTATCCATTCAATAGATAAGGATGTTTCATCCAATTTAGTCTTGTCTCTCTTCTTAATGGTTTGAACAAGACAACAACCAATAAGGATTTCATATCCATTCAATCAATAAGGATTCTATATCCATGCCTTGTTTGGCTTTTAAGGTTTGATATAGTTGCTTATGCTTTATAAAATCATTGAAAACTATATCTTGTTGCTTGACAAAAGGGTACAAATTTGTTTGAATTCCTTTGGATCCTCTTTTGATGTTTGCTTTGCCAAATACCATTGCTCCTTAATGTTATATGTCTTGCATCCAAAGCAACATTTTCATACATTTCTTTTAAATTAAATATCCTTACTTCTCTCCCAATTACTTAAGTTGCATAAAGTTCTTATATATGACTATGCAAATATCTTGTGTGTTACTATCTCTCTTTGCTAAAAGCCACTCGGTTAGGGATAATCATTTGCCTATCTTAAGTAGTGTGGGATAGGGGGAGTTTTAGTAGCCTATTGCATGTTGGGGACAATTGCTTGTTGAGGAGGAGTAACCCATTTAAGGGGAGTATTGCATTGCATGATGTTGCTTATTTTCTTTAATGCAAATGCTTGTATTTATTTTTTTCACTTGATCACCTCACATACACTTGTCTTGGAAAGTGTAGTTATCTTGTTATGTAGGGATGTTTATTCTACAAGAGATGGAAGACTTGAAGATCTAGCTTTTAAGTACCTCTTTGCAATGCACAAAAACTTTAGTTGACCTCAAGTTTTTTGTTTGTTGTTTTTTTTTTTTTTTTTTTTTTTTTTTTGTGAGGATTAATTGTGAGTGGTGGTTTTATTATGAAATAGCCAAAGGGGGAGATTGAAAGGTTCTCATGTTTGATTGGCTTATTTCGTTGATAAATCATATTTTGGGGTTTAATTATGTAAGGTTAGTTTAGGGCTTCATTGTTTGTGATCAAGCTTAATTGGATTTCAAGCCATCAAGCTCAAGAGCTCATTGAAGATACATCACTTGTGCTTAACCCTTGTTGAAAAGACTAGTTGCACATACACACTTCTCTTGCATGTAAGTGTGTTCATTGCTTTTTGTGTGCATTCAATTCACTCTTTACACTTGCACAATTTTAACATTTTTATGTGCATTGTTGAGTTGTGCGCTAGTCTCATTCCTGTTAAACCTCAACGCACCATCGATGGTCGTCATGCACAGCACCTGTGCATCTCGGGCAGAGGTTTGGCATTAGTCATGCACCGGTTGTTATGCGCATACCTGTGCATTTCGAGTAGAGCTTTTGCGCTGGTCGTGCGCCTGATGCTTGACGACCAGCACACATGACGGGCTCTAGACTGCTTTTTTTTCCAAGACGATGTCACTTCATCTAGGGCTTAAATATATATATATCTTATTCTTCCTAGCTCATTTTTATGAACTCAAAAATAGATTAAAGTAAGAGAAACTCATCCCCTAGAGAGATAAACTCCCAATAACCCATTTTTACATACCAAACCTATTTTCATGTGCATCAAACATCATCTAGCACCATCTAGCTTCATCTAGGATGTGTTCTTGCATGAGTCTTCTTCAACACACATGAATTGGTAAGTATAACAAAATTTTCATCTATTTTAGTGTTATTACTTAGCAAGCAAGCTCATTTATGACTTAATTGCATCTAGACTAAGTTTTTATCTACATGTTGAGCTTTTGTGTTGATTGATTGGGTTATTGTTGTAGGAAAATACATGCATCGGAAGCGGAAAATAGATTTGTATATTTTCAAAAATTTCCTTTAAAAAAGAACATCAACCCTTGATTAATTAACATATAATAAAAGATATCGTACCTTTTTCAACATGACGATTGATGTTGCGTCGATTATAATCCGTAAGATTTTCCAATCCAATCATGAATATGAATCACCTTGGATAGTGGGCTCCCTTGGAGAGAAAAAACGAAGAACGTTCGGTCACTTGTGAATTCTCAATCTTTTGATCGAAACTCGCGTGAACCTTATTCGAAGTTGTGCACAAAGCCTTTTGATGTAAAAGCTACTGGTGCACTATCGAAAATAAAACACTTTTTCTCTCTTTTTCCTCTTGGTCGAAGTTTCACACACTTTGTCTTAGAGTTGGATTATTTTTAGCAAAAGAAAATAACTCTCTCCTCTAAAATTAGGGTTGGCCTAATTCTATATCATGGAATATATAGGAGGGTCGAAATCCTTGCTCAAAAATATTAGGGTTGGCCGAATTCTATGATAGGCCTATATGGTGTTAGCCGAAATCCTCACACAAGGTGGATTTATGCCTTTGGACGAATTCTGCACATAAGTAGGATTTGTGTTTTCACCAAAGACTCCTATCAATCTTTAGAAATCCAAATCCTAATCCAACTCTTTAGTGTCTTATCCAATAATATATTAAATTGTGACTTAATAAAAAACTTTATAATTTGACTAGATAAATAAATTCATTTTATTTATCTACTTATCAAATAAAGTCTTTGATTCTTATTATACTACCAACAAGAATATAAACACTAAGAAACCTATTTCCTACATAGAAAAAGATTTTGATTTTTAATTAAATAAATAAATAAATAATTAACTTCCATTTAATTAAATAATAAAATAAAACAATATATTAGGCTAATTTTCTGAGCCTCACCACCTAAGTGTAAAACATGTGCAATATATTGTTTTTCTATTTGATTAAATGCATTGGACTTTAATAAAAAGTCCACATGTGAACTAGACTCATTCTTACAAAAAGAAACAAGTTCACATGCATTAAGTTAATACATTAATATAATTTAACATCCCATTATATAAAAAATGTGTAAATTATATTCTTAATGTATTAATTACAATTCTAGATGGACCCATAAATTAGTCCAGTAAAATATATCAAGTGATCCATACAAGTCTGTGTGGATTAGAGATCTTGGCGGGCTATCTAAATTTAAACTTCAATAGACATAACCTAATCACAATCAACAAATAATTCACTTAAGTTCGATCTATTAATTTTAGCTCAGATCTATTAATTTTAGCTCATTCCACTAAAGAACTAAAATTAAACTCTTAAATAAAAATAGAATAAGTAAATGTTTCTCATTCATGCCCTAGACAATTTTATTAGAGATAGTGTATCCTTGTGAAAAGTATCAATAATCGCTAAGAGCTCATAGACCGCCTATAGCTCTCCTGGTTACCATATTTACTCATATGACCACATTTTGAACTTGGATATTCTGATTTGTCCAAAAGTCATGTTTCAATAGACTCTATCGACAATTTGACGTTAAGATTCAATATCCAATACCTCGAAATATCTATATGATGAAATTCTACTCTCATTTAATAAATGGAGCCACGATGTCCATATCTATAATGAAGTCCTCCATCGATTAACAAATGAATGCCACCAAACTATCAAGGATAGACTATGCTATATAATTGTACTCTAGCTCAAATGATAACACTTGCAACCATAAGTCCATCATTTATCTGAGGATTAAGATAGGCTCTTTGATTGCCTCATAATGAAAACTTTTATCCACTAACGATTCTGGATAAAGTATTTCATTGTGATCCTATTCAATGCACCTAGTGCACTAGATTCTTTTACTCAAAAACACTTTGATGATTTTAGACTCATCATAGCACATTTGATCCCACTCAAATGCTAGCAAAAGAATCTACAACTTTAACAAGGTAAAAGTGCCCAACCTTTATCTTAAGTTGTGAACATTATTCAAGACTAATTAAAGAATTGTGTCTACCTTATACATATCTAGATGTACGAACAATTCTTCATTTCTTACAATCTTTTGACCTTATGATTATTTACTTTTGACAATTATAATAATTAAACAATAAATGCTATAAGATTTGTTAAACCAGAAATCACTTTATGAATATGAAAAGATTGTCAAATACATTATTACACTCATGCTATTGAGCATAATCCTAACAATCTCCCACTACGCTATAGCAAATGTGTCATATTTCTCATTCCCATGTTCTCTAGGTGCCTATCAAAACTCTTATGTTGTAGAGCTTTTGTGAAAGGATCCGTAAGATTTTCTACTGACACGATTTTAGAAATCGTCACGTCACCCCTACGCACAATTTCCCTTAAAAGATGATACTTCAATTCAATGTGTTTTCCTCTCTTATGACTTCTTGGTTCTCTCAAATTTGCCACTACTCCACTATTGTCATAGTAAATAGTGATCCGCTTATTCGCATTAGGAACCACATCCAATTCAACCAAGAATTTGTGGAGCCAAACAGACTCTTTGGCAGTTTTGCATGCAGCAACATACTCAACTTCCATGATGGAATCAGCAATACAAGATTGCTTGATACTCCTCCATATGACTGTGCATCCTCCAAGAGAACACACAAATCCTGATGTGGATTTTCTAGAGTCAGAATCCGATTGGAAATCAGAATCTGTATACCTAACGGGAATTAAATCACCTCCATAGTATACAAGCATATAATCTCTCGTTCTCTTAAGATACATGAAAATATGCTTGACTACCATCCAGTGATCAGGACCAGGTTTCGATTGAAACCTGATAACTATGCCAACAGCAAAACAAATATCTTGTATAGTGTAGAGCATTGCATACATGAGACTTCCAACTGTCGAGGCATATGAAACCTTACTCATGAATTGCTCTTAAAGCACATTCTTAGGAACTTGTTCCTTAGATAGTTTGATTCCATGTCTGAAAGGTAACATACCTTTCTTGGAATCTTGCATGGAGAACCTATACAAGATTTTATCTATGTATGAAGCTTGGGATAATGCAATCGTTCTATTCTTTCTATCCCTTATTATTTAGATACCAAGAATATAACTTGCTTCTCCTAAGTCCTTCATATCAAATTGTTTCACTAACCATTCTTTTACTGATGTCAATACACCTACATCGTTTCCGATTAGTAGTATATCATCAACATAGAGAATTAGGAAAACCAACTTGTCACCTTTAATCCTTTTGTACACACAAGGTTCGTCAAGGTTTTGAATAAATCCAAAACCTTTCACAGCTTGGTCGAACCTTATATTCTAGGATCTAGATGCTTGCTTTAGTCCATATATGGACTTTTGCAACTTGCATACCCTTTCCTCTTAGCCTTTTTCAATGAATCCTTTTGATTGCATCATATAGATGCTTTTGTCAAGATTTTCATTAAGGAAAGTTGTCTTGACGTCCATTTGCCAAATCTCTAGGTCTAGAGAAGCTGCAATGGATAAAAGTATCCTAATGGATTTAGGCATGGCCACAGGAGATAAGGTTTCCTTGTAATCGATACATTTCTTCTGTGTGTAACCTTTAACTACTAATCTAGCTTTGAAGGTTTCCACATTTCTATCCATTTCTCTTTTCCTCTTGTATACCCACTTGCTCCCAAATGGGTTTTATCCCTTTAGGCAAGTCTACAAGAGACCAGACTTTGTTATTGAACATAGACTCAATTTCAGATTTCACTGCCCTTTACCAATGGCGACAATCAACATCCCCAATTGCTTCCTTATACATGTAAAGATCATCGTCATCCTGGAGATTCTCCACTGATTCTCCTAGACCGATGTATGTCTCAAGTTGTTTGCTAACCCTCCCACTATAACGAGGAATGGTAGGTTATTGATCTTGTGATGGTACGGAAGTTACAATTGGGCTAGGTTGTGAAACCTCGTGTGGAATTGTATCTCCTGACATCTCATTCAGGACCTAACCATGTCTAAAAGAGTTTTATTTCTCCTTTCTGTCACCCTATTTTATTGAGGTGTACCTGGCGCAGACAACTGAGAAACTATCCCATTATCAATAAGATATTGTTGAAACTCACCAGATAGATATTCTCCACCATGATCAGATCTCAAGATTTTTATATGTTGCTCAAGCTAATTTTCTACTTCAGCTTTAAATGCTTTAAACATATCAAAAGCATCCGACTTATGTCTCATGAGATACACAGCCAAATCTCGAGTAATCATCACTGAAAGTGATGAAGTACTCATATCCACCTCTAGCTTGAATGCTCATAAGACCACATACATTAGTGTGTATTAATCATAAGCATTCAGTGGCTCTTATGCCTTTGGTTGTAAACAACCTTTTGGTCATCTTACCTTCCAAACAGGAATCACAAATTGGTAGATCATCAACCTTTAAGTCACTTAAAGGTCCATCACTAATCAATCTTTTAATCATATTAAGGTTAATATGACCTATGCGCAAATGCCATCGGTAGGTTTCATTTTTTGATAATTTTATTCTTTTATGATTAGGTTCCATTAATTCTGTGTCTAACAAGTGAGAGATATTTCTATGTAAATATAATAAACCGTTTTCCAATGTACCTTTGCAAACAAATTTGTCATTCTTACTAATAATAAACACTTTATTAAAAGTAACTAAATATCCAAATTTATTTAAACAAGAAACTGAAATTAAATTCCTTTTGAATTGAGGTACATAATAAACGTCTATCAAATCTAAATGACTACTAGAATCTAGATTAACTCTAATATCTCCCACTGCACTAGCAGACACCAACGCTTCGTTGCCCAAGCGCAAGTTGATTTCATTCTTATTAAGCCTTTTCCTTTCCTGAAACCCCTATAAGGAATAACAAACATGATTAGTGGCTTCAGAGTCTATAATCCAAGAATCTGTAGAATCTGTTAGAAAACATGTTTCAAGATAATTAACATTACCTTCTTCCTTCTTGTTATGGGACTTTGGGCAATTTCTTTTTCAATGTCCTTTTTCACCACAAAGGAAGCATTTCCCTTTGATCTTGGTTACTTTCTTGGTCTCCTTCTTGATAGGTCCAGTTGTTTTTTCTTCTGTTGTTTCTTGACCTTTATACGGGTCTTAAAAGTAGCAACTTTACCAACCATATAAATCTATTGAGCTTTGCCTTTCACAAGGATTTTTTTAGCTCTTTCAACATCTTACATCAAGCCCTGCAAGGTGTACTCCTTTTTGTTAAGGGTGTAGTCCAACTTGAACTATTCAAAGGAATCTGACAACGAGTTGACAACCATGTCAATTTTCGTCTCACCATCTATCTCAGCACCATTGAGTTCAGCAATGTTGAGATGTGCTATGATTTTTATCATGTGATCTTTCATAGCCTGTCCAGGTTTCATCCTCAGATTCATGAAAGTAGTCACTGCCTCTCTCTTAATCGTCCTAGACCTCATAGCAAACATCTTCTCTAGAGACATCATTATATCAACAGCAATCCTCATTCCTTCATGCTAATGTTGTAACACATCGGAGATAGTAGCCATAATGTAACATTTGGCCATATCATCTGAGGTCTTCCGCTGCTCATACTCGTCTCTTTACATCACAACGGATTCATAAGTAGGAGCAGGTGGTTTAGGGGTAGACATAACAAACTTATGTTTTTCAGCTTGCAACAACAACCTAATTTTCCTTTTCCAGGTGACATAATTATTACCGGTTATAATATTGTCTTTTAGGATATTGATTAGGGATAAAGTCATGATTTCTAAATAAAACAAAATATATATATATATATATATGAGTAAATAATCATGATAAAGCACTTTCAAATATTTATATTGAATTAAATAAATAATTCAATCGTAAAATTCAATGATGATCCAACACCCATAAATGTCATGCCTCCTTTGGGAATTCACACCATTTACTAGTTGGACTAGGTCTCACCTAATTATTAACATAGCAACTAGCGTTTTCAATTTTACCCTTATGATTTTATTGACAAGAACTCTTGGGAGGATATCAATAAAACCACATTGAGTGTGTTACCAAGATATCGACCTTCAATATTTTCCCTCACGAAAATCTCTCCTTTGAGACTAGATATCATTTGAGTCAATTGTCTAGTCTATCATTGTAAGGAAGTATCTTGCTAAATTCCATTCATAGATACCCCTTGGGGGTTATCACATAAAACATAAAGCTCAACTTACCTTGAAGGCAATAGGTGTTACAAAACACTTTCTCCCACTCAATTATTTAAGGCGTGTGATTAAATTCCATAGAATGATTTACTAAGTTATCTAGATGCTAATTAGATACCTAAATCATTCAATGCATGTTCATACCAAAAGAGATATATGAGTGGCACTCCTATTCTATATGACATATTATCAAACAATGACAAATATTGTAATATTTACGAAAAATAAATAACTACAATTTTGGTCCATCCTAGAAAAGCAAGTAAATTACATTTGTTGGAAATACAAAAACCCTGACTTGTCAAATAAGTCATCAAGCGGTCGTCTCGCGCGTGTACCATGGCTGCCCCACCCATGGGTATGCGTATGCACCCAGCCCCCATGGGCAGCCGTGTTCCCCACACCACAACAAACGTAGCTGCACGCTTGTTTGCGCGCACACTTGTTGCTTTGGTGCGAATAGTATAGGCTTGGTACCGGTTGCTTCCCTTTTCTGCTTCTGATTCTTCAATTCTTCGATTCTTCGAAACTTGAATATATTACAACATAATATTTTACAACATAATTTTTTATTTATTCATTAATGTAATAGCAAAAAAAAAAAAAAATTAGCAACTATCAAGAAGGTAATTATAGCGATAATAAGTCACCTTTCTTGTTACAATTCCAAACAAAAATACATTGAAATTCTAGGACCAAAACTGAGCAATAACAAATCATATTATAATAACATATATATCCATACATTCCACATGTAATTATATATGAGAATACCTAGAGTGTCATCTCTTTCTAAAACATGCATATTTACAATAAAAAGAAATAGATCCACGTATATATATACATCAATTAATCAAGGGTACAACTAATCAAGCCAAAATTGTTATGATTTTGGCACTCATTCCCGCCTCTTTGTGCTTGATTCTCAGGCATTTCCCCATATTTAATGTTGTTAAATCAAGTGTTTCAGGTTTACTTAGGCCTTAGAGGCATTTGTGAATAAGGTGAGGACTTTGGTGCAAAAAGAGCTCAAGTTGGCAAAATAGGGCATTTTCGCAGTTTGGTAAGGATGTTGTCGCCACTGGCGACATGATGGCATAAGTGGCGACAGAATGCATTTTTCAGAATTAAAGCATCAGGTGTTGTCGCCACTTTGTGTCACCATGGCAACAAAGTGGCGACAATGCAATTCCTTCATTGTCACCACTTGCATGTTAGCGAAAAAGATGAGAAAAGTGGAGACATGTGAATCTCAAAATGAGCAACCGTTTGTCGCCATGATGTCGCCAATGGCTACACAAGTGGCGACATCTCTCCACATCGGATTTTCAAGCAGTTATCAGTACATTTCCGAGTGTGACTATATATATCCCTCTCTTCCAACTTGAAAGGGTTCGAAGCATTTTAGAAAGCAACATTTTTACATAGCATTAGACCTAGTTTCTCCTCCATACATCATTGTTTAAACTTCCTCCATTTTCTAAACTTGAACTATTTTTTCCATCCAAAACCTCAACACCAATGTCTTGATTACTTCACTCAACCATTCCTCTCTTACCATTCTCTACATTTTAATACCTTTTTCACTCACCATTAGACATCCACATATCTAGACACATTCTCTTCTACCATTCTTTACACTAGGAGCAACAAAGGAAGGGAAAGAGCAAGCACTAAAAAATGAGGCATAGGGGTGATTTCGTTAACTATTACTTCCAATTCATTTGATTTGTAACTATGTGTAACTAAATCCCTAATCTAGGGGATAGATGTGAGAAACATTTGTTGTGGGTTTTTGCTTAAGCTATGTGTAATTAAATCTCTATTTGTTTTCTATTCACTTAATATTGAGATTCTATACAATTTGTGATTTGCATTATATATCACTAGTATATCATATTATTGTATGGGATAATTTGTTGTGAAACCAATCTTGGATTGACACCCTTGATTGGCTAAGGAACATAGTGAATAGGATAGATTAGTGGTGGGTATATCAACTCCACTAATCTAAACCCTTGATTTGTACCAAATTAATCTCACATTGACCCTCTTTCCTTAATCCGTTAGGCATTGAGGTGGGAAGATGTTTAGTGTTCATAAAAATGGCATAAACACACTATAGGAAACAAATGGTTAGTATTTATGAGATTTGGTCATTAATGAAGCTTTGAAGAGCATTACCCACGACACTTGTAACTCCATCAATTCCCTAGAATATACTCTATTTGTTTACATCATCCCTCTTATCAAGATTGTTAAGTCTTCTATTTTCCCTATCATTTTTTTATGTTTATTTTAATTGCATTTTTGGTGGTTTATCAAACCACACAACTATCCATTCATTATGATTTATCTTATTGCAAAAAAGATTAGTCAATCAATCTAACGTATTACTTCATTTCCCTATGGAACGAATCTTGCTTACCACTTACTAAGAATAAACATATTAAGGGATTTTTAAGTGGCTAAAACATGGTTTTCAAAAGAACATAAAAGAGTATTTTGTTGAGCACACAAACGACCTCATCAAAAACCAAGACTCTGATACCAATTGTGGGGAAAATACACACGACGAAAGTGAAAAATAGATTTATATATTTTAAAATTTTTCCTTTAAAAAAGAACCTTAACCCTTGATTAATTAACATATAATAAAAGATATCGTACCATTTTCAACATGACGAACGATGATGCGTCAATTGTAAACTTTTTCCTTTTGTTAGTCACAATAACCTTCCTAGAGAAAAAACGAAAAACATTCGGACACTTGTGAATTCTCAATCTTTTGATCGAAATTTACGTGAACTTTATTCGAAATTGTGTACAAAGTCTTTTGATGTAAAAGCTACTAGTGCACTATCAAAAATAAATGCTTCTTCTCTCTTTTTCCTCTTGGCCGAAATTTCACACACTATATCTTAGAGTTGGATTATTTTTAGCAAAAGAAAATAACTCTCTCTTCTAAAATTAGGATTGGCCGAATTCTATATCATGGAATATATAGGGTGGCCGAAATCCTTGCTCAAAAATATTAGGGTTGGCTGAATTCTATGATAGGCCTGTATGGTGTTGGCTGAAATCCTCACACAAGGTGGATTTATGCCTTTGGCCGAATTCTACACACAAGTAGGATTTGTGTTTTCACCAAAGACTCCTATCAATCTTTAAAAATCCAAACCCTAATCCAACTCTTTAGTGTCTTATCCAATAATATATTAATTTGTGACTTAATAAAAAACTTGCTAATTTAACTAGATAAATAAATTCCTTTTATTTATCTACTTATCAAATAAAGTCTTTGATTCTTATTATACTACCAACAATAGTATAACACTAGGAAATAATTTATTTATCTACTTATCAAATAAAGTCTTTGATTCTTATTATACTACCAACAATAGTATAACACTAAAAAACCTATTTCCTAGTTAGAAAAAGATTTTGATTTTTAATTAAATAATTAATTAATTACTTAACATCTATTTAATTAAATAATAAAATAAAACAATATATTAGGCTAATTTTCTTAGCCTTGTCGCCCAAGTGTAAAACATGTGCAATATATTATTTTTCCATTTTATTAAATCCATTGGACTTTAATAAAAAATCCACATGTGAACTAGACCCATTCTTACAAAAAGAAACAAGTCCACATGCCTTAAATTAATACATTAATATAATTTAACAGCCCATTATATAAAAAATGTGCAAATTATATTCTTAATGTATTAATTACAATTCTAGATGGACCCATAAATTACTCTGGTAAAATATATCAAGTGATCTATGAAAGTCCGTGTGGATTAGAGATCTTAGCGGGCTATCTAAATTTAAGCTTCAATAGACATAACCTAATCATAATCAACAAACGATTCACTTATGTTAGATTTATTAATTTTAACTCATTCCACTAAAGAACTAAAATTGAACTCTTAAATAAAGATAGAATAAGTAAATGTTTTTCATTCCTACCCTAGACAATCTTATTAGAGATAGTGTATTCTCGTGAAAAATATCAGTAATCACCAAGAGCTCATAGACCGCCTATAGCTTTTCTAGTTACCATATTTACTCATATGACCACATTTTGAACTTGGATATTCTGACTTGTCCATAAGTCATGTTTCAATAGAAACTATCAACAATTTAACATTAAGATTCAATATCCAATACCTCAAAATATCCATATGATGACATTCTACTCTCATTTAATAAATGGAGCCACAATGTCCATATCTATAAATGAAGTCCTCCATTGATTAACAAATGAATAACACAAAACTATTAAGGATAGACTATGCTATATAATTATACTCATTGATAGCTCAAATGATAACACTTGCAACCTTAAGTCCATCATTTATCTCAGGATTAAGATAGACTTTCTGATTATCCTTATAATGAAATATTTTATCCACTAATGATTCTGGATAAAGTATTTCATTGTGATCCTATTGATCAATGCTCCTAGTGCACTAGATTCTCTTACTCAAAGACACTTTGATGATTTTAGACTCATCATATCACATTTGATCCCACTCAAATGCTAGCAAAAGAATCTACAACTTCAACAAAGTACAGGTGCCCAACCTATATCTTAAGTTGTGAACATTATTCAAGACTTACTAAAGAATTGTGTCTACCTCATACATATCCAGATGTATGAACAATTCTTCATTTCTTCTTATAGTCTTTTGAGCTTATGATTATTTATTTTTGACAATTATAATAATTAAACTATAAATGCTATAAGATTTGTTAAACTAGAAATCACTTTATTAATATGAAAAGATTGCCAAATACATTATTACACTTTTGCTATTGAGCATAATCCTAACAATTGTATTGTGATAGCTATTGCATCTAGGATTGCATTTATTTTATATAGCTAAGTTTCATACATGACATGTAGGAACATGATTTCTAGGATTATTTGACATATTCATTCATGATTAATTAAGCATTAAATGTGTTGACCTAACATTTATGCATTGGATATTCACTTAGGTTGTGTTTTCTTCTTTAGGTGTTAAGTCTTGTGACTAAGTGATTTAGTGCATAAGTAAGCAGGTTTCAGATCACTATTAAAGGTCTGCTGGGTAGAGTGGAAGGGTTAGTGATCAAAAATGGTTTGACTTGAGGTCAAATTAGGTTGTAAACTTTCATTCAAGTAGTGGATTTGAGGGCCGCGTGTGGCTAGCACAATAGCCTGTGAGTTTTTCCCACTGTTGGGTTTTTCACGTAAATCAATCAACGTACAATTTATTGTTTTTCCACACTTAAATTTAGTTGATTGTATTTGTTTAATTTGGGTGATTTTTGAACATTGTCTAATCAAGAAAAATTGGTAATTAACTTGATTAAAACTGATTCATCCCCACTCTAGGTAATTTAGACACACGAATTATATAGTTTCAATAACGTCTGACATGATTATGACTATTTAAGGCGCTTCTGACCATGCAACAGCTTGATCAGATACCTTGACGGGTCAAGCCAAGCTTTAGGCCTGTTCCTTTGTTAGTCCATGATGGTTTTGTTATTTTGGTCCCTATTTGGGCCTTTTAATGGTGCTTGAATGAGTTTTAGACTTTTTTATCCTTTAATTAATTTGTGGGCCGGTCTATTGAGCCGAAGGTCTGTATTTTGACCAGTGTTCTAGTAAACGCTAGACGCTAGTCAGGCGGTGGACTAGCACCTAGCGCCTAGGCAGTCTAGTCAGCACCTATGCGACTTTATATATATATATATATATTATTTTTTTTTTCTCTTTTTGTTTTGTTCTTATGTTACTTTATTTTTTTTTATTTCTTTTCTACTTTACAATTTTACATCATGTACCACCAACCCACCATTAGCAATGCCCTCATTACAATAACAAATTAAAAATTAATAATGTATTTCAAATATGTATATATTTATATGTTTTTTTTAATTAAAACAATTACTAATATTAGTAATAGTAACTTAATAATAATAATAAAATAAACTCAATATATGAAAATCAATAACAGTAAAATGATAAATGATTTTTTTAAAATAAAAATTATGGATGTAGTTAATAAAAATGAATGTTGAAAAATACTAAAAATAATTTTTTTTTTAAATATGTCTTGCTGTCATCCACTCATCCCCATCTACCAACACTTTCCACCCACCACAACCACAACCACATATCAGATATAACCCATCTCGTCATCAGGTCAACCACCATAACCACACCATTTTTTTACTTTCCATTTTCTTTCTTCATTCTCAACATTCATTTTGCTCTCCGGTAGTGCGACGCCTTTCTTCATTCAGATCCCTTTCTTCATTCTCATATTATCTAACCCCGGCACCTCTCTCTCTCTCACTCAAATCTACCATTGAATCCTCTCTCTCACTCAGATCAACCATTGAATCCTCTCGTTTTGCCATTAATGGTGTCGGATCTAGACAGCGTGCACATGGGTTTTGTTCTCCAACGTCTCTTAAAGCTTCTGGTCGAGATGATGACAACCCACTCGCCGGCAATGGCAAACAATGGTGTCGGTGACTGTGACGGTGACGGTGACGGTGACGTTTGGAACGACTAGGCAGAGTCAATGACTTTGACTCTGCTAGATCCGATTAATCGACCTAAAACAGCCAAGTTGCCAGATTTTTTGCTTTAAACGTTGATCATTAACTGTTGACTGATTTTTTCACCGACTTTAGCATATTTGGGATAGCTGGACATCGCACAATGTCTAGGCGGCCGCCTAAACTATTTTTTCCAACACTGATTTTGACCACTATAAATATTATATATAAATATATTTATTTAACAAAATCAAATAAATACTGATTTGTCATGTCCCATTTGTCACTATTATGTGGTAACAAATATTAGATTGGACAAGAAGGGCAATCTGATCATTTGAACCTCTTGTCATGTCATGTTCCAGCCATACCAAACACATAACAGTACAGTTACCAGTTCTGTCTCAGACATACCAAACACAATACAGAACAACTGTCCCGTTCCATCCGCATACCAAATACACCGTAAACAATTTTTAAAAAACTAATGAATTTCTCACCACGATAGACATGTTGTTTGTTCCGGTTCCGACGGTTCCAATGGTTCAGTTCCTTTTTTTTTTCTTATGTTTAATCTTATTTATTAAAAAAAAAAATAGACATGTAAAATTGTAAATGCATTTTATTGGGTCACCCGAAAATAAAATAAAATAAAGAAATGACAAATTAAAAATTTAATTAAAATAAATCTAAAAAATGTATAATTGGTCTTGCACTTAATTTTTACCACAATTAAGTTGCACACGTATCCTCTTGGGCTTTAGAGGAATCAAAAGCCACGTAGTTCTCTTACCTTTTATTGCAGGTTTGGTGATGGCATGGACTAATTGTTGTCATGATCATTCGTTCCACTTTCAGGTTGGTCATTTTTTAAGAAATTGTAGGGTTCCTCTTGATCGATTTCTTGTTATCTATTTTGTGCCTTCGTCCAATCATCAACACAAGCTTGTATTTGAATTGATTTCGGACTCAAAAGCGAACGCCTTGTGTCCAGAATATTCCCACTGACGCTGAATTGTTGTTCCACCGCCACCATAGAAACTGGTGTTGAAAGAATTTGTTTGGCTATTATAGCCAAGATTGGAAAGTACCTTTCATGCTCATTCCACCAATGTAGGATATCAAAATTTATAACTTCATTGTCTTCTATAAATTCAAAAAATGTATTTAGATAAGATTCAAGCTCGGAATTCGTGGTAGAGCTTGATGAAGAAGAACCTTGTAATTTTTTGGTTTTTTTTTTTATAACAGATTATACCTTAAACTCATAAATCCAGAGGATAATGAGGAATAAGATACATTTTGAGTTTGTGGAATATCTATGTTTAGTGATGGACCATAAACTCTAAGATATTCATCATATAACTCATACAATAATGTCTTAATTCTATCACAACACATATCAACATCATAACCTATTTTTAAACCTTGCTCATAATAAGCAATTAGATATTCAGACAAATTTTCTAATCTACAATGTGGATCAAAACACATGGCAATCAAATAAATATTTGTAAACTCCTTATAATAGTGTAACCATTTTTCCTTTATTGTAGTAACGAACTCTAGTAATTGTGGGTCGGATGCACAATGAGCTAAGGCACCAGCAATTTTAAGACTCTCAATAATAAATATATTAGTTGTAGGATAACAAACACCAGATAAATTGTTAGTAGCATTATTAAAGACTTTTAACAAACCACAAACTTTGTTACAAACATATTAATGACTTAGATAAAGATTAATGTCACTAACATTATATTGAATAAAAGTAACTAGTAAATCCTTATAATCATAACTTCTATCAAGCAATTTATAAGTAGAATTCCAATATGTTGGAACATCACGATGAAATCTAACTATAAGGACCTCTATTTTATTATTGGCTTATTTCATGACATACCACATTGGGGATGATTGTGTAATGGGTAGCTTAGGTCATCTTGATGATTATCAAGGCAAGCTTCCAAACATCTCCATGACTTCAAGATCAAGAGCTTCAAAATGTATATCACTTGACCTTGATTGTTGAAGAGATCAGGTGCACACACTCACTTACATGCATCTTTATCTATCGTGCATTTGTTGCCATGCATATGTGTTTCATTGATTCGTGCATCTATGTCATTTAGCACACATACACTTTCATTGCATTTATATGATTGCATTTGTGTTTCTCTTAATTGTGTGCTTATATGCTTTATCATCACACTTATGCATTTTCATACATTGCATATCTTTTGTGTGTCACATGCTTGGTGATTATTCATGATGTTATCCATTCACATGCATGTTATTTATTCACAACCACACTTGCACTTCATGTCAGTCTAAGTATGGTGTAATTCGTTTCCGTTTGTGTGATTAGAAACGTTCGCGATTGTACGATGGTGTGCATGTATTAGCCTGATGATTGACTACTTGAGAAGGTCTCATTCTTCTCTTGGATAAGTGTTAGATTCGGTTTGGTTATTTGGAGAAAGTGTCTAGTTTCAAAAGATTGGATTTCAATGATTTAAATGTTTTTTCAAAACTGACCTTTGTATGGTCTTGTAACCATAACGTTTTATAAAAAGATTGAAATTGAGTTTTATAAAATTCTGAACAAACTAGACACCCATATCTTTCCAACGGTATATTATTTGTAATATTTCATGACCATTTGGATTAGTTTTGGAACCTCTAAAGTGACCGCTAAAACAGGGCATCACAACTGTTATTCGAATTTGACCTTTGGTCACTCAAATGACCATAACCTTTTCTACAAACATCAAAATGTTATTCTGCAAATTGGAGTAGAGAGTAGACTTCTATACCTTTCCAACGATATATCATATGAAAGGTTTCGATGTCATTAGTCATATTTTGGGGCACTCGAATCTTGAGCCGGTGCATTGTCTATGCTTTACCGCAGCCCAAGTAAGTGCATGGGCAGCGGTTTTACCCAATGGTCAAGTCCAGCCCTTTTTCCGCTCCCTGTGCAGCTGCCTGAGCACTTGCCTGGGCAGCAGTATAGGCAACGGTCTAATGCATTTTTGTAACCTGTTTTGGCAAAATGACGTCATTTCATCTAGGGCATCATATATATTGACCTCTTACCTCTCTTGGTCGAATAAGAGCTTCAAAGATCACATTTTAGAGAGAGAAAGAACTCCCCTAGTGAGAGAAAGCAAAAGCTTGCTTCTTTAACTCTTCAAACCCAAAATCCATGTGCATCTAACATGTTTCATGCATCAATCTTTCATTGGTCTTCATCCCTCTTGACTTGGTAAGTAAGAACAAACATTTCATCTTTGTTTATTGTTCTTAAATTCCAAGAGTTCATTTTTAAGGCATATGATTTATAGAAATCTTTTATTAAATGCATTTCTTGATAAATGATGACATGATTGGGTTTGTATTTTGATAGCTTAATTGATTAGGTCTCTTTTGCCTAAAAGCTAAGTCATAAACATTCTTGTGTGATTTATTGCTGACTAGGTTGATATATTGTCTTTTAATCAACTAGTTAAGCCTTTGAATGTTTATGTGTTGTTTATTGACAATTATGTTGCTAGAATCTCTTTGCATCTAATTGAGTCCTCATGTATGAGCATGTAGACATTGTTGATAACTAGAGTGTTGATTTGCATTATAACATCAAGTTAAGCATTATATGTTTGTCTAGCATATTTTGTGTGAGCATAATTGTCATATGCACATAGACTTTTAATTCTCTTCATGAGTCAAAGTCTTGTGGCTTCTAGGTGAAGTTGCACAAGCAAGTGAAGTCTTGCAACCAAGGATTGGTTGGCAAGCAATTGGTCAACTGCCACTGTAAAAGGCCCTTAGGGTAGAGTATGAGGTGCTCATGCCAAGAGTAGTGATCAGGGGATATCACTAGGGATTGGACCAAGAGTGGCGAGTGGTAATGTCCATAGCCTGAGGTTATCTAGGGTGAAGGTCCATGTATCGCTTGAGAGTGTAACCGTTTACTCATATAGTGGATTTCGGTGACCGTATATGGCGCACATAATAGCTCGTGGTTTTTACTTGTTGAAGGTTTCCACGTAAAAATCAAGTGTACTTTAATTTCCGCATTTTACACTTGATTTATTTTGTTGTGTGTTTGGGTATTTATATGTTAACATTGACTAATCAAAAAATTAGTAATAATCGATTAACAACTTATTCACCCCCCTAGGTTGTATTAGACGCACGCTATATATTTATTTTCACTAACGATACACCTACCATTTTGTTTACAATATGTTACCCATGCTTTCACAATAAATAGAGGGCATCTTTAATAGGTTGAATAAACTGTTAAAGAGTTTGTAATCCTTTTTAAACACGTAAATTTAAAACATGACATACACATCTTTGATGAAAAAATTTACTACCAATATAAGGTTTGCATAAATCAATTAAAGCAGGAATAGCGGGGGTATTGCTAGAAGTATTATCAAAACCAATTACAAAAATTTTGTTTTCAATTTTATACTCTGCAAAAATAATTCTAAGTTGTCTAAAATATTAGCAGCAGTGTGTGAATCATCAAAAACTCTAAATGCAAGAATTCTTTTTTAGATAGTCCATGCATTATCCATATAATGGCAAGTAACACCCAAGTATGAATGCATTCGCCAATGGTCACTCCATATGTCGACACATACGGAAACATGACCATTATAATTTTCAAAATATTTTTCCAACTTTTTATTTCTTTTTCATAAATCTTTTCAAGTGTTTCTATTAGCGTGTCTCTAGGAACACGACATGCAACAGAATTTAATGCTCATTGACAATAATTAAGAAAACCAACATTTTCACCAAAACTAAATGGTAAGTGTTCTACTGCAACCATTCTAGCTATTGAAATTCAAATGACATGCTCAAATGAAAAAATATGAATTGATGATTGCAATTCTTAAAATGCAAAACAATGTGTGAAAAAGCAAATGAGACTCAAATGAAAATCAAAATGTCTCTCTTTCTTTATTTATTGAACATGTCTACTATCATACGGATATCTTATCCAGAAAAATCAAATAGGGCGCAAAGTTGCTCATGACAAGTTTCACTCATAAAGTTGGATATAGCTCTCTAAAATTGAAATCAATAAATTCTCTTTATCCTTGCTTTTATTCATATTAAATGGTGAAATTTGTTTGAATTCTTATAGGAAACCTTTGTCATTTTTGTTTTGCCAAATTCCATTAACTTTTGATCTTGAATACAATATGTCTTGAATGCAAGCATTTTTATCACACATTTTCATGAAAATAAATCTCCTTGTATCTCTCCATTTGATTGAGTTGCATAAAGTGCTTTATATGATTATGCAAATGACATGTATATTTTTGTCTCTCTTTGCTACAAGTGACCCGTTTGGGGAATACTCCTTTGCCAATCTCATGACAAAAAGGGGGAGTAGGATGTGGTAAGGGGTAACATGTTGGGGAGAATATTTATTAAGGGGGAGTAACCCTTTGAGGGGGAGCATTGCATTGCATTCACATTCATTGCATGATGTTGTGCTATAATTCCTTAGAATGCAAATGCTTGTTTATTTTCTCACTTGATTAATCTCACATTTTCATTGAGCTAGAATGTGTAGAAACTTTGTTTTAAAGGGTTGATAATTCTACAAGAGATTGAAGACTTGATTTTTTTTACTTTCTTATCTCTTTCTAATGTAGAATATCTTGTTGTCCCGTAGTTTCTATTTTGTTATGAGGAATCAATGTGAGTGGTGATTTTGTCATGAAATAGCCAAAGGGGGAGATTGTAAGGATTCCTATACTTTGATTAGCTTATTTCATGGACAAACCACATATTGGGGTTTGAATGTAAGGGTAGTTTAGGTGATTGAGATTCAAGCTCAAAGTCCCTTTCAAGACCTCAAGAGATCAAACACTTCAAAGGTAAATTTCTAAGTGCTTACTTGCTTTGAAGAGATAGTTGCACACACCCACAACCCATGCATATGTCTTTTGTTGTATGTTGTGTGTGTTTATATTGTGTGCATTAATGTTCATTAATCTCTCTTCTTGCATGTTTAATTGTTTTCTTCTTGCTAGTTTTATGCCATAACATGTTAGGTATTAGGATGTATTCACTTCACTCACACACTTGCACTCATGGCTTGATCTTGTGTGAGAAGCTGCATGAGAAGGCATTGACCTTCTCTGCCGTGGTTACAGTGCCGCGGTTGAATAACCGCGGCATGCTAACGACAGAGATGTCCATTCTCTGCCACGGTTGGATCAACTGCGGCATACAGGCGGTAGAGATACATTCTCTATGCCATAGTTGAAGTGTCACGGTTGACCCAACCGCGACAGTCGACGACTGCGGCAGTCCGCCTTGCATGAAAGTCCACAACACTGCAATTTTGTTGGAAGCCTATAAATATCACACTTTCATTTTAGGTTGGCTCCAAGAATTCCAAAAGCATATTTTTCTCTTAGAACACTTTTTTAAGAGCCAAAAATCCTCAAGAACTCACCTTTAATCACTCAAATCTTTTCCTTTTTGCATCAAACTTCATATTGCATCATTTATGCTCACATATAGTGCATCCATGCATGGTTTTGCATCATCACATCTTGCTTGGTAAGAATCTCACTAACTTCATCTAATTTTAGTGTCTTTCTTAACAAGTCTCCTCTTTATTCACTTGTATGTTTTCAGAACACATGCTAGATACAAGATAGAGATTGTTTGTGACAAAATGATTGAGTGTTGTATTGTGATAGCTTTCTAGACTGTGTTTAATCTTGATTGCTAAGCTATTAGACATGTCATTTAGCTATTGATATTTAGGATTGCTTTTATTGCATATTCATCATCCTTGATAAGCATCTAAGGTTTCCTAGCCTTGTTTGTTCATTTAATATCATTATATATTCACTTAGGCCATTTTATCTCTTCATTGAGAAGTAAGTCTTGTGTGTAGCTTCCAAGAGTAGGTTGCTTAGATCACAAGCAATTAGACTAGGTCCACTTATACCAGGATTAGGTAGGTGTGTGATTACTTCTGGGATTAGGTTGTAATCTTTATCACATTTAGTGGATTCGAGGTTCGTGTGTGGCTCACAAAACTGCCCGCGGTTTTTCCCGTGTGGGTTTCCACGTAAATATCTTGTGTTCTTTACAATTCTGCACTTTATACACTTGATATATTATTGTGACTAGCTAGGGGTATTTTCATCAATTTGACCTTTAACGAAAATTGGGTAAAATCGGATAAAATTTATTCACCCCCTTTCTAGATTAATATTAGGCACACCATAATTTGTTTCATGCGGTGTTGTCATAACCGAGATTTTTCGTCATACGACCCTTACCATTCATCGAAATGGAACGCCTAAAACCGTCACCACTTCCACTTGCCATTTAAAAAATTGAATTGTATAATTCCTTGAACAAAAAATGTTAAAAAATAATTGATGGAAATAAATGGTGGTAAAGAAATTTGGGAGAGAATTGGAAACTTAGTAGTTAGTAATTGCAAATAAAATAAATTGCAATTAAATGAAATTGGAAACTTAGTAATTGACTATTTGCAAATTCAAGAAATTGGAAATTTAGTAACTGACTACTTGCAAATTAAATAAATTGTAAATAAAATAAATTGAAAACTTAGTGATTGCAAATAAAATAAATATTAATAACTTAGTAATTGAGAGGGAATTGAAAACCTGGAGAGTTGGGGAATTGTGAGAGAAATGAGAATTAGAGAGAATTATGAGGAAATTGAGATGGGGAAGGGGGGGTGGGAGGGGTGGTATTTATAGAAAAGAAAAAGGAAGGGAAAAAAAAAAAAAAAGAACCATTTGGCCTGCAAAGATTCAGCCAATTTAAAAATATATATATATATATATTTGAACCGTCGGTTCTAGTTCTGTTTGAATTAGGCGGTTCCTTAAAAATTGAAACCGAAACCGAAATGACCTTATTACCGATTTCCTGTTCAGTTCCATTTCTGAAACTGGTTTTTCGATTCCGGTTTTGGTTTTTCTGGTTTGAACCAAACTGGCTCCATGTCTACCTTTAATTTGAGTAAAAGTTCAAAATAACGGGTAAACTTTGAAATACAAGAAAAATTAGCGGAGGAGAAAACATAGAGAGAAAACCAAATATAACCATCCAAAACATTAAACTTTTGTTAATAACCATTTTTGAAATTATAATCGTTAATAACCACTTTTTTATGAAATTACCACAATACCCACATATATATAATCCTTAATGTAAGTTCCTCAAGTTTGATTGGCTTATTTCGGTGACAATCCACTAGTGGGGTTTGTTGTAAGGGTAGCTTAGGCATTTGATAATTGGGGCTTTGCGCAACCAAAACCCTCTCAAAACCTCAAGAGATCAAGCACTTCAAATGTAAATTTCTAAGTGCTTACTTGCTTTAAAGAGATGTAGTTGGACACACTCACAACACATGCATAATTCTTATTTTTGTATGTTGTGGTTCTTTATTATGTGTGCATTAATGTTCATTAATCTTTATTCTTACATGTTTAACTTGATTGCATCATGTGTGTTAAATGTCATGTCATTGATGTATCATGATATTTAAAGAGTGTTGTAAAACCGCCCTACAACCACCTTACGAACGGCGGTTGAACAACGGTTATAGCAAATTGCTCTTAACTGATCTACGACCGCCCTTCGTATAGCGGTGCCACTGGTGGATTTTTTAATTACTTGTAAACCGCCCTACAACTGCCTTACGTATAACGGGTGTAAGGCGGTCCTAAAAATCCTGAGAGCAATCACCCCTTGTTCGCTTGAAAACCGCCCTACGCATAGAGCGGTCATGAAGAACTTGTTCTTCATTTCCCAGGTAAACCACCTTACAACCGCCCTACGTAGAGTGGATGTAAGGCTATCATGACATATTTTTTGAAAACTTATCAAAACGACGTTACTTCATTTTAACACCTTATATATATATATATATATATATATGTCTCCTTTGTTTTAGGTCAGTTCTAAGAGTTCCAAAAAGCATATTTTTCACTTAGAAAATATTTCAAGAGAAAAATTCACAAGAACTCACCTTTAAACACTCAAAGCTTTTATTTTGTGCATTAAAGATCATCTTGTATCATCTATGACCATATAGGATGCACCCATACATGGTTTAGCAACATCACATCTGGCTTGGTAAGGTTTTCACTATTATCTTACATAATTAGTATCTTTCTTAACAAGTCATCTCTTTTATCATATGTATGCTCTTAGAATATATTCTAGATACAAAATAGAGATTGATTGTGATATATTGATTGAGTGTTGTATTGTGATAGCTATCTAGGTTTTGCTTAATCTTGATTAGCTAAGCTATTTGACATGTCATCTAGCTCTTGATATCTAGGAATGAATTAATTGTCATATTCTCATTCTAGATAAGCATCTAAGGTTCCCTAGCCTTGTTTGTTCCTTGAATATTATCATATATTCACATAGGATGTTTTATCTCTTTGGAGAAAGTAAGTCTTGTGTGATTGACCGGAATTAGGTCACTACACCGAGATTAGGTGGTCACTCAAGCAAATTGGACTAGGTCCTCTTTTAAAGGCCTGTGGGTAGTGATAGCGAGATATTGGCCGGTATTAGGCCATCAAACTGGGATTAGGTTGTATACGCTATTGCAATTAGTGGATTCGATGTTCGTGTGTGGCGCACATAATAGCCCATGGTTTTTCCCAGTGGTTGGGTTTCCATGTATACTTCAAGTGTTGTTTATATTTCCGCACCATATTACACTTGCTGTTTATTTTGACTAGTTGGGGTATTTTCGTGAATATTGACTAATCACGAAAATTGGTAATAATCGCTTAAAATTGATTCATGGGCCCCCCCCCCCCCCCCCTCCCTTTTCTAGATTAATATTGAAAACATCATAATTTTTTTCACTTAAAAACCAAAAACAACAGCAAAGACACATAATCAGCGGGAGAGAAGAGAAACCCCACCAGAAAAGTTTTAGCGAGAGAGAAGAGAAACCCCACCGGAAAAGAGAGTTGTTTTCAACGAGAGAGAAGAGAGACCCCACCAGTCGCCAAAGAAAACCCCTCTAATTGTCGTCGCATCCTGTAGAAAACCCCACCAGTTGCCAAAGAAGATTGTTTATCGGTTTGTAGGTATGATTTTCTCTTCGCTCGTTGGAATTGGGTGATAGAGTTTCGATTTCAACATTAAGAATAATATCAACAGTTAGGGTTGGTATTTTGTACAAATTGAGACTGGATTTTGGAGTTTCGTTTGAATACAAACTTGAAAACCTAACCAATATGTTGAATGATTTAACCCTAAACTTGAAATGTTTGCTTAATACTTGAAATTTTTCCTTAAATTCGCATAAAACTTGTAATGTTATAAACTGAAATCTTTGATTTGAAAATGGTTTACTTTAAATCTCTGATTTAATTTTAAGTAATGTAAGTTGTGTTATGGATGTCACCCACTGAATTATTTTTCTGCACTTCTTCATTCTCTTTATTGTAAGGATTAATAGAGTTTGTCCTTTTAGCAATTTTCCAATATACAAGGGGTGATATATTGCCAATGCAGTGGATTAGATTTTTGCACACAAGAAACATAACTATTCATAGGAACATAGGGTCCATACCCTATCATTATATATCAAGGAATTGAATCCTTACAAGTGATAAAAGAACTTTTGGACAGGTAGTCAAGTTGGCTGATGAAAAAGCTTGAATAATTGGTTGCTAGTGGAAATGGAATGGGAACAAATAAGGGTACAGGCAATTAGGTTTCAATTTTAGAGTGATTGATAGGATTCCTTTTTTTGTGGGACACATATAGCCAACATATCAACCTGTCATTATATTGGCCCATTTTGCACTAATATAACATCAAATTAAGTTGTTATATATGCTCTCAACTCATGCATTATTATGTTGGTGGTAGTCAACTAGTCTATCAATTATGGAGAATATAACACATGGTCACTAAAATTATGTCGTATGATAGAGAAGATACATTTGATTGATTGTGGTATTGCATGGTATGATATAATTAGTTGATGATGTCATACATTTGATCCGTTTGCGGTTGTCGGACCCGAGTTGCACAAGCATAGGGGGTATGACCCAGAGAATGAGGCAGGTCACCGTGAGACTCGTTCGAAGAGGGGGTATGATAATGATTGGGGTCTTATATCGAGTCCCGCTTTGAACAGATTGACTTGAAGATTAACAAAGTTCTTGCTGATCGAGTCCATGTACCAGTCCCACATGTACCAGTTGCACCAGTCCCACATGTACCAGTCCTACCTCAACCCACATGGTCCGTCGGGTATACACCCAAAACATCCACTGAGTATACACGTGGTTATGAGGTAAAAACCTTTCGAACATATTTTATTTATAATGCATTTTGATAACGTTTGTTGTAATATAGATTTCAAAATTAAATTCTAAGGGTGTCAAAATTAAATTCTTGGTCTGGATCCTTGTGTGATGTTTCATGTTTTGTGAGTTGTTGCTTTTTCTTTTATGTGAAATTGAAATCACAGGCTTTGATTGATTGTTTTGAGTAAACTAAATCTGTTTTTATTTTTTATCAATTGAAGATGTCAATTTTGGTAAGGTACTTGATGGGCAGAATGCTAGATTTGAGATACATTTCAAAATTATATTTGGTTTTCTTTAACTATTAATTATATTTTGGTTCAAGATTTCAAAATTACATCATGCAAATGTTAAAACAGATATTCCATGCATTTTCTAGGAATCTTTAATGCGTAGATATGACATGGAAGAGACAGGTAAGTAGCAGGTTGATGGTGAGCAGCAGGTTGATGTTGAGCATGAGCAAGAGGTTGAGGATTAGCAGGTTGATGCGTAGGATGGCGAGGTCGAGGTTGAGGAAGACCAGGTTGATGCACAGCAGGGCACTAGCAACCAGAATGATGAGGAGGAGAACATGATAAGATGTAGTAAGAGACCTAAGAAGCTAGCAATAGTGGTTCAACATGAGCAGCAAGTTGGGGATGAGCAGGTTGATGCACATCAAGGCTTTGACAACTAGAATGATGAGGAGGAGGGTGTGACAAGACGTAGTAAGAGAATTAAGAAGCTACAACAGTGGTTCAAACCCCTTACACTATCCCTAGGTTGGTAAAGGACATGGTTTATGTGAGAAAGAATTCCTGAAGATGTTAAACTTATTTCAGTACTTTATTCCCGGAGAATTCCTTATGTTGTTGCATATTATATATTTTAGATGTTAAACTTTATTCCTGGAGAATTCCCTATGTTGTTGCTAATTATATATTTTGGATGTTAAATTGTATTTTTGAAATTGCTAATTCTAGATATATATGATATTATATATTTTGGCAGGTTTGTTTATGTTCAAATGGCTCTAGTTTGTTAATTGCTAAATTTCTTGGTTTGTTTGTTACGTGGGCATGTTTTGTTGATTTCAATTGTCTAGCATAAAACTTGAAATCATGCTTTAAATCTCCAGCGCAAAACTTGAAATCACGCTTTAAATCACCATTAAATCACATAGATACTCCAGAGTGCCTCCAACTCCTAATTTTTTTTTTTTTTTTTTTTTTTTTTTTTTTTTTTTTTATGATTTCAAAATACTTTAACTTGACTTGAAACAAAACTTGTTATTTGAAGACTTGACCTGCAAGTGTTTAATTGATTTTTGTTTGAAAACTTGTTATAGAAGATTTTGTTTCTTAAAAAATGTTTAATTGATTTTTCTTTGTAATTTTTTCCTATATGAGTTTAAAATACAAATTCGACATCAGAGAATAATTTAATTAACATGTGGCAAGAATCAGACAGTGGAAATAGGAAGAGGAGCCTGATTAGATGGTTGGTCAATTGCCAGCATAAAACTTGAAATCATGCTTTAAATCTGTGGCATAAACTTGAAATCATGCTTTAAATCTGTGGCACAAACTTGAAATCATGCTTTCAATCTCTGGCACAACTAGAAATCTTCTCGGAAAACCAACAATTTAGATGTTAAACAGTTTAACAACTTCAAATCTTCCCGTAAAACCACAGTAGTCAATACTAAAACATAAACTTACAATAATGATTTCATACATGATAAGTTCATACTAAAACAAAAACGGGCATCTATCAAAATTGGTGAATTGGTATATCAAGTTCTCTAACTCTAAATATTTTAAATGAATCGACACCGCCTCAACAAATGTATCACCACCAACATATCGTAAATCATCCCACTGCCCACCATAGTTGATTACTAGCCTGTAATCCATTTACCTGGAAAAAAAAATGATTTCCAAAAGAAATTTTAAGATTTCAAGTTTTTCATAAAAGTTCCAGTTTTTCTAAACATTCCACGTTTTCTGTGGTATAAAACTTGAAATCATGCTTTAAAACAAATCTCAAGTTTTGTCAACATTTCAAGTTTTTATACTAGATTTCAAGTTTTTGAACCCGTGAAACTTGAAATCTTCTAGAAAAAATTGAAGTTTTATTGAAATCGATTCTTCACCAAAACACACATAAACTCATGCATTAAAACTAAACCCATGTTAAAGTAACTATTTTCAACTCAGTTAATGAACAAATGAATGATACTTACATTTAGAGCAAACTAGATTATGAGATGGATGATATTTTCTTCAGGAGACTTCGTGAAATCTTTGTGAAATTTTCTTCAGGCCAACAATGGTGTGGCCATTGGTGTTTGATTTGCAGGACGGTGATGAAGAACGAATACAGGGGGTGAGGAATGAACAAAGAACGGTGAGTCAGTGACGAATACGGTGAGAAAGAGAAAAAAAAATAGAAATATTAATTTAGGGGCATCTTGATAATTTATGGACACCCACTGAATTTTTTTTCAAAACATAGTTATTAACAATTAAAGTTTGTATGTTGTTAAAAACGAATTTCTTATAATTAGAGTGGTTATTTTAGACAATTTCCACGAAAACATAAAAGAGGAGAGAGTGTAATAATTATTTTATTATGATTGGAGATAAAATGGATGTATATTTGACTTTAGATAATTGTATTGGATATGTGGATATACATTTTTCTAATTTCAAAAATGAGTCTATAATAAGTAGAAATGCTAATGTGATACTATTTAAAAACACAAAAATATATATTTACATCAAAAATGCTCTAAATATGAAACATACGTGGGAAAGCTCGTAATTATCAAGAATAAAAACGACGTGCAGCACGTGCAATTAATGACGCACAAAAGAGCCAGGGTCCGGTCAAAACCCTAGAAATTGAGAGAGAGAGAGAGAGAGAGAGAGAGAGAGCGCGTTCTTCAGAGGAAGAAGAAGAAGAAGAAGAAGCAGAAGAAGAAGAAGAATTGACGTCGACGAAAGGTACCCTTTTGTATTTCCTTATATTGGCCGTCTTTTCTTCAATTTGATCCACCTTAACAAAAAATTTGATTTTTTTTTTTAGAATTAGGGTTTAAGTGACCGTTTGTTGTGCAGATCGCAGATCTGCTTTTTTATGAATTATAAATGGGCATTACGTGTATAAACTGTTATTCTATGATAAAAAAATTTAATGGGTCAAGATTCAAATCGCTATTTTTTGTTCTCAATCTTGTGGACACGATGTTATATTGCTAATGCTTTTTATTTTATTTTTTATTTTTAAATATGGTTACTTTATTGTTATTATTTTGATCTGGAAACAATGTCCGGATCCTACAACTTTGATTATCAGGAAACTTGTTATGAAGTTTAGGTTTGCCCAGCAAATTAATAAGATTGTGGGTTAAAGTCATGTCCTCTCTCAAATCCCAAATTTGTAATAGTTTAAGTTTAACCTAAAACGAAAATTGTGTGATGGTTATTATTAATTTTGTAATAGTTTAAGTTTAACCACCGAAAATTTTTTGATATTTATTATTAAACGAAAGTTGTGTGATATTTATTATTAAATTTGTAATAGTTTAAGTTTAACCTAAACCAAAAATTGTGTAATATTTATTATTGTTTTTAATTGTGGACTTTCAAATTCGAATTAATGATGGAGTAATAGATACATATAGTTTTACAATAATGTTACTTTGCCCAAATTTGGTGCCTAAATCAAGTGCCCAGATGATTTGGATCCTTGATTTCTCTGTATTAGAATTGGATGATTGAAATCATTGGGTTTTAGTGATGTTACATCATTTGGACTCTAAATTTGGGCAAAGTAGCATTACTCTTAATTTTATAACGCACGGTTAACTTTTAATTTTATTATTTGCAGTAGTTTTGGAGTGAATTAAAAATTTGGTTTGTTTAGATACAAGTAAAATTTGTTTACGTATTATGTTTGCTTAGTAGTTTGAGTTCTTGGGTTGATTGAAGAATTTTATTTGCCTTCTTTGTAGTGGAAATATGTTTGCATTGCTTGCTACCCTATAAAATTTGCGACTAATACAATGTTCTTATACAATTTTGAATATATATATATATATTCCAGAGTTATGATTTTGGTTACATGAAAAATTTATTTGTACTGGTCTTTTGATTGTGCATGCTCTGATTTCAAACAGATTTATCCACTGGTCGTAATGGCTAGTCAGAGAAATACTTATGGAAAAAGGTCCCATCAGTCTGACTATGGGGACAATGGATCAAATAAAAGAAGATATTCAGGTGATGATAGAGAGCAATTTGTAATAAATTCAGATGATACAGTGTACCGGTATTTGTGCCCAGTAAAAAAGATTGGGAGCATTATTGGAAGGGGAGGGGAGATTGTCAAGCAATTAAGAATAGACACTAAATCAAAAATCAGGATTGGTGAGACAGTTCCAGGGTGTGAAGAGCGTGTGGTTACTATTTATAGTTCCAGCGATGATACTAATGCCCTTGAAGATGGTGACAAATTTGTATCTCCTGCCCAGGATGCACTGTTTCAGGTGCATGACAAAGTTGTTGCTGAAGAATTGCATGGTGATGAGGATATTGATGGTGGTCCCCAGATTACTGCTAAGCTTCTTGTACCATCTGATCAGATTGGATGTGTTATTGGGAAAGGTGGTCAGATAGTTCAAAACATTCGTGCTGATACTGGTGCTCAGATTCGCATTCTGAAGGATGATCATTTGCCATCTTGTGCCTTGAACTCAGATGAGCTTGTGCAGGTATGCTGGAGGAGTTTTCCTTCTTCTGCTAGCTAGCATTACTATACTCTGATGACCATGTTTGCTTTTTGAAATTCATTTCAGTGTAATGTGGAAGTTTGCAGAATATAATTCTGTTTCCATAATTCATGAGAAATAAAGAATATGGTTATGGTGTTTCACACTAGCTTTTGCAAAGAAACAACCTCATTAATTATCTCTGTGGATAGTATTATGATAATATAAGTCATGTTTTTGGGGACCATGTTATCACTGGACCATAGATAGACATATTAGGTTGTTGATGTTAAGGTTGTGGTCATGCCATTTATGTTTCAAGGAAGTTACTTGTTTTCGTGCCCTGTTTAGCATGCATTTATTTGATTTGAATTTATGTCTATGAAGTGGTTTTTGTGTTTCTTATGATGTTTATTATTTAAATTGTTACAGTCAATGAAATTTCTGGACATCTGGTTTTATCTAATAAATTTACCTGAATACTAGATAGAATAGAAGGACACTGTCTCTTTGTTCAAATCTTTCTGGCATAGTCATCAATCTGAACTTACTTTATGACTTTTCTGATGCTTTAAGATATCCGGAGAGGCTGCAGTAGTGAAAAAGGCTTTGTATCAAATTGCTTCTCGTCTTCATGAAAATCCATCACGTTCTCAGCACTTGCTTGCTTCAGCTACTTCCAATGCATATTCCTCAAGCGGTTCCCTTATGGGTCCAACTTCTGCTGCCCCTATTGTGGGAATAACTCCATTGATGGGTCCTTATGGTGGATATAAAGGTGATGCTGCTGGAGAATGGTCACGCACCTTATACTCAGCTCCAAGGGATGAAATGTCTTCAAAAGAATTTTCCCTTCGATTGGTTTGTCCAACTGCTAATATTGGAGGTGTGATCGGAAAGGGTGGTGCCATAATCAACCAAATCAGACAGGAATCAGGGGCAGGTATCAAGGTTGATAGTTCAGCAACTGAAGGAGATGATTGCATAATATCTATTTCTTCGAAGGAGGTGAAATTCTAATGTTTTGTAGTGCTGTTTAGGCCTGCTTAAATTTGGAGTATTATGCTGTGTAGTTTCTCATCACATTCCAATTTTGACTTGTTTCAGTGTTTTGAGGATACATTCTCTCCAACGATAGAAGCTGCTATACGCTTGCAGCCCAGATGCAGTGAGAAAATTGAAAGAGATTCAGGACTTATCTCATTCACAACCCGTCTGCTAGTCCCAACCTCAAGGATTGGCTGCCTTATTGGTAAAGGTGGAACTATTATAACTGAGATGAGGAGGCTTACCAAAGCTAACATTCGCATACTGTCCAAGGAAAGTCTTCCAAAAGTTGCATCTCAAGATGACGAGATGGTGCAGGTAATACTGCCATTCAAAATTTATAATATATGCATTCTTATTTGTTGCGCTGTATTTTAAAGTTAGTTAATATTAAATGGTAGCTGGACATTGCTAATTTATGATGATCAGATTGCTGGAGACCTTGATATTGCCAAGGATGCTCTCATACAAGTAACCAGGCGGTTGAGAGCAAACCTTTTTGATAGGGAGGGAGCGGTTTCTGCATTTGTGCCAGTTTTGCCATATCTTCCGGTGTCAGAAAATGGTTCAGACAGTTTGAATTATGAAAGTAGAGATAGCAAAAGGCATGCACGTGGGCATCCGTATTCTGGCGGGTATGGCTCAAGTGATTTGACCGTCGCTGATGGTTATGGAAGTTATGGTGGTTCACAGGTATTATAGTAATTGCATTTATTGTATATGATTATATGTGTATATATATATATATGTATGTATCAAGAGTTTTCTTCTCCGTGTGCACTGAATATAAATAGTGCAAGGTTTGTGAGTCATTGATTTAAGCATGGGTGGATGTTGACTAAGTAAAAGTAGATGAATTTAAGGTTTGATAGCTGAGAAATGAATTTAATGTCAGTGCGCATTGAGGAGAAAAGGATATATATATGTATGTATGTACATATTTTTTAATTTTCAGAAAATTAAAGTATGCTTCAGCACTTCTCATTTTAATAAGCTAAGCATCTTTCTCTCTTTGGGTTGGAAAACAGAACAATCTCACATTTTGAATTGTGTTGTCTTTTAATCAAAAAGGGAAAGATGCTTACATTAAAATGAGGGAGTGCTCATGTGATAATTTCTGTATATATAAAAATATGTACCAAGTATTTTGCAACCTTTTTGGTATTTGCTGTATAATAAATCTTCTATATCATATTTTTAGATCGGTGGCAGTGGCAGTGGTTATGGATCTTATGGAGGTTATTCTTCAGGACGTAGTGGTGCCTCTGGGTAAGAATTATTTATTCTTTGTAGTTCTTTCTATTATGCCTCTGCCTTGTTTAGTAATTTTTTTCCATTAAAGGTGGTGGAAATCCTTTGGTTGAACAGACATTAGAAATTTTTTATCATGCTATAGATTTTATCCTAATGTCACAAAGCCCACAATATAACTATTCTCTTATACGTGCTCAGGAGGTTCTATGTTGATTTTTTTTTTGTTTAGAATGGTCTTGTTATTGTGCTTGCTGCTTTATGAACCACAGTTCTCATGATCAGCTTCTTTACCAGGTTATCCAGCCACGCCCCTGTTTCTCGACGCAAAAGCTATTACTAGAATTTGGTGGTGTATGCACAGGTACGTCATGTTTTTCCTTTGTCTTTCTTTTTATGTTCCTTTACATTAACTTAACTTCTTTCTGATGTAGGCCAGTCACGTACACTAATATATGACAGTTTGATATCATAACCTATTCGCCTCCCTGTAAATAGGATTCTGATGCTCTTGTTTTCCCTTTGTTGCCTTTCCCTTCCCATTAAAACAGCTGAGATCCATGAAGCCTGATGCCAGCCTACAGCCACTTTTGATGAAGCCTGCCTAAACCAGAAGACCAGATGAACCAGGGTTTGACATACTCATGGCCCACCCTCATGCTTGTTCTTAGAAGGACTAAATTAATGTGGAGGACTTGTTTGTTCACAATTGAAATTGCCATGTCCATGCCACCAAATTCACCAAGCTCTATATACTGTGCTCCCGAGAACCTATATAGCCAGCAAACCTTGTGTTGCTGTTTCATTTTATTTCATTTTGTTTTTCCCTAGTTCACATTTCTTTAGAAGTAGTGAAGTACAAAACCATGTTGCTACCTTTCCATGGCAGATGTATTAAGCTTGTGTCGGATTTCGTTTGTCTATCATTTTCAGCTATTTTGTCACAATTTATGGATTTTTTTATTTTTATTTTTTTAATTTATATGGATTTTCAGCTTTAAAACTTTGACCAGTTACCCTGACGTAGGACTTGCACAATCTCCATTGGTATCTAATTCTTTTATCATTAAAATTATCAAGTAAACATAGGTATTATAGTGCCTATTACCCTTTGGTTGTGAAGTTCATCTGTAGACATGAAACCCTTGCATACTAGCTGTTTGGAGAACATATTGGATTGAGTAAGAAAATGGTTCTTTAGTGTTTGGTTTGTGAAGTGATTTGTTCATTTGAGGCAATGGGAGTTTTGGATATAAAATTTCCATGAGACATGCATTATACCAGGGAAGCGGAATCTATAATGGAAGAAGCTCAATGTTGCACGCACACAGTTTGGATATGCGATGCATGGGCTAAATTCCAATATATAGATAAACAATGTGAGTTTGCTCTTTTTTTCTGTATGCCTCACCAGGTTTTTGCTCTTATTTAACTTTACATATTCTGCAGCATTGAATTTTTGTCTCTGGTTATTTATTCAGCTTGCTTTTATTGCTTTGTCAAATTCGGACAAAATGGTAAGCTGTATAATAGTATAAAATTTCTACAGATGCTAGTAACCTCAGAGGCTGGTGAAGGGGATTATCTATGAATTTCTTGGGGTATTAAGTGGTAGGTTGGTTCCTTGTAATCTCATGTTGTAGATTGTGGACTTGAAAGTTAATGTTGTGGTTGGGGGGACTTTTGTATTATTGATTTTGATTGTATAAAAAGATAGTGCATTCAAGATTTTGCAAAAGATGAAAAAATAGTGTAATAATATTTTATTATTGTAAAGGAGTAAAAACAATGAGCAAGGTTTACATGTAGTTCTGTTGTTGTTGCTTAGTTGAGGCCAAATTTTTATACTGAGGTTCATTAATTCAGTCATGACTCAGGACAGAGTTAGTGCAACTGCAAATTGTGCTGATCTGCTAGCTTTAAATATTGGTGTAAATTTCGACAATATTCTCAAAAGGGTTGCTTTATTGCAGGAAAATCAGATGATTAATATTGATAATTTTGATAGAAAAAGGCTCTACGCATAATCAAAGTTTCTGAAAGAATAAAAGGGTAATAAATTTTTAACTATCTATGGTTTTTTGTTTTGGTTGAAATATTACACTACTACATAAATTATGGAATTTTTTTTTTTTTTTTTTTTGGTAGGATTCAAATCTACAATCTCTTTTTATCTATTTCTAATTAAAGTTCTTTATCAAATTAATTTACTGATTCTGCGATCTTACCTTTTATAAGATGAAACAGAAGACACAAAAAATGAAGAGAAAGTGAAAGGAAATTTGACTCATTAGAAGTTGGTATCAATCTTTGTCGAATGTAAAAAAATTTTAAACCATATTTGTTTTAATGTACAGCTAAGAAAGACGGTGACAAACTTTTAAACAAATTCCAAATTTATTTTGTTAGTAAAAAAGGAAGTAAATTGACTCACCTAACTCAACTCCTTCCCAAAAGAGTACAGATTTTGGACTGTCACTTCCAATTACTACAAATCTCTTAACAGTTGCATTCTCTCTTAAATTTCTTTCTGGATCCATTCAGATCAACTAAAAGTTGATAGAGATAGATCTTTCAAGATTAATTAATCTTGGATTTATCAACTCATGCAAAGTCACATCCAACTTCCCTATGAAATACACCAAGATACTCTTTTTTAATAGATTACACAGTTACATAGCTAATAGCTACCCCTCTTTTGTACAAAAGTTTATGTCATTAATGCGTGTTTCTATTTTCGGTGGAAACGTCTATACTTTATTTATATAAGTTCTATCTCTTTCAACTAGCTATTCGGATCATACAATTATTTTTTTTCTAAATTATTTGTACCGATGGTAGAATCAGTTGTTTAGAACGTACAAAACGTCTAAAATGCTGAACTAGACAAAAATCATATGGGTAATCGTTCTGTATTTTATATTTACAAGTAAAACAATCGGTTATTAAGATTATCAATTATTCAGATAGCAGAATAAGTTGTATAGATCACGTAAGATATGTAGACTGTTTGACCAGACAAAAATCACGGCGAACAATGGATCATCACCTAAATCATTAATTACTTGAAAGAGGAAAGGGATGCAGAAGAAACCCAACCCCCACCACCCCCCAAAAAAAAAAAAAAGTTTATAAATTGGTTGTAAGTAACCCTGTGACGTCCATGTACTGGCACCATCACTAGGGTTTTTTTTTTTTTTTTTAATGTCCAATCGGTTTCTTGCTTTCTCTCTGTCTCACTCTCTCTAGAATGTTGAGTTTCTCCTTTGGGAAACTTAAAACTCCTAACTCTCACCCACCTATACACTCACTTCCCTACATATCTTCGAGTTTTTTCTCCACTTGATTGGCTTGGAATGTCTGTCTTTTATGTTCATCTAAGATCTTGCATGTGTCAATGAGGTTATGTTGTGCAGCCAAGGATGACTTGCCGGCAAACTTTTATATTCATAGCATCATATCATCATATTTATGTGACATTAATTAATAACATGATCATTGATCGGCAAGTCGTCTCTGGCTATACTACTACCTCATTTTCTCATGCCAGATTTACGATGATAATCACAATAATGATACATTTATGTTGGTGATGACGACGAAGACTGAATTGATGTTTATGTATGTGAATATATATATATTATATCAATATATGTTTTTTGTTGATCTCTTTGAGGATTAACCTCATTCTCTTATATTGATATATTGGAGGTCGATCAGTTTCTTCTGTGCCAACTCTCATTACAGAATTGTGTGTAGAAAAAAAAAATATATGCTGTTTTAGCCTTACTTGAGATTCATGATTTTTAGTTTTTTATTTACTTTCTCGTACAATTCTTTTGAAATTAGTTTTTTTTTTTTTTTTTTTTTTTTGTAACTTTACTAGTGTTGTTGTTATACTTTTTCAAAATATTATTAGTACCGGTCTACCGGAGGCATATATTTTCTTCGTTTTTTTCATGTACATTAGTTTCAAATCTTGAAAACATGGATTTTAGTTTATCAAAAATACTTTGGTATATAACAAAATTTTGGTTTTAATTGTGCACCTACTAGAGAAAAACTACTCTCTATGATTTCTGCTAAGTTGATGTGTCAATGTCTAGTAGATATACATGTTGGAAAAATTCCATCATATGGGGCCACACATATAAATATTAAATGTGTTATGCAATCTTTGGTTAAGCCTAAATTAAAGTGATCTAATTAAGATTTAAAGTATTAAGGCTTAAGGGTATAATTGTTATGGAATTAATGTGTAGATACCATAATACTATATCTAATTTGATGAGGGGCCGAATTAGAAATAGTAAAACCTATAATAATCTAATTATTATATATTAGGGTTATGGTCCCCAAATTACACGATTACTTGAGTTTGTCTGTATCCCTATCAACAGAGAAACAAAGAACAAATTTAGGGTTCATAAAAGATCATGATAATTTGGAAGATCACAATCCGTCCACCAACTCCGCCAATGGATCCAGGTACGCTTCCGCTTTCTATTATCTCCCTTTTCTCTTGAATTGATATGGGTTATTAATATGTATTTAGGGTTTGATTAATCATGATATAGAAACATGTTTAGGTTAAAATTCAGATTGATTATGTGCCTATGCATGTTGTTTAGTATTAATCAAATTACTTACAAGTGGTATCAGAGCAACCCATGATTGATTCTTGAGAATTTAAGGAATTTTAGAAGATATTTTGTGTTGTTCAATCACTGTTGTGATATATATTGTTTTTTTTCGAACACTGGTTTGTGATATATGGTTAATAAATCGGTGTTTTGTGTCAGATATATTATTTAATATATGTTTGATATATGTACTGATGTCTGCGTGTTGGTAGATAATTAAGAAATAAAGATATATTGTTTGTGGTACTATTTATTTGACTTTTGAATATGATGTGTGGGTAATTGTAATCACGTTTCCAGTGATATCACCCAGTTTTTGTGCGTATATATATATATATATATATATATTTTTTTTTTTTTTCTTTTTCTTTGAGTCGATGGGTTGTGCCTCGCAAACCCAGTCTCCTTCGCCGAACCAACGCCACTTTTCTGGTGGCTATTTGCACAAAACTCGCGCTTTTGGCGGTGAGGAGGAAGGTCTGTGGTTTTAGACCACGACCTGGTTCAGATCGAGCAGCCGTTGGTCATTTGATCGTTTTTTTTTTTTTTGGCCGCTGTCGCGTTCGGTTCGTCGTTGAAGGATTGTGCTGCCGTGCGTTGCCTTCAGGTGACGAATGGGCTGTCAAGGCGACGGCAAACACAGTCCTAGGGTTTCTACAGACATATTTTTGCTCAGGCCCCTCTCTTGAAAATTTAAAATTTTTGAGAGGTCTGTTTTGTAATTATTTTGGGTCATCATGTGATTTTGATAAAATATTAGGGTCTTTTGTAATTATTAAAACTTTAAGGGCCTTTATGTAATTATGCAAACTCAGGGACCGATTTGTAATTTTAAAATAAATGGACCTTTCTATAATTTTACACAATCAGGGGCTGTTTTGTAATTAAAAAAAATTCAACTCAAATTCATATATTTTTGGTATACCTTTTATGGTTAAATAAAGTAGCCCATCATTCTAAATGGTCTAATTGAAACAAGATGTCGCCAAAGTGACCTTTCTTATGTAGATTGTTCATTAGGGATCTTGGATGTTTGTGCGTGTGTAAATTCATCCGGGAATTAGCCGATCCAAAGGAAGGTTAATACTTGGCCGAATTGCATATACACCTGTGGTGGTAAACATGTGGCGATTATAAGGTTTTACATGTGAATAATAAGTCGATCTAAAGATAGATTTATTATTTGACATGAATTATTGTTAATGTTTGATCACTACAACAAGAGTACCATTTACAATTAATATTACTGTTTAAAGACTTGATATTAATGTTGTGTTAGGTATCTTGAGATGGGACTTACCATTATTTGAATTTGTTGATTATTGTATTTGGTTATTAATGTGAGCATGTTTGTTTGTTTGTTTTGTTCTCTTTACAGCTAGTGTTTCTACTATATATGCTAATATTAACTCTATTCCCATGCTTAATGGGACCAACTTTAAGGATTGGAAAGAGAACATAGAAATTGTTCTCGGTTGCATGGATCTAGACCTTGCACTTCAGAGTGAGCAGCCTGCTTCTCTTACGGATGCAAGTTCTCCTGATGACAGGAAGAACTTTGAGAAGTGGGATCGCTCAAATCACATGAGTCTTATGACCATCAAGCGCGGCATTCCGGAGGCATTTAGGGGTGCAGTATCTGAAGATATAACCAAAGCCAAATAGTTCCTAGCCGAAATTGAAAAGCGTTTTGCGAAAAACAATAAGGCAGAAACAATCGCGTTTTTGCAAAGCTTGGTTTCTATGAAGTACAAAGGCAAGGGAAACATAAGGGAGTACATTATGGAAATGTCTCATATTGCTTCTAAGCTTAAGGCACTGAAGCTCGAGCTGTCTGATGACTTACTCGTGCATTTGGTATTAATATCACTTCCTGCACAATATGGTCAATTTAAGGTTTGTTACAACTGTCAAAAGGAGAAATGGACTCTTAATGAGCTCATTTCTTACTGTGTGCAAGAGGAAGAGAGATTGAAGCAAGACAGCACCGAAAGTGCTCATTTCACTAGCACCTACAAGGATAAGGGCAAAAAGAGAAAGAATATTGAAGCTGCTAAGGGTCCAGCTCAAAAGAAACAACAGCAGGACAAGAAGAGTTGTTTCTTTTGCAACAAGCCTGGACATGTGAAGAATGACTGTACCAAGTATCACGCTTGGCGTGCAAAGAAAGGTAAATTTCTTACTTTGGTCTGTTCTGAGGTAAATTTAGCTTCAGTACCTAGAAACACGTGGTGGTTAGATTCTGGTGCTACTACTCACATCAGTGTTTCTATGCAAGGTTGCCTAAGCTACCGAAAGCCAAGTAATGCTGAAAGACACATCTTCGTGGGCGATGGTAAGTCGGTAGAAGTAGAGGCGAAAGGGCATTTTAGGTTGTTATTAGGAACTGGTTATTATTTGGATTTATCAGATACTTTGTTGTATCGTCTTTTAGACAGAATTTGGTTTCGGTTTCTTTATTGGACAAGTCTGGTTATTTTTGTTCATTTGGAAACAATCAATTCAGTTTATCTATAAATTCAAATGTTGTTGGAACCGGTTCTTTATGTGTATATGACAACTTATATTTGCTTGATACAATTGTTTCTTATAATGAAACCTTGCATGTGGAATCACGAGGTACTAAACGCAAACTAAGTAAAGAAAATTCGGCCACATTATGGCACAAACGCTTAGGTCACATCTCTAAAACTAGAGTTGAGCGGCTTGTGTCTGATGGGATTTTAGATTCCCTTGACTTTGCAGACTTTGATGTTTGTATTGATTGCATCAAGGGAAAACAGACTAAAATAAAGAAATTAGGTGCTAACAAAACTACAGACGTCTCAGAATTGATACACACAGATATCTGTGGACCATTCCCTATGGCTTCCTGGAATGGCCAATAGTATTTCATATCATTCATAGACGATTACTCACGCTATGGGTACCTATTTCTTATTCATGAGAAATCATAGTCTTTGGACGTGTTCAAAGCATTTAAAGCTGAAGTTGAGAATCAACTCAACAAAAGAATAAAGAGTGTTAGGTTTAACTGTGGTGGTGAATACTATGGCAGATTTGACAGTTCAGGTGAACAACGTCAAGGACCATTTGCTAAATTCCTAAAGGAATGTGGAATCGTCCCACAGTACACCATGCCAGTATCACCTAGCATGAATGGTGTAGCTGAAAGGCGAAACCGGACTCTTAAGGATATGGTAAGGAGTATGATTAGTCATTCCTCCTTGCCAGAGTCACTTTAGGGAGAAGCACTCAAAACAGTAGCTTATATTCTGAACCGAGTGCCAACTAAAGCAGCTGTAAAAACACCTTATGAGCTTTGGACAGACAGAAAGCCTAGTCTAAAGCATTTTCACATTTGGGGATGTCCAGCTGAGGCAAGACCTTACAGGCCACATGAAAAGAAATTGGACTCCAAAACTGTGAGCAGCTACTTCATTGGCTACTCTGAGCGATCTAGGGGCTATAAGTTTTATGATCCCACACTTAGGTCAATTTTTGAGACGGGAATGCCATATTTTTTAAGGATGTTGAGTTTGGGGGGAGAAATAAGGTTAGAGACATTATCTTTGAGGAGGAATCGGTTTCGATTCCCACTATCGCTTTTGACAATGTGCAGTTTTCTATACCTATCATTGATCAAGAAGCGAATCCAGATCCTCAACCAGAATGTTGATCAACCTCCTATTCAAAATGAGGTAATTGTTCCTGAGGAACAAACTCAACAACCTCAAGAACCAGTGCCATTAAGGCAATCCACTAGAGAAAGGAGAAATGCTATTCCAGACGATTTTATTGTATTTCTCCAGGAACATGAGGAAGACATTGGAATGATGGAAGATGATCCAATCAACCTCCATCAAGCCATGCAAGGTTCCAACTCTCAAAAGTGGATTGATGCCATGAATGAGGAGTATAAGTCTATGCAAGACAATAAGGTTTGGGAACTTGTCCAATTACCAGAAGGTGCGAAACCCATTGGTTGTAAATGGATTTTTAAAACCAAAAGGGATTCAAAAGGTAATGTGGAGAAGTATAAGTCTTGTCTTGTAGCTAAAGGCTTTACCCAAAAGGAAGGGATTGATTTTAAAGAGACTTTCTCTCCGGTTTCAACGAAAGACTCTTTTAGGACAATCATGGCACTTGTTGCACATTTTAACCTTAAGCTTCATTAGATGAATGTCAAGACGGCGTTTCTCAATGGTGACATTGACGAAACAATTTATATGGTGCAACCAGAAAACTTTGAGTCGGGAGACCCAAAGAATATGGTCTCCAAATTGACAAAATCTATTTATGGACTTAAGCAAGCTTCTCGTCAATGGTACCACAAGTTTCATCAAGTGATTATCTCGTTTGGTTTTGAGATAAACGTTGTTGATAATTGTGTGTATCACAAATTCAGTGGGAGTAAGCACATATTCCTAGTTTTATATGTCGATGACATACTGCTTACCACAAATGATATAGGCATGTTGCACGAAACCAAGAGATTTCTATCAAAAAAATTTTGAGATGAAAGATCTTGGTGACGCCTCTTTTGTATTAGGGATCCAGATACAACGAGATCGATCTCGGGGTATTCTTGGATTATCACAAAGGAGCTATATCGATAAAGTGCTCAAAAGGTTTGGCATGCAGGACAGTAAACCAGGTGACACCCCTGTCGCTAAGGGAGACAAGTTCAGTCTCAATCAGTGCCCTAAAAATAACCTTGAAGTTAAGGAAATGCAGAAGATTCCCTATGCATCAGCTGTAGGTAGTCTAATGTATGCTCAAGTGTGTACGCGTCCGGATATTGCGTACATTGTTGGTATGTTAGGCAGATATTTAAGTAACCCTGGGATGGATCATTGGAAAGCAGCCAAACGGGTTATGAGGTATTTGCAGAGAACAAAAGATCACATGCTCACATATAGGAGATCGGATCAATTGGAGATCATAGGGTATTCCGACTCCGATTATGCTGGATGCCAAGACAGTAGGAGATCCACATCAGGCTATTATACCTGTTGGCTGGTGGAGCTATTTCTTGAAGGAGTGCCAAATAGACACTCATAGCTTCTTCCACCATGGCAGCAGAATTTATAGCATGCTATGAGGCATCCAACCATGAAATATGGCTGCGGAATTTTGTCACTGGGCTGCGCATTCTGGAGGGTATTGAAAGACCACTCAAACTATATTGTGACAATAAGTCAGCAGTGCTATATTCCAACAGCAACAAGAGCTCATCTAGGTCAAAACATATTGACATTAAGTTCCTAGTTGTAAAGGAGAGAGTGTAAAGTGGACAGATATCCATAGAGCACATTGGGACAAACTCCATGATAGCGGATCCACTTACAAAGGGATTACCACCCAAGGTCTTTCATGAGCACACTGTTCATATGGGTGTTATTTTGTGTGAGGATATCACATTATAGTGGGAGTTTGTATCATTTTGCATTTTATTGCTTTATGTTTGATTTTTTGGACATACTTATGCATTTATGTATTTGGATATTTTTTCTGATCAAAAATAAAGTATTCAGTTCATTTCACTCTGTTATATTGTGTTAAGCATTGATCTCACTAAGGAATAAAGTAGGACCAGTTGGAAACAGACATGTATAGATCACATTGCATGTAATTTCCATGCTACACATCCATGATTGATCTATGTCGTTTGGTTATGTTGGTGTACGTGACCATTGATGGGTTTAGTCACGCTAAATGTGACGAAAACTGCTTTGATCCTATAACAGCATAATCAATGGATGAGATTGTTCGGATATACCCTAAAATTGTGATAGCAAAATTTTGGAGCTCATAAAGTCATTCACATTTGTATAATTACATATGTGGCCCAGTGGGAGATTGTTGGAAAGATTCCATCATGTGGGGCCACACATGTAAATATTAAATGTGTTATGCTATCTTTGATTAAGCCTAAATTAAAGTGATCTAATTAAAATTTAAAGTATTAAGGCTTAAGGGTATAATTGTTATGGAATTAATGTGTAGATACCATAATACTATATCTAATTTGATGAGAGGCCGAATTAGAAATAGTAAAACCTATAATAATCTAATTATTATATATTAGGGTTATGGTCCCCAAATTACACGATCGATTGAGTTTGTCTGTATCCCCATCAACAGAGAAACAGAGAACAAATTTAGGGTTCATAAAGATCGTGATAATTTGGAAGATCACAATCCATCCACCAACTCCGGCAATGGATTCAGATACGCTTCCGCTTTCTATTATCTCCCTTTTCTCTTGAATTGATATGGGTTATTAATATATATTTAGGGTTTGATTAATCATGATATAGAAACATGTTTAGGTTAAGATTCAGATTGATTATGTGCCTATGCATGTTGTTTAGTATTAATCAAATTACTTACAATACAATCATTCTTGATGTTGCACATTTAATTGGTAGGTTAAAATATTTTTACTCCAACTTAATTTTAACATGTATAAATTAGAAATGATATATATAAAGGATGCTTCTAAGATTGTCATTAAAGTTGTTTTCTACAAAATCTTTTAATATAAATTTGCGAAAAGCACTTGTTGTCAAGTGATTTTTAGGAAAATATATACTTCAGACATTTTCTATTTTCTAATCTAATGGGAAAGAGAACATGTTTTAAATCAATAATATTTATAAAGTGTGTTCTTTTTATATAAAATGCATTTCTAAAACTTTATTATATTATACCCTGAATCTAAAAAAATAAGTTTAGAATTTGCATAAAAGTCCATGACCATAACTTGGAATTATATTACAGTTGGTTGAGCTACTTTCTACCATTACTAATCACAATATACAAGCGCATATACAAACCCATGAGGAGTTAACAGAATGACCTTTTTTCTTTTCTTTTCTTTTTCTTTTTTTATAAATTTTATTATTATTATTTTTTTAAAGAATTAGACATGTGGTTTGCTTTTACAAAGTTTGAGGTTAGAATCCCCTCATAGTTATCATCTGCATATGACTAATAGGTCATAGTTTATGTTATATGGTAATTTTGGTCACACATGCCACTTCAGCATGGACATAGTCAAAGTAGTCGAGAGTCAAAGACGTGAGATGACGTGTTAGAGTCAAACTTTGCATATCGGGAAAACCCTTTGGTTTCCCTAAAATATGGTTTCTCAGGATGGGTTCTCCGAGATATTTGGTTTCTATAGGCAAAACTTGGTGGACAAGGAAGCCCTACTAGGTAACGACATCTGGCGAAATGAGAGGGGTAAATCAGAATGAGGTACACTAAGGCATGCTCTATAGGGTCAAAATCACGTGGTGGCATAGCTATATGTGTCAAAGAAATGCTTATCCTTTATTGGCCGAAGAGAAACCACACACAAAAAGCCTGTCCTCTCACTGACACAGCAGGGTGCGTGAGAAACCACGTCTGATAAAGATAACCTAGCACAACTATCTCATCTCCTCTATTTAAAGAGGATTATAGAGTAGTTTAGGTGGGAGACGAAACAGAGAACATTGTAAGATGATGAAGAAATACAACACAAAGTACACATTCAAAAGAGAGAGAAATAGACCTTTTCACTTATCTTATTCGGAGATTACTACCCACCTTCGAGATAAATACTTAGAGATATGGCCTTATGAAGCCCCCCCCACCCCCCCCCCCCCCCCCCCCCCCCCTCTCTCTCTAAAAGTTCATATCTAACTTAATCATCAGAGTGGCGTCGATGAGAAGCCGACACCCTATTCAGACCCGTTTTTTCTTTGTTTACAGGGAAAGCACCTATCACCTTGTTGGCCTTTTAAGGGAGACTGTATACCGCTGTCAAGATCTTTTCAGAGAAATCGCCTGCTACGGTATTGGGCATCTACCCAAATAAATGAGTTATCTTCCCTACTATTTACATATGATAGTATTCACCTGATTATAAATATCCAAATACTAACCTAAGACATTAGAGGTGAAATCGGGCGAAACGTCTGATTTCCCTACCGAACTTTCTCTATTTTGTGAGGTTTTCTACAAGATTCCTATAAGGGAAACCCATATGTTAGGTCTTTGAGTCATATTGGCATCATTCCATATCAAAACAATATTTCCTTTGTATTGATTAGTTGTCTAAGATTCATAGTTTATGAAGCTTCAAGGAAATTGGACAATATATCAAGCAAAGTGAAGCATTCAAGAGGAGAAAGCATCAAATGTATACTTAGACCTCTATCCTCTTACAAAGCCTTAAGGCACAAACACACATGGCATTCATATGTGTCCTTGCAAAGTTGTACTTGGTATAACACTCTCACAAACTTGGTAATGTATGCATATGCATTAGATTTAATTTGATAAACATTGTTGATTGCATGTTCTAAGACTACGTCTAGGAAATAGCATACGTGTGTGACTTTATGTTTATTTGTTTCCGTTTTATTGATTTTGGTCTTGAAGATGATCTCTTATGTTTTTTTATTAAGTCCCGGTCATTTTGGTTACTCACTCATTAGGTTTCAAGTCCAAACTAGGAAGCTACGCTACTTTATATTCTCATTCGTTAAGTTGTCTTCGTTGTTGTATTTCGAGTCAAATTCTCAACCTTTTGTCAAAGTTTCATAGTCATTCTAGTGCGTAAGGGAGTCACAGTTCATAATCTGAATACGGATTCAAATTCAGAGTTCGGAAACCCCAATACGGTCGAAGAATATAAGAGGAGCGTAAGGGAGGCAAGCAATGGCCAAAGGCCATGCTTGAGGAGGGCATGCAGGGCGCGTGAGGCTCATGAGCCATACACCCCTCTGCCCTAGTAAGGCTCACGTGCCTCTCACGGGGGGTGACATGGCAGCCTCCTATTGGCCATGTCAAATCTCTCTCTCCCTCTCTTTTAAAATCTTCTTTTCCCTCCCATTTCATTCCAAGAAGAAAATTTGAAAAAGAGAAGTGCATAATTTTTCTCTCCAACTTTCTCAACTTCCAAACACCATAACTTTCTCATTCGGACTCCGAATTGAGTGATTTAAGTTGGAGAATCTTTGTAATCAAGTCCCCTACCTTCTCCAAAAGAGTTTGCTGCCATTTGATCAAGTGTTGTGGTGGTTCTACACTCAAAACTGAAACTACACGGGATTCCTACGTATTGAACTAAACTTTGTGATTTCATCTTTTATGATCTTCAATTACCTTATGTTTTCTTCTTCTATATGTATGTGTATGTATGGTGAATTCTATTGAGAATGATAGCTTCAAATCAAAGCTAATCTAATCTAATTAGAGACTTGAATGTGAACTAGTTTTCTAGAATTCTAGGTTTTCACATGTTTATGAGTTGTATTGTGATTAGCTTGATATCTAGGGTTATTTGTGTTTTGATTGCCGCATTTCATGATTAATAACCTTAGCATGTGCTTGGATCCTTTTATTGAACAAATCTAGGATTAGCACATTTGATTTTGTATTTAGAGCTAACTAAGATTTAATTGATTATTAATTATATCCTTACTCTAAATACTTACTAGAATATTCATTGATCATATTTTGTGATTCTAGCATTTTTTTTTATATGTTTCTAATATCTTGAATATGTGCTTCATGTATATGATTTATTCAAGTTTTAGCTTTGTGAATGAAACTAGGAATTACATGTATTAGGTGTTTCACATGCTCTAGGTTTCAATTCATGTTTTTTGTAACTAGACAATTTTTGATTTGTGTGCTCACATGACTAAGTCTAGTTTTCATAGGATGTATTGATCATATATTCTATGTTGCATGTGTTTACATCATTTGTATCATTTAGATCATTTGTCTTGCAAAAGGTGGAAGTCTCTTGTTAAGGTGAGTGAAGCCTTAATTTGAGCTAGAAGACTTGGCTAGGAAAGTGTTCGAATAGCCAAGCATGAAGTCTTAGTTAAGATCAATGGGATCCGGATAACTAATCAAAAGTCTTAGCTAGGAGTGTGATACTCCGGATGGTTGAGCTAGGGAAGCTTGACTATGATCTTTGTGATTCGAATAGCTAAGCAAGGAAATCTTCCTAGAGATGTGATCATCTTGGATAGGAAGTTGCTTCCTAAAAGTGTGTGACAGATCTTGGATAAGGAGTAGGCTAGGTGGTTTACTAGACCCAAGGGTAGACTAGAAGTTGATATCTTAGGGTGGATATCATGTGTTGATAGCCTTGAGTGTGTAAGTCTTTTTCATCATAGTGAATTGCTTTGCCGATGGTTGTGGATTCAACCCATGAACGTTTCCTCTTCGGAGATTTTACCATGTAAAAATCAATGTGTAAAATGTCTCTATCTCTATCTCTATCTCTTTATATTTGTATGTATGATCAATATATCTTGTTTAAGAACTCCATGTTCTCATATCCTTGTAAACAAGATATTTGTAGAGAAAGATATGCACACATTATTTGTTGAAGCAACATTTGTTTCGTGTATCTTGTAAGTGTTTGAACATTGTATCTTGTGATATTCTATATCAAGTTGTAAAGTTTACTTAGTGTACTTACATTATAATATTCAAAATACAACTTGTGGAATTTGCTCTTCATTGAATATACTTATATATAAGATACATTGTCTCTGGTTATATGTTGTGTAGACTAAGGGTGGTGAATTGAGCATACATGTGTTAATTGTTTTCTCATAACAATCATGTTAAAAGGTTAATTTGTATGCTCACCAAAATTTTGACATAAGTCACGAAAGAGTTTTAAAATTATAGTGTTAACCTATTTATCCCTCTCTAGGTTGTTTAGTATTACCTTATAGGTATTTTTACCGTCGTAGTTGGCTCCCACCATGAGGAGACTTCACTGTTCTTTGCTCACTCGAGCGTCCTCAATGATCGACCGTTAACACAAGTTCGGTTTGACCATATCCGGCTGGCCATTGAAAGTCTACTTCATTTGACGTGGCGATGATATATTTGACTCTTTGACCGTTGGCGAGATTTTGCCATCAACAATTTCCTCTTTCCCAAAGATTGTTGTAGGTTTCGGCAAAAACCTTTGATTTCAAACTCGGGTTTATTAAGCCGATTTGGAAGATTTCTGGACTATCAAAAGTAAATAAATACAAGCACATAGAAAATAAAGACATAATTGAGAACCTTAAAATTGATAAATATATTCTCTTTCATAAAATCCCAAACAAACGGTCAATTCTTACGTGAGAACATTGTAAAAAAACAAAAAACTACTATTACAAAGTATTCCAAAACATCCATAAAATCAAACTGAGAAAATGATATTACAAATACAATTCAAGATCTAACAAAATGAGATTGTGAGTTCGAATCTTGTCTCCCTCTCTTGAATCCCGGGTTATCCAGAATTAATTGTATAAAAAATAAAAATAAAAAAAAAATAAAAAAAAAACCCTCAAGATCTTATATTGCATAGAGACATGAAAGCAGAGATAAATCGAAAGATATAAAATGGTAGCTAGAGAGAAATGAAACCTTCTCTAACAAGGAGACCAAACATGAGAACAAAAAGGCCAACTCCAATGCACTGTGTTGAAGACATGAGAGTCTGTGAATATGCAGACAAAGTGATAACTGCTCCAACCAATCCAATCAAAAGAGAACTTGTATTCTGATTCATCTTCTCAATTCCTTGTTGATTTTTCATGAATAATAGATTAGCTGTTGGGAGAGTTTATAGAGAGCCATTAAATTGCAAAGTCAACTCTTAGGTGGTGTGATTGATCTTTGATCACAAGATGAAGACATTTTTTTATTATTAATTATACGATCAAAATCATGTATAGGTAGGTATAGCTCACTTACTTTGAAGATTATAATATATTTTCACATTTTTGGCATTTATAGAATGTAAGACAAGTCAATGCTTAGAGGGGATCAATTGATCAAGTTGTATCATTATTTTATTTAGGGATATTATCATTGTCCCCCCTGAGGTTTTTTCTATTAGACATTTTACCCCCTATAGTTTCAGTAATAACCATTCTTCCCTCCTGAAAATGAAACTATTTGCCATTTCCTCCTTTCCATTAGATTTTCCGTCTGAAAAGTTAATTTTCACATTAAAAGACATCTTTTCCCTTCAGAATTAAAAATGGGTTTGAAAAAAAAAAAATAATCAAAAAATATATCTATATTTTAATAAAATGGATCTCCACCATCATGCACATCTTTGGGATGAATGATGGAGATTAAAAGATATATATTTTACAAAGGAAAAAAGAAAACAAAGAAAACAAAAAGAAAAAAGAATTAAAAAAAAAAAAAAACAAAAGAAAAACAAAACGATGGTGAAGATATATCCAATCAGGATCTCCACCACTTGAACCAAAAACTCAAAAGGCCAGAAGATCACCACCACATGAACCAAACCGAAAACACCACCACTACCGGCCACCAAACCTAGAATAAATCCACTTGAAATCCAAAAAACCACCAAATAAAAAAAAAAATTCAAAATACTATTTTACCCCTATTTATTGTGTTTAACCAATCAAAATACTATTATACCTTTATTATAATAAAAGGAATTACTAAATACCCTTAAAATAAACATTATAAAAAGATAATTAATTTAATAAAATTCAATAAATAGTAACATATTAAAAAGTATACATATAAACAAAAAAGACCATCAGCAAGCAGGCCATCCTCAATGGCCTTCTCGACGAGAAGAGGTTTGCGACCTCCTCCCATATTTGACAAAAGGCCATGCACCTCCATCTTTAGAGGGATGGATAGGAGGAGGCCTTCTCCAAAGAAATTGAGGAGGTTGCGAAGCCTCCTCCATGGCTCGATCTTTTGAATGGAAAAGGATGTTGTGAAGCCTCCTTCACTTGTTAAGGAGTCCATCAACAATGGCCTCCTTATCATAAAAGGCCATTAGATATGTTTTTTTCTTTAAAAAAAAAATAAATAAATAAATAAAATAAAATTGATGCAGTAGGAAGCTATTGAAAAGCCAAACCCATGGGAAACAAGGGGAAGCACCCAAAATGGAAAGAAAACACACTTTGATTTCAATTTCAATATCAAAATAATCTTCCTATTACATTCCCTTCCTTAGGCTTATATAGCATTACCAAGTTAAATAACCTAAACGACATCATAATAAAAATAACGACAAATAGACCAAAAGATAAAAAAATAACAAACTAGACTATTGTAGTCTATTTTTCCTACATCAGTTCACCCCGTCATTGAAAAGAATTCGATCTTGAGTTTGATTGAAGCACGGGAAAAATGAACATCCTATAGAAAGTGGGATACAACTAGTGAACATAAGGAACGAAGGAAGCTCTAACAAGTCAATAAAGATAAACATATATTCATCTTGTGGGAGTGGTAAACTAATTGAACTATAAAAGTACCTATTTTATACCCATATTTGTTATTAATTTGTGTTTGTTTCTCGGGTAAATCCGGGATTTTAATGGCTTAATTGAGTATTTTAGGTAAATAAGGAACTTCAGGGGCAATTGTGTCATTTTGGACATATTAGGGGTCAAAGTGAAACGATGGAGCAGGTATTGAAGATTTTGTGAATAAGGGAAACGTCAGGGGTATAGACTGTAATTCGCCAACCAAATCACTGCAGCGCACCACGTCATCAATTGAAACGACATCGTTTTGGCCTTCTACTTGCCTCATCATGATGTCATCACCATTTTCAACCTCCAACTGACCTAGATTGTGACTCGACCTGACCCGTGTGACCCGGTTCAAACCCAATATGTTCTAGCCATTTTCCGTCCAGGTTTTTGACGGATATCAGCTCAGAACTACCTCCTACATCCATATCGTCACAGTGAACCCTTTGAGCCTCCAATGCTGAAGTTTCTCTCTCCACCAAATCCTTCTAACCTCTATGGAAGTCTAAGCTTCAAGATCATCACTAGCGCCTTTTTGTCCGCGAACCAGATCAAGCAAAGCTGTTGGGAATCCTCCATTACTTCCATCCCGCGGGAAAGAACCCTCGGAGCAAAGGACATGAACCTGTGGGACGGTTTCCAAATAATGTTCGCGACTTCTGTCCACAGTTTTGAACCCGTGGAGAGGCCATTTGGAGGTGGATATTGTGTTCTTTTCGCCCAGAAATCTTGCCCTAACCTTTCCCATTATAAATACTCCTCTTTTGTCTGAAAATAAAGAATCCCTAATATCCACAAAATCCCCAAAAATAGCCCACACACACCTTAGCTCGTTTCTAGCTTATCGGTGGTTTTTCAGCCACCAGTCTCACCCAAATCCGCCCCAACTCTACCCAAATCATCACCACATCAATACCCAACCGAAACCTTACCATTTCTAGTTCATTACGTCATCCTTCACCAGGTTACATGTTGATTTCAAGCTTGGGAACCTCAAGAAGAAGACTTCACCAAGAACATTGAGTTGTATTTTTTTACTCTCATACTTCCTTTAGTTTGTTGTTATATGTGTAACTAAACCTTGATGTTGGGATTTAGTGTATTTGTGTATATTATCTATGAAATTAGTTGAATATGGGTTAGATTTGAGCTTCAATCTGTACATGTTAATTTAATTAACCAATTGATTGACATGTAATACAATTTAGATCATACATGAATGCCATTGATGTATGGGTCTTTATTCAAGGTTAAGATTGTTTAAGACCTACTTATGTGCTTAATTGAAATCAACTTGTTCATTGGATAATTGCACTTTGTATGCCAATTTTCTAACATCTCCATTCCCATACAACCTCACATATCCACTCTCGTATAACTATGCATGAATTGGTAGTAAGTTAATCAAGTTAGTGTTAATTTAGTTAAGTGCAGTTGGTAAGCTTAATGATTAATTAGTTAATTGCTTAAGGGAACGACAACCCTTAGTTGTAATTTGATTGATGAGAACTTAGTGCAACTTAGTTAGTTAGTTAATTGCTTGTGACAATTGTGATTTACTTTTCATTGCATGTAATTAGTGTAAATATATTGTGTATATTACGACTAGAACCGATTTAAGGTACCACTCCTCCTTGTGGGAACGAACCATTCCTACTGCTATGCGATCGTAATGATCCATGCACTTGTAGATAAACAAGCACACACATATATTTTAGAACACTTTTGAGTGTGTCATAAGCCCCAATCGAAAAATCTCTATGCAGTTCATTCCAAATCCACAACAACACCAAATCAATCATCAATGGATTCCATAAAATGCCCAAGCTATTAGCCATTGGCGATGCCTTACCCCTTAGGTCTTTAAATCCTATAACCTAATGTCTAGTTTACCAACAAATTAGCCAACGAGAGTTAGTGGCTTTGTTACCAAATCTTTAAAAATATTGCTCCCAATTGTCGGCTTTACAACTTGTGTTGTAATTTTGTCAATTTCTTCAACAACTTGATTTGTTGGTTCAATGTGAGCTTTGTCAACCACTTCAAGATCAATTGCCTTCACCATTTGATGGTGAAATTCTAAGAAATTGAAGACTCAATTTGATCATCACTCTCTTTAATTTCAACCCATTCTTGAACACTATTCCCGTAATTAGCAACTTCGCCTTCCAAACAACACAAGAAATATTTTCACTTTCCTTAAAATTAAACCAATCGAACACAAATTGCATCACATCATTAGGGTTGTGGGTCAACCATTAGGCAAAGTAGGTCTAGGTTTGGAATTGGAATTAGGCCTTGCCAATTTCTCATGGGTTGACCCATTTGTGGACTACTAAAACTAAAATTAGGTTTGTGATGAAAGTCAAACTTTGAAACTGAATCACCTTGTGATTGAAAATTAGAGCAAGAAGCATCATCAGACACCAAAGGCGAGATGTTGTCTTTGACTGTCGATTGTGATGGATTTGCAATCATCTTTGGAACCTTACAATCTTCTTTGCTTGATTGGAAATCCAAATCCAGCAAATCTCCTCTATATGAAATCTGAATTTTCTTGCAAGTGTCATGGAACTGATTTGGTTTATGGTTTTAGGGCTGAAATAGGTATGGGTCTTGGTGATTTCAATTTGGTTTTCATAGGTGTTGGTGAATCGGAACTGTGTATGGTGGTTATAGGATGCAAATCGGGACTATGTATGGTGGATTTGAGATGCGAATCAGGACTATGTATGGTATTTTTAAGACAAATCGATTTGGCTTTCATGGGTGTTGGTGAATCTATGGTTTAAGGGTTTATATTTGGGTTTCTATTTGTTGCAAAGAAGAATGTCATGGGTATTTGGTTGGTGGTGTGAATGGGGTGTTGTGAAGAAGATGGTGAATATGGGTTTTGTAAGGATTCCCATATTTTGATTGGCTTATTTCATGGACAAACCACATGTGGGGTTTGATGTAAGGGTTGCTTAGGCATTTGATGGTTGGTGTTTTACACAACCAAGACCCGCTCAAGACCTCAAGAGAAGAAGCACCAAAGGTATATTCCAGTACTTTCTTGCTTTGAAGAGATCTAGTTACACACACACAACTCATACAAATATCTTATTCTTGTATATTGTGTGTTTTTATATGAGTGCATGCATGTTTTTGAACATCTCTTCTTGCTTGTTTTAATGGATTGCAACTTGTTCTATGATAATGCCATGACATGTTAGGTATTAGGATGCATTCAATTCCCACACTTACACTTCATGTTTGTTAGTTTTAAGTGTGGTGTAATTCGTTTCCGTTTGTGTGATCGGAAACGTCCGCGCTTGCACGATGATGTGCATGTCTTAGCATGATGGTTGACCATTTAAGAATGTCTCATTGGTAGTTTTGGTTTGGTTATTTGGAGTGAAGTGTCTAGTTTCAAAAGATTGGATTTTCATGATTTATATGTTTTTCAAAACTAACATTTGTATGGTCTCGTGACCATAAAGTTTTATAAATAGATTTAAATTGAGTATTGTAAAATTCTGGAAAAACTAGACACCCATACCTTTTCAACGGTATATTATTCATAATATTTCATGACCATTTGGACTGGTTTTGAAATCTCCAAAGTGACCACTAAAACAGGGCATCACAACTGTTATCCGAATCTGACCATTGGTCACTCAATTGACCTTAACTTTATCTATAGATATCGAAATGTCGTTTCATAAATTGGAGTAGAAAGTAGACTTCCATACCTTTCCAATGATATATCATATGAAAGGTTTCAATGTCTTTTAGTCATGTTTCGGTGAGCTTGAATATTGAACTGTGTGCTGTGATGGATTTATGCGGCTTGTATATGCAGAATAAGGCGCTGAATTGCAACCAACATGTCAGGTGCATTTCTGCACCCTTGATTCTGCTAGCATGGGCAGCAGAATAGGGCACCGATTTGGCCCTTAAAGTTGGGGCAAAAGTGTCTTATCACCCAACCTTTTTTAACTCTCAATAAATATACAACTTTCTCTTGTTTTTTAAACATGTCTTGCATTCTAAGAACCCTAGAGAGATATTTATAGAGACTTGAGGGAAAAAGCTTAAAGATTACAGCTTTATTTCTCTAAACCCATTTCCACATGTATAAATCATCATCTAAACATCATCTAGGATCATCTAACATGTGTTAATGCATGGGTCTTCTTCAACACACATGATATGGTATGTTGAACACTATTATCTTACATAATTAGTGTTTTTACTTATCAATTTTATCTCATCTATTATTTGTATGTTCTTAGAGTAATTTCTACATATAAGATTGAGATTATGTGTTGATTGGGTTATTTTGTGATAGCTAGATTTTATTGTTCATATGTCATCTAGCTAATTAATCTCATTGCATGATTGAGATTGTTTTTTTATAGCTAGGATTTCATGATAGATATATACATCTAGCTAATTAATCTCATTGAAATGTTTGGGATTGTTTTTGATAGTTATTGTATCTAGGATTTGTTATCCTCTACATAGTTAAGCTTTATGACATGTCATTTAGCTTTTGATATCTAGGATTGAATTTATTGTTATATTATATTCCTAGATAAGCATATAGGGTACCCTAGCTCTATTTGCATATTTGGATATCATTACATATTCACTTAGGGTTTGATCTCTTCGAAGAAGTAAGTCTTGTGTGATGACCGGGATTAGGTAGTACACTGGGATTAGATGTTCACATGAGCAATTGGACTAGGTCAACTTTTACAGGCCTGAGGGTAGTGGTAACGGGTTATTGATCGGGATTAGATGGTAAATCGGGATTATATTGTAAACGTTATAACAATGAGTGGATTCGAGATTCGAGTGTGACGCACTTACTAGCCCGTGGTTTTTCCCTATTGAGGGTTTCCACATAAAAATCAAGTATTGTTTATATTTCTGCACCTTTATACTTGATTGTTTTATTTGTGTGTGTGAGGTTATTTTTTGTAATACTGACTAATCTAAAAAATTTGGTAATAATGGATTAACAACTCATTCACACACCCTCTAGGTTGTATTTAAAAGGCATGCATGCAAAAACGGGAATTTATTATTCCTTTCAATTGGTATCAGAACAGGTTTCTTGATAAACTTAGGTGACCTTTGCCATATTTGCGTGTCTTGCATTTTGTGTGTTTTGATTGCTATATATATGTGCATTCATATTACTCAAACACTATGAGCGGATTTGCGAGACTAGAGGGTAAATTGACCTCCAAAGTGGAGATGAAAGAAATTGACTCCAATGAGGAGGTAACCATATGATTCAACCTTTGAGAAAGGTTTATCATGCTCAACCACAAAGGCACCAACTTTCGGCTATTAATCCCAAGAAAAGCCAACTAGTGCTCCATCAAAGACAACCTCATCAACATGGCAATGCCTCGATGAGATCTCAAAGCGATGTTATAAATTCTCTCTTTATACCTACTTGTCTTTATTGTGGTATGTTTTAACTACATCAAGATATGTAGAATTAAGAGCATGAAAGAAAAAAGGTTGAATCGTAGGGCTAGCTTGCATGAACCTAGAAATGTGTCTATGAGCACTAAAATGAAAAAAAGTGGAAACTAGGTGGGTTAGAAAATTTAAAACCCGTTTGCAAGTGTGGTAATTCGTCACCCATAGATGCTACTAAGTCTAACCATCTTGGTATGTCTATAAGGATTTGTCCCTTGCCCTGATACGGTATGGTTTTTGACCTCATATGGGGAACTCAATCAAAGAGAGCACTTGTATACTTGTTGCATGCAAAAATTTGAAAAATTTTATGCTTCTTTTTTAATTGCTTGAGTAGCTTGGTTGCACATGTGCGTATGTGTTTTTACTTCAATAATTGTGAACCAATGCTTGTATTGCAATCCATGTCATATTTATACTCAAACATGCATTTTTGGACTAGGAGATATATACATAGGAAATACTCTTTGAATGACCTATAATGATCTCCATGACATGATGATTTTATATGACATGCTAAAAATGAAAAGCATGAATTGTTGATTGCATATTTTTAAAATGCAAAAATAATGTGTGAAAAGCAAATAAGACTCAAATGAAAATCAAAATGTCTCTCTTTCTTTACTTGTGGAACATGGCTACAATCATATGAGTATCTTACATGAAAAAATCGAATAGGGTGCAAAAAGTCGAATTCTTTGACAAATCTATATCCTTGCTTTTATTCATGACAAATGGTGAAATTGGTTTGAATTCTTAAAAGAAACCTTTGTCATTTGCTTTGCCAAGTATCATTGCTTTTGGATTTGAATGCAACATGTCTTGCATGCAAAGCATATTAATCACACTTTTTTTTTAAGAAAATAAATCTCCTTGTTCTCTCCAATTAATTGAGTTGCATAAAGTGCATTATATGATTATGCAATTGACTTGTTGCATGTTTTAATTGATTGCATCTTGTTCTATGATAATACCATGACATGTTAGGTATTAGGATGCATTCAATTACCACACTTGCACTTCATGTTTGTTAGTTTTAAGTGTGGTGTAATTCGTTTTCGTTTGTATGATCGGAAACGTTCGCGCTTGCACGATGATGTGCATGTCTTAGCGCCATGGTTGACCATTTGAGAAGGTCTCATTCTTCTCTTGGATAAGTGGTAGTTTTGGTTTGGTTATTTGGAGTGAAGTGTCTAGTTTCAAAAGATTGGATTTCAATGATATATATGTTTTTCAAAACTGACCTTTGTATGGTCTTGTGACCATAACTTTTTATAAAAAGATTTAAATTGAGTTTTGTAAAATTCTGAAAAAACTAGATACCCATACCTTTCCAACGGTATATTATTCATAATAGTTCATGACCGTTTGAATTGGTTTTGAAATCTCCAAATTGACCACTAAAACAGGGCATCACAACTGTTATCCGAATCTAACCATTGGTCACTCAATTGACCATAACTTTATCTATAGATATCAAAATTTCATTCCATAAATTAGAGTAGAAAGTAGACTTCCATACCTTTCCAATGATATAACATATGAAAGGTTTCGATGTCTTTTGGCCATGTTTCGGTGAGCTCGAATATTGAATTGTGCGCTGTGGCTGATTTATGCGGCTTGTATATGCAGAATAGGGCATCGAATTGCAACCAGCATGTCAGGTGCATTTCTGCGCCCTTGATTCTGCTGGCACGGGCAGCAGAATAGGGCCCTGATTTGGCCCTTAAATTTGGGGCAAAATTGTCTTATCACCAAACCTTTTTTTACTCTCAATAAATATACAGCTTTCTCTTGTTCTTTAAACATGTCTTGCATTCTAAGAACCCTAGAGAGATATTTAGAGAGACTTGAGGGAAAAAGCTTAAATATTACATCTTTATTTCTCTAAACCCATTTCCACATGCATAAATCATCATCTAAGCATCATCTATAATCATCTAGCATGTGCTAATGCATGGGTCTTCTTCAACACACATGGTATGGTATGTTGAACACTATTATCTTACATAATTAGTGTTTTTGCTTATCAATTTTATCTCATCTATTATTTTGATGTTCTTAGAGTAATTTCTACATATAAGATTGAGATTATGTGTTGATTGAGTTATTTTGTGATAGCTAGGTTTTATTGTTATATGTCATCTAGCTAATTAATCTCATTGCATGATTGAGATTGTTTTTTTATAGCTAGGATTTCATGATAAATATATACATCTAGCTAATTAATCTCATTGAAATGTTTGAAATTGTTTTTGATAGCTATTGTATCTAGCATTTGTTATCCTCTAGATAGTTAAGTTTTATGACATGTCATTTAGCTTTTGATATCTAGGATTGAATTTATTGTCATATTATATTCCTAGATAAGCATATAGGGTACCCTAGCTCTATTTGCATATTTGGATATCATTGCATATTCACTTAGGGTTTGATCTCTTCGAAGAAGTAAGTCTTGTGTGATGACCGAGATTAGGTAGTACACCGGGATTAGATGTTCACATGAGCAATTAGACTAGGTTCACTTTTACAGGCCTGAGGGTAGTGGTAACAGGTTATTGATCGGGATTAGATCGTAAATCGGGATTAGGTTGTAAACGTTATAACAATTAGTGGATTCGAGGTTCGAGTGTGGCGCACTTACCAGCCCGTGGTTTTTCCCTATTGAGGGTTTCCACGTAAAAATCAAGTGTTGTTTATATTTCTGCACCTTTATACTTGATTGTTTTATTTGTGTGTTTGGGGTCATTTTTCGTAATATTGACTAATCCGAAATATTTTGTAATAACGGATTAACAACCCATTGACATACCCTCTAGGTTGTATTTAAAAGGCACGCATGCAAAAACGAGAATTTATTATTTCTTTCAGGTTTTATATTTGGGTCTTTGTTTGTTTCAAAGAAAAGAAGTCAGTGGTGTAATTGTGCTACCGTGAAAAGGATGGATATGGAGGTGGATAATGATGATACCTATGAAAAAATGGTGGAGAATAGGACCGTTGGTGGGCACTCCACCTTCGAGATATGAATTCTTCGTCGCTTGGGCCATTAAACATAGATGTTGGAGGAAAGCTCTGACCACTATCAACTGCCACCGCGATCTGGACACAACCCTCTCAAAGCGCAATTTGTGATGCAACTATTTGTCTGATAGCACCTTTGATTTTTTTTAAAAAGTGTTTGCTTTCTTCTGTTGCTGATGACAGCCATCAGAATGAAACCGAGGCTCTGATACCACTTGATGCAGTAGGAAGCTATTGAAAATCCAAGTCCATGGAAAACAAAGGGAAGTCCTCAGGAGAGAAAAAAACACTCTGATTTCAATTTCGAATATCCAAAAATGGCCTTTTTTTTTTATTACATTCTCTTCCTTAGGCTTATGTAACCTTAGTAATGAAAATAACCTAAATGACGTACATCATAATAAAAATAACGATAAATAGACCAAAAGATAATGTAGACTATTTTTCCTACATTATTTTTTTTTATTAAACTTTATTAGTTTTTAAAATATTTAAAATAATTTCTGATTATTTAAGTTTATTTTTTATTCGTAATGTCAAATGATCAAAATACCCTTTGATTTGTATGGTTATGTAAAAGTGTAAATTGGGGCCAAGCCTTGGGGCCTAGCTCGTTTGTCACACCTCCAGTACCGTGTCGTGCCGTGCCAGGCACATCATGCCAATGTACCATGCTGAAAAAAGCACGGAACGAGGAGCATGTCATGCTTGGCCGAGGTTCCCTGCATGGTATGCCAAGGAAAACGGTCCGCCCGCTAGATCGGTACGATGTGCCAACACGCCGGGTCGGCCTGATGGGCCAACCGTTACCCCCCATTTGACTCTTGGCCCCAATTTGTTTTTTGTTTTTTGTTTTTTTTTTTGTTTTTTTTTTAATTCAAACTCTCCCATACTTACCATTTTACCCTCATTTCACTTTCCCTATAAATATCCATTTCATTTCCAATTTTTTTACATTCTCTATTATCTCTCAATTCTTATTCTCTCTCTACTATTACTCTCTAGTCTCTACACACTCTCACTTTCTAATATAATCATTAATTCAATAATCATCTACTCTCTAATCTCTCCACCAAATATTTCTGTACTCTTATTCTCTCAAGGCTCAACATTTCTTCTACAAACTATAAAAGTAATTTCATTTTTATTTAAAATTTAATATTTATGCTTACTTTTTAAATTTATGCTTGTGGTGGTCAAAATATGATTTCGTGGCCCAAACCAAAAACCCATAATTCAATTAAAGATGAAAGTAGATCTTAAGACAACAGGTTAAAACTAGCAAGGGCCTAATAACCAAACCTAACCCATCAAGAAAATCTACCACGATAAGCATGTGGTCAAAGGGGACTTAAATTGCAATAATAAATGTCAAACATTGCACAAATATCAACATTTGACAAAAGCTTTATTGTTAGATTCAAATGAATCAGAACAGACAATTGAAAATCTGCGATCCATGCTTCTATAATGAGCCCAAGTAACGAAGGCTCCTAGGTTTCACTATAAAAGATAGACCCCTTCTCAGAGAAATGGTTCAGATTTTTCTACCTCACACGTGAAAGCTCTTCGTCTCTCTACTCTCTACTTGGCTCCATTATATTGTCACATTTATTATGGTTTTCTCCTCCGTATTAATTGCTAATCCACTATCTGATCGAGGTCGATACAATCGTCTTCAAAAGACGATCGATCCAATTCACAATCGACTCCCGTCGAATGAAGGAGTTCACTAGGGCATCAGCTTATCAAACTAATCGATATCCAATATCGACCCAATCCTCGTTCGATCCATAGCGATCCAACGAATTCATAGGGAATTGACCCACAGCTTGACCTAAAACATCGAGCAACACGGTTTGTTATTTCTACTTTTCCTCTTGTCTCATTTATCGAACATAATATTGACTTGAGCATCAGAGAGCCCCCAAGGAACACTACCTCCTATGGTTCGCCACCACTCCTTTCTTTTGTTTAATAGGTTATTAGTGCCCACCTCAATGATCAAAATTAATTGTAGATCCGATCAACTACAATGCTTATGTTTTGTATTTATTATTTACGTTTAGTTTTTAAATTTAATATTTACGCTTAGTTTTTATATTTATACTTAAATTTAATATTTATTCTGACTTGTTTATTTATTATTTATGCTTAGGTTTTATATGTATGCTTACTTTATAATATTTATGCTTAGGATTTATATTTATGCATACTTTTTATATTTATACTTAGGCTTAACATTTTTATGCTTACTTTTATATTTAATATTTATGTTTAGTTTTATTCCTCTTCGGGTGAGGGTCTCTAATTTTATTCTGTTAGGATTATGCTCAATAGCAAGAGTGTAATGTTGTAATAAACAATCTTTTTCATATTAATAAAGAGATTTCTGGTTTAACAAATCGTATAGCATTTATAGTTTATATTATAATTGTCAAAGTAAATAATCATAAGGTCTAAAGACTATGGGAAAAGAAGAATTATTCGTACATCTGGATATGTATGTGGTAGACACAATTCTTTAGTTAGTCTTGAATAATGTTCACAACTTAAGTTAAAGGTTGGGCACCTTTATCTTGTTAAAGTTGTAGAATTCTTTTGCTAGCATTTGAGTGGGATCAAATGAGATATGATGAGTCTAAAATCATCGGAGTGTCTTCGAGCAAAAGGATCTAGTGCACTGGGTGCATTGAACTGGATCACAATGAAAAGCTTTATCTAGAACCGTCAATAGATAATAGTCTTTTCATTATCAGGACAATCGGAGGGTCTATCTTAATCCTGAGATAAATGATGGACTTATGGTTGCAAGTGATATCATTTGAGTTATCAATGAGTACGATTATATCGCATAGTCTATCCTCGATAGTTTGGTGATATTCATTTGTTAATCGATAGAGGACTTCATTTATAGATATGGACATCGTGGCTCCATTTAATTAAATGAGAGTATAATATCATCATATGGATGTTTTGAGGTAATTGGATATTAAATCTCAACGTTGAGTTTTCGATAGTGTCTATTGAAAACATGGCTTCTGGACAAGTCAAAATATCCAAGTTCAAAACATGGTCATATGAGTAAATATGGTAACTTGGAGAGTTATAGGCGGTCTATGAACTCTTGGCGATTACTGATATTAATCACGAGGATACACTATCTCCAATATGATTGTCTAGGGTATGAATGAGGAGCATCTTCCTTTTCTATCTTTATTTAAGAGTTCAGTTTTAGCTCTTTAGTGGAATGAGTTAAAATTAATGGATCGGACCTAAGTGAATCATTTGTTGATTGTGATTAGGTTATGTCTATTGAAGCTTAAATTTAGATGGCCCGCCAAGATCCCCAATCCACACGGACTTGCATGGATCACTTGATATATTCTACCGGACCAATTTAAGGGTCCATCTAGAATTGCATTTAATATATTAAGAATATAATTTGCACATTATTTAAGTAATGGGCTGCTCAATTATATTAATATATTAATGAAAGACATGTGGGCTTGTTTCTTTTAGTAAGAATGGGTCTGGTTCACATGTGGGCTTTTTATTTAAAGTCCAATGGATTAAATGAAATAAGAAAATAATGTTAGGCCCAATCTTAATCAAGTGGGGCGGCAAGGTTAAAATTTTAACCTAAAATATTATTTTGTTTCATTTGTTTTAATTAAATAAGAATTAATTAATTTATTGATTAATTGTTTAATTAAATAAACAAATCTTTCCTAAAAGTAAAAGACTTGTTTGACAAGGAAATAAATAAATTAGTTTTATTTATTTAATCAAATAAGGAGTCTTTTTATTTAGTCAAAAATAAAAGAATAAAAATCAAGGAGTTCGATTAGGGTTTGAAGTCTATTAAGTTGAAAAGAATTAGGGTTGAATTTAAGTCACCCTATATAAGTGACATTATAGAATTCGGCCAACCCTAATCTTAGACTACATAGAATTCGGCAACCCTAAAGGAAAAAGAAGAAAAAATTCGGCCAACCTATATATGTGTTCTTATAGGGTTCGGCCACCACAATCCATTGTGCTTGAGTTTTTTATTTCTTTCTTCTTCTTCTTAATTCCAAGAGAGAGTTTTTATTCTAAAAAGACAAAAGAGAGTGTGAAATTATTCTTTGATAGTATACTATTGCTTAATCATCAATAAGCTTGTGTATACGATATCGATCTAGGGTCACGCGAGTTTCGATCATTAGATTGAGAACTCAAAAGTGACCGGAATAGTTTTTGACATTCTTTTGATTGTTTTGTGACTAACAAAGAAAAGAAAGTTTTTTGTTTGGTCCATTCACAGGTTTGCAATTCAAAGAAAAGGGAGACCACGCTCCTAGGTGATCCACGTTCGTGCTCGGATTGAAGGTCTTGCGGATTACCATCGACGTAAGTCAATCGGATCACGCAACAAAAGGTAATTTACTTTTGTTAACATATATGCATGTTTATTGATTAAAAGGGTTTAAGGTTCATAAAGGAAAAATTTTAAAAGTCACTAAATCGTTTTTAGTATCGCTTCCGCTGCGTTTATCACTTTTATTTATTATTTTTCCCTACAATTGGTATCAGAGCCTAGGTTGAACCCTTTTAATTAATTAACGTATATATACGTGGATCTATTTCTTTTTATTTTGATTATGCATGTTTAGAAAGAGATGGCACTCTAGGTATTCAAATATATAATTACATGTGATGTATAGATTTATATATGTTTTATGTGGTTTGTTATTGCTCGATTTTGGCCCTAGATTTTCAATGTAATTTTTGTTTCGGAGTTGTAACAAGAAGGGTGGTCTATTATCACCATAATTCCTTCTTGGTAGATTGCTAGGTTTTATTTTTTTTATATGTGCAGTATTTTTTTAGGGTTACTGCAGTTTTTATTTTTTATTTTTTTTGTATGTGCAGTTTTTTGTTTGTAAAATACTGCAGTGAATAATAAAAAAAAAAAACTAATACTGCAGTATTTATTATATATACACTGCCGTAATATGTTTAGGTCTTGAAGATTCGAAGACACGAAGCAAAACGAAGCAACCGGAACCATGAACGAGCACCGTGCACACCCTAGGAGTGGATTGGGCTGCGCATGGCAAGCCCAAGCTTGGTGGGCTGCGCACGGCAGCCCTGGAGTCCTCATGGGCTGCACACGGCAGCCCCTTAGTGGGGTTGTGAGTTGTGCTCGCCCGTGGGTTGTGCCGAAGGATGAGCGTATGGTTGATGGGCCACCTGAAGATCTTGTATTCCTGACAAATTGTAATTTACTTGTTTTTCTAGGATGGACCAAAGTTGTTGCTATTTAATTTATGCTTAAATATTACAATATTTGTTATTGTATGATAACATGACATATAGAATAGGAGTGCCACGCATTTATCTCTTTTTGGTATGAACATGCATTGAATGATTTAGGTATCTAAATTGACATCTAGATAACTCGGTAAATCATTCTATGAGATTTAATCACACGCCTTAAATAATTGAGTGGGAGAAGGTGTTTTGGTAACACCTATGGCCTTCAAGGTTAGTTGAGCTTTATTATTTATTGGTAATCCCCCCAAGGGGCGTCCATGAATGGAATTTAGCAACATACTTCCTTACAAGGATAGACTAGACAATTGACTCAAACGAGATCTACTCCCGAAGGAGGGATTTTCGTGAGAGAAAATTGAGGGTCGATATCTTGGTAACACACTCAATGTAATTTTATTGATATCCTCCCAAGAGCTCTTGTTAATAAAATTGCAAGGCTAAAATTGAAAACGCTGGTTGTTATGTTAACAATTAGGTGGGACCTAGTCTAACTAGTAAATGGTGCGAACTCCCAAAGGAGGCGTAACATTTATGGGTGTTAGATCACCATTGAATTTTATGATTGAGTTATTTATTTAATTCAAGATAAATATTTAAAAGTGCTTTATCATGATTATTTACTTATATATGTTTTGTTCAGAAATCATGACCCCATCACTTATGAACATCCTGAAAGATAACACTTTAACTGGAGATAATTATGTCACATGGAAAAGGAAAATTGGGTTGTTACTGCAAAGTGAAAAACATAAGTTTGTTCTAACTACTCCTAAACCACCTGCTCCTAATAATGAATCTAGCATAATGTATAGAGATGAGTATGAGCAGTGGAAGACTTCAGATGATATGGCAAAATGTTACATTATGGCCACTATCTCCGACGTGTTGCAACAGCAGCATGAAGGAATGGAGTCCGCTGCTGATATAATGATGTCTCTAGAGGAGATGTTTGCTATGAAGTCTAGGACGACTAAGAGAGAGGCAGTGACTGCTTTTATGAATCTTAGGATGAAACCTGGACAGGCTGTGAAAGATCACATGATGAAAGTCATAGCACATCTCAACATTGCTGAACTGCATGGCGCTGAGATAGATGGTGAGACAAAGATTGATATGGTTGTCAATTCATTGTCAGATTCCTTTGATCAGTTCAAATTGGACTACACTTTGAACAAAAAGGAATACACCTTACAAGGCCTGATGCAAGATGTTCAAAGTGCTGAAAAGATCCTTGTGAAAGGCAAAGGTCAAGAGATTCATATGGTTGGTAAAGTTGCTACTGTTAAGGCCCGTCAAAAGGTCAAGAAACAACAGAAGAAAAAGCAACTTGGGCCTATCAAGAAGGAGACCAAGAAAGTAACCAAGATCAAAGGGAAATGCTTCCTTTGTGGTGAAAAGGGACATTGGAAGAGAAATTGCCCAAAGTCCCAGAACAAGAAGGAAGAAGGTAATTTGAATTATCTAGAAACATGTTTTTTGGCTGATTCTACAGATTCTTGGATCATAGACTCAGGAGCCACTAATCATGTTTGTTATTCCTTGTAGGGGTTTCAAGAAAGGAGAAAGCTGAGTAAGAATGAAATCAATTTGCGCTTGGGCAACGGAACGTTAGTGTCTGCAAGTGCAGTGGGAGATATTAGAGTTTATTTGGATTCTAGAAGGCATTTAGATTTAATAGACGTTTATTATGTACCTCAATTCAAGAGGAATTTAATTTCAGTTTCTTGTTTGAATAAATTTGGATATTCGGTTACTTTTAATAAAGTTTTTATTATTAGTAAGAATGACAAAATTATTTGCCAAGGTACATTGGAAAACGGTCTATACTTTTTGCATAGAAATATCTCTCACTCGTTAGACACAGAAATAACGGAACCTAATCATAAAAGAGTAAAATTATCAACAGATGAAACCTACCTTTGGCATTTACGCTTAGGTCATATTAACCTTAATAGGATTAAAAGTTGGTATGTGACGGACCTTTGAGTGACTTAAAGGTTGATGATCTACCAACTTGTGAGTCTTGTTTGGAAGGTAAAATGACCAAAAGGACGTTCTCTGCCAAAGGTGCAAGAGCCACTGAATGTTTAGGATTGATACACACTGATGTATGTGGACCTATGAGCATTCAAGCTAGAGGTGGATATGAGTACTTCATCACCTTCACGGATGATTACTCGAGATTTGGTTTTGTGTATCTCATGAGACATAAGTCGGATGCTTTTGACATGTTCAAAGCATTCAAAGCTGAAGTGGAAAATCAGCTTGAGAAACACATAAAAATCTTGAGATCTGATCGTGGTGGAGAATATCTATCTGGTGAGTTTCAGCAATATCTTATTGATAATGGGATAGTTTCTCAGTTTTCTGCACCAGGTACACCTCAACAGAATGGGGTAGCAGAAAGGAGAAATAGAACTCTTTTGGATATGGTTAGGTCTATGTTGAGTTATTTAACGCTTCCTATTTCTTTTTGGGGATATGCTTTACAAACTGCTATATACATTCTAAACGATGTACCATCTAAGTCTGTTCCTAAAACACCGCATGAGTTGTGGACTGGGCGCAAGCCTAGTTTACAACACTTAAGGATATTTGGTTGTCCTGCGCATGTGTTAAAAGGAAAGACAGAAAAGATGGAGTCCCGTTCAGAAACATGTATATTTGTAGGGTATCCAAAAGAAACTAAATGATATTATTTCTATAGTCCTTCAAATCTTAAAGTATTTGTTTCGACAAATGCTAAATTTCTGGAAAAGGACTATATGAATGATTCTGTGCCTAGAAGTAGAATTGTCCTGAATGAGATATCAGGAGATACAATTCCACGAGAGGTTACACAACCTAACCCAATTGTAAGTTCCGATCCAACACAAGATCAACAACCTACCATTCCTCGTCGTAGTGGGAGGGTTAGAACACAACCCGAAAGATACATCGGTCTGGGAGAATCAGTGGAGAATCTCCCGGACGACGATGATCCCTATACGTACAAGGAAGCTATAGAGGATGTTGATAGTCGCCATTGGCAAAAGGCAATGCAATCCGAGATTGAATCTACGTTCGATAACAAAGTCTGGTCCCTTGTAGACTTGCCTAAAAGGATAAAACCCATTGGGTGCAAGTGGGTATACAAGAGGAAAAGAGGTATGGATAGAAAGGTGGAAACCTTTAAAGCTTGATTGGTAGCTAAAGGGTATACACAGAAAGAAGGTTTCGATTACGAGGAAACCTTCTCTCCTGTAGCCATGCTTAAATCCATTAGGATACTCTTATCCATTGCAGCATCTTTAGATCTAGAGATTTGGCAAATGGACGTCAAGACAGCTTTCCTAAATGGAAGTCTTGACGAAAGCATCTACATGATGCAACCAGAGGGATTCATTGAAAAGGGCCAAGTGGATAAGGTATGCAAGTTGCAGAAATCCATATATGGATTAAAGCAAGCATCCAGATCCTGGAACATAAGGTTTGATCAAGCTGTCAAAGGTTTTGGATTTATTCAGAATCCTGACGAACCTTGTGTATACAAAAGGATTAAAGGCGACAAGTTGGTTTTCCTGATTCTTTATGTTGATGATATACTACTCATTGGAAACGATGTAGGTGTATTGACATCAGTAAAAGAATGGTTAGCAAAACAATTTGATATGAAGGACTTAGGAGAAGCAAGTTTTATTCTAGGTATCCAAGTAATAAGGGATAGAAAGAATAGAACGATTGCATTATCCCAAGCTTCATACATAGACAAAATCTTGTCTAGGTTTTCCATGCAGGATTCCAAGAAAGGTATGTTACCTTTCAGACATGGAATCAAGCTTTCTAAGGAACAAGTTCCTAAGAATGAGCATGAAGAGCAATTCATGAGTAGAGTTCCATATGCCTCGGCAGTTGGAAGTCTCATATATGCAATGCTCTGTACTAGACCAGATATTTGTTTTGCTGTTGGCATAGTTAGCAGGTTTCAATCGAAACCTAGTCCTGATCACTGGACGGCAGTCAAGCATATTTTCAAGTATCTCAAGAGAACGAGAGATAATATGCTTGTATACTCTGGAGGGGATTTGGTTCCCGTTGGGTATACAGATTCTGATTTCCAATCAGATTCTGACTCCAGAAAATCCACATCAGGGGCTGTGTTTACTATTGGAGGAGGAGCAGTTATATGGAGGAGTATCAAGCAATCTTGTATTGCTGATTCCACCATGGAAGCTGAGTATGTTGCTGCATGCGAAGCTGCCAAAGAGGCTGTTTGGCTCCGCCAATTCTTGATTGACTTAGAAGTGGTTCCTAGTGCGAATAAGCAGATCACTATCTACTGTGACAACAGTGGAGCAGTGGCTAATTCGAAAGAACCAAGAAGTCACAAGAGAGGTAAACACATTGAAAGAAAGTATCATCTTTTAAGAAAGATTGTTCAAAGAGGTGACGTGGCGATTACCAAAATCGCGTCAGCAGAAAATCTAGCGGATCCCTTCACAAAGGCTCTACCTCAGAAGAGTTTCGATGGGCATCTAGAGAATATGGGCTTGAGAGATATGACACATTTGCTATAGCGCAAGTGGGAGATTGTTAGGATTATGCTCAATAGCAAGAGTGTAATGTTGTAATTAACAATCTTTTTCATATTAATAAAGAGATTTCTGGTTTAACAAATCGTATAGCATTTATAGTTTATATTATAATTGTCAAAGTAAATAATCATAAGGTCTAAAGACTATGGGAAAAGAAGAATTGTTCGTACATCTGGATATGTATGTGGTAGACACAATTCTTTAGTTAGTCTTGAATAATGTTCACAACTTAAGTTAAAGGTTGGGCACCTTTATCTTGTTAAAGTTGTAGAATTCTTTTGCTAGCATTTGAGTGGGATCAAATGAGATATGATGAGTCTAAAATCATCGGAGTGTCTTCGAGCAAAAGGATCTAGTGCACTGGGTGCATTGAACTGGATCACAATGAAAAGCTTTATCTAGAACCGTCAATAGATAATAGTCTTTTCATTATCAGGACAATCGGAGGGTCTATCTTAATCCTGAGATAAATGATGGACTTATGGTTGCAAGTGATATCATTTGAGTTATCAATGAGTACGATTATATCGCATAGTCTATCCTCGATAGTTTGGTGATATTCATTTGTTAATCGATAGAGGACTTCATTTATAGATATGGACATCGTGGCTCCATTTAATTAAATGAGAGTATAATATCATCATATGGATGTTTTGAGGTAATTGGATATTAAATCTCAACGTTGAGTTTTCGATAGTGTCTATTGAAAACATGGCTTCTGGACAAGTCAAAATATCCAAGTTCAAAACGTGGTCATATGAGTAAATATGGTAACTTGGAGAGTTATAGGCGGTCTATGAACTCTTGGCGATTACTGATATTAATCACGAGGATACACTATCTCCAATATGATTGTCTAGGGTATGAATGAGGAGCATCTTCCTTTTCTATCTTTATTTAAGAGTTCAGTTTTAGCTCTTTAGTGGAATGAGTTAAAATTAATGGATCGGACCTAAGTGAATCATTTGTTGATTGTGATTAGGTTATGTCTATTGAAGCTTAAATTTAGATGGCCCGCCAAGATCCCCAATCCACACGGACTTGCATGGATCACTTGATATATTCTACCGGACCAATTTAAGGGTCCATCTAGAATTGCATTTAATATATTAAGAATATAATTTGCACATTATTTAAGTAATGGGCTGCTCAATTATATTAATATATTAATGAAAGACATGTGGGCTTGTTTCTTTTAGTAAGAATGGGTCTGGTTCACATGTGGGCTTTTTATTTAAAGTCCAATGGATTAAATGAAATAAGAAAATAATGTTAGGCCCAATCTTAATCAAGTGGGGCGGCAAGGTTAAAATTTTAACCTAAAATATTATTTTGTTTCATTTGTTTTAATTAAATAAGAATTAATTAATTTATTGATTAATTGTTTAATTAAATAAACAAATCTTTCCTAAAAGTAAAAGACTTGTTTGACAAGGAAATAAATAAATTAGTTTTATTTATTTAATCAAATAAGGAGTCTTTTTATTTAGTCAAAAATAAAAGAATAAAAATCAAGGAGTTCGATTAGGGTTTGAAGTCTATTAAGTTGAAAAGAATTAGGGTTGAATTTAAGTCACCCTATATAAGTGACATTATAGAATTCGGCCAACCCTAATCTTAGACTACATAGAATTCGGCAACCCTAAAGGAAAAAGAAGAAAAAATTCGGTCAACCTATATATGTGTTCTTATAGGGTACCACAATCCATTGTGCTTGAGTTTTTTTTTATTTCTTTCTTCTTTTTCTTAATTCCAAGAGAGAGTTTTTATTCTAAAAAGACAAAAGAGAGTGTGAAATTATTCTTTGATAGTATACTATTGCTTAATCATCAATAAGCTTGTGTATACGATATCGATCTAGGTTCACGCGAGTTTCGATCATTAGATTGAGAACTCAAAAGTGACCGGAATAGTTTTTGACATTCTTTTGATTGTTTTGTGACTAACAAAGAAAAGAAAGTTTTTTGTTTGGTCCATTCACAGGTTTGCAATTCAAAGAAAAGGGAGACCACGCTCCTAGGTGATCCACGTTCGTGCTCGGATTAAAGGTCTTGTGGATTACCATCGACGTAAGTCAATCGGATCACGCGACAAAAGGTAATTTACTTTTGTTAACATATATGCATGTTTATTGATTAAAAGGGTTTAAGGTTCATAAAGGAAAAATTTTAAAAGTCACTAAATCGTTTTTAATATCGCTTCCGTTGCGTTTATCACTTTTATTTATTGTTTTTCCCTACATATTCAAGATGGTAGGTGGGCTCTTGACGATTGTTTCCGAACCTGCTTCCCGGATCTCTGTTTTCGAATTGATTAGGTTGTGATTGCTCCTGTTGCGGCCTCTCTAGTTTGGGCTCATTCTCACGATGGTCAAATTTCTTGCAAGACAGCTTACTCATGATTCATTCATGACTCTTCTTAGGTCCTTTGGTGGAGAGATGTTTGGTCTCGTTTTGTTCCGCCATCTCCATCAACATTGACTTGGCGTCTTATGTTGAACAAGCTCCTTACGAAGGATCGCTTGTGTAGATCTATATTTCAGTTGGCTTCCCGGTGTAACGTTTGTGGGGTTAGTAGTGAGTCAAATGATCATCTTTTTCCTCCAGTGCCCCATAGAGTATCAATTGCTCTTTAGGAAGTTGTTTTCTTGACTTTCCAGCGGCATGTTTCTGCCGACTCTTGGAATTCTTTTTTCTTGAAGGCCATGTCGATTTCGTTTAGTGATCAGGTCAGGGTTTTATGGAAGACCGTTATCCATGCAGTGGTTTGAAGTGTGTAGTTTGCCCGTAAATCAATGGATATTTGAAGGTAAATCACTAGATTAGGTCTGATCTTTCTCTAGTTTGGCATGCGGTTTCTGATGCTAATCGCCAGAAGATTGGCTGTATGCATAATTGTGTGGATGATCTTATGGTTCTTCGACGGTTTGATCTTCGTGGTCGTCATGATAGGGCCATGGTTATTAAGAGTATGAGTTGGTCGCCTTCGGCTCCTGGTTAGATCAAAGTCAATACGGATGGTACCATCTTGAGTTCTCTGGGAGTTGGACATTGTGGAGGAGTATTCCGTAATTGTCAAGCTTTTATGAAGGGTTGTTTTGCTATCCCTCTTTGGTAGGTGTTTGCATTTGAGGCTGAGCTTCTTGCGGCTTCTTTGGCCATTAATTTTGCTTGGAAGTATGGGTGGCGTCAGATCTGGCTCGAGAGTGATTCTATTTATATGATTCAGCTGCTCTCTTCTCGCTCTAAGCAAGCTCATTAGCGGGTTCATTAGGCTTGGCAGTGTTGTATCTTTCAGATTTCACAGATGGATTTTCAGGTGTCACATATTTTCAAGGAGAGGAATTAGGTTGTGAATGCTCTGTTTAAACATGTTTTGGAGCTGGGGCAGATCCTTGGTGGTTCTCCACCCCACCGTTCTGTTCCCCATTGATTGACAATGACTGCATGGGTCGGGAGTCTTTTCGGTTTTCATGATGCTTTATGTTTCTTTTTGATATGGCATGCGTGCCTCTATTTGTTTGGGTCTATGTTCCCCTAGTTTTTGTGCTTATTTAGTTGTTGTTACTATTTATTTTTCTTTTATCATTTATATTATGGATATTGCCTATGGGTTTTTCAGCATATAATCGCTTGTGATACGTTTTCCCCTTAGGTAAGTTCAATTTTATCAATATATATGTATATATTAATTCTTAGGTTTTAATATTTAATATTTAATATTTATGCTTAGTATTTATATTTATACTTATGTTTTATATTTATATTTAAATATAATATTTACGCTTACTTTATATTTAATGTTTATGCTTAATTTTTAAATTTAATATTTATGTTTAGTTTTTATATTTATGATTAGGTTTTTTTATTTATGCTTAGTTTTTAATGAATTAATATCTATATTGTAGGAATGGATCCTCCAAATTTTTTGGATGGTTTGAACATGAAGAATGATGATTTTACCATTTTCGAGTCCGGAGACGGTGTGCAAGACACTGAAGGACAACACATAAGTGATAATATGTTAGCAGGAGTAGGTTTTTCTCCTTCCACCACAACAGGGACGAGCACACGTTACAGAAAGACGATATTGATGGTATGGCAATGTTCTGACCCGGAATACATAAAAGGCCCAGTCGATAAGGACAAAAAAAAAATGGGACGATGTAAATTTTGTAAAAAATTATATACCCCTTCTACGTCCAGAACAGAACATTTGGATAGGCATAAGAGAAAATGCAAGCATGCACACAGTATAGTAGATACTACAACACATACACAACTGCAATGGAACCCAAATAGGTCCGTTAGGACATGGAGCTACGATTCCACGTATGGTAGAGAGTGAATGACACGATATATTGCATAGAATAATCAACCGATTAATTTCGGTGACAGTGTGTGGTATGAAGAATTTATCCAAAATGCATACACACAATTTAAATATGTTTATAAAACAACCATTAGAAACGACTTGAAAAAATGTTTTCACACCACACAAAACGTTTGATCGCTGAATTACACTAACTTTAGATATTTGGAAATTGGAAAGCACATTCTAAACATGACTATTGATGTGTACATGACATTATTTAGACTCTGAATGGAAGTTAAAAAAAAAAAAAAAAATTTTGGTTTTCGTTTGCATGCATTATGAACATACCGTTGAACATATTTATTTTACAATTACTTCTATTTTTAATGATTAAAGCATAATTGAGCGCATCATTTCTCTGACATTAGATAATGCATTAGCAAACACTAGAGCTATTAGATATTTTTGAGCAGAAAAATGTCCCCCTACATGGTGGTTATTTCTTCCACCAATGGTGTGCATGTCACATAATAAATTTAATTGTAAAAGATAATTTGAATGTTGTAAGAGATCATATAGATCGTATCACTGATGCCCTTCCTTGGATTAGTAACTCTAATCCAAGAGTGACAGAATTTTGTAGGTACTATCATGCATCCAACATGTGAGCCCGTAAATTCCAAATAGATATGCCGGTAAGGTGGAACTCAACTTACTTAATGCTATAAAATGCTATTGATTATTCTTACATTATTACAGGCTTTTATAATTCTAAATAGGGCAGTCAAATACTATCCGAAAGCGATTGGTATGTGGCAAACGTTTTTATTAAAATTTTAAAGGTATTTTACGATTCCATTGTACTTCTTTCTGGGGTCTATTACCCCACATCTTCATTAGCAATTCATTTGATTGTTGAAATGTCTAAAATGTTTGCCACTTATAGAGAGGATGAAATTTTAGGCCCATCAGTAGAGGCCATGGAGGTAATTAAAATTTTAAAAATACTGGTATGAAATTCCTTTCCAATATGCCTTAGGTGCTATACTCGATCTTAGGGTTAAATTATCTGGTTTATAAACTTTTCTTTATTATATTACAACTAATTTTAATTTAGATTTTACTAAACAGTTTACTAACTTGCGGAATAAGTTGTTCAAAGTGCATGCAATTTATGCTCGCATGTATGGCGGTATAAACACGCAACCATTAGAACAACAGGACACCCGCCCATTGAAGAGTAGTTGGAAGCTCCTCCTAAAGGGCGGCTCTTCTAGTTGAAGTTCTTCATCTTCATCTCACCCTTTAGTTGGAAGAGTTACTCAAAGTCATACTCAAAATGCTGAACTCAACAAGTACCTTGAAACTGAGCTCTCTCTGTTGGGAGTAACCGATGGCATGAAGGAAGACGTCATGAGTTTTGATGTGCTGTTATGGTGGAAAAACCAAAGCAACAGATTTTCAGTACTATCAAACCTAGTACGTGACTTACTCATTATCCCAGTGTCCATTGTTTCTTCTGAACAAGCATTCAGCACAAACGAACGTATCATTGAACCTAGGAGAACTTCTTTGACCCCTGAAATTGTAAAGGTATTAACATGCCTTCGGGATTGAGAGCATACTCGAAAAAGGATGCAACATCAAATGGAGGATGAAAACGTAATTCATAATTTCTTCAACTTATATGTCGATGAGGGTTCCAACAGTAACCAGTAAGAGGGCTAAAAACTAAAGAGTGAAGACACATTTACAATTTTTAATTATACATGTACTTGTAATTCGATTGTACTTTTTTTCCGTTACAAAGTTTTTATCCCACTGGTTTTTCTTGGTAAGGTTTTGTGGTCGATTAGATCTGCAATTGATTTCAATCGTCGAGGTGGACACTGACAACTTGTAGAATAAAAAGAAAATAAAGCGACAGCGAACAACATGAGGGGGTATTCCCTTGGGGGGACTTCCGATGCTCAAGTCAGTATTTCGTTTGATATATGAAGCAAAGAAAATAGTAAATAACAAATTGTATTGTTTGATGTGTCGAATCGAGTTCTGGATCAATCAGGTTAGATTGACTTTGGATATCAAGGATATCAATGAGTCAATCCTCTTGGGATTTAGGATCGCTTTGGATCGAACAAGGGGCGGGTCGAAAATGAATATCGATGAGATTTATGCACGTTGTTCAAGTTGATTCTTTGGTTCGACGCGGATTGATCGTGGGTTGGATCGATCGACTTTTGAGGACAATCGGATCGACCTTGGTTAGGAGGTGGAGTAACAATTAATGTGAAAGGGAGCACCGCAATAAATGCTCAATATTTTAGAGTAAAATTGAGTGGGAGAGAGAGAGAGAGTTTTTGCATGAGTAAGTGAAAAATCGGACCCTTTTCTTTGAAAAAAGGATTCATATGGCTAAGAGCCTCCAACGTTTAGCCCGTTCATGTGAAGGCATGGATCAAAACTCCTTTATTGCACGTTTCGATTATTTCAAATATGGTAATAAAGTTTCAGACGTTGGGATCCATGTAACATCACGGTTATGATTATTTTAAGTTTGCCTTTGACCACGTGTTTGATTTGATCTCATGACCTGTGGGTCAAGTTTGGGCTTGTTTCCTAATTGGCTTGTATTGGGCCCCAGTTAAATTCTTACTTGGGCCTTTTATGAAGGTCTTTGAATCATTCTTGGGAATGGGCCTGTTTTTTAGATTGAGTCCATTTTTAGACTATTATAGGTTTTTAACAAGGCAATCATGTAATGTAATACAACAATATAAATAAGTAAATAAAATTTGTTTCTTTACAAACATAAAATTCACTTCTTTACAATTTTAAATTATTTCATCTATGATCTATTAAATTCATTTCTAAATTTATTTATATCATACTTAGGAGATGTTGGTGAATTTAGTAAATAAAATTTTTTAAAAATGTATATAAATTAGCAATTTTAATTTTATTTTTTAAATATATTTACCCTAAAAAAAATTACATCTATTTTTTTTTTTTTTTTATAGAAAAAATAGTGGGCTAGTCTTGTTATGGCCCCAACCAGCTTGCTATTTATGCTACCGTGCCGGCACTTCACGACCCGGTTGCCAACCATGCCGTACTGGCCCCAATTTACAAATTTAGATTAATGTTGACTCATGACCTATTTGATTTTTCCACTTAATACTTAATGACACTTAAAGTGCGTAATTAAGTTGTTTTGTTTGTTTGATTTTTTAAGTTATAAAACCATTGAATGAGCTCCTAAAATTATTTCTTTTTAAAAAGTGAAATATTTTCACTTTTCACTTAATAAAAAATAACTGAAATATATATCAATTTATTACTTCCAAATTTATCCTTATAAACCTTATTTATTTCTAGTTTTCTCTTCTCTCACAACCCTTGACCGTATTAATATTTTTTTTCTTCTCACTATTTAAAAAACTTTAGCGACCACTTTCAAAAAATAAAGAAATAAAAAACATTGATAGAGCATATAGGTTTCATTATAATGTTGTTATTATATTATTATAATTTGACATATAAACATCATAAAGGTTATTAGTGGCCGTTTCTAATTTGTTGTTATTTCTTAAATTAAACTTCAATTAACTTTTTCAATTTTTATAATCTTAGAGTCTTAGGGTTACATTTTATATGATTTTTTTTTTTTAATTTTTTTATTATATTATTAAATTACCTTTTTTAGTTTTCTTTACTATATTAAGATCTAAATATATAACAAATAATAGTTGAAATGACATAAATGTAAAAGTATTTATTTTTAGATATTTGTAACTTAAAAAAACACACAATTTATCAATTATATTCAGTTTTCAGTTAAACAAAACAAACATGATTTTCAATTTCAGTTTTCGATCACTATATTCAGCACTGCTCAGTTTTAAGACGAATAATCAAACTCAACCTAACTGACAACATGGGAGATAGATAAGTTTTTACAAAAGTTGATTTCGTGGGTGAACGACCATGTTAGGTTTTGTATAAAGAAGTAAATCAAATCAATTAAAACTTAAATGATTGTGGTAGCCAGATATGGCTTATAGGCCCAACATACAAAGGCCCAGAACGTAATGATGTTAGGATCAGTCCAGGCCTGTAACATTAGTCGACCTGATACTGCTACCAATATTGTTGACTGACCAAGTCAAAGAAGTTATCAACACTGATAAGCAAACCATTCAAACGTGGAGAGAATCTCTCCTTAAATCTCTCCACGTGATTCTAGCCTACTTTGACCGTTAAAGAGAAATTGGGCGCCTATAAAAAGGACCCTCACTAACCTTAGAGGGGGAGGAAAAAAGCTTAAGATTAGCATATTGAATTTATTAAGAATTCTTTCAACCGGAATTGAAGCGGATTTTCTGATCACGATCAGATTGCTCAACCCAAGCATACCTAAGGCTAAGATCATATATCTCACTTTCATCATTGTTTCTTTTCTGTTCTTTTTTTGTTTCTTTGTTCATTTGAAGGTTAAACGAAGGAGACAACGAATCAGAGTCGAACAATTCATCTCACCAGCAAAACTATCTTCGAACGACATCCTACAACTGACGAATTAGGATAGTTGCCTTGGGCCTCACTCAACCCGACTCGATCATTTTCAATCGTCGATCGACCCCCTACAATGATTAACTTAAAATATGTGTGGAACTAATAAAAAAGTTATTCTCACCTAGCATAGATGATAATTTATCACTTAAATTTTATTTATAGAGCCTAATAATTAACAAAGATTGCTAATATCAGATTTCCTATTAAGAGACTTTTTTTTAGGTTACTCAAAATCAAAAATATCTTTACAATAACAATTTTTTTATTTTTTTATTTATTTTTTTTTTTTAACAAAACCCAAAAAAGAAAATTGAAAAAATAAATAAATAAATAAATAAATCTTTTATAGCAATTTAGGACCGCTTATCAATCATCAAATACGACATGTCGTTTGCTCGTACGTAAGCTGAAGCTGTATTGAACTCCATTACCATTTGCTGGTTATCGATCAATGTAGCCGTAGAAGAAGAGATCGATCAAGCAAGACAACACTCACTGAACACACACACACACACACACAAACACACACACGTGTGATATGTCCCAAATCCTCTCAACTCTCAAGAATCCCAACAAGCTCCACAACATCACAAAGGTTCGTTCTCTTTTCTCCATAAATCACACATTCACTACTACAACTACTACTATTCTCACAGACCCTCCACCAGCATCACCATCACCAAATGACCAAATAAATGGAAACCATATAGATTTACCTTCTGTTAATTTCTCTAGTATTGCAAAATCTGTGCTTTCTAGATTTTCCCATTTATTAGAGACTAAGAAAGACAAGTCATATGCTAGTTGTAAATTAAAAGACCTTCTTTTGGATGTATCTGATGTGATTCCTGAAATTACTCGTAAGTTTTGGAGAGTTTTAGTGTTGAGACCCGAAGATGTGCTTGAAATATTATTGGGATTTCAATTTGAGAGTGGAAATTTTGGATTTAGAGGTGGAAAGATTGGAACTTTATGGGGGATATTTAAGTGGGCTAGTGAGCAATATAAGGGCTTTAGGCATCTTCCTAGGTCGCAGCAGGTTATGGCGTCAATGCTTGTACAAGTGGGGATGTTTAGAGAAGTTGAGTTATTGCTTTTGGCGATGGAGAGTGAGGGAGTTTTGTCGAATGGGAATGAAATTATTAGTAATTTGATTGAAGGGTATATTGGTGTTGGTAATTTAAGAAGGGCTGTTTTAGTGTTCGATCAAATGAGGGAGCAGGGTTTAGTTCCATCATTGTCATGTTACCGTGTTCTTATTGATCATTTGGTTAAAATGAAAAGAACCCAATTGGCGTTTCGAGTGCTTTTGGATTTGTTTGGGATGAGAATTAATTTGAGTGATGTGGATAAAGCTAGAGTTGAGAATGTTGTTAGTTTACTTTGTAGGGAACGGAAGATTAAGCAGTCGAGAAATCTGGTTAAGAAGTTTAGGGCTTATGGGTTGGAGCTTAGTGGTTCAGTGGTAAATGAGATTGCTTGTGGTTATTGTGAGAAAAAGGACTTTGAAGATTTGCTTAGTTTCTTTGTTGAAATGAAGCATGCACCGGATGTTTTGACTGGCAATAGGATTGTTTATACTTTATGTAGCATCTTTGGTGTGGAGAGAGCAGATTTGTTCAGGAAGGAACTGGAGCATTTGGGTTTCAGGCCTGATGAAATAACATTTGGGATCTTGATTGGTCGGAGTGTTCGGGAAGGGAATTTGAGAAGTAGCTTCATTTATCTGTCGGAGATTTTGTCAACAGGCTTAAATCCTGATTTACGTTCTTATAATGCTCTTATTGCTGGGGTGTTCAAGGCTGGTATGTGGAGGCATGCCAAAGACATTCTTGATGAAATGGAAATTAGGGGGACACCTCCGAATTTATCCACTTACAGGCTTCTTTTAGCAGGGTATTGTAAAGCTAGGCAGTTTGACGAAGCAAAAATGATGGTCTCTGAGATGGAAAAACTGGGTTTCATTGAACTCTCTACACTGGAGGATCCACTTTGCAAGGCATTTACGTTGCTGGGGCTCAATCCATTGGCTGTGAGATTGAGAAGGGATAATGACATTGGATTTTCTAAAACAGAGTTTTATGATAATCTTGGGAATGGACTGTACTTAGATACAGACCTTGATGAGTATGAAAAAAATTTAACCAGTATTCTCGAAGATTCCATGATACCCGACTTTAACTCTCTTATAACGCTGGAATGTGCGCATGGGAATTCAAAAGTTGCACTGCTGTTGGTAGATGAAATGGTTCGGTGGGGTCAAGAACTGTCTTTATCTGTTTTCTCAACAATGGTGAAAGAGCTGTGTGCTTCTCGTTCTCTTATCAAGATGTGCCCTGGTCTATCCAAGAAAATGCCAAAATTGGCTAATCATCTTGATCAAGAAAGTCTCAATCTGCTCATCCAAGCATGCTGCAAGAAGGGATTGGTACATGATGGGAAGATAATATTTTATGGAATGCTCCAGAAGGGTCTAACAATCAAGAATGAGACTTGTACTGCTTTGTTGATGGGTTTGTGTAAGAAAGGAATCTCGAAGGACCTTCATTGTTGCTGGGATATTGCTCGGAATAAAAAATGGTTACCAGGTTTGGAGGATAGTAAAGCACTTGTGGAATGTCTTTGCCATAAAAAAATGCTGAAGGAAACATTAGAGCTTTTCGAATCCTTGCTAGTGTTTGGCCCTTACTTAAGTTCAGACATTTGCCATATATTCCTGCAAAAGCTTTCTGAAACAGGTTTTTCGACCACTGCATATGCACTATTGGAAGACTTTATACATCGAGGCTACGACTTGGATCAAATGGCTTATAGCCATGTTATAAGAGGGTTGTGTAAAGAGAAAAAGTTTCAAGTTGCCTTTAAGATTCTGGACTCTATGCTGGCTACGAAGATGGCCCCCGGCTGGGATGTTTCTGTTTCATTAATTCCTCAGCTATTAAGAGCTAATAAATTTGAAAAGGCCATTGCATTAAAAGAGATTAGTTTGAAGGAACAATCCGTGTTACCATATTCTCTCTACACAGCTCTAATAAAAGGATTTTGTATGTCAGGAAAGGTTGAAGAGGCATCTAAGCAATTCCAGGATATGTTGTGTGAGGGTCTATATCCAGAAGCTGAGGTTTATAACATGCTGATTGAAGGGCATTGTCAAGGTAACAACTTTAGGAAAGTCAGGGAGCTACTTGGTGTCATGATAAGAAAACAGTTAAACCTCTCAATTTCAAGTTATAGGAGCTGTGTGCATTGGATGTGTATCGCGGGTAGAGTCCCTTGGGCATTAAGCTTGAAGGAGCTCATGCTCGGACAAAATGAATCTCATAACCTCATCATCTATAACATTCTGATCTTCTATCTTCTCACATCAAGGAACAGTTTTCTTGTCAATAAAGTTTTAGATGAATTGTTAGAGAAAGGGTTGGAACCCGATGAAGTCACATACAACTTTCTTATTTATGGGTTTTTGAAGCGTAAAGATGTTTCAAGTTCTGTGCGTTATCTCTCTACTATGATTTCGAAGGGACTTAGGCCAAGAAATCGCAGCTTAAGAACAGTGATAAGCTGCCTGTGTGATGTTGGGGAACTTGGAAAAGCCTTGGAGTTGAGTCGAGAAATGCAATTAAAAGGCTGGTTTCACGATTCCATCGTTCAGAATGCAATGGTCGAGGGCCTTCTTTCTCGTGGTAAGCTTCAAGAAGCAGAACATTTTTTGGATAGGATGGTAGATAGAGGTCTAGTTCCTGATACCATTATTTATGATAATCTAATTAAACGATTTTGTGGGTCTGGAAGAATGAACAAGGCAGTTGATCTTTTCAACTTAATGTTGAAGAAAGGAAACATCCCCAATTCTGCCAGTTACGATTCTGTAATTCACAGTCTATGTACATTTAATAAACTGGACCAAGCTCTGGATTTCCATTCTGAGATGTTGGCTAGGAATCTGAAGCCAAAAATCAGCACATGGGACGTACTAATCTGCCAATTTTGCCAAGAAGGAAGAATTGTAGAAGCGGAAAGGCTTTTGACTTGTATGGTTCGTTTAGGCGAAACTCCAACCAGGGAGATGTACTCTGTTGTAATTAATAAGCACTTCTCTGAAAACAACCTGAAGAAGGCATCAGATGTCATGCAAGTAATGCAACAAAGTGGTTATAATCCAGACTTCAACACACACTGGTCTCTTATAAGCAATTTAAGCAGTTCCAGTGACAAGGACAATAAAAATAGCAGTCAAGGATTTTTGTCAAGGCTTCTTTCTGGAAGTGCATTTTCTTGGAGAAAGGACTCCAATGCCAAACGAGGGTAATAGATACTGTGCCGTATATGTTATTCCTCCTTGCTGTACTATCAACTGGTTCATTTTGCTAGGTTTGCATGTTTGATTTTGTAAAGTATATTACATATAACATATACAGAACTGGAGATTTGCTTGCCAAATCTTTTGCGCTTTTTCTTCAGTTATTGCAGTTATGTTCATATCGACATTAACTGGAACGAATACTTCACTTTCTTGCTCCCCCACTTCACTTTGAGAGAGCTAAGCCTGTTTCTTTTTGCTCCAATGGATGTTGAATCCATAAATTCTTCATTTGAATCACCTTTTGCAGCAATACAAAATATATTATTAGAGGAAATCGAAGGAAATGACCTTTCTCAGTGTTCACTTTTTAGGAAATAGCCTATTGGTGAAAAAATTACACTTTTAGCCTTTTTACCAACCCCATTTACCACATTGCCCTTTAAAACCCCTCACCTGGAATTTCCCTCAATACCCTCCTTAAATATTTTAATCAATATAACTTGTTCAAGTTTACTAAATTACTCTCCCAATCTGATTTTCCACGAAAGTCACTGTTCAACAAAACAATTCAAAATTATAAATTAAAAAAAATTATAAAAATTAAAAAAAAAAAAACAGTCGTTGCTCTACTCTGTCTCTATGTACGCAAATTGCAAACCTAAACAACAAGAACACATAAATAGAGAGAGGTAGGAGAAGCACAAGGTTGTCGTCGCCGTTGCCATTCAATTACAAATAAATAAAAACCCTTCTTGTTCTTACTCTGTGTACCCAAACGACGAGCAAAACTCAAAACTCAAACCCAAACAACAAGAACCCGTAAATACAGTGACACAGAGAGAGGAAGGAGAAGCAAGGTCGTCATCGTTGTTGTTACCTTCGTCGTTCAATTACAAAGAAAAAAAAAAACCCATCTTGTTCTTGCTCCATGTACCCAAACGACGAACATAACTCAAACCCAATCAAGAACCCAGAAATAGAGAAGAAGAAGAAGAAGAAGCAATATCGTCGGTCGCCGTTTAAAGCATAAGGCTCCAACAGTCGGCATTGAACGAAGCACCCCAAACCCTAGATGAAACGCAAAGAGAGTAAGACAATTTCAAGGTACTAATTTGTTCAAACTACTTTCATTTGTTCAAATTTGTGTTTTTGATGGTAGATTGTTCTCTTGTTTGTGTTTTTGGCGCGTTTATGTTCCGTTGTTTGTGTATTTGGAGGGTGTGTGTTCTGTTTGAAGGGCAAGCATTTATTGATTGCTATGAAGTACACTGGAAATGTTTTGGTTTGTTAGTGGGATGTAATTCAATGAGAAGAAAAACGTTTGCAGATTAAATAACTTATTTTGCATGCATTTTGAGCCTAAGACTGATGTTGAATGTGTATTTTTAGCCTATGGGCTATGAATGATTTTCATAAGCCTAGTACCGATGTTGAGCCTAAAACTGATGATACATTTATAATTTTGAGCCGAGGACTTATTTTCATTTATAATGTTGATACATGTATAATACTATATAATGTTGATACATATATAATGCTGATTTTGAGCCTGAACTTATTTTCATCTATAATGCTGATACATGTATAATGCTGGTACATGTATTTCATTTTGAATCTAAGTTTTTATTTTGTTTTTTTTTTTTTTTCATTTTCCAGATGTCGAAAGATTCAAATGAAAAGTTGTGGCAATTCCCAGACCACGAAGACTGGATTTCAATGAGAGTAAACAGTCAAAGTAAAATGTTTATGATGAGAGACTTGAAGGTGGTCCTAGAAAAATTTGGGTTGGTGGAAAAATTCAAACAGGGCCTGTTCGACCAATATTTGGATTTGAAACAACCGTTGATAGTTTACAAGCAGCTAATTCATAATATTCTGAAAAAGAGATTATTTACCCTAATGGACAAAGACCGGATGAGATGTGGTTTGGGTTGGGGAAGTCAAAAGCTCGTTTCGGTTAAAAAGAGTTTTGTCTATACAGCGGTTTGAATATGGGATAGCTGCCTGAAGGATTTGCCAACAACAATGAAGTATGAGAGGATTCAATGCTTAGAAGAATTTTCAAAGGATAAAGGCCTACTGCTGATGTATTGTATGCCACTTTGAAGAAAATGTCGTCCGAAGAGAGTGAAGATGCACACAAGAGTTGAATATCTATATGGTTATCCAATTCTTTGGCACGGATGACAGCCATCTTGGGGTGGTCGTTTTCATTAGTTGAAAACAAAGTTGAATTCCATAAATTTGCATGGGGTTTTTACATCTTCAGTTTTGCACTATATTTTATTAATGATGTACTTGACAAACACCTCCCCAAACTAAGAGGTGAAAAAGAAAAGGAAGATAAGAAGGGAAGCTGAAGAAGATTAAGAAGACAGTAGAAGAAAAAGAAGAAGAAGAAGACCTAGAAGAAGAAGAAGATAAGAAGAAAAAGAACAAGAAGTCAGTAGAAGAACAAGAATCAGTAGAAGAAAAAGAAGTGAAAGGGAAAAGGAAAGCCAAAGGAAAGCTACAGGGTGAGGAAGAGAAGAAGAAAAAGAAATCAAAGTATTATACCTACAATTTATCCTAGTTCCCTCTAGTACTTCAGGCAAGTTTTATAAAAATTCAGCTATTTTCTGATTTGCAGTATGTACCTGCTCCAGTTTTTCTGTGAACTTTTCTTGCATTGTTTCACATTTCTGCTGACACTGAGCCACAATTCTGTTCATCTTGTATTGCATCTCTAGTTCCTTTTGCCCCAAGTAAAACATCACACTTCTTTATGCACTTTTCATCACTGAATTCATTTTAGCCTAGAAAGTGAACATTGGGAAAGGCTAGATATGTAGTTAGCCCATATTATTATGCTACAGTTTGGAAATGCACCTTTTGGTATTGCCATTTGAGTTGTTGTACATAGTAGACATTGATAATACAGATTGTTTTGTATCAACCATTTTCATCTCTGCATGCTTCCTTTTGCTATTAATTTTACATTGTGTGGAAATTGAAGTATTTTTATGAAATGGTAGTTTTATACTATTCTTACAAATTCAGAATTTGCAGTTTATATTATTTGCAAATAAAGCAATAATAATGACTTTTATGTGGAAATGTCTACAACTAAAAAGATTTGTTACTTTATTTAGGTTACTTATGTTAATTATATATCACCTCCCACTCCATGTTAGTGGTGGGATGTTTAAAGTACATTATACACATTTGTCAGACCAGATATCTAGATTGTGGCATATAATGCTTAATCTCAGAAGATCCCGACAGACTCCTAATGTGTTTGATGTTTGAATTTTTAAAAAAAAAGATATATAAAGTTAAATAATTAATTATATATTATCAAATTATGTTTGTTTATTATTGAAGGGCCAAGAGTCAGGATTGGATTCTAATATCAATTATATATTTTTTTCACTTTAGTCCTTCTGTCATCCTGTTTCAGAAAATATAGATCATGCATATATTCTTCATAGTAGATGTGACATTTGTATTTATAAATGTCTTGTATACTCTTAAGATTCTCACATATGATTAGTGTTGAATAGAAAAGATGATGTTGGTCCAGTGGTAAAGCCCCTTACACCCATACCACGAGATTGTGGGTTTGAGTCTCTCCCTCTTTCCCCTATAAAACCCCGAATTATTATAATATTTCAACAACAAAAAAATAGTGTGGAATTACCCTATTTGGAACTCAAAATGTTGACTTTATGACTAGCAAAACTCAAAATGTTGACTTTATGACAAGCAAAACCTAACATATATAATATAGTGTTATGTAATAGCACACAAAATATTAAGAAAATAAAGTTAAACATTAAATTTGTGATGCTAAATACGAAATAGTGAATTACGTATTGGTATTTGAAGCTTGAATGTTAATGCAAAAACGAATCACAAGGTTTGCATAGTTTAACATAAGTATTGTGATATTTGGAAATTTTTCTTTTTTTTTTGGTTAAAAATCATAAGGTTTGCATTCAACCTGGAATCAAGAATTTTGTGATTTGGGGTTTTCAGCACAGAGTTATGTCAGTTTCAATATTGTTGTTCTGGTTTGTCTTTGTTCTCTAGGGTTTCGCCGCCGTTTCACTTTTTCGAGACTCTTTCGGTCAGATTATGATTTTATGTCCTTCATAAAGGTTGTAGATTATGAAATTATATGCAACCTGGAATCAAGAATTTTATGAATTAAGGTTTTTAGCATAGAGTTATGTTAGTTTCAATATTGTTGTTCTGGTTTGTCATTGTTCTCTAGGGTTTCGCCGCCGTTTCGCTTTTTCGAGCCTTTTTCGGTCTGATTCTGATTTTATGTTCTTTATACAAGTTGTAGATAGTGACATTTCATGCAACCTAGAATCATGAATATCATGATTTGGGTTTTTCAGCATAGAGTTACGTCAGTTTCAATATTGCTGTTTTGGTTTGTCTTTGTGTCGCCATTTTGCTTTTTCGAATTGTTGTTCTGGTTTGTGTTTTCTCTTCTTCTGGTTCTATGGCATTTTTTGTGTTTTTTGGTCCATGGTTTCTCCTCCCATGTTTGGCCTCGTGGAGAATCCCATGTCTTTAGAGGCTACTTTGTTCTTCTCTTCGCATATAAGTTATACACCAATTTGTGGTGAGGGGACGGTTTCTTCTAGTAGTAGAGGGAGTAGTTTGGGTAATGTGTTGCCTTCTATACCTTCCGTGATTGATAATCTGGTTACTGTTAAAAGTTCGATTCATGTTCCTATTATGAATCATATTCCCTAGCCTATGGGTGCTTTGTCATATGCGGATGTTTTGAAGGCTACCCAAGCTTCTGTTCAGTCTTTCCCTATGGACTATGACTGTTGCGCCTTTGAAAAAGGGAGGTTTTGTGTCTTTTCGAGTTGATCTGGTGGCTTATCTATCCAAACTTGAGTTATGCAAGAATACTCTTATCGGGCGTGTGGTTCTTTCTAGTAATAAGCGTCCTTATAAGCTTGTTGAATTTAAGGCTAAGCTTAGTAAGCTTTGGACAATTTCAGTAGATTAGAGACTTATATTTTTAAGAAGAGGTTATTTCCAGATCATTTTGAAGTCTCTTGAGAACAAGAACAAGGTATAAGGTTTGGGTTCTGTTAATCTGAGGTCAGGGGATCTCCACCTTCAGCCTTGGATTTCAGATTTTAATCCCTCTCTGCAAAAGTCTACTAACGCGCAAGTTTGAGTTAGGTTCTATGATTTGTCTTGGAAATACTAGCATTCGAAGATCATCTTTGATTTGGCCAGATGTATTAGGATTCCGTTGAGATTTGATAGGGCTACTATTGATGGTGATTTTAGGCACTTTGCTAGGGTTTTAGTGGATGTTGACATGTCCACTTTGCTACCATCCTTGGTTCTTTTAAAGAGGGATGAGCTTCATAGCTCTTTCATATCGATGGAGTATGAAAACTTGCCCTCATTTTTTTTAGTTGCCAAATAAGCAAACAGAAATAATAAAAATCTTACAAGTGCACAAATCGTAAACGATGGCACAGCAGTTAAGCAAGGATCGTTCAACGAAGAATTAATTACTACTAAAATAATGAGTTTATATATAAGACACTCTAGGACTCTAATCTAACTAAAAATATAAAAACAAAGACTCTAACTCACACACATGAATGGGGGTTTTGATTTGATTATTAAAACTAAAGAAAGTTAAATAAACAAGAAATAAAACAAGGCAGAAAATTAATTAGGAAAATATATGGAAAAACACTAGTTAGGACCTTCTATCCACCACTAAACGATCATCCAATCCATAGACAAATAATGAAGTTAAAGAAGTCAAACATGATGAAGATATTCATAACAGGTGTTGGCATCCCACTCTATCTGTTCTCAATATCCCTTAATTAGGTCTTATTCCAATTAATTGTTGCATGCAAGAATATGTCCATATGGCATTCAAACTCTATCTTACAACATAGACTCTATAATCAAAAAACATGCTTCTAAGATGATCAATCAAAGAAACAAAATAATAGAGTAACAATTCTTATGGAGAAATTGAAATCATCATGCATGGAAAATAATACTTCATTAAACAATAATTGTCTATGGAATTGAATTCATGTTTAGGGCTTCAAGTTAGTCCTAACTAATAAGAAAATTAGCTAGACATAAAAACTAGAAAAATAAATAAAAACATCTAATCTAAAGAAAGGTAGAAAAAGAGAATGTTGCTTGAGTCTTCAATCTTGAACAATGAATCTCTCACATTTCTCTTGAAGAAACTCTTGGTATTTACAAGTGACTTTGCCTTGTAGATTCCCAGTTTGCTTTGATGTAGAAAACACATCAAATAGGAAAGTAGAATTAAACAAGGAATGAGAATTCTTTCCAAACTTGGATTTTCTCTTTGGATGATTAATTACTAAATTGAGTTTAGGAATTTTTCCAAACATGTCTCGATCTTCTAAAGTCATTGGGATTTGATTTGGAAAATTCTGGGACAATATTAAACCAATTCGGAATGGAAATCTACCAAAAATAAGCAACGACCGATGTGGGTGTCACAGCGCTATTGACAGCGTAAAGCACTGGAGGTGTGTCGTTATGGATTGAAAAGTGGTCTTCATAGCGATTCGCAAAGCGTGATCGTCAAAGCGTGATCGCCTGATGTTGGACCGCTGTACAAGACGCTGTGAAAATACAAAGCGCACTTGACAGTGCAAGGCACAAATTTTGGAGCACTTTGAAAGGCGTTGTGAAAGGCACATCGATTGCTTTTTTGTGTGTGAACACTATGAAAGGCACAACTATTGCTTTTGTTGTTGTGCTTTGACTTGTCTAATTACGCTTTAGTCCTTTTTGTGATAATTACACTTTAATCCCTTCAATCTTCCAAAATCACCTTTTTATCTTCAAATTTACTCCAACAACTATTTTCTACACAATCTCAACAAACACATTAAAATATTTAATTTCACTCAAGAACATAGCATAAAACATAGGAATTAGGGGTCTCAAATATCAACATTTATCGATATAACAATTTTGTTCTGTCAGCTCCTCCATTGGCCATTTGCCCAGTTCTTATCATTAGAATGAACCCAAAGGTCCTACTACTAATATGGGAAAGTCCTCTCAGCCAATGGTTGAGGTTTTGGTTTCGGTTGAAGAGACAACTTTTCAGCCAGTTCACCCTCGGTCCTCTAAGATGGTTTATCATCCGATTAATAAGACGGTTCAGGAGATCCCAGTATCCAATGCTTTCACTACTATTTATAAAGATTTGGGGCTTACGGATTCAGTGGTGGTTCATCAGTCGGCTTCTAGTTTGATTACTTATTTGTGTGATCTTTATTCAATACCTTCTTCCACTGTTGTTAGTTCGATCCTAATTCCTTTATCTGGCGCTCATAATGTTCAGCAGGTTTACAGTCTCTTGCCTCGTAGGGCTCCTCCCTCTTCCCATGTTGTTGTTTCTTCGGGCTTATCGGTTATTGGCACAATCTCTTCAGGTGTTTCTAGTCGGTCTTTAGGTGTTGGAGTTTCGAATACTTCATTTGGTCTAACATTTTTGGATGATCAGCTTATTGTGAGGAATGGGATCAATTCCTCTCGGGACATGAGATCGGAGTCCTCTTTGTCGGACTCTCCTGTTGAGCTTGGTTTTGTTACTGACGTTCCTTAGGTCTTTAGCCTTCTCTTGATCTCCATTTGGTGGGTATAAATGATAGAGGTGGTTTGATTCTGTCTATTTAGGTATTTGCTTGTGATTCTATTGCAAATACTCAAATAGATTTGTGTCATGAACATCATTTGACCATCTCCATTTCTATCAGGTTTCTGATTCATTGGTACACTTTTGTTTATGCTTACCTCTGCCTCGATTCGCTAGGTGCTTTAGAGTTCTCTTCGGGAGATGGGTAGTTCTTTTTCTTCCACTTGGTTGGTGGTTGGTGGTTGGTGGTTTCAATGCAATTTTAAGAGCTCATGAGTGTTTGGGTTCTCGATCTCCTGCTTGAAGGGAAAAAATAAACAAATAAAAGTGTTACACGCAGCGGAAGCGATACTAAAGACGATTTAGTGACTTTTAAAATTTTTCCTTTATGAACCTTAAACCCTTTTAATCAATAAACATGCATATATATCAACAAAAGTAAATTACCTCTTGTCGCGTGATCCGATTGACTTACGTCGATGGTAATCCGCAAGACCTTCAATCCGAGCACGAACGTGGATCACCTAGGAGCGTGGTCTCCCTTTCCTTTGAATTGCAAACCTGTGAATGGACCAAACAAATACTTTCTTTTCTTTGTTAGTCACAAAACAATCAAAAGAATGTCAAAATTATTCCGGTCACTTTTGAGTTCACAATCTTATGATCGAAACTCGCGTGAACCTAGATCGATATCGTATACACAAGCTTATTGATGTTTAAGCAATTGTATACTATCAAAGAATAATTTTTCACTCCTTTTTGTCTCTCTAGAATAAAAACTCTCTTAGAATTAAGAAGAAGAAGAAAGAAAATAAAAACTCAAGCACCAATTAATTGATGTGGCCGAACCCTATAAGAACATATATATAGGTTGGCCGAATTTTTCTTCTTTTTCCTTTAGGGTTGCCGAATTCTATGTAGTATCTAATTAGGGTTGGCCGAATTTCATCATGTCACTTATATAGGGTGACTGAAATTCAACCCTAATTCTTTTTAACTTTATAGACTTCAAACCCTAATCCAACTCTTTTATTTTTATTCTTTTATTTGACTAAATAAAAAAAAAGACTCCTTATTTGATTAAATAAATAATACTAATTTATTTATTTACTTATCAAACAAGTCTTTTACTTTTAGGAAAGATTTGTTTCTTTAATTAAACAATTAATCAATAAATCAATTAATTCTTATTTAATTAAAACAAATGAAACAAAATAATATTTTTAGGTCAAAACCTTAACCTAGCCGCCCCACTTATATATAAGATGGGCCTAATATTATTTTCCTATTTCATTTAATCCATTGGACTTTAAATAAAAAAGCCCACATGTGAACCAGACCCATTCTTACTAAAAGAAACAAGCCCACATGTCTTTCATTAATATATTAATATAATTGAGCAGCCCATTACTTAAATAATGTGCAAATTATATTCTTAATATATTAAATGCAATTCTAGATGGACCCTTAAATTGGTCCGGTAGAATATATCAAGTGATCCATGCAAGTCCGTGTGGATTGGGGATCTTGGCGGGCCATCTAAATTTAAGCTTCAATAGACATAACCTAATCACAATCAACAAATGATTCACTTAGGTCCGATCCATTAATTTTAACTCATTCCACTAAAGAGCTAAAACTGAACTCTTAAATAAAGATAGAAAAGGAAGATGCTCCTCATTCATACCCTAGACAATCATATTGGAGATAGTGTATCCTCGTGATTAATATCAGTAATCGCCAAGAGTTCATAGACCGCCTATAACTCTCCAAGTTACCATATTTACTCATATGACCACGTTTTGAACTTGGATATTTTGACTTGTCCAGAAGCCATGTTTTCAATAGACACTATTGAAAACTCAACGTTGAGATTTAATATCCAATTACCTCAAAACATCCATATGATGATATTATACTCTCATTTAATTAAATGGAGCCACGATGTCCATATCTATAAATGAAGTCCTCTATCGATTAACAAATGAATATCACCAAACTATCGAGGATAAACTATGCGATATAATCGTACTCATTGATAACTCAAATGATATCACTTGCAACCATAAGTCCATCATTTATCTCAGGATTAAGATAGACTCTCCGATTGTCCTGATAATGAAAAGACTATTATCTATTGACGGTTCTAGATAAAGCTTTTCATTGTGATCCAGTTCAATGCACCCAGTGCACTAGATCCTTTTGCTCGAAGACACTTCGATGATTTTAGACTCATCATATCTCATTTGATCCCACTCAAATGCTAGCAAAAGAATTCTACAACTTTAACAAGATAAAGGTGCCCAACCTTTAACTTAAGTTGTGAACAATATTCAAGACTAACTAAAGAATTGTGTCTACCAAATACATATCCAGATGTACGAACAATTCTTCTTTTCCCATAGTCTTTAGACCTTATGATTATTTACTTTGACAATTATAATACAAACTATAAATGCTATACAATTTGTTAAACCAGAAATCACTTTATTAATATGAAAAAGATTGTTAATTACAACATTACACTCTTGTTATTGAGCATAATCCTAACACTGCTAGGGGTTCTTATGAGGACTTTAAATTAATGGTTGAGGATTGCAATCTGATTGGTGTTCGATCTCAGGGTGCTCGTTTTACTTGGGTTAGGGGTCATTCTAGTCGCACTAGAGTTGAGCAGAGATTGGACAGAACTTTGGTTTTTTAGGGTTGTACTACATGTTGGCAAGATATCTCCTATGTGGCTCTTCTTCGTCGGTTTTCTGATCATTGTCTGCTTTGGATTCGGACAGCTGAGTCCCAGATCTTTTATTCTAGACCATTTCGTTTTCAAAGTATGTGGGTGGATCATCCTGATTTCATGAACCTGGTTCGTAGGGTGTGGGGCATTCCTTGTATTAGTCGTCCCCCTCAGGTAATTATTGGTAAGCTTAAGAATCTAAAGAAGGCTCTCAGGTCTTGGAATTGGGAGGGTTTTGGTGATCTCAATGCTAGCATCTCTATGAAATTTGCTAAGTTTCACTCTGTGGATAGCCAAATGTCTGATTTGGGTTTTTCTTAGGAGCTTTTTTAACTGAGTCGCGCACTCATCATGAGTGTTCTTTTACGTAGGCAGGAGTGTTTCTTTCATGATAGATCTCGAGTGAAATGGTTGCATGATGGGATCGTAATTCTTCCTTTTTTCATTCTTCGATCAAGCGTAGGCAATGTCAGAATGTTTTTTCTTCGATTTTGATTGATGGTGTTATTGCGATGATTAGTCTGTTATCAGAGATCACATTGTCAGGTTTTATAAGGCTTTATTCTCTTCAGATTCAGCTTAGATTGATCAAGATCTTTCTATTATGAATGACATTGTTCCATCTTTAGTTTTCCAAGAGAAAAACTCGCTTCTGGTCATTAATCCCTCTGCTGATGTTATCCATGATGTGGTGTTTGCCATGGATGCTCTCTCGACCCCTAGGCTTGATGGCTTCTCCGGTCGTTTCTTTCAACGTTGTTGGGAGATTGTGGGTTGAGATGTGATTCTTGTAGTTTAGAATTTTTTTTTCATTCTTGAGTGGTTGTCTCGGGTTTGAATTTTAACTTTATTGCTCTTCTCCCGAAGATAAGGGACTCAATCACGGTTGATCAGTTTCGTCATATTGTGCTTGGTAATTTTCTTTTCAATGTGAAAATAAATATAGCGTGCGTCTAATACAACCTAGAGGGGAGGTGAATGGGTTGTTAATCGATTATTACCAATTTTTCGATTAGTCAATGTTAACATATAAAAATCCAAACACACAACAAAATAAAGCAAGTGTAAAATGCGGAAATTAAAGAACACTCGATTTTTACGTGGAAACCTTCAACAAGGAAAAACCATGGGCTGATATGTGCGCCACACACATTCAACGAAATCCACTATATGAAAAGGAATTTACACCCTCAAGTAATTCTCGGACTCTCACCCTAGACAACCTCAGGTTATGAACACTACCACTCACCACTCTTATTTCAGTCCCTAGTGATATCCTCTGATACACTACTCTTGGCATGAGCAACTACTAATCTACCCCTCGGGCCTTTTACAGTGGCACTTGACCAATTGCTTGAGCACTACACACGGGTAGTCACAGGACTTAACTCTCTATGAAGAGATCAACAACCTATGTGAATATGTGATGATATTCAAAATGCAAATAATGCTAGGCTACACTAAATGCTTAACTAGATGTCATAAAGCAAATCAACACTCTAGTTATCAACAATGCCTACATATACATGCATGAGGACTCAATTAGGTAAAAAGAGACTCTAGTAACCTAATTGTCAACAAACAAAGCAATGTCAACACAAGTTGTCAATTAATCATGGCAAGGATTAAAAACATGCAACTAACAAATGCAATCAAGGATTCCTAATTAACAATGTCTAAATGCAAACCATATAGACTTAACTAGATGTTATCAATCACAAAACAATCCTAGCTATCAAACAATGTCAACAAGCCTATACATGTGAACTCAATTAATTGTAGAGAATATCTAACAACATAATTGTCAATTAAATGCACATGAACATTCAATAAAGTTTGACTAGATAAATAAACATTAATCTATCAACCTAATCAACAATCAATTCCACAAGAATATTCAAGGCTTAGCTATTTAGGCAAAACAACCTAATCAATTAAGCTATCACAAACAAACACAATCATGTTATCAAGACTCATAAATATATGCAATAAATAAAGTTTAGGCATTTAATCAAACAATAAATACCTAATCTAGAGTAAGAAGAACAATAAATGATATTCAAAGAAGTTCTAGCTTACCTAGTTATGAAACCATGAAGACCCATGCTTAAATGATGATGGATGATGTTATGGATGCATGGGTTTTGGGTTTGGAGAGTCAATCAAGTTTTCATGAAGCTTTCTCTCTCTAGAAGATGAATTCTCTCTCTAGGGTTTCAGTTGGGAGAGTGATTAGAATGAAGAAGAAAAGAACAAGATGTATTTATAGATGGTAGATGAAACTACATTGTTTTGGGAGTTTAGAAAAACAATTTACGGGCATTCATGGCGACTAAGCAAGGTGACAGGATTTGGTCGCCATGAAAGGTCGCCATGATTTATGGTCACAAAACAAAGGTTGTGGCGACTGGTTGAGACGAGTGGATTTGGTCGCCATGAAAACTCGCCATGAATTCTGGTCAGTGACTAGAATTTTCAAGCGACTCAAAAAATGACCAAACGACATCGAAACCTTTCAAATAATATATCGTTAGAAAGTTATAGAAGTCTACTTTCTACTCCAATTAACAAAACATGATTTGGAATATTTTAGAAAATGTTATGGTCATTTTAGTGACCAAAGGTCAGATTCAGATAAGAGCTGTGATGCTCTATTTTAGTGGTCACTTTGGAGATTTCAAAACCAATCCAAACGGTCATAAATATTACAACTAATATACCGTTGGAAAGGTATGGGTGACTAGTTTGTCCAAAATTTTACAAAACTCATTTTGAAGCTTTTTATAAAAAGTTATGGTCATAAGACCATACAAAGGTCAGTTTTGAAAATCATTGAAATCATTGAAATCCAATCTTTTGAAACTAGACATTTTACTCCATATAACCAAACTGAATCTAACACTTATCCAAGAGAGATGAGACTTTCTCAAGTGATCAACCATCACACTAAGACATGCACACCATCGTGCAAGAGCAGAAGTTTCCGATCACACAAACGGAAACGAATTACACCACACTGAAGACTAACATAAAGTGCAAATGTGGTTGTGAATAAATAACATGCATGGGAATGAATAACATCATGAATAATCACCAAGCATGTGACACACAAAAGATATGCAATATATGAAAATGCATAAGTGTGATGATAAAACATATAATCACAAGATTAAGAGAAACACAAATGCAATCATATAAATGCAATGAAAGTGTGTGTGTGCTAAATTACATAGATGCACGAATCAATGAAACACACATGCATGGTAACAAATGCAAGATAGATAAAGATGCATGTTAGTGTGTGTGTGTACCTAATCTCTTCAAGAATCAATGTCAAGTGATATATCTTTTGAAGCTCTTGATCTTGAAGTCATGGAGATTCTTGGAAGCTTGCCTTGATAAACATCAAGATGACCTAAGGTACCCATTACATAATCATCCCCAATGTGGTATGTTATGAAATAAGTCAATCACAAAATAAAGGTCCTTACACAACGTTTCTTCCAAAACTCTTGGGTGAAAGGTTAGCTCAAGTTGTTGCTAGAATTGTATCTCCACAATAATTTGGTTTCATCAGGGATCGGCACATTGAGGATTGTATTGCCCTCTCTTTTGATTGTGTTAATGTGTTTTATAAGAAATGCTATGGGTGTAGTGTGGCTATGAAAATCAACATTCGTAAGGTGTTTGGTACTCTTGACTGGAGATCATTTGTCGTGTTCTGAGGGCTTTTGGTTTCTCTCAAACTTTCATGGATTGGATTATTAGCATTCTTGGCTCTTCGAGATTGTTTGTTTTGATTAATAGTTCTCCAACTGGTTATTGGATGCTCGAGAGGGGTTAGACATAAAGATCCTCTTTCTCCTCTTCATGTTTTTTTTTTTTTTTTTTTTTTTTTTGTATTGTTGAGGATTTTTTCAGTAGGTTACTTTCGAGGATGGTGGCGTCAAACCACATTTTGCCTATCTCTTCTCCGAGGGGTTTTTCTGCTCCCACTCATTTGTTGTATGTCGATGATGTTCTGATTTTTTTTTTTTTTTTGTAAGAGCACAGCCAAAAACCTATGTAATGTTATGCATACTTTCAGTTTTTATGGTAGCATTTCGGGCCAACTTGTTAACTAGAGTAAATCCTCCATCTTTTTTGGGTCTTCAGTTTCCCCTACTTTGATTAATTATCTTCAGTCTTTAGTTGGGATGCAGATTTGTTGGTTTCCATTTTCTTACCTGGGGGTTCATCTTTTCCTGGGCAAGCCTAGGAACTCTATTTTGATGCCCATTACGGATAAGATTTTGTCTAAATTTGCAAAATGGAAAGGTAAGTCTTTTTCTTTGGCTGGTCTAGCTACTTTGATTTGCTCAGTGATTATTGGCTCCTTTGTTCACTCGTTTATGGTTTATAAGTTGTCAGTTTCCTTAATTTAGATGTTTACTAAGAAGATCAGAAATTTCTTATGGACTAGTTCTTGTGAGGAGTCCAATTTGGTCCGTGTTGCCTGGAACTGTTGTTGTAGACCTTATGCTCGTGGTGGTCTTAGTTTGAAAGATCTTGCCTTATTGAACGATTCATTACTTTGGAAGCTTACTTGGAAGTTTACAACTTCGAACAATTTTGCTTTCTCTTTTTTATGTAAGAGGTATATTAAGCAGTTGCAGAAAACTAAAGGAGGCTACATCACCTCTTCAATCTGGATTTCTTTTAGGACTAATTATGTTAAGCTCATTACGGATGGTATCTAACTTATCAGAAAAGACTCCAAGAGAGATTTTTGGTATGATAATTGGCTTGGGGTGTCAATTGTGGATCTTCTTAGGATTCCTGATTTCTTGTCCACGCATCTTCAGGCTAGGGTTTCTGACTTCATTCAGGAGGATAGATGGATTTTGGAAGATTGCTTTCAAGCTAGGTTTCCGGATCTCTGTTTTTAGATTGAGAAGATTGTTATTTCTCCTGTGATAGATAATTTGGTGTGGCCTCATTTTGGGGACGGTAGCGTTTCTTGTAAGGTGGCTTACTCTAGGATGTTTCATGACATTCTGCAGGTCACCTAGTGGAGGGACATCTTGTCTCGCTATATCCCTCCCTCATGTTCGATCCTAACTTGACGTCTTTTGCTTGATAGACTCCCCACCGAAAATCATTTGAGCAAGTCCGGTTTTCAATTAGCTTCCAGGTGTAGTGTTGTGGAGCTAGCTCAGAATTGGTGGATCATCTTTTTATGAAGTGCTCTCTTACTACTACTCTTTAGGAGGCGGTTTTCTCTGCATTTCAGTAGCGTGTCTCCCTAACACTTGGGGCTCTTTTTTCAAATAGGCCATGTCATTTTTTTTCAGTGAACAGATTAGGATTTTGTGGAAAGCTATTATTCATGCAATGGTTTGGAATGTGTGGTATTTCGGTAACCAGTGGATTTTTTATGGAAAATCTGTTGACTTCAGAACTGTTTTATCTCTTGTTTGGTGCTCGGTTTATAATACGAACCGTTTAAGGATCGGCTGTATGTATAACTGTGTTGAGGATCTACTAATTCTTCGTCGATTTGGTCTCAGTGATCGTCTTGGTAAGGCTCTGCTTATCAAGAGTGTAGTCTGGTCGCCCCCAGCCCCAGGGTGGATCAAGGTTAACACCGATGGTACAACTTTGGGTTCGCTAGGTATAGGTGGGGTTTGTGGCGGTGTTTTTCGAACTTGTAGATCTTTTGTTAAGGCTTGTTTCACGGTCCCTCTTGGTCAGGTTTTGCTTTTGAGGCTGAACTCTTTACGGCTTCTTTAGCCATCAATTATGCTTGGAAGTTGGGTTGGCATAGGATCCAGCTCGAGAGTGATTCTTCTTATGTTGTTCAGCTTCTCTTGGATAGGTCTAATCAGGTTACTTAGTGTGTTCATCAAGCTTGGCAGCGTTGCAATTATCAGATCTCGTACATGGAGTTCCATGTTTCTCATATTTTCAAGGAAGGCAATCAAGTGGCGAATGCTCTCTCTAAGCACGCTTTGGCTATTTCTTCTGATTCCTGGTTGTCCTCCACTTCTTCGTTCTGTTCTTCGCTAGTTGGTAATGACTGTATGGGTACAGAATCTTTTAGGTTTTCCTAGTTTTGTTTTTCTTGTGTGGCTTGCATGCCTCTGGGTTTTTTGGGTGCATCCTCTGTTTTGTGTTGTTTTGCTTTGACTTTTGTTACTTTTTTTTCTTTATTTACATATTTCTGTATACTATCTAGGAGTTTTTCAACATATGATCGCTTGTAATGTTTTTTTCCCCCTTAGGTCGGTCCAATTTCATCAACAACAAAAAAAAAGAAAAAAAAAGGTTTGCACTGGAGGATAATTAGTTTGACGCACGTTTTACACACAAACCTAAACTTTTTTTTTTAGGGTGCAAATTTAGTAGAATAAGTCTTTGTAGACTTATTAAAAAGCAAACAAATTTCAATTGTTAGATATATTTGTCAAATTCCACGTATTTTAACATATGTTTAAAATTACTGATGGTTATTCGGCACCTGTTGCTGAAGCTATTGTAGTTCTCCAGGGGAATCAGTTGGAGGTGGATTCTAGCCTATTGCTTGTGGTTATTGAAACGGATGCTTTTAATACGGTAAAGCAGGTTAATTCGAGATTTTAGTTTTATTCTTACGAAGGCTAATGGGATTGCCTATAGCCTTGCTCAAATGAATGTGTCGAGGATCGTTTTTGGATGGAGGAAGTCGCTCTGTCTGTTGAGAGGATTGTTCGGACTGATTTACCCGACTAGTTTGTTTTTGTTTTTGACTTTTATAAAGTTTTTATTTCAAAAAAGAAAAAGGAAAAAAAAAGAATAGACCTACAAAATTAAAATAAGAAAAAATATATATAATTAAAGAAAAAGCAAAGAAGAACCTAAAGTGTTCATCGTTAAATATGGTTCAGCGTGAACACCAGACCAACAATAACTCATGTTCGAGTTACTGTACTGCAGGTTGTATATAAAAAAAAATGCCTAAGTGGAAGGAAACTTCCTGTGATTTTCGTGTTTGTGTTACAAGAGTAAAGGATAGGATGAGTACTGGTAAGTACTCAAGTGGATCAGTTCAATTATATAGCAATCATATACCAACTCAACCTCCAAGTGTCAATACCAATGCCTGCCACAAAAACATTATGTCAACTGCCCCCATATTCTCAAAGCACCTCTCATCAGCTTGGAAAAACACACTTATGAAAACAATCTCCACATCTCCTATTAGCTCAAAACCACGATAGTTGTGGGAAACCACCATATACATTTGACAAACACATGTGAGAGTTTACTCTCCAAGTATTTATTCAAACCGCACATATTAGACAGGCTTCCGATTCATACGGTATGAGATTTCAAAAATCAAAAAACAAAATGAAAACATTATAGAACATGGAGGATTCCTCTTTGTTCCCAAATTAAGATTACAACTAGAAAGCCCACTTTTGCCAATTTGGGTCATGTGGGTTGTTGGAGTTGGAAGAGATAATGACATCAAATACATAGATTGTTTATGTTGCATAGAGCAAGTACGGCAGGTATCGTCTTAAAAAAAAAAAAAAAACTTAAGCTTTAGTAAGTAACATCATCACATGATTTCTGTCATGTTTTGCATGTTGCTACATTGGTTTCATGCATATAAATTCCCATCCATTTCTCTTCCACCATGCACATTCAAAGTTTTCTTGTAAACCTTCAACAATTTAATTTCCTAGAAAGAAAAATTTCAGCTAATTTTCCCAAGAAAATATGAAGGCTGGTGCTATTGAGCTTGGTGGGGCCAAGGCTAAAGGTGGAATGAACAAAGGAGTGTCCATTCTTGACTTCATTTTGAGGCTGCTTGCTTTTTTTGGTACTCTAGGGAGTGCAATATCCATGGGAACAACCAATGAAACTCTTCCTTTCTTCACACAATTCATCCGGTTCCGTGCCGAATATAATGATCTTCCTACATTCACGTATGTTTTCTTGGTCACTAACAAATTATTTGTGTAATTTTTATCAACTTACGCACTTTTATCCTTCGGTGAATTATTTAAGTTAAAAATTCAATAAATGAATTCTTAATGTTAGGAATTCATTAAAAGAAAAAAGTTTGTATAGAGAATTAGTAAAAAATTAACCTGATATCGAATCCCATCTTGTTGGAACAGGTTTTTTGTGGTTGCAAATGCCATTGTAAGTGGATATTTGATTCTGTCTCTCCCATTTTCAATCTTCCACATAGTGAGAAGCAGCGCACAGAAGACTAGAATTCTCTTAGTCTTGTTTGATACGGTAATTATTCTTCCTTATACACTAAAGCAAACTGCATCTAGCCAGATATGATGAGGCCACCCACGGGGTATTGATCGTTTTGGCTCATCGAGACTTACGGTTTTATCCTTAAAAGGATCCTCATGGCATTAAATAAAGCTAGTATTTTTTTATTTATACAATAAACTAGTCTTGATTTTAACTAATATGAGAGAAATCCCTCTAACAACAAATACATATTATATATAATGAAAAAAAGTGTATTCACCATTAAATAAAAAATAAAAAATAAAAACCTATGCAGGCAATGCTGGCTCTTTTGACAGCAGGAGCTTCAGCAGCAGCAGCAATTGTATACTTAGCACACAAGGGGAATGTCAAAGCAAACTGGTTTGCCATCTGCCAACAATTCAACTCGTTCTGCGAGCGAATTTCCGGTTCTTTGATCGGATCATTTGCAGGAATCACATTGTTTGTCCTCATAATCCTATTATCTACTATGGCCCTCTCTCGCCGTTGAACACATATCAGTACCATTGGTGCAAGGTTGTGATCATCGTCATCCTTGTGTGTTTGTTGGTTTGTGTTTGCAAGATTGACAGTGTTGAGTTCTGTTTAATTATATCTGTAAACTATGTTTATGTCTTTAATTTTCTTTTTACAGTTTAATGTAATGGATTTGTTTTTTTCCAAAGTTACATTTTCTTTATTTTAAATTAAAGCTCTGATTCTCAATTTCATGTATCTTTTTTTTTTTTTTAATGTAAACCTGAAACCTGAAACCCCGCAAGCTCTGGTGTGAGCAGATTTTGAACACAAGACCTTTTATATATATATATATATATATATAAAACGACAAAAAACCTGAACCAACTAATACCCATAGGTCGAAATCAAATGCCAACTTAAAGAAACAACAATAAGCTAAAGGATCTAGCTTCCAGCCTAATTCCTTGAATCTCAATCTCCTATCATCATAATGAATTTTAGTTATAGCTAATCATCGGTTGTTATACAAAATGCATATTGATCACTATTTGGCTGATCAAACAATCCAAATAAAGATCATCATACAAAACAAGTGATAATAGGGGGGAAATGGTACTTAATGGATCGATCTTTTTACAGCTATCATTGTTTTAATCAAAGTTATTAAAGTAGTTAGGCGCAAAGCGAGGCCTACCTTTTCAATAGCTTTTTATGAATTTCCTAATGGGAAAAATTCATAAAAATTGTAACAACCTAATTTATCCTAAAAATTTCAAGTTAAATAAACTAAATGTAAAGTTTTGAACTTTACAAACAATCAATAACACGACATAATTCATAAAATAATTAACATACAACCATCATGCTAACAACAATTATGTTCAAATTAGTTTCTAGGCTCTAGCTATCCCCAACCCAAACAAAACCAACTTCATAACATCATCAATGTATCTTCATTTTGGGTTGTGAAGCTTGAATTAGTTTTATTGCACTACGCTAACGTACTCGAGGGTCGAGCTCCCTACCGGTTAAAAACAAGTGGCTTTCACTAAGCGCGCCTAAACAACGTCCGGCGCTTAGTGCCTATAACGGCCAGGCACGCGTCTCCTTGCATTGTTGAGACTGGCTATTCTTCAGGCACAAAAGTTGCACCCGGCACCTAAGCGCGCTTTTTATAACTATGGTTTTAATAACTTGAGTTCTTTTGGCACTAAAATAAGTGAACGAACAAAAGTGCCCTCACATAATTCCACTTAAGCTTTCGAGACCTTTTTATGTGTGCCTTTGAGACTTATTTATGACTCTAAAATTATTGTGTCATCGAGACTTATTATTTTATGTCTGATGACTTATTTATACGATAGCCAACATAGCCAGCGCTAATAAAAAAACACAAGTGATAATACAGATAATGTCCAGTTCATATTTTCAAAAAATGAAATATATATCATAGTTTATTTTCGTTCATCAAAATTTCTATATCCATTTAGTACACAAAATGTTTTCTTAACAGGTAGAAATTATCGTTCTTATGTATCTTATTGTAATTTTGCTGGCTTCTTCATGTAAGAGTAATCTAAATTCATTTCTAATATAAGATAAAAAGATTTTGCTCCTCCTGAACCCATCCAAGTTTCTGCACTGCTATTATATCTCTACATTGAATTTTTTATAATTTGATCACTTGAAACAGATTCTTAAAATGAACTCTAGCAACCAACAAATGTTAATATTCACTTTCAGCAACCAATCTGTAGTATTTTCTTGTATATTTATTGATGAATGAATCTAACTACATGGATTTACAGAACACCAGAAAGATAAAAGTAAACGAGCCTTTCTCAAAAGATTAAATATAAAATACGACGATGGAGCTATCATCTAACCTTGTATAATGCCTAGATATAATCCAGTGACATATATGGTTAACATGAAAGCACTTACCTTAACTACTTGCAGCTCTAGACACTGATTTTCTTGAATTCGGTTTAGGTTGTGAGTTAATTAAGAAGTGCATGAGAGCTTTCTCATCTGCTTCTACTAGGCTACAACCGGGCTCTTTCCTTACCCCACTGTCATCCATCAACTTCCTCACATTCTGAGCACCATCCCACTCGCCTCGTGAAGCATATATGTTGGAAAGCAACACATAGTCTCCACTCTCGTCCTTTCTCATTTCGAGTAGTCTCTCATTTGCACGCCTTCCCAACTGAACATTTCCATGAATTCTACAAGCTCCAAGCAGAGTCCTCCAGATAATAGCATTGGGTTCAATCTCCATCCTGTCGATGAACTCAAAAGCTTCATTCAATAGCCCAGCACGACCTAGCAAGTCCACCATACACCCGTAGTGCCTTATATTTGGCTCTATTTTATACCTATTTTTCATAAGCTTAAAATATCTCTGCCCCTCTTCCAATTTTCCAGCATGACTACAAGCAACTAAAACTCCAACAAATGTGATCTCATTTGGCCTTACTTTTGACCTCTGCATTTCACTGAACAATGCATTCGACTCCTCAGCATGGCCATGAAAGGCCAGCCCTCCAATCACTGAATTCCATGTCGAAACATCTTTCTCCCTCATTCCACGAAACACTTCCATTGCTGTCTCAATGCTTCCACACTTAGCATACATGTCTATAAGCGCATTTCCAAGCAAAACATTCATCTCTCCATAACTCATCTCCAAAATTGCAGAGTGTACCTTCTCTCCCACTTCTAAATCCCTCAAGTCTGTGCAAGCAGACAACAAACTCAGCATTGTCACCTCATCAGGTCGCTCCCCTGCACTCCTCATCTCCTCAAACATCTCTAATGCAAGCTCATTTAATCCACAAAGCACATACCCGGCAATCATAGCATTCCAAGTCACAACATCTCTTTCAGGCACCTCATTAAAAAGCTCCCTCGCTTTCTCCATTTCTCCCTGTTTCACATACCCAGTAATCATCACATTCCAAGAAACCAAATCCCTAACCGGCATTTCATCGAAAAGACTTCTTGCCACACTCAACTCTCCTCTTCTTGCACAACCCGCAGTCAAAGCAGACCAAGCGACAACATCCCTTTTCGCAGAATCATCAAAGAAAACCCTCGCAATGTTCAAATCTCCACAATTGGCATGAAAATAAATAAGGGTATTCCTCGCAAATTTATTAACCTCGAACCCATGCTTAACAACTTTTCCATGCACACAAAACCCCATGTTTCTATAAAGAACCTTAGTACACGCTTTGAGTACAAACGAAAACGTGAAATTATCAGGCTTTACACGACCTTTATCCATCTGGGTATATAAAGAAATTGCGTTTAAAGGGGTTTGGCTCTGAGCTGAGCCTCTAATCATGGTGTTATACATGAAAGTGTCTGGTTCAGTAATTTCAGCGAACACTTTGTGGGCATAGTTGATTGTGCCTGGAACAACCATAGCACTGCAGAAAATGAGCTCTCTTAGAGCCGGAGGACTCGAATTGAAGCCATTTACGACCATATAAGCATGAATTTGTTTTAAATTTCGGATATTTGTGCAATTTTGCCATAGAATTGAGCTTTGTTGGCGGTTTGTTCTCTTTCTTATCATCACGAGTAGTTTTGTTGTTATTTTTCTCACTCATGCATGTGTTTAATATGCATATATGTTTTTGGGCCAAGACAATCAAAGCCCAACCTTGATAAATCAATCAAACCCATAAAATACTCCAATTGGGCCCATGAAAACAAGTTACTTTTTAAAGACAAAAATAAGGTTTCTTGTTAGGGATGAGTGTGGGGGCCCAATAGGGCGGGGGAGGATACCCCCACCCCCATTCCTCAAACCTCCCCCCACCACCTCCCCCAAAATCCATTTGGAGGGACCAATAGGGGAACATTTTGGGGGGAGGTTCCCCCACCCCCACCCATAAAACTTATTTCCTCCATTTCATTTCCTTTTCAATTCTAAATTTTAAATTTTCAATCCGAAAAGTAATAAAAACATAATAAAAATACAATACAAAATAATTGTATATAAATAATTTATAATTTTTAATTGTAAAATTTTTATATATAAATAAAAATAAAAATAAAAATAATATATATATTATTTTGGGAGGCCCAATGGGGTTTTGGGTTTAGGGGGAGGTACCCCCACTACCTCCCCCAAAATATGTTTGAGGGCAAAGTTTGCCCCCACCCCCACCTCCAAAATCCATTTGGGGGCAAATTTTGCCCCCAAAACCCCATAGGGGCCCGTGGGGGATGGGGCCCCATGAGGAAACGTCCATCCCTATTTCCTGTATAAAAAATCTTGCAATAGTGCTACAACTTCAAGATAAATATTGGTCAACCCATTTAAAAATTACTAGCGGGAGAATTTTCTCCTCGATGTGACAAGAGCAGATATCTGGACATTGCATATAGTGTTTGATCATGATAGATTCAAGTAGATCCATGATTTGTTTGTTGAATTTCAGTAATAATAATAATAATAAATAAATATAGTTTCAATTTATATATATATATATATATATATATAAAGTACCTTTGTATTTCTTTAAATGTACATATTTATGAGATATTACCAACTAAATTAACTGGTATATACTCATATTTGGAGTAGTTAGTGTAGTTCAGTTAGTAGATGAATTAGCTTAGGATTGAGTAAATGACTCACAAATCAGTGGTTCGAATCCTACTGATGACAAAAACTTAAATAAAAATAAATAAAAATAAAAATAAAAAGATACATGATACTATATATATACATATATATATATATATATCAAAGATACCCACCCAGTTGTGATTAATTTATTAGATGCTGTATCACATCCCACTAAATTTCTTGCACTCACACTTGAAGCTCAAGAAATACAGTGATGATTGATAACATTTTTGGAAACAATATAATTTTTTCAACATTGTCTCTCTTTTTAAAACATGATATTATTGGTATTAGAGACCCCACAACAAATAAATAATTTAATCTTTATTAACCCTAATTGAAGTGTCCACATCAATCATTAATTATTTAAGCTATGTAATCAACTCTCTAGATGCTAAATAGAATGTTAATTGGACGTCAATTAATCAAACACAACCATGCCGTTCACATTTGCAATTAAAATAAATCAATTGGATGATTATTAAAAGAAAATTAGGAATTGTTAGGACTAATAGTTGTTATAAAAAAAAAAACCAACCAAAATCTACCACCTCTATAAAATTCTCTCACATCCTACTCTAGTTGGTTACAACTCCCACCTTAGGTGTTTCCAATCCTTCAATTAATTTATTTCATCACATCTTAGAAGAATATAATTAGTAATAATTTAATAAACTCAGCAACCACAAACAAATAAACTAATATCATAAAGATAATTATAAATATTATCCTTGCACATCTCCCTATAAGTGTTTCCATTGACTTCAGCAAATGTAACCTATATTTTAACATATTCTAGATTATATCTTACTTTCATTCCTTTATTATTATTATTATTATTATTATTATTATTATTATTATTTTGCATAATCATGTGAAAGGTACTGCTCTTTACAGTTCCGTGACAATCTTGTGCTAATCTAGATTATAATTTGTCAAACAGACTAATAATGATAGAAACATTTAGTAATACATCTTAATTAATTAGGACTCAAGTCCATAAATTACTTTGAAATTGCTTCTAAACGGTGATTAATGTTGTAATTGGTGAGATATTTTGAATCACCTAATCATTAAGAAAATGTTAATCTAGATTTGATTTATATATATATATTTTTATTATTATTTATCATATACGGTGACGACGATTCAAGTTTGAAATATAAAATTAGACTGCAGTTAAGTTAATTGTTTTTATAGTATAAGTATGATACTGTATTACATCTCTCTTTAAAATAAATAAAGGGTTTGATTACCAAAGTTTTAAAGTTGAGTTATGATTATATATATAATTCACAAAAACGACAAATATTGTCAAAGCTACTCATATTTGCTTTTCAAATTGATCACATCACTAGCTTGAAAATATTTGCCATATATATAGCTCACCAGGGATTTGCATTTGCTAGGTGTCAAGATATGGTTGCTTGAGCTTTAAAGATGTGGTAATAAATTTTTTAGTTGTTTAGTTAATCATTTGTCAGCAAATTTACTCGGCTTAACCTAGATATGGCACTGGCACTGGCACTGGTTCTGGTTCTAGTTTCGGTTCCGGTTCCGATTCTGGGGGAACCAGAATCGGAACCAATTCTATCGATTCGGTTCCCTATTTAAAAAAATAAAAAATAAAAAACAACATCCATCATTCCATCCATCATTTCAAAATCCAGACTTCCAGTGTTCCACACTTCCACCATCATCTGTGAAAAAACTCAAAATCAAAAAAACACACCACTAGTAACTAACCTCATTCGACTAAAATCTCACCACTACCACCCAAAATCAAAAAATCAACAACTCCAAACGCATCCAACAACTTCTATTGGAATTTGCAAAGCTTTTTGGCATAAGAGGGAAGAGATCGAAGAGATCAAAGATTGAAGGAGATCGGTCGTCGACGAAGAGATCAAAGGAGATCGACGAACTGGCGAAGAGATCGAACTTCGAAGGAGATCGGCGACGGGATGAAACCAGATTTAAGAAGAAAGAGAGAGAGAGAGAGAGAGAGAACTGAGATTGAAGAAAGAAAGAGAGAGAATGAAGAGTGAAAAAGAGAGATCTAAGATTGAAGAAAGAAAAAGAGAGAATGAAAAGTGAAAGAGATAGGCTAATAGGGTAACTGGAAATTTCAACTCATTTTTAAAATAATAATAATAATAATAATAATGTTGGAATTGTCGGTTCGAACCAGAACCAAAACCATTGGTTCCTCAAAAATTGGAGCCAAAACCGAAACAACCCTAGTACCGGTTTCAGTTCTGGTTTTTCCGGTTCGTACTGTACTTGCGCCATGTGTAGGTTAACCTAATACTAGTATGTGGAAATAAGGGGAAATAGAAATATATATATATATATATATATTTTACTTTTAAGAGTAATTCTAGTTTAATAAATTAAGTTTAAATGCCACAAATAGATAAAAATACCCTCATTCACTTCTTTTGTTACGTTTTGGCCATTTTTAAGTCTTTTTCTTTCTTTCAATAATCTCCATTGATGCAGGACCAATGGAGTCTATTCATTCAACCTCCATTGGAGGTCGATGAAAAAAATGATTTTTTTTTTTTTGTTGAAAATTTTAACTTTGTTTATTAAGTCTCGGAAATTGTAAAAATGTCAAATAAGTCTAGTAAACTACAAAATAAGTTTCGGTATACAAAATAATTTCGGAAAAAACAAACTAAGTCTCAGAAATACTAAAACAAGTCTCGAAAAAAAGGGGTAAGACTTATTTTTATAAGTGCATTTTAAGAGAATTTTTGTCAAAACAACACTTTAGGTGCTATTAAACTTAAGTTATTAAATTGGTGCTAGTCTTAAAAGTAAGGGTGTAAAGAGTGTAGAAAAATTTTGAACTCATACTAGTATCAAAAAAGTTGATTAACAAAATTAATTAATCTCCCTTAAGATTATGTTAAAATAAGAACATCTCATCTCAACCGGTCCCGACAAACCCTTAATCTGTTCAATGTCAAATTTCAAATATATATATATACACACATGTGTGCATATATATATATATATATATATATAAACGAGAGTGCAAATATATATATATATACGAGAGTGTCAACCCGTACGATGCACCGGTTTGTTGAAAAAATTATTTAAAATACATTGATAAAATATATATATATATATACACACGAGAGTGCCAACTCGTGCGATGCATTGGTTTGTTAAAAAAATTATTTAAAATACATTCAAAAATATATATATTAAAAAAAAAAATAGAAGCATCGGGTAAGAATAATGTATTTTTATAATATATGATATGATAACCAATAAGTAATTAACTTTAAATAGGGACACTTGACATCTTTTTGTCTCTTTCCTGTTGTCTCCTTTTCTATTAGGGAAAAACTATCTCTACCATTCTCATTTACCTTTCTCACTCATCACTTGAAAAATATATACATTTTCTTGATGACTGTTTCTATCTCTCACATTTTTATGTTTTTTTCTCTCTCTTCACCCGTTACCTACCAAACAACAACTCTAGCCTATTTACGTTTTTGCTTTTTCTCTCAACCAAATTAATATATAAAATAAAATAAAAAAACCGCCACTCTCTCCTCCCTCTTTTTGCTGTTCAAGTCTCATAGTTATGTTTCTTTCAATTCAGAAAATCTCACCTACAAAACCACATCCAGAATTATTTTATGGAAGTCCACAATCAAAAAAATAGAAGTCCTACATGTGTATTTCAGAATCATGATATTTTTTCTAATACTTTATAATATACTCTTTTAGTTCATAGTTTTTATGGTGCAAATCCAATAAATTTCCCGAAAGAATTATATATTTAGATAGCATATATAAATGTGAAAGGTGGATAGCATTCCTCTCTTTTTATCTCTCTGTCCTCTTGGGTTTTTTTTTCTCCTCTCTACCTTTCTCCTTATAGGCCTGCAAATAAAGAGGTAAATAGGTGGATATATATATATATATATATACATATGCATATATATATATAGAAATTTTCCTATGAGGATTTCCTAATAGAATTATATAATGACATTGAATGTGAACCACTCGTTTTACATACTTTGACTTGGTATGTATGCACTTGTCAAATCACTTTTATAAATGAGTGACTCACATTCAATATCCTAATAAAGTTATATAAGGATATACTGATAGGAACCAGACCGTATATATATATATATATATATATATTATTGTCAATTCGAACTGATATAAAATATAGCAGTTACTTGCATGTGGGCCATTAGATTTAAATGCTTTGACTTGGCTGCATGTACTTGTCAAAGCATCTTTTAAATCCAATGTCTCACATACAAGGAATTGAGATAATTTATATCAGTTCGAACTGACAATAGTTAAGAGATATCATGAGAATCATATATATATATATATAATAGAGTTTCACCAGCGTTATATGATGCCGTAAGAGAAGTTTGATATTAAATACGGTTAATATATAATACATTAATAACAAAGCAAGAATGCCTTTTTTATAATCTTATTAATACATTAAAGTAAGATGAATAGGTTTGGCTTTATATTCTTATTAATTAGTTTTTGAAAAGCTAAAACCTTTTGAATTCATACATTTGTTGCTTCTTTGTGTACGTTTTTTTTAAGAACATTTATAATATATAGGGTTTATTAATATTTATCTCACAAATAAAACTCAAGTTTAAATGAAAAAGAATCTCAATAACCCCATGTACCTTATAAATACTCATGTAAATACAATGAACATTGTGATATTAGTATTAATTGACTACCTATTTATTTGACTCGATCTATAAATTGAGGCTAATTCTAATTCAGATTCAGAAAGGCACCTAATGTGTGGAGCTTAACTGATCATTTTCCTCTTTGTTTGACGGCCACCGCATTCGACCAAATCAATCTGATGATGAACCTGAGCTGGAAGATGGTAAGGAGCTAAAAGATGCAATGAGACACCAATTGGGTGGGTGTGTTTGAATTTGTAGGGACTTATTACTTTCATTATTTATTTTTCTGGGTTCATTTTCCTTCTTCTTTATATGTCCATCTTAGGATACTAACTATCAAGTTTCATGTTTCACAATTGATTCATTCAATGGAATCGATTATTCAAATAGTTTACCTTGGTGAGTCCCTTCTTCATGAACTAATCATCAATAGGTTCAATTATTCTTTTCTGGGCATTATAAAATGACACATACATCTTTGAATTTCTCATGAGCTTATGATGAAGAAGAAGCAATTGTAAGAGCATATGATTTAGCTGCACTCAATCACTGGGGCACATCAACTTTCACCAACATCAACTTTCACCAATTTCCAGGTACAAATTATACCAATCTTTGATGCATACACATAAATATTATATATATATATATATATGATCTAACAACCGTATAATATATGTGACAAATGTCAAATTTTGAGAAAGAAATTGAAATCATGCAAATTATATATGCACACATATATATTATATCAAGCACAAAATATTTTCCAGGGCTGCTTTCCATAAACAATAACATTGTTTGATTTTCCTTTTCACAAAAAGAGCAATGGTTCTACAGGTGTCTCCAGGTGCAAAGGAGTTGCAAGGTAGTAATCATATTTTTTGATAATTTGATATATGATTACCAAACTTTTCTATATATCACTTATGTATATAGAGCAAAAATTGAAGATCAATTTGGGTGATATTTGCAGGCACCACCACAATGGGAGATGGGTAGCGAGAACGGGGAGAGTTTTCGGAAACAAATACTTCTACCTTAGCACTTACAGTAAGGTATATTGGCACATAAGACATTGCAGCAATCGAGTATAAAGCCTACTTAGTTGTCACTGCCATCGCCAACAGAATACAGCCCAAGGGAGGAATTCAAATACTCAATTTTCCCCTCAAATCCTTACACAACTACAAACCACACAACTTCCAATATTCATGACACTGTAATTTTTTTTCGATTACTTTGGTTTCTTAAAAATAAGGTTGGTGTATTTACCTCCCTATTATACTATTTATATATATATATATATATATATATATTTATATATATATAAATAAAATAAATAAAAAAAGATTCATATTGAATCCTTTTTATTCATTTGTATTAATAATATTGAATTTTTTTTTTATTCATTTGCATTAATATCATTGTAATTTTTTTCTCACTAGAAACCGACACATGTCTCTGATTAATTATAAATATAAAAATATAATATATATGAAGTGTTTAATTATTATGTTAATTGTAATTATAAATATAAATATGTAACTCTCTTTTTTTTGACAATATATATAACTCTTATTTATTATAAATATAAATAGATTAATCCCATGAGAAGTTGGTACGTTTCCCTTATTTATTATAAATATAAATATATATTTGTTATAAATATCAATATGTAATATGTATATGAAGTGTCCTAGTTATTATAAATATAAATATATAACCCTTATTTATTATAAATAAAAACATGAAATATGAAGTCTCCTTATTATTTATTATCATTAAAAGTGTTCCTAATATTATTGTAGTATATAACCCTTACTATATATATATATATATTGAAAACTAATATAAATAAAAATTTATTATAAATATAATTATGCAATATGAAGTGTCCCTATCATATTATATATTATAAATAGTATATAATATTTAAATTTAAATTTCTTTCGAATGGTTTTTTAGATAAATTGTCAATGGAATTTGTTGTGCATTTTTTTTAGTACACAATTTATTTTAAATAATTTTTTTAAACTAAACTTGTGCATCTCAAGGGTTGGTACACTAGTATAACATAATAATAACCAAAAGGCAATAACTATGGAAATAATAATAATCAAAAGGCAAATGCACACCTTTAATCCAAAACAATATGAGCAACTACACGCTCAAGGAGAAAAAAATAATGGGTGCTCCTGTTTAAAACCAAATAACCAATTACAATCCTCCAAGAAAAAAAATGAGAATCTAACATAAGAACAAAGGTGAAATGAAAATAATAGAATTTATCAAAAGCAATTTCTCATTTCGTATAAAATATTAATATTTGTTTTTGCCAAAATAGGGATGTTTTAGGATGATTTATATACTCAAAATTGTAAACTTTTGAACTCTAATGTCATTATTAACTTTGAAATAATCAATTAATTAGTTTATGCATGCCTTTTTAATTTACCAAAAATAAGTGAATGTATTTTGAACTTAACAACTAAATAGTATAATAATATGATAATATAATTAATTAATTAGTTAATATCTTTTGAACTTACTTAACAAATTAATTAATATGGTAATATGATTCATATATTAAATTGGATGAATGTCAACAGAATTGTAAATATTTATTAATATTCTTAAATATAGTAATTGGAGGAAAAGAGAATTTTAAATATTTATTAATAATTTTAAATACATTAATCTTATATTAAATTCTTAAAATTATGATAATCTTTTCAAAAGAATACCAAAAGAATTTTAAATATTTAATAATATTCTTAAATAAATTTAAGTGTGAATAGAGGAATAAGTGCATATATTATTTTTATAAAGTTTTAGATTTGTATTGGCTTGATTTCATTTCAAAACTCTCTTTATTTGTAATGACTAGTTGCTTAAGTGATTTATATTGGAAATGAGCTTCAAATGAGAAAAGAAACTTCTCATGCAAAGATCGTCTTCAAAAGGAAAAACGCTTACTTTAATTCTAAATTATCGAGATTCTTCTTCCTCTTGCAAGGTGTAAGTGCACACACACACAATGCATACATTTGTGTCCTTCCATCGTTGCGCTAAATTTGTATAACACATTCACACTTATTTAAGTATGCACATGCATTAGTTTTAATTTGATAAACATTTTAGAATTGCATGTTTTAGGACTATCTCTAGGAAATGGCATACTTGTGTGATATTGTGTTTATTTATTTGTTTTTTATTGTTTTGGAATTTAATATGTTTTCATATGATTCCTTGTTGAGTTCCGGTCGTTTCGGTTACTCACTCATTAGTTTTTGAGTTCAAACTAGGAAGTTACAAAACTTTACGTTCTCTCACAATGCATTCTCTTCTTTGTCATATATCTGGTCGAATTCATAACATTTAATCAAAGTTTCATAGTCTTCTTTGTGTGTTATTGAGTTACGGTTTGTAATCTAAAAGAGGATTCGAATTCAGAGTTCAGATGCCGAAGAACAGTCAAAGAACGCGTGAGGTGCACGAAAAAGGAGAGAAGAAGAAGAGAGGAGGCAAATGAAATCCACCTTTCCTTCCCGTGGAGGCGTGTGGCCACCACGGGAGGAATACCTCCCTGCTCCCATGGTGGCCACATGCCTCCACGAGAATCTTGGGTAGGTGGTGGCTCTTTCACCTCTTTGCCTTTCTTTTTCTCCAATGGATTTCCTTCCCTATATATTCAAAATTCGTGCCAAAACTTCTCACAACTTTTACATTTTTGTTTTTGTCATAACTCTCTCAAATCAACTCCGAATTGGGTGATCCAAAAGCCAAAATTATTGGTCTTGAAGAGAGGAACAAGTCTCAAGCATTTACAAGGTGAAAATATATCCATATTAAACGCATTCATCTGATTTCAGTTCATGATTCATCTTTTTCTTTTGGTAATCATCTTCTCTATATTTTACTTATGATCAACTTGATGGATCTTATTAATTGATTAATGAAAAATGTTTAGAATGCTTTTGATTCCTATTTTTGACTTGTTTTTATTTTGAAATTAGCTCGTGTTTGATTGAATATGATCTTAGCTAATTTTGATGGATATGAACTTGAATCTAGAACACTTTGTGATTTGTTCTTGAATGTGATTTCTAGGTTTTTCAAGTTGCATGTTCTAAACTAGAATACTTTAACTTGCAATCTCACATGATTAATTCTAGTTTCCATAGAATACACTAATCATTTGTTCTATGTTGCTTGTGTTTGCATCATTTGCATCACTTAGACCAATCGTCTTGTAATAGGTGGAAGTCTCTTGTTGGAGTGTGATTCAATATTGAGCAAGAGGCTCCGAATAGTCAAGCAAGCAAGTCTTAGTTAAGAGCATGTGGCTCTGAATAGCTAAGCAAGGAAGACTTGTCTAGAAGCATGTGGCTTCGGTTAGACAAGCAAGGAAGTCTTGGCTAGAAGTGTGAGACTTCGGCTAGCGAAGCAAAGTGACTTTCTAAAGGCATACGATTTGTCTCGGTCAGAAAATGAATGCAATCTTTTCATTTTTAAAAGGTTTAAAGGGTAGGATAGAAAGAATATTCAAGAGAGAGTGTTTCATGTGTTGATCGTCTTGAGAGTGTACTTTTATCTAACTAGTGAATTGTGTGTTGCCGGTGGTTGTGGATTCAATTTTTATGAGGTTACCACGTAAAAATATCTTGTGTCAATTTTTGTATTTAATGTTTCCTTACTTCTATAACTTGCATTGCTTGTAACACTTGTGTAATTGAACTCTTATTGACTTGTTAAAGCAATTCATTTGTTAAACATACCAAGTGTGTAAAATCTTATTGTTTTGAAAAAAAAGTTTGGAGAATTTGAACTCATACGTATTCACCCCCTCTAGATATAATTGTACTATAATTGTTTAAGGGAATTTCAATTTTTTTGAAAGAATTTTAAATTTTTAATAATATTCGTAAATAAATTTAAATGTGAATAGAGCAATAAGTGCATGTATTATTGATGATGATAAAATTAATAAGAAGTTAAATGTAAAGTTGGCGCCGTCATTTTTTATATATTATATAGATATATAAACATTCCACTGATTTAAATTGATCATAGATCTCTTATGAGATTCTACATTAACAAGTTTCTCTTTGTTTTAAAATCTTAAGCTAAACTTGACAATAGGTGAAATTAATTGTCACTTACTCACTTTGACATAAAAACTTTACATATTATAATTTTAACTGTACACATATTAAAGAACAATTGCCCATTGTCAAACTTCATAAATCTTACGTTTAATTAAATAACTTGTTAATGAAGGTTGATTATTGTCCCAATCAATCACAATTCACAAATAATCCCAAATCACTATTTGCAAGTCAAGGTTATTGTTAAAAGATTTTGAGAGATTTGATAAAGTCAATTGATGAATTAAGTCAGAAAAAAAAAAAAAAAAAAAAAAAAAAAAGATTGACCGTACCATGATTGATCATAATCACAATAATTGGGTAGCCTAACTCTAATCAAACCTCATACACACTTCCCAACCAACCATTCCTCACCACGTGTCATTTTGCCTTCTGTCGGAACAGAGGAAGCAGGGCCCACACTGCCAGCTCAGCACCGGTCAAAAAATGAAGTTGGTGTTACTTTTTCCTCCCACCAATCGAAATCCTCCAAGTGTATGCTTCTTCATCGTCGGCAACGGTGGCGGCACTGTCTATTCTCTCGCTATTTTTTTTTATAAATTTTTATCGAATCTGACTGACGTGGCAGATGTACGTGTTGACGATGACTGTCGGGAATGAATCTGGACCGTCCGATGAAGGAGGTTGCCAAGACGGTTGAAATTGCTGAAAATAGGTAATAACGCCACGCGTCCACTTGATGAATAATTAATTAGTTTCCTGAAAAGGAAAAAAATAAGTTACTTTCGGCATTATTGAGGGGGTCCCTTAATTATGTAATGAAAAAACATCAATTATTAACAAACTAATCAAAGACGACAAAACCAACATCACTTAATTACTTCCTTCTCACTTATCTTTACATCAAATTACTACCTAAACCTCCTCTCCCCTTTGTTTCACTACTTTAATACAGGATTATCTTTAACACAAAATTGAGATTATGTACTGAATTTTTTTTATTTTTTTTATTTTTATTTTATTTTTTTATTTATGAATTGATATTTGTACTGAGTGGACTTAGCAGATCTGGTTCTGGTGACATCTATCAGTTATAGGAATCGATGCATCTCCATATATTATAATGAATTTATAAAAAAAAATTATATATCAAATAAGATAAATAGAAAATGTATTAAAATATGTTTCCCTAATGATGTCATTATTATTCAATATCAAGCTGAGATGATAATAACAATTTATAAACACTATTAATATGACATTCTACTTTCAGAGGATTAGATAACAACTATTTTATAGGTTGAATCATAAAGTTGTTTCGTTAAAAATAAAAAATAAAAAAGAAGGAAATAGTTGGAGGTCATTAATAAGTTGTGTTTTAGATAAAAGCATTTTGGACAATTTCTAATTTATGATCAATGAAGTATACCTTCTATGCAATGTAAGAAATAAATCTTTTAATATTGTTGATATGTTAATATTTATAAAAATACAAGTTATTTTTGTATTGGAGATACTCTCAATGACTACAATTTATGTCTTTCATTATTTTTCATTTTCATTATTCTTAAATGTTGTAATAAAATCAGTAATTAGATAATCTTATGAGTTTCTGAAAACCATAACAATATATATATATATATATATATATATACACAATATATAAGTCTATTTATGGGATTATTTAAAGTAGATACACATCATTAACAAGTTTTGACAACAATATATGGGAACAACTTAGAAGTTAGACCCAATGCCCATTTGGAAATACAATGAACAATAACCGAATATTAAACCTATGAATTTAGCTAGTGTAATGAATATGTAACTATATATGTGTGCAGGGGGGGGTGGAAATTTCGATATTTTTTTTTATTTAAAAAAACTCTTTATTTATTTGAACCATTGGATTGAAATCTAAAGAATCTGAGTACATTGTTATTTAAGGTTTACTTACGACCAAAAAAAATTCAAAAAGAGGTGATGGACCGTCGAAAACCTCTTAAATTATTTATTCGATAATAAAACTTAATTCAAAACCATGAATGTAAGAGGTATCTAGTCGATATTTAGGCTTACAATTTTTTTAACCTAATTAAACTGTTATTAAAATGAAAATTTTAATTAATATAAGGGTTAGAATGATTAAGTAGACAATCTATTGATTCTCTAATATTTTAATAAAAGGGTAGTTGGTAATTGTCACTCATAAACCGATAATCTTAGACTTAATTTGTAGCATCAATATTTCATGTCATTCCAATATATATATATATATATATTTCGTTAGCAAAATTCTACGCGGAAGAGTTGCCCAATAGCTAAAGACAAACAATAAACAATGTCTATGCAGAGAAATATAAGATGAAAAAGAAATCAATCTCACAAGGCAAGATTTTACATAGAAATCTAAATCAGGGAAAAACCACAGCTGTCAGGATAACAAGATAAAAGATTTCACTATGTAACAAATTGTTACAACTATACGCTCTTTAATCTCTCTCTAACCTCAAACCCAAATACAACCAATTCCTACTCTCTCTTTGTACTCTCAATTGTATCTTGAGATCTCTCTTTTTTGCTCCACACCCAATAACCTAGTATTACATATATTTATACTAGAGCACTAGGGAAGTTTAAAACCCACAAGGAAACCTTCTCATACACGTTAGGTTTTTGGTTTGTGTTGGCATAAATTTCATATCAAAACAATGTTTCACTTGTATTGATTAGTTGTCTTAGATTGATGATGATTCAAGCTTCAAGGAAGACTTGACAACTTTTTACGCAAGAAGGTGTCTCCAAAGAGGAATATGCTACATTACTCAACAAATGTATATTTAGATCTCATTCCTCTTACAAGGCTTAAGCACACACACACATTACATTATATATGTCCCTGCATCGTTGTGCTCAATTGGTATAATACATTCACACACTTGTTGAAGTATGCACATGCATATATTAGATTTAATTTGACAAACATTATAAAATTGCATGTTCTAGGACTATCTCTAGGAAATGGCATTTTTGTGTGACATTGTGTTTATTTGTTTTTGTTTTATTGTTTTGGACTTGAATATGTTTTCATAAGATTCCTTATTGAGTTCCGATCATTTTGGTTACTCATTAATTAATTTTCGAGTCCAAACTAGGAAGCTACATTACTTTATGTTCTCTCACAATGTGTTGTTTTCGTCGTCGTGTATCAAGTCAAATTCATAATCTTTTGTCAAAGTTTCATAGTCATCCTTGTGCATAAGGAAGTTATGATTTGTAATCCGAAGACGGATTCAAATTCGGAGTTTGGAGACCAGAATACAACTGAAGAACGCAAGGGAGGCGAAGCTTGGCCAAGGCCAACTTCACCTTTCCTGTGAGGACGCGTAAGCCTCACAAAAACGGAGGCATTTTGCCTCTGTGAGGCTCACGTGCCTCCACAAGGCTGGTGAGGTGGCCTCCTCTGGTTGGCCACTTAATTTCCTCTTATCTCTCTTTTAAATACCTCATTTCCCTCCTATTTCATTTTAAGAAGAAATTTTGAAAATACTAAGAGTTGAAATTTTCTCTCCAATTTTCTCATCTTCCAAACACTATAAATTTCTCATTTCAACTCAGAATTGAGCGATTCAAGTTAGAGAATCTTCATAATCAAGTCCCCTACCTTCTTCAAAAGAGTTTGTAGCTTTTTGATCAGTTTTTATGGTGGCTCTACACTAGAAACCAAACCAGCTTGGGATTCTAAGGTATTGAACTAATCTTTGAGTTTTCATCTTTTTAAATCTTCAATTATCTTGGGTTTTCTTCTTCTATATGTATGTTTTACTATGATGAAATCTATTGAGAAAGATAGCTTCAAATCATAAGCTAATCTAGTCTAATTAGAGACTTAAATATGAACTAGTTTTCTAGGATTCTAGATTTTCATATGCTTGTGGGTTGTATTATGATTAGCTTGATATCTAGAGCTATTTGTGTTTTGATAGACTTATTTCATGATTGATAACCTTAACATGTGCTAGGATCAATTAGTTGAACAAATCTAGGATTAGCACACTTGATTTTGTATATAGAGCTAACTAGAATTTAATTGATTATTATATATATATTTGCTAGAATATTCATTGATCATATCTTGTAATTCTAGCATTTTTGTGTAAGTTTCTAATATCTTGAATATGTGCTTCATGTATATGATTTATTCAAGTTTTAGCTTTGTAAATGAAACTAGGAATCACATGTGTTAGGTGTTTCACATGCTCTGAGTTTTAATTCACGTTTTTTGTAACTAGACTATTTTGACTTGTGTGCTCACATAACTAATCTAGTTTACATAGAATGTATTGATCACATGTTCTATATTGAAGTGCTTATTTGCATTATTTGCATTTATTGATCACACTTAAGAAGTCTTGACTAGGACAAGTGGTCCGGATATTCAAGCAAGGAAGTCTTGGTTAGGACAAGATATCCGGATAACCAAGCAAGAAGTTATGGCTAGGATCGGGAAGGTCTAGATAGCTATGCATGGGAGGCTCTCTAGAGGCATGAGTGCCTTGGATAAGGAGTTGGCTATGACATTGGTAGGCCTAGGATGTTGGATAGACATAGACTCTAATAGAGAGTGTTGCATGGGATGTGTATTCACTTTGATGAATTTCTAATCTATCAACGGTGTTGTGTAGACATAGACTTCGATAGAAAATGGTTTCACACTTTTGAGGAATTTCTAATCTACCAATAAGGTAGGGTAGACATAGACTCCAATAAGATTAGATCAAGAGTTGGTCACATTTATGGAATTTCTAATCTATCATCCAATATACATAGTACCCAATGGTTGTAGTTCAACTCGTGGATGTTTCCTCCTTGGAGGTTTTACCACGTTAAAAAAATCTCTTGTGTTAATTCTTTCTCTCTATCTTTCATATTTGTATATGTGTATGTTTTAATCTTGTTTCATAATCTTCACTCAAGATGTATTTGTAAACAAGATTTTGTTAAGTGTAAGATGTAAGCATATCATATTGATCATAGTTGTAAATATAATTCTTTTGTATATTGATCTATTTGTGTAGTCATATAATGATTGTTACTTGTACATATTAAACATTATTGGAAATACAAGTATTCTTAATCCGCACAACTTTCCTGTCGCGTAAAACCCGTCATTACCATGGTCTGCATACTTTGCTCTATGCCGCGGAAAACCTCTGTGATTGACCGCTCATAATACCGCGGTCTGGATCTTCTTGCCTTGACGCAGTCTACACCATGCTGAACTCACTATAACTGATCGTGGTCCACACCATAATTTATGCTGCAGTAGCTCGCAGATTTTCTTTTCTTTGGCGATTTCCTTTCCTTACTTGCAACAAATCTTCCATAAACAAGAACTTCGACATCCACACATTTCTTATATCTTCATAAAGTTTCCCCTTTCACATTAGCTGAATCCCGTTTGGTCAATTTTGGGAATACAAGCCAAAACCTAACAATCCTCGCTAATAACAAAAATTCCCAAAAAAAAATTTTGTCCACAACCACGACTCTCAACACTGAGAATCATTATATCCCACCATAAAGGTATAACCACTTAGGAACAATCTACCCTAAGATTTTTTCCGACACATGTCGAATAACCTACTGAAAAAAATATGGTGTAACTTCTCATGTTAGATTCCAGGGAGTTCCTCAACTATCGACATCATGTCCACCACACATCTTGCATCACCATATAACCAATGCCTATATGCAAACTTGTAGACCTGCTATCAGCAACACATCCTCCTCCATGGCAACTAGCGGCATGCCATGAGAATTTGCATGCCTCTTTAAAGGGCATCGCTGTAGTCTTTATACTCAAGAGAGGTGATAGCCGGATCTCTCTCTTTTGAGCCTTTTACCACACTTTCTTTCTTTTTCTAACAATCCTTTTTTGCATACCAAGACTGTCCACACCCCCAACAAGTGATTTTCTTCTTAAAGTTCTCATTCTTACTACTACTGACCATAAGTGCAGAATTATCAGAAGTTTTACCTTCACTAGTCAACCTTCGTTCCTTAGAGATTAACTTATTTGCTACATCCTCAAGATTTATAGTCGAACTCACATGCATCAAAATAGGCTTCATGTGTGCATTGGAAGGTGGAAAAGACCAAATGAGTTAGAACCTTTTTTCCTCATCATAGAATTTAACTTCAATCGACTCTAATTCAGAAATAATCCTATTGAGCACTCCTAGATGACCAGAAACGTTCATACCTTCAAACATCTACAGTAAGTGAAACCAGTACTCCTTCTAGTAAAACCGGTAGCAAACGCTCTTTACTTGATACAACTCTTCAAGCATCTCTCAATGTTCTTTCACAGTAGATGTTCCTTAAATAGGGATGAGTATTTATCCCCGGGGACCTAAATCCCCACATCCCCATCTCCATTTGAGGAAGAATTTTTGGGAAAATTTGGGGAGTTATCCATAAATTAAAATAGGGATAGGGATGGGGGGACCCCTCCCCATCCCCATTTCCCCATTTTCCTCACAAATTTATGGAAATGGGTATGGGGGGAGGTGCCCCCATCCACGTTTCCCAAATTGCCCCAAACATTATACATATATATATATATATATATATTTATTTATTTATTTATTTTTATTCTTCTATTTTACTAAGTATATAGTAAGGATTCTCATCTATTGATTAGCTTATTTCATGGACAAACCACATATTGGGGATTGATGTAAGGGTAGCTTAGGTATTTGATGGTTGGTGTTTTGCATAACTAAGGCCCGCTTAAGACCTTAAGGGATAAGCACGCCAAAGGTATATCTCTTGTGCTTAGTTTTTCATTGAAGAGATTTAGTTGCACACACTCACTTGCCATGATTGCATACATGTTCATTGTTATTGTGCATTCTCTTCACTTCCACACTTGCACTTCTTTGTTGTATTTTGTGTGTGTGGTTGTCTATTTAAATCCTCCATGCTCTTCTCATTGAGCTTGTTTTATGGAAATTGTCTTCCAAGAGGATTCGGGAAAAAGGGGTTGCATTTTTGACCAAGTCAAAAATGCACCCCAGTTCTACGGCCGGTGACCGTAGAAAAGTTGTGTCAAAACACCTGACACTTCTGTGCCCTTGGGTTCTGCGGTTAGGGGCCGCAGAACAAGGGCGCAGAAAAGGGACCAGAGCATCAGGTCTATTTCTGAGCCCTCAATTCTGCAGTTCGTGGCTGCAGAACAAGGTGCATTTTTTGCCTCGTAAAGTTAGGACAAAATTGTCTTTCACCCAACATTTTTCACTCTCTATAAATACATCCTTATCTTTGGTTCAAAACACAAGTCTTGCATTCTAAGAACCCTAGAGATATATTTAGAGAGACTTGAGAGAAATAGCTTAAAGATTACATCTTTATTTCTCTAAACCCATTTACACATGCATAAATCATCATCTAAGAATCATCTAGGTTCATCTAGTATGTGCTAATGCATGGGTTTTCTTCAACACATATGGTATGGTATGTTGAGCACTATTATCTTACATAATTAGTGTTTTTACTTATCAATTTTATCTCATCTATTACTTATATGTGTTTAGATTAATTTCTACATACATGATTGAGATTATGTGTCGATTGGGTTATTTTATGATAGCTATGATTTTTCATGTTTATCTAACATCTAGCTAATTGATTTCATTTATTGATTGAGATTGTTTTTGATAGCTTTGTATCTAGGATTGATTATCCTTTACTTAGCTAAAGTTGTATGCCATGACATATAGCTATTTTCATATCTATGATTGATTTTATTGTCATCATATAATCCTAGGTAAGCATCTAAAGTACCATAGCTCTATCTTGCATATTTGGATATCATTGCATTTTCACAATAGGGTTTGATCTCTTCGGAGAATGTAAGTCTTGTGTGATTGACTGGGATTAGGTCGCTACACCGGGATTAGGTGGTCACTCAAGCAAATTGGACTAGGTCCGCTATAAAAGGCATGCGGGTAGTGGTAGCGGGATATTGGTTGGGATTAGGCCGTCAAACCAGGATTAGGTTGTATACGCTATCGCATATAATGGATTCGAGGTTCGAGTGTGGCGCACTTACCTGCCCGTGATTTTTTCCTATTGAGGGTTTCCACGTAAAAATCAAGTGTCATTTATATTTCTGCACCTTTACACTTGATTATTGTTTTGTAAATTTGGGTTATATTTGTAATATTGACTAATCCGAAAAATTTGGTAATAACAGATTAACAACCCATTCACACACCATCTATGTCATAATTAAAAGACATGCACGAGTATAATAGTTAAAATTATACATTTTTATATATATACACCTTTTGAATTTGTAATGGATTTTATTTTGTATTTGAATTTATGATAGATTTTGTGTTTTTCTAGTATGTAAATTTTAGTTAAACAGGGGAAATGGGGAAGACGAGGAAACGGGAAAATAGGAAAACAGGGAAAAAAGGGATGGTGATGGGGGACCTCCCCCTAAAACTCCCCCATACCCATTTTCCCCAAATGGGGAAATTAGGGGGGGGGGGGGGTTTCGAAAGTGGGGATGTGGAGGGTTTCGAAAGTGGGGATGGGGATGGACCTATATCCATCTCCATTCCCCAAATGCTCATCCCTATCCTTGAATATTTGCCAGAACATTATTGGTTAGGTATAGTCGTATGGCACTTGCAGCCCTTTGATCAAATTCCTCATATTCATCATCACTTATCATAGGTTTTCTAGAACTAGTACCAGTCACTTCTTTACTAGAGGCTCAAGGGTCTCTAGGGGTTTGCTTGCCATTCAACGCCTTTTGCAATCCCAATTGGATTAAAAGATCCTTTACTTGTACTTGCCACAAATCAAAATTAATCTTCCTATCAAATTTCTCAACATCGAATTTCATCGAACCCATACTCCTAAACATAACCGTTTGTCTAAACCGCTATTAGGCGACATGGTGCTTTGATATCTGTTGTTAGCAAAATTCTAAGCGGAAGCATTGCCCAATAGCCAAAGACAAACAATAAACAAGGTCTATGCATAGAAATATAAGATGAAAAAGAAATCAATCACACAATACAAGATTTTACATGAAACCCCAAATCAATGAAAAACCACCGCCGTTAGGATGACAAGAGAAAAATTTTCACTATGTAGCAAATTGTTACAACTACACGCTCCTTAATCCCTCTCTAACCCCAAACCCAATTACAACCAATGCCAACTCTCTCTTGGTGCTCTCAGTTGTATCTTGAGATCTCTCTTTTTTGCTCCATACACAATAATCTAGTATTACATATATTTATACTAAGCACTGGGGAAGTTTAAAATCGACAAGGAAACCTTCTCCTACACAAACAAGACTTCATGATCCACGTAACAGGAAAACTCTTTTCTTCATACTCGAGACTTTCTTATTCCATGCAGCGATAAACTTTCCCCAAAATAAACTTTTCTGATCTGTGCAAAACTTGTCATTACTGCGGTTTGCATACCGCAGAAAACCTCTGTGATTGACTACCAACGAAGGTCGAAATCTTCGACCTTCATGGCGATCGAAATTGTCATTCAATGGAGGCCGAAATCGACCACTATCGGATGCCGATAAAGAAGATGAAAAAAATTGAAAAATTTTGTATTTTGCCTAATAAGTCTCGCAATTTGTAAAAATCCCAATAAATCTAGAAAATTACAAAATAAGTCTCGGAAATACAAAATAAGTATTAGAAATACCCAATAAGTCTCGAAAACTACAAAATAATTCTCTGAAATATTAAATAAGTCTCGAAAATACTCAAACAAGTCTCATAAATAAGAAATAATACTCGAAAATACCCAAATAAGTGTCGAAAATACAAAATAAGTCTCGAAAATAAGAAAATAAGTCTCAAAAATACAAATAAGTCTCGGAAATACCGAAAAATAAGTCTCAGAAATACCATAATAAGTCTTGGAAACATGAAAATATGGCCGTGGGACTTATTTTTGTGATTGTGTTTTAAAGGTATTTTTATCAGAAACACACTTTAGGTGCTATTTAAACTTAAGCTATTATGTGGGTGCTAGTTTTATTTTACCAGAAAACTTTTGAACCCTATGTACGATGACATATATATATATACTCCATGACAATTTATTGAATCATTTATGTTTTCAAATTGTGATAAATTTAGTACCCAAATTAAGATAGAAAAAATTTGCATGGATGTAATTGGTTTCAACTTAAAGAAAATATGGTTAAAGTGTATAGCTACTAGAGAGATAAGATAAGGTCCCATAATTTGCAAAGTGAAATACACAAATAATTCATTGTCAATAATGGTAATAATTTAACGACTGTGTGTAGTTGAGGTGAGTCAGTGATAAGTCATTTACTCACTTATACCCACACGTTGAAGTTGTATCCCACTAACCGTTGAACAAAATCATTCAAACGGGCCAATTCATTTTTTCGAATGCATTTCAAATTAGTATATAAGTTGTTGAAGATTAAAATGTTATAGAGAAGCTAGAACACATTAACATAGAACATCAAAGTTAGGTCATCATGAAGGTCTTTTGTCCAGTTGACTGTGGGTAGGAATAGGATTGTCACAAAATGGACAATCATAGAGTTACATGAAAACCTCATTTGGGCAAGAAAAAACCCATACTTCTATGTGTTTGGTTCTTTCAAGCTAAAAGAAAATTGCATTTTAGATATTTGTGACTTCCAAAATAAACAGAAACCTAATTTCTTTGAATGTGAACAAAAACCGCATCATATATGTAAGCTTTTGTAATTGTGTGAGATGGATTATCAGCCTCATATAAAAAAAAAAAAAAAAAAAAAAAAAATTAAATAGATAATTCATAATGTATATAGGTTGTCATAGTTGTCTTCTAGTCTAACAAACTAGCGCCAGCTGACAGAGATGATCTATATAAATATATATATATATATATATATACACACACAGTTCTTTTCTCATCAGTGTGTTCTGATATAAATCCATCAGTACGTTGTATATGGGTCATAGATTATGGAGAAGTTTTGACAATTACATACACTTTGAGTCGAAGCATGTAAATCTAATGGTTCACATCCAACGCACTGATGGAGTTATATCAGGACGCACTTACTTGAAAATTTATATATATATATATATATATATATATTAAGAAAATCAGTATTTATTTTTAAAATTATAATTGGAAATTCAAAAGAGAATGTTAATGAATTTTGAATTTGAACAAAAGCACATATTTGAAATTATAATTTCTTGCTTCCATACAGTGATCACTAATAGTTGGATAATTTTTTAAAAAATAATAACAATAATCCGATAACGGGTTAGTGATCACAGGAACGTGGCACGACCCGCAGGGTGGAGCTAGAAAAGTTTATCATGGCTATGTATATATATATAAAAATTTTCTTATAAGGATACCTTGATAGAATTATATAAGGACATTGAATGTGAGCCACTCGTTTTACATATTTTGATTTGGTATGTATGCACTTGTCAAATCACTTTTATAAATGAGTGGCTCACATTCAATATCCTGATAAAGTTATACAAGGATGCCCTGATAGGAATGAGAACGTATATATATATATATATATATATATACATAAATTTTATTATTAGTTGGAACTGACAAAAGTTATATCAGTTCCTTACATATGGGTCACTGAATTTAAATACTTTGACTTGGCTGTATGCACTTATCAGTCAAAGTATTTAAATCCAGTTGCCCACATGCAAGGAACCGATATAATTTTTGTTAGTTCGAACTGATAATAAAAAGACTGTATATATGTAATATTTAGGAGGACCAAAGTAAATTCTTTAAAATATTTACATATTAAATATATTATTCTGAAATAATGTTTAATTAATTATTTTTTTTGGGACCATGTCCACCGCCAGAGCCCCTTGGATCCGCCTCTGACGGCTCATAAAAGAACTTAAAATCGACATATCCACCGATATATCCATATTTTGGAGGGACCGATATCGAAACACAGGTAATATCCAATATCTAGCAAATATCTGATCGATTTTGAAATATCCATAAAAATCTCCCGATATTCCCGAAATATTGTGAATTTCATCCTGAAATCCAAGGATATTTTGCAAAAAAATTTTAAAATTTTTTAATCTTAAACACTTAAATTATTGTTCAAATAATCTATATTGAAAATTATTTTATTATTTATACTAAAATTAATATTTTTTATTCTTCTAGCTTACTATTTGAACCCGAAGTACCAATATAGAGACAATATTAGGGATAATTCAGATCTTTTGAAATCCGTACATATTGTCTATATGCAATTTTGGAAATAAGGTAAAAAGTTGTAACTTACAATCGATTTTATAATTCCAAAATTATAACTTCTTTCCATTGGAGTATTGTGTCATATACTCATATTTATATATATTATTTACATACCGATCTCATGAGTCATGAATGTAGCTCACATACTTTAAGGATGGAAAGAAAAGTTTTGGTGAATGAGCAGCCATGGCAATTAGAAGCAAAATGCAACCATTTATATAACTTTTGTTACAAAAATCTATGTAATAATAATAAATAATAATATCATTGAAATGATATTCATACTTATAATACTTAGTAATTTTTATTGCAGCTGATTGGTGGGTAATATATGAAAATTATGCTCTATCATTGCATGTAATAGCAATTCGTATACTGTCACAAACAACATCATATTCTACATGCGAAAGAAATTGTTCCACATTTACTTTAATCCACACAAAACAAAGAAACCGTCTTTCCTATTCAAAGCTTGAACAACTTTTTTATTGTTATTATAATATGAAATTGAACTTAGGGATATGGCAGCTGAAAAAGATAAAGTAGATGAAACTGATTTTATGAATCTACTACAAGAAGCTGCTGAAGCAGGGGACGATAATGAGAATCCTTTTTTTGATTGGGTTAGACCTGCTTATTTGGATGATGATGAGGGAAATCCTGATCCACAAATTGCTTCTCATGCTTGAGACATGAGAATAAATGTTGAACAAGTGATTAGAGAAGAAGTTGGTGTATATCGTGGAGTTACTGTTAGCAGCTCTTCCGATGACCAACATACCTCTGATGAAAATAGTGGAGGAAAAGATAATGGAGATGATGGAGGAGGTTGGGATACTAGTGCAAGAGGTTGGGATGTTGGTGCAAAAGGTTGGGATGTTGGTGCCGAAGATTGGGATGCTGGTGCAACAAGTTAGAATGCTAGTGTGGCAGGTTGTGATGCTCATGTAGGTAATTTTAATCAAAATCGTGATAGACAACATGGAAGAACAAATAAAATTGATAAATATTCTTTGAATATGACTCTCTCCTCAATGAGTATGGACACAGAAAATAGTTCTTTGGGTGATTCGCATACAAGGTTAGGTTCTCATGTACCATATTATGGTAGTTATGGTGGCTGTAGTATATTTGATTATCTTTCTCCACAAATGTCATATGCAATACCTATACATGTAGATCAACAATATCCACCAAGTTAGGTAAATCCAAACTACTCAATTCATAGATCAGTTGGAAGAGATCAAGCAACATACGCATGACATTTTAATAACTAACTTCAAAACTATGCTAACATATTTTCATGGGAAAATTGTTGTTCGAATCAAGATATAAAATGTATCTTATGTATTTGAACCAGTAAGGAATTCATTTTGATTTTAAATTTCAGACATACAATATATTATTACGTATGAATTATGATTTATGATATAATCTTGAAAGTATAAAACTATATATATATATTTTAAAATTTATTAAATATTTAATCTCTTTATATTGTATATAATATTCTAAAAGTAAAACAAAATATTATTCTATTAAATACTCAATCTTAAAAATTATATACAGACTCTATCTATGTTATAATTTATATTAAATTCATAACTATGCTAATTTATCGTTGATGTATGATTTATGTGATGTATAATTAGTTGTTTAAGTTAGTCCTAAAGTTTCACAAAAAAATTCTAACTTTAAATGTAAATATCCATCATTTGTTTTTTACTTTTTACCGAATATCCACCGATATCAATAATATCCCCGATATATCCATAAATTTAGAAGTCCGACATCGATACCAATACATTTATTCCTTAAGGTATAATTATCATGGGGGTATATCGGCTCCCCCATACATTTATTGTATACGCATAGTGGAGCTCAAACCGTTGACCATAAACTTGGAAATGAGGTGTGCACATAACCTGAGTTAAGATGGGATGTACTAATTTCTAATATATATTTTTGATATACAATTTCTAATAATTTTAGAATACAGAAAAGATTTAAGATTTTTTTTTATTAACTAGCATTAGTAAAAATAAAAATCTTAAAATTTATGCTTTAACATACTTTTTTCTAACTATAATTACTATAAATATTTCATACCATATATTAATCATGAACATTTTGAAATTGGGGGCAATATGGTCATGATATATATATATATATATATTGGTTTTTTCATTAGGGATCCCTTATTTTAACATAAAGTAAAGACTTCTATGAAATTCATTGATTTAAATGAATTTTTATCTTTTTTATTTTTTTATTTTTTTATTTTTTTATTTTTTTTATTTTATGGATGATAAGTTCATTAAAATCTAGTTGTAAAAAAATTTGAAAATTTTCAAACACTACAACTATATTTTTCTTTTCATTTTTTCTATTTTCCAATGCTTTATATTTAACAAAATCAAATAGTTGTAGTATTTTAAAATTTTTCAAATTTGATATATAAATATATTTCATTGAACTTATCATCTATATAAAAAAATAATAATAATAATAATAAAAAATTAAATCAAAATTCATTCAAATCGATGAATTTCATGGAGGTCCTATAAGGGATCCCTCATGAGAAAACCACTATATATATATTATTATTTTTTTAATTTTTTTTTTAATTTATTAGATATATTTTTTTGGAAACAATTTTATTAAATATTTGAATTTTTTTTACTAGATTAAATATTTGATTGTGCCATATTTAAAACATACCATACATAATTGATCTATATCTAATTTTTATCATGGTTTTTGACCAATGTGTATGGCTTTTTTTTAGCAATCAAAACAAATAAACTATTTGCTAAGTTTTAACTTCCCTGAATAAATATCAAAATTGCATAGTGGATAGCTTTGGTTAAACAGATGACAACTAACACAAAGACTTTGAATCTTTATAAGATATTTTCTTTTTCATTTTCCTTACCTAATAACCATAATTACATCTAGCTTTTCTCTAAACTGCTTCATTAATACTTTATTTTTCTGTTAATATCCCACTATTTCAATTTTAATTTTCAATTTGTTCAAACCGTCACATCTTTAGCCATGTCATACGATGTAACAACAAATAATAGTTGAGATGATAATATAAGTTTGGTCTAGTGGTTTACCTTTTATGCCTATACTCATGGGTTCGAATCTATCCCATCTCCCAACCATGAAATATTGTAATATTTTATATAGAGTAATGCTAAATGTTTTAAATTTTTTTCTCAAATGATGTGGCACGTGAAGTGTCAACATCACATCCGTCACCACATAATCTCATTATTCATAAGATGCTGACGCCTTAAGTGCCACATCATTTAGGACAGAATTTGGGAAAAAATTTTGGGACTCCTAGCATTACTCTTTTATATATATATATATATATATATATATAATCAGATAATAGTTGAGAAGTGTAATATTATTTTACTTGTGGCTAAGGGTGTGTGGTGGATCGGATCCAATGGATTTGCCATGATCCAAGATCCGATCCGATCCGATCCGATTGGATCGAAGAAATTGCATCTGATCTGATCCAATTTTATAGCAGGATCCGATCCGATCCGATCAAATTACTATTTGATCCGATTATAAAATACTTCAATCCGATCCGATTTGATTCGATGGATCGAATTAATATAAAGTCATTTGTAATATATAAAAGTTATAATCTGAAATAAATAAAATCAAATAAATTATTCAAACATTACTAATTAATTCAAATAAAATTAACATTAAAAAAATACATGACATAAGTTGTAAGCTTTATATAATTCAAAATTTAGAAACATTATACATCAGTTCAAAATATGAACTTAATAAGCCGTAATGTTGATGAAAAAGAATAGAAGAAAAGGAGATGGTGAATTGTTTGCTGTAGAGAAATTGAGAAAGAAAACCCAAAATAGTAACGTTAGAAATTGTATTTTGGTTGGGCATTTACATTAAAAAGTAGTGGATAAAATAAATTGCTCAATATAAAAATAAGACCTAATATTTTAGACGGATTGGCAGATTCGGTGGATTTTCAAATGGAAATCCAAAATCCGATCCGATCCGATCCAATGAATTTTAGAATTTATGATCCAATCTGATACAATCACCTCTCTGAATCCGATCCAATCCAATGGATCATATTAGATTAGATTGGATCCTGCACACCCCTACTTGTGGCAATCAATTTTGGGATGTTCCTTAGAACCTGAATATTTTCAATCATCCCGAATGATTTCTAAAAAAAAAATTATTTTTAAAAAGTTGTTAGCATATAATTAGTGCATGAAACAAGTTGAGTTGTTCCTGGTCAAATTGAAATAGAAGGAGAGAAAAACTAATAACACAAAAAGTTAAAAAAAAATTTAAAAAAAAAAAAAAAAAAAAAAAGCAGTGAAAGGCTTGAAACTACCCAACCAAGTTGCCTTACAATCCACGCTTCCTTCTTCTGCAAAAACAAAATCAGTATTTATGGACCTCTGTTCCTCAAAACTCTTCCTTTTCTCTTAAACAATAAACACCCTCTTCTCTCTCTCTCTCTCTCTCTCTCTCTCTCTCTCTGATTTTAATTTTTAATTTTTATTATTGGTTGTTTGGTTTGCTGTTCTCTAATCATATTTTGTCAAAAGAAGCCATTTGAATTCCAAGAGATTTTGAGGGAAATATGGAAAAATATGATGATGATGATGATCGGATGGAATTGCCACCAGGATTCAGATTCCACCCAACAGATGAAGAGCTTATAACTCACTACTTGACTCCAAAAGTGCTTGACATCTGCTTCTCTGCTAGAGCTATTGGTGAGGTTGATTTGAACAAGTCTGAGCCTTGGGATTTGCCTTGTAAGTCCTCTGTTTTTTCTCTGTTCTTCATAAAAGTTTAAAGAAAATAACTTTCTGGTTTCTTTTTGTGTTATTAAAGGGAGGGCCAAAATGGGTGAAAAGGAATGGTATTTTTTCTGTGTAAGAGACAGAAAATACCCAACTGGATTGAGAACAAACAGAGCCACTGAAGCTGGTTACTGGAAAGCTACAGGCAAAGACAGAGAGATTTACAAGGCGAAATCGCTTGTTGGTATGAAAAAAACTTTGGTTTTCTACAAAGGAAGAGCCCCAAAAGGAGAGAAAACCAACTGGGTCATGCATGAGTACAGATTGGAAGGCAAATACTCTGCTTATAATCTCCCCAAAACAGCAAAAGTACAGTTGCTTCTCTTTTTCTTCTATTGATTCTAGTGTGATTCTGTGGTAATGTTGTTGATGGGTGTTTTTCAATTTGTTTTTTTTTTTTTTTTTTGCAGAATGAGTGGGTGATTTGCAGGGTTTTTCAGAAGAGTTGTGGTGGGAAGAAAACACATATTCAAGGGATGGTGAAAGTACGCTCCTTCGAAAACGATATGTCTCCTTGTGTTCTTCCTCCATTGATGGATTCTTCGCCTAACAACAACAGCCAAACAATAACAGCTGTCAATGAAACCTCGCACGTGACCTGCTTCTCCGATCCCATGGAGGACCAGAAGACAACAAAAGCACAAGAAGAAGACATGATTGACAGCTTCAACACTTGCTTTTTAGCTTCTTCAAACCAACTACACTCTGTTATCTCCCCTGTTTCTTTCATGTCAAAATCCTCTGCTTCCAACTCATTCTATGCCAATCAAATCCTACCAAATATTGGAAACTTGCATCACTACCCAGATGCTTTTCTGATGCAGGACCAGTCCATATTGAAGATTTTGCTTGAAAATCATGGACGGAATCCGAATCCGAAAACAGAGTTCTCACAGGATTCAGTGGTGTCAAACCAAGAGGATCCATCAACTTCTGGTGGACCAGTAGACCTTGATTGTCTCTGGAATTATTGAGTTGATAATATCAATATATAATGTGAAGAGGAAAAAAAAAAAAAAAAAAAATAGAATTTTAGGGAAGTATTATTATTACAAGGTTTGTGGTGTGTGTATAGATTGAAATAATACTATAATAGGAAAAGTAAATTAATTAAGTGCATGTATTCAAAGAAAATAAACCCATTTTACCCATTTTTATTTTTGGTTGGCATACAAAATTCTTGACTTGTACTTGATGTTGAATGGGTTTCAAAATTTATCAGAAATCTCTCTCGTAGATATCTTTTCATATATAGACTATATACTTTTGTTAGTTAGTCAGTGATAAAATTGACATCAACTTTATTTAATAATTTATTCTTTTTCATGATTTCAATTATTTCTTCTATCTGAAAATTTTGATAACACAATTACCAAAGATTTGTGCTTTACTTTTTTTTTTTTTTTGGGTAGATTAGTTATCAAACAGTGAAAATGAGAGTGGGAGAGTCAAAGGTTCATTTCATGTGTTAGGCCACCAACCAAGAGTTTCCTTAAAACAATGCAATTTAAAACCACTTCCAAATGATGAGCTTTTTCTTCCAAACAGAGTTCCGATACTGTGTGAGCAGATAGATATTCAGATAAATCTATTGATAATATATATTATATATGTAGAGGATAAAAGTTATTTTATTTATTTTTATTTTTTTTTTTAATGGAGATATATATGATATTTTTTACAAGAACATATTTTTGGATTAAATCAATGTTGACTTGAATTATTGGCCCAGCTGTAAAATCTAAATTCTCTTCTGGAAATTCAATCTTTTATTTTGTAAATCATGGTATGCATATCTTAAGACTTGGAAGAATTTGAGAGGCAACTACTATTGTTATTTTTCAGAAGAAAAAAAAAAAACAATTTTATGTTTAATTTGTAATGTTTGAATGAATTAATTATAATAATATAAAAAGGAACCATTTTTATAAGAAAAAAAACATCAAATGTTGTTAGAGAAGTCTTATTAGACAAACTTCATCATCTTGTTCACCATGAAAGTCCCTAAAGTGCTTTATAAAGAATATAAAAATAGAATATATATTAAGAGAAGATGTGTGTACATGATTTAATGGATGGTTCTCTGAGGTCTTCCTTGCAGGCAATTAGAATTTGCCACATCTTTAGCAATTCTTTTTTGATAAAATAAAATAAATGATTGATTGTCAAATTAGAGGTATTATTTCCTTCATAATAAGTGTAGCAATGAGAAATTTTGATATGAAGATTATTTTTTGTTCTACGTACTAATTTTTGAATTAAGATTGATAATCTCATTTTTCTTTCGCATGATTAACATCTCCCATTGTTCAAGTCTTGCACGAAATGAAACTTGCTATATTCTGAAAACGTTTGTTTTCTCCATTTGTCTTTTGGAATTATGCTTTCTAATTTAGTGCATAAATAAAAGCCCACAAAATTCTAGTACAAGTTTGAAGACAAATTAAATGAACTATGATTTTGATGAGATAATATTGCCAATATGTCCATTATTGTTTATTGTCAAGTATTTATTCTTACTTTCTGCTATAAATGAGTTCAAGGAATTTGATATTTTTTCAATTCAGACACAAAAATCAATGTCTACAACCTTGTCTTAGAAATTAATCAATTAGGACATTTCTTTTATTCTAATAAAATTGGTAAACAAAACCAGTTTGGATTTTTTTAATTTTTAATTTGGATTAAAAATGTACGACTAACGAGTTAGGGGTCTATCGTGACCTAAATTTACTTCCGTTATCGAGAGATATTTATGGATCTAAATCTACTTCCACAATCGGGAGTTATCTACTCCGACAGTTTAAGGAAAAAACTTCTCCGGGGTTAGTTGGAGCTTACTGATATCAATTACTATATACACGGTTTAGATATCTACTACATCTATCTCCACAATACAGGGGAAAAAGCTTCCCACACATACTAGCAAATGCGTATGATGTGTCTTGAATCTAACCAGTGACGTAGATGATGAGATACACACCACTTGAGTCAAGGGTCAATCTAGAGTGGGGCTGACAGGGGCCATGGCTCCCCCAAGAAATTTAAAAAAAAAAAAAAAAATACGGTTAAAAAAAATTGCAGAAGAAGAAATTTTGAGTAGAGGGTAGAGATGAGATGTTAGAGCCGGGTGTAAGAAATTGAGAGAACTTGTGAGTTGTGAGAGAGGAGGAAGGGAATATTGGGTAGTGAGTCTCTGACTTGGGTAGATGGACATTAATTTTTATTTTTTAAATAAAATTTGGCCTTATTTTTTATTTTATTTTTTAAAATTAAACTTGACTTTGTTTTGGCTATTGGATTATCACTCATTCATGGAAATACACTTCCTTTATTAGTTTTTAGGCTAATCGACACTAATACTCTCTGAACTATTGTCGAATTTGCACTTTATTCAATATACTTTTTTTTTCCCGCTATTCAACACATTGAACTCTCATAAATTGGCAATAACTGAAAGAATTTGCCCCCTCATCAGGTGCAACCAGGGAGACAAATTTCTCAGCGATTGCCAGTTTATGAGAGTTCATGTGGTTTAATGGCAAAAAAAAAAAAAAAGAAGTATATGAGACATAGTGTATATTTTAGAAGTGTTTAGGGGGCATCAATGCCAAGAAGCCTAGTTTTTATTTAAATCTTTATTTATTTAAAAGTTATATTAAGTTATTTTGATTTGAGATGAATATTATAAAATTAATTACAAATATTTAAATAATTATGATTTAAATATATTAATAATACAGTGGTATTTTAATATGTTATGATGAATATATTTGTTTTATGTCTCTTGTCATTTAAATTATTGAATATTTATTATCAGTGTTTTTTAATGTTCTAAAAAAGCTATAAAATTATATTTTATTAGTTAGAAACTATTAAAAAAAGAATAATGTTTGGGTACTGACTCAGTACCAAAAATACTGACCCAAACAATGAGAGTGTAGCACATGACATTTTTTCTTTTACTTTTTACATTTATCTCATAAATTGGATCATGTGTTACACTCCCATTTATGGGGTTAGTGCATTATTCTTAAAAAAACTATTCTCAAATATGTTAAGATTAGACATTGGTTTTGCAAAATGAAGAAAAACATTTTCTTACAAACTAAATCATTATGTAATTGAAATGAAAATCGAACTGAAAATTTAATAGATTTAGTTATAAATGATTTTCAAGATATAAAATAATGATCGGTTACAATTGGTCTTGTGTGACATTGAATATTAATTTTTGTTTTGACCCCTCAAAGTTAAAATCCTGGCTTCGCCCCTGACATGAGCTAATAGTGGATTGCAAGTAATTTTCGTTTTTTTAAATTAGGGATATAATCAGGAATTTATGAAATGTAGGTTATAGTTTTAAAAAGGTTGGTTGAAATATTAGAGTTGAATAAATCAATACTTCTTTTTGTCAAATATGACAAAAATAGAGTAACGATGGACATCACAACTACATGAATTGTAATTGAAAAGTTGTGATAGTGGTTTTGATGTGATTGAAAAGTTGTGATAGTGATTTTGATATCTAGTGTTATTATAAAAAATATTATCAAAATCATAATGAGGAAGATCATTGTGATTACTTAGTCAAAAGAAAACATAAAAAATAATAATAATAATAATTAAAATAAATCTATGAAATTGATAATGAGGATCGATGCTATTAATTAAGTAATGCACTTCTCTTACTTTCTTAAATTAATTAATTATTTTATATCACACGGTACGGTAAGATAAAACGTGTCAAAAGAGTAATAATAGCAAAAATTACAAATGCAAACTTATCTGTATATAATATTATTCCAGAGGAATGTAGCTCGGTTGGTAGATGGACAAGCTTGAGATTTAGATAAATGACTCATAAGTCAACAGTTCGAATTCTACTAAAGATAAAAAATTTCAAAAAAAATACATGATTCTAAATAGATAAATACTATAAAAAAAATAAAAATAAAAAATAAAATAAAAACTAGTAATATTCAACGAAAATTTCTTGAAATTAATTTATTTCAAGGTTCAAATTTTTATTTTTTTTATTGATATGTTGAGATTCAATGCTACAAGACTGACCCAACCTCGATTGCAACTTTAGTTTTGACAAGATAAGCTACTATAAATATTACTAAAAATAGCAACTCTGACAATTTTAGTGAAAATTCTCCCCACACTTGTGAAGTTTTTAAAGCAAACGTGAAACTTAAACTCTTCGAACAAATGTGAAAAAGGTTGCAACTCTTCGAACAAATGTGAAAAAGGTAGGGATGGCAACGGGGTGTGTCGGGGTCAATTAATACTTTTTCATTCTCATTCCCGCCACCCAAAACCATCTTCGTTTTTGTTTTCATCCTCGTTCCCATCTCTGCATTAAGAGAAGCGAAGCCGGGGGTAGGGATTCCTCGTTGGAGAGGCCTTTCCTATACCTATCTCATTTCCCGTTTAATATAACTATACATTTAAAAATTATAACTTAAATTCATATTATATTAAAACAAAGAATATATATAACAATGCTATGTGCATACATATAACAAACTGATTATCATATGTCGTTCCCCATTCATATATATATATATATATATATATATATATGCATCACACACACGCACTTGCAGATATATATGCATGCATGTATGTATATATGAATGAATATGAATGAAAGTACTTATGTATGCATATGACAATCATTAGACGGGGTGGCCGGGTGGGGATATAACATTGTCATATTCTTTGTTTAATATTTAGTCTTAAAACAAAGAAAAAAGTATGTTATATAAAATATTTTAACAAAACAAAGAATAAGAGTTGCGATAAGTCTTAAAATAAAGAAAAAAAAAAGTATAAATTCATATTTAGTCTAAAATTAAATATTTTATAAAACAAACCAAATTCTAAGGTTTAGTTAAAAAAAAATTTATTTATGTTTAAAATGTAATGTTAAATGATTTTAAAAATCTAAAAATTATATATTATATTATAAATATATATATATATATACATATATCGGGGTGGGGAGTGCTTCCCCCGTCCCTGCCCCGCTTCACCTTCAGGGATAAGACTTTGTCCTCATCCTCATCTCCGTTCCCGAATATTATCTCCCATTCCCGCTTGATTCGGGGCGGGACCCTGACCCCGTAGGGAATACTGCCATCTCTAGAAAAAGGAGATGAGGTGCACAATCATGAGTCATGACAAGGTCGGATATTTTTATTTGAATGAGCCATTAAACAAAAAAAAAAAAAAAATTGAAGGGCTAAAATGAATAAATTACTAATATAAGGGAAACTATATAATATTTAATGGAAATTTTAAATTTTTTTAGGGAAGGGGCATTTGGCCCCATTTAAAGAGAAAATATGATTTATCAAAATAACCAACCGTTATTGGTCAGGGATTTGCCGGGACCTAGTAAGATTGAACTATACAAGCACACCCTAGAATGCAGATACTAGAGCTGGTCTTGAGATTTTGGAAACCTAAGACGGACTATAAAAATGAGATCCTCGATCCTCTTTGTATATTTAATTAATTTTTTTCTCTAGTATATAGTAAATACTTATAAAACACAATATAATAACTAAATATCAAGGCTACAACACAACAAAATAGTAAATAAAAAATTACCGAAATAAAAATTTTATAATTACATCACATAATGTATCACTTAAACATTACCCGTCTTACCTTTTTAGATTTAAAAGTACTAATTAAGTATTATAATTGTGTTTCTTTCAAGAACCCTAGAATTGATTTCAAGTTTTTTTCGAATGTCTGATAGATAGATACACTATTTTATTGTGCTATGGATGTGGTTAAATATTATAATTGTAGGCCTTTAAAAAAACATATATATATATAAAAGGTAGGCCTCTTGAAATTCCCTAGAGCAATATAGTGATATATACCGGGGGGGGGGGGGGGGGGGGGGGTGAATAGGTATATGTCCAAATTCTTCTAAAATTCTTTTTACGGAACAATGATGTGCACACTTGGTGTATCTAACAAATAGATTGCTTCAAACAACACAATTTAAAGATGCAATTCACAAGTGATACAATCAATAAAAGTTATGTAAGATAGTGAAAAGTAAAACAAAACTTGATACAAGGATTTTTTACATGGTAAACCTCCTAAGAGGAAACATCCACGGGTAGATACCATAACCACCGACAAGCAAATTCACTATGACGAAAATAAGATACACACTTAAGACAATCAACACATGATATCCACCCTAAGTTATCAACTCATAGTCTACCCTTGTGCCTAGTGAATCAACTAGCTACTTCCTATTCGAGATGTGTCAACTTCAGAAGCTTTCTTGCTTATCTATCCAAATCACCTTGATCCTAGATAAGACTTTTTGCTTAGTTATCCGGATCCCCTTTATCCTAACTAAGACTTCTAAGACTTCATGACTACATGTCCTAGCCAAGTCTTCTTGCTTTAAACAAAGCTTCACTCACTTTGAAAGAGACTTCAACCTTTTGAAAGGCAAAATGATCTAAGTGATGCAAATGATGCAAACAAAATTGAAACTAATAATGCACGATGTGTATAAAATAATCTAGATGATGTGTGAATAGATTTTATCCGATTTTACCCAATTTTCGTTATAAGTAAATTTTACGAAAATGACCCTATCTAGTCAATATAATATATCAAGTGTAATAAGTGCAGAATTATAAATGACACACGATATTGGAAACCCTCATGGGAAAAACCACGGGTTGTTATGTGCGCCATACACGAACCTTGAATCTACTAATGGCAATGGAGATTAAAACCTAATCCCGGTATAACTCACCACCACTACCTAATCCCAGTATAAGTGAACCTAGTCCAATTGCTTGTTATTTAAGCTATCTAATCCCGAAAGCTACACAAGTCTTACTTCTCAATGAAGAGATAAAATGTCCTATGTGAATATATGATGATATTCAAAGAGCAAACAAAGCTAGGGAACCTTATATGCTTATCTAGGATGATGCGATGACAATGAATACAATCCTAAATATCAAGAGCTAAATGACATGTCATAAAACTTAGCTAAACATAGATAAAGCAATCCTATAAATCTATCACATTACAACACTCAATCATATTAACACAACTATCTTTATCTTGAATATTAAAAGTTAATCTAAGAACATGCAAGTAATCTAAGAACATGTCTTGATAAATAAAACACTAATTATGTAAGATAATAGTAAAGAACATACCACTAGATGTGTGTTGAGCAAAACTTAAGCAAGAAAGCATTCTAGATATGCTAGCAGATGCTTGATGAAGATTAATGCATATGAAAAATTGTTTTTAGTGTTTTAGAGAATCAAAGATGAAAAAAGGTTGCCTATTTGATTCACTTGTCTCTCTCTAAATGCTCTCAATCATAAAAATGGAATTTTGAGAGTTAGGGACGACCTAGAGAGCAAAAAGGCCTATATATAGAATGCCAGAGTGAAGTGACATCGTTTTGGAAAGTTGTCCAAAAACAGGCAAATCTGCGCACTTGTTCTGCGGCCATGGACCGCCGAATCAAATGCGCAGAATGCCTTGGCAGCAGAACAAGGTCGTCGAATTCTATCAAACCCACTGGTCAAAACTCGGCAGCCTTCTTTTATGGCCCTTAACCGTAGAACCAAGGGCACTGTTTTGATGCTAGAATCTCTGGTCTAAATTCAGCGGCTTTATTCTGTGGCCCCTAACTACAAAACCAAGGCACCAATTTCCCTTTGGATTTGCATCATAAATCCTAAACAAGATATGGCCAATCTAGCAAGATGCAATCAATTAAACATGCATGAAGAGATATTTAGAACATGAATGCACACAAATAAGGCACACAACATACAATAATTAAAGATATACATGAGTTATGAGTGTGTGCAACTAGATTTCCTCAAAGCAAGTAAGCACAAGAATTTTACCTTTAGTGTTTCTTCTCTTGAGGTCTTGAGAGGGCATTTGCTGTGTAAAGCACCAACAACTAAAAGCCTAAGCTACTCTTATATTAAGCCCCACATGTGGTTTGTCACCGAAATAAGCCAATCAAACTTGAGGAACTTACAATCTCCCCCTTTGGATATTTTGTGACAAAACCACCACTCACATAGATCCTCACAACAAAAATGAAGCTACAGGACAACAAAGATATTCTACAATACAAAGAGATAAGCGAAAAAAAAAAAAAAAAACTTGAAGTCTTCAATCTTTTGTAGAACTATCAATCCTTCAAAACAGAAAAAAATTTCACTTTCCAAAGCAAGTGTATTGTGAGTTGATCATGTGAAGTTAAAACAAGCATTTGCATTTAAAGAATTTAAACACAACATCATGCAATGAATATGTAATGCAATGCTCCCCTTCAAAGCGTTTCTCCCCTTCAATATGCAATCTCCTCAACATACGAATTTGTTACTCTAATTAGCATTCTCCCTTACCACTACTACTCCTCCTTTTTGTCATGAGATGGGCAAAAGTGTATCCCACATACGGGTCACATGTAGCAAAGAGAGATGGTAGCATACTAGTCATTTGCATAATCATATAAGGCACTTCATGCAACTCAATTAAAAGGAGAGATACAAAGAGATTTATTTTATTGAAAATGTGTGAAATAAAAATGCTTTTCATGCAAGACATATTGCATTTAAGTTCAAAAATCAATGGTATTTGGCAAAGCAAATGACAAAGGTTTCTTTTAGGAATTCAAACCAATTTCACCATTTGTCATGAATCAAAGCAAGGATATAGAAAATTTATTGAATTCAATTTTAGAGCACTAAATCCAACTTTATAAGCGAAACATGGCAGGAGCGACTTTGCACCCTATTTGATTTTTTCGGGTGAGATACCTGTATGATAGTAGTCATGTTCAACCAATAAAGAAAAAGAGACATTAAGATAAACATTTGAGTCTCATTAGCTTTTCACACATTGTTTTGTAGTTAAGAATTGTAATCATCAATTCATGCTTTTTCATTTGAGCATTTCATTAAGAATCATTATGTCATGGAGATCATTATAGGTCATTCAAAGAGTACTTCCTAAGTTAATCTTCCAGTCCAAAAATGCATGTTTGAACATAAATAAGACATGGATTGCAATCAAAGCATGGTTCACACTTATTGAAGAAACGACAAATAAACATATGTGTAACTAAGATACTCAAGCAATTAATAAAGAAGCAAAAAAAATTTCTAATTTTGCATGCAACAAGTATGCAATTGCTCTCTTTGCTTGAGTTTCCAATATGGGGTCAATCACCAAATCACACCAACCCAGTTGCATCTAAGGGTTTAGTAAATAAGTCCGCTAGTTGATCATTTGTACTTACATGTTCAAATACAATGCATTTGTTCTCAACTAGTTCTATTATGAAATGATGGTGGATGTCAATATGCTTAGTTCTAGAATGTTGTACCGAATTCTTGGAAATATTAATGGCACTCATGTTATCACAAAAGAGGGTTAGAGTACCTTGATTGAATCTGTAGTCAACTAGCATTTGCTTCATCCATAGGAGTTGTGTGCATCCACTCCCCTTGACTATGTACTCGGCTTCGACCGTGGACAAGGAAATCGAATTTTGCTTCTTGCAAAATCAAGACACCAAGTTGTTCCCTAGGAAGAAGCAACCGCCCGATGTGCTCTTCCTATCATCACAATTTCCTGCCCAATCCGCTTCACTAAAGCTAACTAAACTAGCATTAGTGTCAAAAGAGTACCAAATCCCATAGTTGGATGTCCTATTCACATAGCGAATGATTCTATTAATAGAAGAGAGATGAGACTCCTTAGGATACGATTGATACCTAGCACACAAGCCCTCACTAAAAGATATATCGAGCCTACTTGTGGTTAAGTAAAGCAAGTTTCCAATCATGCCCCGATATAGAGTTTGATCCACACTTTTTCCTCTAGTATCCTTGCTTAGCTTCAAAGTGGTACTCATGGGTGTATCACAATGTTTGACATTTTCAAAACCAAACTTCTTCACTAGGTTTTTAGCATATTTAGCTTGGGTTATAAAAATCTCATCATTCAATTGCCTAATTTGCAAACCAATAAGACTCATCTCAAATTCATGAGACATAACATCAATAAATTGTTGGACTTTGGTATTGTTGGTAGAGCTAAACACTATATTATCAACATATATTTAAGCTATAAAGAGCTCACCATTGCCTTTTTTGATGAATAGAGTTTTCTTAACACTACTTTTTGTGTAGTTATTGTCAACAAGAAATTGAGTAAGGCACTCATACTAAGCCCTTGGTGCTTGTTTCAACCCATATAGAGCCTTTTTTAGGCGAAAGATATGATTGGGGTGGTGTGCATCCACAAACCCTTTGGATTGCTCAACAAACACTTCCTCTTGCAAGAAGCCATTAAGAACAACACTCTTTACATCCATTTGGTGCAACTTGAACTTGTGCACACAAGAAATGGACAAGAGAAGCCTAATGGACTCTAAACGGGCAACGAGAGCAAATGTCTCTTCAAAGTCAATACCCTCAATTTGAGAGTACCCTTGTACAACAAGTCTAGCCTAATTATGTACAATGTTGCCATCCTCATCGGATTTGTTCCTATATATCTATTTGGTGCCTATCACATATGTGCTTTTAGGCCTAGTAACTAAAGTCTAAACCTCTTTCCTTTCGAATTGATTTTGCTCTTCTTGCATGGTAAGAACCCAAAATTCATCATTCAAGGCCTCATAAACCTTTTTGGGTTCTATTTGAGAGGTATAGCAAATATAGCTAATGAGATTAGCTATTTGACGCTTAGTTCTAACACCCTCATTCATTTCTCCAATGATGTCATCTTTATCATGGAGTTTCCTAACCCATGGAGCGGGTTCATTAGAGTTCAAGAGAGGAACTTTATCAAGAGGTTGTGTTTCTTCTTTATCAAGGTTAGACGTCTCAACATTAGAAGTCTCCATAACCTTCTCCAATGAAGAGTTATCATCTATAACAACCCCATCTTCATGGTTACTAGACTTAAGCCTATTATCATCAATGACAATATTAGATGATTTCATGACACCCCGAGTCTTCAAGTTGAAAACTCTAATGGCTTTACTATTCAAGGCATAGCCAATAAAGATACCCTCATCACTTTTAGCATCAAATTTGCCAAGTTGATTGTTAGGATTATGCTCAATAGCAAGAGTGTAATGTTGTAATTAACAATCTTTTTCATATTAATAAAGTGATTTCTGGTTTAACAAATCGTATAGCATTTATAGTTTGTATTATAATTGTCAAAGTAAATAATCATAAGGTCTAAAGACTATGGGAAAAGAAGAATTGTTCGTACATCTGGATATGTATGTGGTAGACACAATTCTTTAGTTAGTCTTGAATATTGTTCACAACTTAAGTTAAAGGTTGGGCACCTTTATCTTGTTAAAGTTGTAGAATTCTTTTGCTAGCATTTGAGTGGGATCAAATGAGATATGATGAGTCTAAAATCATCGGAGTGTCTTCGAGCAAAAGGATCTAGTGCACTGGGTGCATTGAACTGGATCACAATGAAAAGCTTTATCTAGAACCGTCAATAGATAATAGTCTTTTCATTATCAGGACAATCGGAGAGTCTATCTTAATCCTGAGATAAATGATGGACTTATGGTTGCAAGTGATATCATTTGAGTTATCAATGAGTACGATTATATCGCATAGTCTATCCTCGATAGTTTGGTGATATTCATTTGTTAATCGATAGAGGACTTCATTTATAGATATGGACATCGTGGCTCCATTTAATTAAATGAGAGTATAATATCATCATATGGATGTTTTGAGGTAATTGGATATTAAATCTCAACGTTGAGTTTTCGAATAGTGTCTATTGAAAACATGGCTTCTGGACAAGTCAAAATATCCAAGTTCAAAGCGTGGTCATATGAGTAAATATGGTAACTTGGAGAGTTATAGGCGGTCTATGAACTCTTGGCGATTACTGATATTAATCACGAGGATACACTATCTCCAATATGATTGTCTAGGGTATGAATGAGGAGCATCTTCCTTTTCTATCTTTATTTAAGAGTTCAGTTTTAGCTCTTTAGTGGAATGAGTTAAAATTAATGGATCGGACCTAAGTGAATCATTTGTTGATTGTGATTAGGTTATGTCTATTGAAGCTTAAATTTAGATGGCCCGCCAAGATCCCCAATCCACACGGACTTGCATGGATCACTTGATATATTCTACCGGACCAATTTAAGGGTCCATCTAGAATTGCATTTAATATATTAAGAATATAATTTGCACATTATTTAAGTAATGGGCTGCTCAATTATATTAATATATTAATGAAAGACATGTGAGCTTGTTTCTTTTAGTAAGAATGGGTCTGGTTCACATGTGGGCTTTTTTATTTAAAGTCCAATGGATTAAATGAAATAGGAAAATAATATTAGGCCCATCTTATATATAAGTGGGGCGGCTAGGTTAAGGTTTTGACCTAAAAATATTATTTTGTTTCATTTGTTTTAATTAAATAAGAATTAATTGATTTATTGATTAATTGTTTAATTAAAGAAACAAATCTTTCCTAAAAGTAAAAGACTTGTTTGATAAGTAAATAAATAAATTAGTATTATTTATTTAATCAAATAAGGAGTCTTTTTTTTTTAGTCAAATAAAAGAATAAAAATAAAAGAGTTGGATTAGGGTTTGAAGTCTATAAAGTTAAAAAGAATTAGGGTTGAATTTCAGTCACCCTATATAAGTGACATGATGAAATTCGGCCAACCCTAATTAGATACTACATAGAATTCGGCAACCCTAAAGGAAAAAGAAGAAAAATTCGGCCAACCTATATATATGTTCTTATAGGGTTCGGCCACATCAATCAATTGGTGCTTGAGTTTTTATTTTCTTTCTTCTTCTTCTTAATTCTAAGAGAGTTTTTATTCTAGAGAGACAAAAAGGAGTGAAAAATTATTCTTTGATAGTATACAATTGCTTAAACATCAATAAGCTTGTGTATACGATATCGATCTAGGTTCACGCGAGTTTCGATCATAAGATCGTGAGCTCAAAAGTGACCGGAATAATTTTGACATTCTTTTGATTGTTTTGTGACTAACAAAGAAAAGAAAGTATTTGTTTGGTCCATTCACATGTTTGCAATTCAAAGGAAAGGGAGACCACGCTCCTAGGTGATCCACGTTCGTGCTCGGATTGAAGGTCTTGCGGATTACCATCGACGTAAGTCAATCGGATCACGCGACAAGAGGTAATTTACTTTTGTTGATATATATGCATGTTTATTGATTAAAAGGGTTTAAGGTTCATAAAGGAAAAATTTTAAAAGTCACTAAATCGTCTTTAGTATCGCTTCCGCTGCGTGTAACACTTTTATTTTATTTATTTATTTTTTCCCTACATTGATAACTGTCATTTAAAATGTAGCACTTGCTTCCAAGTGAGTGGAAGTAGCTAACATTTGACTTTCTACCTCTCCATAACTCTTAGAAGGTTTGCCTAGTACCGGGCCTTATGAAGACTCCATTTCCTATATAGCAAGCCATATTGATGGCTTCGGCCCATAGGTTATTAGGGACATTGTTACTAAGAAACATCACATGGGCCATCTCTTGAAAGACCATATTCTTCCTCTCAACAACTTCATTTTGTTGAGGTGTCCTAGGAGCCGAAAACTCATAAGAGATGCCTAACCTATTGCAATAGCTTTCAAAGTAGGCATTCTCAAACTCTCTCACATGGTCACTTCGAATCCGTTTAATGCTTTTAATGTTAGAGTCTTTTTCATTTTCAAGTTTATTATAAAACATTTTAAACTTATCAAAAGTTTCAGATTTTTTTTTTTTAAGAAAATATGTCCATGTGAACTTAGAGAAATCATCTACACAAAGAAAAATGTATCTCTTTCCACCTAGACTCTTGGTTTGCATGAGACCCATAAGATCCATATTGAGAAGCTCTAGGGGCTCCTTGGTGGAGAGATACTTGCCCTTTTTGTGCATGCTTTTGGTTTATTATCCTTGTTGGCAAGGTCCATAAACAACATTGACTTTCTTCCTAAGCTTGGGAAGGCCACTCAGAACATTGAACCTATCTAAGATTCGTAAATCCCGATAGTTCATGTGGCCAAGTCTTTCATGCCACAACTCAATTTGCTCATCCTTGGACATATTACAAGTGACAACTCTAGCCTCAAGACAATAACAATTATCGCTAGATCTTATACTTTTCAACAAGGTTTGTCCATTGGGCAATATGATGGAGCAATCATTTTTGCTAAACAAGATAGAAAGTCTTTCATCACTTAGATGAGAAATGCTTATCAAATTGGCTTTCAAGCCATCAACAAATAAAGCATTGGACAAAGAGGGTAATCCGGGAATGGAAATGGTTCCTTTCCGTACAACTTTCTTTTTCCTCTATGACAAGAGTCTCAAAGAAACTTTTGTTTCCCATCATGTGCCTAAAGCACCCACTATCTAGATACCATTTATTAGAAGAATTTGCCTTCAAGGCAATTTGTGCAACATTGCAAACAAGTTCATCTTTTCTAATCCACCTAGGTGAAACTTTTTCTTTCCTAGTGGTCATTGGTACATGGGCTCTAGATGTTTTAGGATCATGCAAATTAGTTCTATCATTCCTAGGAACATGCATCTTGGCTCTACTCTTTTTATTTCAATCATGCTTTTAATTCTATGCATTCTAATATAATGAAAGCAATTTGGTCTAATGCGACCATTAATACCACAAAAATGACATGTAGGAATAAAGTTAGGAATCATACCATAAACTTGTGCATGCATTGGAGCCTTCCCATGTCATTATGGTTGAATTGGTTCATTGCTTCTTCGTTGTTGAATCGGTCTAGCTTGCTTCCTAGATTGAGCTTGCATGATCGGTCTCTTTTCTTTGTGAGCCAATTGTTAAGGAAAGTTAGCTTGAGGTGCTCTTGCAGGTAGGGCTTTAGGTTGTCTTCTTGGAGCCACCTTCACTTGTGCACTATGTGAGCATTGTCCTAGATCAATCTTCTTCTTAGGAGTTCGCACCGATGAAGCTTCTTTGTTGCCCAAGCTCTTTTCAAACATGGTTTTGTTGGGAGTAGAGGTCTCTTTGTCATCTTCAAACCCAAGACTTCTCTTATCACAAGGACTCTTTCCAACCTCAAGCATATGGTCAAGCTTCTTTGTGCTAGAAGCCATCATTGTCAATGACCCTTTAGCTTTTTCAAGCTCCCTCTTCAAACCTTTTTCATTCCTCTTAGATAAGACTACTCCTCTTTTAACTTATCTTCATTCTTCATGGATCTCACTACCTCTAGATGTATTAAGACACTTCTTTCTCTTGCAAGGCGTAAGCGCACACACACACAATTCATTCATATATGTCCTTGCATTGTTGTGCTACATTTGGTATAAAACATTCACACACTCATTGAAGTATGCACATGCATTGAACTCATATTGGTAAACATTGTGAAATTGCATGTTCTAGGACTATCTCTAAGAAATAGCATACTTTGTGTGACTTTGTGTTTATTTGTTTTTGTTTTTGTTGTTTTTGTTGTTTTTGGACTTGAACATGATCTCATTTGATTCCTTATTGAGTTCCGGTCATTTCGGTTACTCACTCATTAAGTTTCGAGTCTAAACTAGGAAGCTACTCTACTTTACGTTCTCAAACGTTGTGTTGTCTTCGTCGTCGTATATCGAGTAGCATTTACAACCATTTTACAAAGTTTTGTAGTCGTCCTGTGCGTGAGGGAGTCACGTCTCGTAATCTAAAAATGATCAAAACTCAATAAGGAATCAAATGAGATCATATTCAAATCTAAAAACAATAAAAACAAAAACAAAAACAGATAAACACAAAGTCACACAAGTATGCTATTTCTTAGAAATAGTCCTAGAACATACAATTTCAAAATGTTTGTCAATATGAGTTTAATGCATGTGCATACTTCAATGAGTGTGTGAATGTGTTATACCAAATGTAGTACAATGATTCAGGGGCACACATGAATGAATTATGTGTGTGCATGCTTAAGCCTTGCAAAAGAAAGAAATGTCTTGATACCTTAGCATTCAAGAATGTGTTTTTCCTCTTGAAGACAATATTTGCATGACAGGTTGTTTTTCTCCTTTGAAGCTTATTTTCACCAAAAATCACATAAGCAACTACCCATTACAAATAAAGAGAGTTTTGTAATGAAATCAAGCCAATACAAATCTAAATCATAACACCTCCAAACTTTTAGGTGGTTAGGTATATATTGGCTGTTTACAAAAAAAAAAAAAAAAAAAAAAAAAAAAAAAAAAAAATGGTACATGGGCCATTAGACTTATATTTGGTTAAGTTATATATGGGCTAATTTATTTTTTATTGTAAAAAAACTAGTACATAGGTCTCCAGACTTATTTAAAAACTGAATACAAGAAGTTTATTTTCAACTTGAAATTTAAGGCCATTGGAAAATGGGGACCTTAGGCGGTCACCTCGTAGGCCTATGCCTAAGGCTGGCTCTGCCTATTAAGGAAGGAGTCTCTCCACTCTTTGCGGTTTAATAGACAAACATGGTAATATATTTACAACATCAAGGTTTGAACCCTGATGATGGAGATTGAACCTCGACGGTGGAGCTTCATCTTGAAGTCTCCAAAAAAAAAAAAAAAAAGGACCATCGGTTCAAAACAATTGATTTTTTTACATATTGAAATAATAAAATTTTGTGCAAATAATTGATTTTGGTGCGTAAAAATATTCTTAACGTGTGTCATATTAGGGCCCAATTTTTTGTTTTATGTTTATTTTTTTGTTGTTATAATTTGTTATTAAAAAAAATTAATTATTTAATGCACTTCTCTAGCTTTCTTAAATTAATTAATTATTTTATATCACACGGTACAGTAAGATAAAACGTGTCAAAAGACTAATAACAGCAAAAATTACAAATTCAAACTTGTACATGTAATAAAACTAGTAATATTGTCCCAGAGATGCAGCTCAGCTGGTAGATGGATGAGTTTGAAATTTAGATAAATGACTCATAAGTTAGCGGTTCGAATTCAACTAAGGGTAAAAAACTTTAACAAAAAAATAAATAATTCTAAATAGATAGATATTGTAATATATATATATATAATAAATAAATAAATAAATAAAAATAAAAGCTAGTAATATTCAACGAAAATTTCTTGAAATTAATTTATTTCAAGGTTCAATTATTTATTATTTATTTATTGGTGTGTTGATTCAATGCTACAAGACTGACCCAACCTCGATTGCAACTTTAGTTTTGACACGATAAGCTACTATAAATATTACTAAAAATAGCAACTCCAACAATATTAGTGAAAATTCTCCCCACACCGGTGAAGTTTTTAAAGCAAACGTGAAACTAGGCGGTCCGGAACTCTTTTTCAAGGGTGTTTTTGTTTTTATTTTTCAAAAATAATTTCAAATACACGTTCGTTACCGTTTTTTATTTTGTTTTCCATTTTATTTTCAAAATAAAAACAAAAACACAATAGAAAACAAAACATATTTTAAAGGTGAGAATTTTGAAAAACAAGTTTTAGATGTTTTTTATTTTATTTTTCACTTTAAATAAAAAAACTCACCTTTTTTTTTGTTTTTTTTTCCTTCTTTCTTAGACTTTCCAGACCATGCGATGTTCTTCTACTTCCTCTGCTTCTCTACTTTTCTTCTTCTTCTTCTTCTTCTTCTTCTTCTTCTTCTTCTTCTTCTTTTCCGATCGCCGGAATCTTCTTCCTATGCTTCTATTTTTTTTTTCAATTGCTGGAATCTTCATCTTCTTCTCGTTCGAACCTATTTCCGTGATAAGCATGAGCCCAAACCACCATAGATTGAATCCTCAGAGGCCGATCTATAAAACTGATGCAGATCGAAACGGAACGGAATTGAACTCACACTCATTCAAACATACAAGAGTTTCTATTTTTCTGTAATCCCGCAGTATTTCAGAAAAAAGAGAGAAATTGAGTTTAAACTACTCAAGAAGTTTTTAATTTTATTTAACTCTGCAAAACTCAAACCGATTACAACGTAATAAATAGAGAACAAATCTCTTTGACTCCTAAAACATCTCAACTAAATCAGGAAAGAATCTCGAATGAAAAAGATATCAAATCTCCTAAATAATTAAAATAATTCTAAAACATTAAAAATTTATCTAATAAGAAAATTGGATTTGATTTAATAAAATCAAATCATAAAAAAATTAATAACCTAATTACATATAAAATAAAAGGAAATATAATATTCGTATCGAATTATGATGATAATTGGAAATAATAATTAAAGCAACAGTTGTCTTGCCGCTCACGAAACTTAACGGCCAAATTCGGACATGATGCAGTTCGTTATTGAAGATGAAGTCTTCATAACATTTGTAGGGCTCGTCTTGGGCTTTTCGAAAACATATTATAATGATAATTTTGACTTCGTTTACCCCATGAAGATACCTTCGAAATTTGCTCCTGTGTTGCCACATGTCATCTCACCAATTGCCTTTTGTGCCTTTTTTCCTTGGGCTGATCCGCATCAAAAACCTAAGTAGTGTCACTTCAAACCGACACTGGAATCAGCTACCCGTTTTGCATGTGTCGCACGCGCCACCATCAACTTCCTCTTCCCTAACTGCCTTTTCTTCTTCCTTTCGCTAATCCAACCTGATCCAGCCACCACCAACCCTTTCCATTGCCAACCCTAGCCGTCACACATCCCGACGAATTTGCTAGCACCGTCGACCTAGCCGAGTTGCAACAGCGCCGACAGAGGTTTGGCTTTTGTTAGACCTATTCTCAACCTTCAACATTTAGATGGTCAACTCATCTAAATGCTCATATTTGGCTTGTTTGTGTTATGGGAGTTGCCCCTATCTTACCAAAAAATTAAAAAAAAAAAAAAAAATCAACTAATTATAATTTTTGATATATTTCGGATAACCTACTAGACATGTTTTTTACGTTTTCATATTCAAAATACAATTTTTAGTATATACTACTAGACACGTTTTTAGATTTCGAAACTGAAACCAAAAATTTTGTTTTCATTTTCATTTTCATTTTTATTTTCAAAAAATAGCAAATGAAAAACGTTACCAAACGCACCCTAAACTCTTCTAACAAATGTTAAAAGGGAGATGAGGTGCACAATCATGAGTCATGACAGTGTCGGATGTTTTTATTTGAATGAGCCATTAAACAAAAAAAATATAATTGAGAGGGGCTAAAATGAATAAATTACTAATATAAGGGAAACTATATAATATTTAATGGAAATTTTAAACTTTTTTAGGGAAGGGGCATTTGGCCCCATTTAAAGAGATAATATTATTTATCAAAATAACCGACAGTTATTGGTTAGGGATTTGCCGAGACTTGGTAAGATTGAACTATACAAGCACGGCCCATAATGCAAATACTACTAACCTATTAACAGGATCGGTCTTGAGATTTTGGAAACCCAAGACGGATGATAAAAATGAGGCCCTTGATCCTCTATGTTTATTTAATTAATTTTTTTTCTCTAGTATATAGTAAATACTTATAAAACGCAATATAATAACTAAAAAGCAAGACTGCAACACAACAAAATAGTAAATAAAAAGTCACCGAAATAAAAATTTTATAATTACATCAAATAATGTATCACTTAAACATTACCCATCTTACATTTTTAGATGTAAAAGTAGTAATTAAGTATTATAATTGTGTTTCTTTCAAGAACCCTAGAATTGATTTCAATTTTTTTTTTTCGAATGTCTGATAGATTGATACACTATTTATTTTGCTGTAGATGTGGTTAAGTATTATAATTGTATTTCTTTGGTGGACCTTTAAAAAACATATATAAAAGGTAGGCATCTAGACTTTTATGTGGTTAGAGATATTTTGGCTGTTTAACAAAAAAAAAGTACACGGGCCATCAGACTTATATTTGGTTAAGTGATATATGGGCTAATTTAATTTTTATTATAAAAAAATTAGTACGTGGATCTCCAGATTTATTTAAAAACTGAATACACTAAGTTTATTTTCAACTTAAAATTTAGGGCCTTTAGAAAACAAGAGCCCTAGGCGGTCATCTCGTGGGCCTATGCCTAAGGTTGGCCCTGCCTATTAAGGAAGGAGTCTCCCCACTCTTTACAGTTTAATAGACAAACATTGTAATATATTTACAACATCAAGATTTAAATCTAGATGATGGAGATTGAACCCCGGTGGTAGAGCTTCATCTTGAAGTCTCTTACCAAAAAAAAAAAAAAAAGTGACCTTTGGATCAAAACAATTGATTTTACAGATTGAAATAATAAAATTTTGAGTAAATAGTTGACTTTGGTGCATATTTTTTGTTTTATGTTTATTTTTTGTTGCTATAATTTGTTATTAAAAAAAATATATATATATATAGAGTTATGGGTGAAGGTTGAAAGGAGAGTTAGGCAGCAGGTGGAGCCCTCTTACCCACTTTGTTTGCTAGTAGACACAATACGAACGTCATCACATCATGGCGCTACAATTTGGTATCTGGGACCGTCACGTCATTTTGTATGTTAGTGACGGCCATTAAGATCGTGCCACGCGGTATTAACTGAATTTGTTTGCTGACCTAGAGGTGAGTACTACCTCTTTCTAAAATCATGACATATATTTACGGAGGAGTAAAATTATCTAAAAAGATTATAAGATTTAGATATATAACGTACTTTTGGAGGGTGTAATGCTCACCCCTTTCATTGTGAACTCATTTTTCGAGTCTCCTTAGGATAATTTGAACATAAAATTTCATAAAGGAATAATTAATCAAAACGAATTTGTATTATTTTCAAAATATAAATTCATTTTTAGTATTGTTTTCCATAACACCACTATGGCACTATCTCCCATATTTCTTATAAAAATAAAAATAAATTAAATTAAACAATATGTTTTAAGTATGCAATTCCACACCTAAAAAACATTCGATAATTATAATCAGATTAAATTAGAGGATCTTGCTATAATATTACAACAATATGTAATTAATAGATAGTTATCTATGGGTCAAAATTGTTTTTCATTTCTGTTCTTAAATTTAAAAATATTTTTGAATTTTTTGAACAATTTGATTAATACTTAATGCATCACATCATCTCGCGATTAATATAACGGTTATAATTCACTTGTCACATTATTTGGACATGATGTTGGCTAGATAATTTGGACAACCTAACATTATTCTTAAAAGTTATGATAGTTTAGCTTGAAATTATTTACTAAATCACTATATATGATTGATGAATTCATTCGGGTTTTATTTAAATACTTAATTTATTATCACATTCCACATCTCTAGTGAATGAGGTCCATGATTTGTATATAAACTTTGGTTTCTCCTAATTAAGTAGACGCGCTTTGGGCTTGAATAAAGGATTTTTAAGTGAAGCCCATAATCTAAAACAAATTAGTGAGAGTGAAGGACGTACACGTGAAGTCCAAAACAGATAATATCTACTTGGTAGGTCTGACTGTTACAAAATTTTAATTAGTGATTTTAGTTGGTTAATATAAAAAACAAAAATGATCATATGTAATTTAGCTCGATCTTATATCACAAGTCAACTTAATTATAGTATCCAATATGTTGATATGGACATATATTAAGATTTAAGACTAATTTAGAATTCACTTGGGCACCAACAAATACAATGACATGCAACCATTGCCATACAAATTTAATGACCAATCATAATAAAATTTCAGAGTTAAAATCAGAAGAGGATCCTAACTTGTCTAACATTAAAGAAATACCGGCAATCCATTCGTTTATTTGTGAAAATAGGTTCTTAATGAAGTTGAATCGGTTTTTCCTTTTTTTTTTTTTTTTTTCCCTTCTCTCTCTCTCTCTGGCTGAACGTAATCAAGGAACACCTAAACGTAAAAACTATAGTGTTTCATTCAAATTGAGTTTTTTTTTTTTTTTTTTTTTAATCAGCCAAGCAAAATGCCATACTAGAAGAGGATCCAAACTTGTTCTTGACATGTTTCAAAATATCGGATAAATTTTCAAAACCATGCAATCATTCGAGATAGTAAGAAATGGGGTCAAAACCATAAATAGCCTTCAAATCAGGAGAATATTCAAAAATGTCATTTTTTAGTGAGATCTTCTTTTGACAATCCAATTTTTTCTTTTTACACTTTTTTTTTTCTAAAGACACTTTATTTTCAAAATTTAAATTTAAAAACAAGGGGTTTTTACAATTTGGTCCCTATCTAATTGGAAAAAGACACTTTTTTACTTGTTAATTGATTTTTCAACAAATTGGTCCTAATATAATTCAAAATACAACAAATCGGTCCTACGGTTAGTAAAATATTATGACCAATTTGTCGTACTTTGAATTATATTAGGACCAATTTATTGTATTTTGAATTATATTAGGACCAATTTGTTGAAAAATCAATTAGAAAGTAAAAAAGTGTCTTTTCCCAATTAGATAGGGACCAAATTGTAAAAACCCCTAAAAACAATTCTAAATACACTTCATTTTATTCCAAGATTATCCTTTTTATCTTTTAACACTTCTATTTTAAAGACACTCCATTTTAAAAATAAATTTCTAAAGATACTTCATTTTGTTTTAATAAAACTTAAGACGAACCATCGTAACCTTTGGATTCATCTGAGAATTAATTTTTTTTGAATTAAATTATTAAAAAAAGAAATTATCTCTCCTAAATCATTAGATTAAATATTATATATTAAACACTCTCTCCTAAATTTTTAATTACCATATTAAACTCTCTCTCCTTCAATACATATCTCTAATTTTTTATCTCTATTCTTTCTCAAATCTCAAGCAAGACTAATAGTTAAGAAAAAAAAAATCTTACGAATAAGCTTGATTTTTAGGAACCGTATATGTGAATATTTTTTAAAAAAAAAATACTCAAAAAACAAGTACCATGTTATTAAAAAAAAAAAAAAATCGAAATATGAAAATGTTTTTTGTTACTTTTGTAGGTATGTGATTGCCTAGAGAATTTTAATTCTTTCATTAATCTTAGAAATTCAAGTTTAATCGAATCTAGTTGAAACAAATCAAGTTTTCATATATATATATATATATATATATATATATTTTCGAAACAAAATATTTGTATTGACTTTTTAATATATATATATATATATTTATTACTTTAGTAAAAAACTTTTTTTCTTTAACTATCAATCAGAGATTAATCGAGAAAGCTTGAACATATGAATTTTTTTTTGAAAATAGAGAGAGAGTGAGAGAGAGAGAAAGAGAGAATTAGGAGAGTTTTTATTATGGTAATAACATATTTAGAAGAGAGAGTTTAATATGTAATATTTAATCTAACGATTTATGAGATAAAGATTCTTTTTTTAATAATTTAATTAGTTTGGAGTGTCTTTAGAATTTTTTTTGTCTTGTTTAGTAATTTTATTTCAGGTTAAACTTGTCATTAATAATAAAAAAATTTAATTGGAATGTAAATAGATAATTTATGGATTGTAAGGAGGAACTCTCTTTCTTGATAACTTCACCATTTTTATCCAAAAAAAAATAAAAAAAGATTTTTGGACAAAAATACCCTAAATGCAATTATGACATATGAGAGAGAGAATTATTATTTAGTCATCTTTATTGATCTTCATTGACGGAGGTTTGTTAGACCTCCATCAATGGAGGTTTATTTAACCTCCACTGTTCAACCTCCATCAATGGAGGTCCGTGAACAAACCTTAATTGATGGAGGTCGAAGAATTTTTTTTTTTTTTTTTTAGATCTTCAAATATAAATCTATTTTCAAAAACTTTACATGATAAAATATCAACATAATTATGCGATGAAATATTGACATCATGTAAGATGTTGATATTTCATCGTGCAAAGTTAGTGGGGAAACGATATCAAATTTTCGCCCATAATATACTGCTAGAATTGTTTCGGCGAAGATAGCAATATTTCAAAAAGAAAAGAGAGAGAAAAAGATAGTTTTAGAGATATAATTGTAGAGAGAGAAACACAAATGAATGAGAGAAACAATAAAAACCTTTAAAGAGAGAGAAAGTGTTAATGGAGATTCAAGTTATTAAAATTGATGAGAGTGAAAACTTAAAATTGATGAGAGTGAAAACTTAAAAGAGAAAAAGAAAGTAATCGAAGATTTTGGATAGGGAAGTCAACAAAAGACTTTTAAAGGGCATTTCTGAACATCATAATTTAGGGATAAACGAGGGAATTAATCCTAAAGAATGTTACTAAAAAACTATGATGATAAGTGAATGAAAATGGAAATAAAATGAAGTAGAGATAGATGATGACGATAACATTGGATAAGGGAGATGTACGTACATTGGTCGATCTTATCTACTATTACTAAACATGTCCTTTTGTTTTCTAGTAAAACACAGACTTTATTTCTATGGAAAACAAAAGCAAATGCAACTAATTATCATTCTGGTGACCTATCACCTTCATGTCATGCATGTACTTTTTCTTCTTCTTCTTCAATTCACAAAAAAAGAAAAAAAGAAAAAAAAAGGTACTTTCATTCTGTAAGCTGCAATTCTGTTTCGGCCAAAAGCACTTTTGGAGCTTCTTCTTCTCCAGTTTTTCATGCAATATTCACTGAATCTCCAACTTTGATGATAAGACTTTACTACAGTCCAAAATATATAAATTTTAGGGTATCAATTTTGTTTTATTTTGATTTGATGTTCAACTTCAATTTAACGTTCAATTTTACAATACTATATATACTTAGAATTCATCTATATGGATTCAAGTCTAAATTTACAAACTTTAGTTTACTTTCAACTGAAATTTTGTACTCTTTACGCTACAAGAAATTTAGTCTTTCCCCACAAAACTTTAGGAGACAAAGTTAGATTTGTAGGCACAGTTAACTTTTTCTCACAAAACGAGTTTTATCGGGAAAGGTAACGTTTCATGGGGAAATGTTACCTTTCCCCACAAAACTCAAAATTCGTCGGCTAAGGTACAAAATTTTTCCCAACATTTTCCCACAAAACGATTTTCATGGGGAAAGGTAACATTTCCCCACAAAACTCAAAATTTGTCGGCTAAAGGTACAAAATTTTTCCCAACATTTCCCCACAAAATGAGTTTCGTCGGGAAAAGTAACAATTCCCTACAAAACTCAAAATTTGTAGGTACAAAACTCGTCGGCTAAGGGTACAAAACTTTTCCCCACAAACCAAGTTTGTCGGGAAAGGTAACCTTTCCCTACAAAACTCAAAATTTGTAGGGAAAAGTTAACGGAAAATTTTCCCAACAAACATTGTATTTGAAGGGAAAAGTTAATTAAAATTAAAAAAATATATACTAAAATTAAATAATTAATTAAAAAATATATACGCTAAAAATTATTAAAAGTTAATTAATTAAAATTAAATTTTTTGGATAAATCCACCACCACCAAACTAATCAGTAGTGGACACCTGGTACTAAAACTTTGATTAAATAAAATATATACTATACACTTATAAAAAAAAAAAAGTCTTATCCAATAGATTTCCACTTCCTAGGTTTAGGGTGTGACATCTTCTCTGCAGTTGGTCCTTATTAAACTAATCTGTCTAGGGTTGCACATTTTTCCTCGGATCTCCAAATCCCCACGTCCCCATCCCCATTTAGAGAATTTTTTTAGGGGGAAATGGGGAAATGGGTGAGGATGGGGATGGTTTTTGTCCCCAAATTGAAATGGGGATGGGGATAAGGAGACCCTCCCCCATCCCCATTTTTCCTATAACATATATAAATATAATTATATATATATTAAAATAATTATATTAATATGTTTTTATTGTTAATTTATAATTTTTAGTCAAATGAAAAAATGGAAGAACGGGGGAAACGGAGAAACCGGGAAAATGGGGAACTGGGGTTGGGGATGGAGATACCTCCCCCCAAAATTCCCCATCCCCATTTTCCCCAAATGGGGAAATGTGGGGACCTATATCCATCCTCATTTCCCCAATATGCAACCCTAAATCTATTCTTAATTGCTAATTAATTAACTCTTATCACATTCTCGATTATCACCATCTCAATTGATTACCCACTTTGAGGTATTTATAATTTAATTAAATAACAGAAATTGAAAAAAAAAAAAAACATTATCACCAAACCCGATTTGCAATCCAATAAATATTTTTCAATATATGTTTGTCATTCAATTTTTGAATAGTTGAATAAATTTAAATTTAAATTTATCTAACAGATTTTTTTTTCTCTAACAACGCATATATGTTATATATAAATATTGTACAATTGTTAACAAATCAAGTGTTGTATTCCAGTGGTAAGGCTTACCTTTTTGATATGAGGTTACAAGTTCGATTCCTCATAATAACAATTAATTGCCAATATTATCAAGGGTCGGCCGACGGTGGGGTGACCAAATGGCGGATTAATTTTTAAAGTTCCAATATCTCTGCAGACGAATGTATCCTCTTAGCCGACAAATTTAAAATTTCGTCGCCTAATGCCTTGCTCGACCATGAGGTCCCCACGAAATTGCTGATGAAATTTTTTTTGTCGCCTAATACCTTTCCCCACGAAAATGGTTTGTCTTGAAAGATTAAATTCTTGTAGTGTTTACTTGATGGAATATAATATGTAGTTATGTGTTACACATGAAATGATCGAATCTCACTTGTGCGTTTATACTTGAATTATATTGTTATTCAGTATATATTTACTTAATAAACAATTTGAAATCAAGTTGACCTAACAAAATTAATTAAGGAATGATGTCACAAGGTTATTGCATTAGTTAAATAAAAACAAGATGCGTTTATGTTTGAATCCGCAACGTGACAATTTCGTTAATTAAATATTTAAATCCAACAACACAAGTGCAAACAAATTAAAGTTTGAAAATATATATCATCGTTTTGTCATTTTAACTATAAAAATTAAAAAATTTTGGGAGTAATGATAATTCAACACTATCCATAAAACCATGTTTGATAGCTAGGTCTATCAACTATATATTTCTTTTATCTTTTGGAAAAATTATAAAATTAGACTTCAGGGAGTGCAATCGAAATCGAAAACCAATCATGCACTTCTGTATATAGTATATACTTAGGTAGCGTTTGTTTGTGTGTCTGAAATCTGAACAAATTCGAATTAAACCTGAAGTATGAATGTGATTTTTATTTATAATGCTTGAATGGAAACATCTAAGCACATATAATAAGACACAAATACCCTTTTCATTATTAATTTTTTTTTCTTTATTTGCATATAATAACTAATGTATCCAATTATTTATAATATTATTTTAATTTAAATTAATGTTTAGAAAACTAATGAAACTATTGCTGTACAAAATTAAATAAACTAATTATATTTAAAATATAAAATTAAATAAATATTCTTATAGATAATAAATTATTGGAGATGAAGGACTTAATTGTCTCCAATAGGAGGCCAGACTGCCAGTGGCCTCCTTGTATTAATTGTTTTGTTTGATAACATATTCTTTTACTTAGTGAAATTCTCAAAGGCTTCCTAATTTTTTTTCTAAAAAATTTTACCAAATTATGTTAGTATGTGAGTTGTCAACATCTTGTAAATCATGAGTTTAAGTGGTGAGGGATGTGATGTTGACAACTCATATACCAACATGATTTAGGAAGTTTAATATAAAAATAGTATCCCAATTTGGGAAGAAAGCACAATCAAGAGCATGATCATTATGACTTCAAAATTCGGAAAATGTGACGATTGATATTTGAAGGTAGAAACCAGATTTAATGATGGTATGTACGTGTATGCATATGGTTACATTCTTGCTTTTATTCAATCTTTTAACATTTTCTATTTTATTGGAAATTTGAGAGAATGTGTCACCAAACATGACATATTAGTTTGATATAATGAGAATGATCAATATATACATATACATATGTAAGCATCGATCATCGCGAGCAACTTAGTTATTTGACAGCCACTCTTGTAATTCTAGTGAATATTGTTACTTGCACATTTTGATGGACCAAAAATAGAACTTGATTTGTTTTAAGGGAAATCAGAACCTCCAAAAATGCTAGCACATACTAACACATATTGCTGTAATTAAAATTCATCTTATCATTATTGAAAGCAACAATCTACACATCATTTATTAGTATAGATGGCAATGAACATCCTCTTCCACATTGATGGTGACGGGTTCAAGTTCCACAATACGTATTTTACAAGCATGTGTATGGAGTTTTCTCCCGATTTATGAGAGTAAATATCAGGCTGCACATGTACATCTAAGCAGGTTCCGTCAGTCCTATTGTAATACTTCAAAAAAAAAAAAAAAAAAATTGCAGCAATCCCTTATTCATACAATAATTTCAAAGAAATAACTAATAAATAAAAATATTACATATGATTTTTTAACAATCTATTCAAATTTAAAACAAACAAAAAACTTATTATCATTATTATTATTTTTAAATAGGTTATTGTAACATTTTGATGAAGAAGAGAAGTGAGTGACATATAAACTAATTAACCAGAAAAAGGAGGTATAATCAGCAAAAGACTGCCTGATAAATGACGCTGCTCATTTGATGGATCCAAAAAAGCTATGGAAGTTTAAAACAAATGGTTACACAAGTAGCAAGAGGGATCAATATAATTTGTGTCCATCAGGAATTTTTTTGGAATAGGCCTTAAAATAGCTAATTGTGAAAGTTATAGAATATAAAATTTTAAACATATTAGTTGTGGTATCAATGAGTTGAGATTTATAAACATTTATTTGATGTGTTTTCTTCAATTTGTAAAAGTAAATTTGATGGATTAAATAGATAAAAAGGGTCCTTCTAAATTATAATATGAGAGTTTCTCCTTACACTTCACAGATTATCTATTTATATATATTTTTTATTAATGACAATATTAACTTGAATTAAAATTACTAAATAAGAAAAAAAAATATCTAAAGACATTTCAAACTAGTTTTTTTTTTCCTTCTTTTTTTGTGATTTTTCCCCTTCACTATTTTACAAACCATAAAATATCCAACAAATTTGAATACCAAGCAAGGTTTTCAGGGTACCATCAAAAATTTCAAATTGATGCCTTTTCGACATGAGAATCCAAAAAATCCAAAAGAATAATGATGCATTCATAAGTTATCTTAATTCTTTTTAAAGTGATTAAAATTAATAGCTTTTTTGTTTGCTATATGTTAAAATTAAAATAAAAAATAAAAAATAAAAAAATAATAATGGATAATATTAAAATAAATTGAAGTGTTTTTATAAATTTTATTTTTTTAAAATAGAGTGACTTTATAATAGGAGTGTCAAAGATAAAATGGATCATTTTGGAACAAAAGAAAGTGTGTAGATTTTTTTTTTTTTTTAAAATTTAAATTTTTAGAATGGAGTGTCTTTAGAAAAGAGGTGTAAATAGATAAAATTGGATTGTAAGAAGAAAATCTGTTAGGTTTTAGATTTGTGTTGACTTGATTCCGTAACAAAACACTTTTTATTTGTATTGCTTAGTTGCTTAAGTGATTCGTGATTAGATCGAGTTTCAAAGAAGAAAAACAACGTCGCATGCAAAGTTCGTCTTCAAGAGGAAATGTGCGTACTTAGATGCTAATGTATTAAAATTCTTCTTCCTCTTGCAAGGCATAGGCGCACACACACATTGCATTCATATATGTCCCTGCATCATTGTGCACAATTGGCATAATACATTCATACACTGGTTGAAGTATGCACATGCATTAGTCTTAATTTGACAAACATTGAAAAATTGCATGTTACAGGGCTATCTCTAAGAAATGACATACTTGTGTGATATTGTGTTTATTTATTTGTGTTTTATTGTTTTAGACTTGAATATGTTCTCATATTATTCCTTATTGAGTTCTTGTCATTTCGGTTACTCATTCATTAGTTTTCAAGTTCAAACTAGGAAGCTGCGTTACTTTACGTTCTCTTACAATGCATTGTCTTCATTGTCATGTATCAAGTTGAATTCACAACTTATTGTCAATGTTTCATAGTCTTCATTGTGTGTGAGGGAGTCCCGGTTCGTAATCCGAAAACGGATTCGAATTCAGAGTTCGGAGGTCAGAGAACGGTTGAAGAACGCAAGAGGAGCGCGAAAGAGGCGAATGGCCAAAGGCCATTTGGGCCACCTTCCTGTGAGGGCGCGTGAGCCTCACGGGAAGGCCACCTCTTTGCCCCCGTGAGGACCACACACCTCCACAGGAGGCTGAGGTGTCAAGCTCTCATTGGTGGTCAGATATCTCCCTCCTCTCCGTCTCTTTTCCCTCCATTTAAATTCGAATGGTGTGCAGAATTCTTCACAACTTCTTCCATTTTGTTTTTGTGATATCTCTCTTATTTCAACTCCGAATTAAGTGATTCAAAAACCAAAATTGTTGGTCTTGAATAGAGGAACACGTCCAAGCATATTTAAAGTCAAATTACAACCATATTTGTCACGGTGATCTGATCTCAATTCATATGTTCATCATTTGTAAGTGTATCATCTGCTTTCCATTTTCTTTTATGATCAACTTGATGGATCTTCTTATTTGATTAAGGAAAAATGTTTAGAATTATTTTGATTCAACTTTTGGACTTTTTTGATTGATTTTCGAAATTATCTTTTGTGATTTTTGATTAAACATCTTTTAGCTAATTTTGAAGAACATGAACTTAAATCTAGAATATCTTTGTGATTTGATCTTGATTGTTGATTTCTAGGTTTTAGTCACATGTTCTAGAACTAGGATATTTTGATTGTGATCTCTATCATTTAAATATAGTTCTTGTTTGGTTGAATATGTTGTTGATTTCAAGTGTTAACTTGATCACTTGATTTCAAAGCTAGATTTGTGTTTTTTGTTTCAAACTTGTTATTCTAGCCTTTATTGACATGTTTAGGTTTCTAGATACATTTGTGAATGTTTTTGAATGTTTAATCTAGATTTCTAATAACATGTTCATAAGAATTAGTTACATTTGCTTGTGAGCTTGATTTGTTCAAATCTAATTCTTCATAGAGTGTGTTTGATTTACTTGCTCTATTTGCTTGTGTTTGCATTTCACTTAGATCATTGCCTTGTATAAGGTGGAAGTCTCTTGTCAAAGTGAGTGATGCTTTAACTTGAGCAAGAAGATTTGGCTAGAAAATTCTTCATAGAGTGTGTTTGATTTGCTTGCTCTATTTGCTTGTGTTTGCATTTCACTTAGATCATTGCCTTGTATAAGGTGGAAGTCTCTTGTCAAAGTGAGTGATGCTTTGACTTGAGCAAGAAGATTTGGCTAGAAAAATGTTTCGGATAGCCAAGCAAGAAGTCTTAGTTAGGATCGGGGTGATCCAGATAACTAAGCAAGAAGCCTTGTCTAGGATCGGGAGGATCCGGATAGACAAGCAAGGAATCTTCATAGAGACGTGAGCATCTTGGATAGGAAGTTGCTTCCTAGAGGTGTGTTAGTCACATCTTGGATAGGAAGTAGACAAAATGACTCACTAGGCCCGAGGGTAGATTAGTAGTTGATAGCTTGGGGAGTGTATCATGTGTTGATTGCCTTTAAGTGTGTATCTCCTTTTTGTCATAGTGAATTGCGGTTTGCCGGTGGTTGTGATATCAACCCGTGGATGTTTCCTCATTTGAGGTTTTACCATGTAAAAATCTCTTGTGTTGTTTTTTGTACTTTTAGTTTCTTTACATACTTAGACTTGTATTGTTTTAAATCTTGCCTAATCGAATCTACTTTGACTTATTAAGACAATCTACTTATTATATACTCTAAGTGTGCTTAAATTGGTTGTGTGGAAAAGAAGTGCGAAAATTTGGACATACACTTATTCACACCCTCTACTCTTGGTAGATTTTACACTATAAGTGGTTTAAGAGAATTTCAATTGGTATCAGAGTGTATGTCTAGAAGTAATTAGATAAATCCATATTATAGTGTTTGTGTTTTGTTTTGTTATATTTTTGAGCTATGAGTGATTGGATGCCGAAAGGTGCCTTTAGTGCTAGACCTCTACTCTTGAATAGTGGTAACTACACCTTTTGGAGAAATACAATGAAAGCCTACATTAGAGCCATCAATGATAAACTGTGAGTCTTAAGGTTCTGGTTCCTTAAAAAAAAAAAAAATAAATAAAAAAATAAAAAAACGGATTGGAATCGGTGGTTTGGTTTCGATTCTGGAACCACCAGCTCTAGCCACTTTTTTAATTTATTTTTTATTTCTTTAATTTTTTTTCCCGTTGGGCCCAACGGGTAAATTATTTTAATTTTTTTTTTCTTTTCTCATTTTTTCCTATAATTACCCACCAAAATTCATTTCTCCTCACACAAATTCCCTCTCAATTTTCTCCCAATTCTCTCTAATTCTCTTCAATTCTCTCTCAACTCAATTATTCAATTGTTTATATTTATTTTATTGCAAATTTTTTTTAATCAATTCTAAATCATTTTCAACAATTTTTTCAAATTTATTTCCAAGAAAATATTTCAAATTTATTACCGCCCATTTATTCACTTTTTTTTTTTCAAGAGTTTTTTTACGATTCAATTTTTTAAATGGCAAGTGGAAGTGGAGCTGGAAACGCTCTAAGGCATTCCATTTCCAAGACCGGTAATGGTCGTATGTCGGAGCCGGTACTAGTCCAGTCGGACAATATCGATTATGACGACACTTCTTACCATGAGTTCTTGCCACAACAAGCCTATATTGAATCCCTAAACTATCCTAGTCCCCCTTTAATAATTTCTGAACCCGATGCTAGCTCTAATATCACAAGCCAATCAGAAAATATGCACGATCCCCCTCCAGATCCAGATTTTGTAGTACCACCTACTGAAGAGAACTTATAGAAGGCTGAAAAGCAGACTAAATTTGATCTCTCCATATACCTTATGAAGAAAATTATGAAAGAGGATGGAATGATGGAAGTGGTTTGCAATTACCGCCACAAAGCATTTAAGTAGAGTAAATCTGGAGGATACGACACATATTGGAAGCATATTACGTCCTAGCATCTAGCTGAACAGGCCAGGTCGAGTACACAAACTTAAATTTCCAGGTTTGCAACACCTAACACTCAATTATTTAAATATAGTGATCAAACTAATAGAGAAGAATTAGCTAGAATGGTGGTTGTTGAACATTTACCTTTTGGTTTTGGTGAAAATGTTGCTTTTATTAATTATTGACATAGAGCATTAAATCTTGTTGTATGTTGTGTTCCTAGAACCACTCTCACACGTACACTTTATGATATTTATAAAAGAGAAAAAAAGATTTTGAATTTTTTTTTTGAGAATTATAAAGGTCGTGTTTCCGTATGTGCCGACATATGGAGTGACCATTGGTGAACACATTCATACTTGGGTGTGACTTGTCATTATATGGACAAAGGATGGACAATGCAAAAATTTTTTTTTGCATTTAGAGTTTTTGATGAAACACATACTGCTAATAATATTGATAAAAATAAGAAAATTATTTTTGAAGAGTATACAATTGAAGCAGAATTTTTACCATTGGTTTTGACAATGCTTCCAACAATACAGCAACTATTTCTGCTTTATTTGATTTATACAAACCTTATTTAGGTAGTAAATTTTTTTATCAAAGATGTGCTTGCCATGTTTTAAATTTATGTGTTCAAAGTGGTTTACAAATTCTTCAAGCTTTTATTAAACCTATTAAATATGCCCTATTTTATTTGTAGAAACATCCTGTTATGATGAAAGCATAGGTAAGATTTTGTAAACATGCAGGTAGGCATCCCATTAGATATTCTCGTCATGTTCTAACATATTGGAATTCTACTTATAAATTGCTTTTTGAAAGTTATGATTATAGGGATTTATTAATTTCTTTTATACAATATAATATTAGTCACATCAATCTTTATTTGTATTTTGTTAAAAGTCTTTAATAATGCTACTGACAATATTTCAGGTATTTATCATCCTACAACTCAATTATTTATTATTGAGAGTTCTTTTTTTTTTTTTGAACAAGATAAGTTTATAAAAACAGAGTTATTATTGAGAGTTGTAATATTGTTGGTGCATTTTCTAAGTGTTCATCTGATATACAATTATAGGCCGGCATTGGAGCTATGAAAAAAAAAAATGGTTAGACTATTATAGGGAGTTTCCAACTATTTATTTGCTTGTGTTATATTTTGATCCATGTTGTAAATTAGAAAATTTGTCTGATTATCTAACTCTTTTTTATGAGTGTTTAGAAATATAAGTAGATATTCATACTTATTGTTCTACAATTAGGACATTATTTTATGAGTTATATGATGAATATCGTAGAATTTATGGTTCATCATTGAACATTAATTTTCCACAAACTCAAACTGTATCCCATACTTGATCCTCCAGATTTTTGGGGTTAGGGTTTCAACTGTTATCCCAAAAGACCAAAATATTACGAGCTTATTCTTTATCAAGCTCGACCTCATCCTCATATTATGAGATTGAAACTTATAAGAGTACCAGTTTTGAGTTTGTGGGAGATGGTGATGTGGAACAATTTGATATCCTACATTGGTAGAGGGGTCATGAAAAGCACTTCCTAATCTTAGCTATTATAGCCAAACAAATTCTTGCAACACCGGTTTCTACAGTGGCTGTGGAACAAGAGTTTAGCGTCGGTGGAAATATGTTGGACGAAAGACGTTCACTTATGAGTCCACAATCAATTCAAGCCCAAGTTTGTGTTGATGATTGGACCAAGGTGCAAAACAGACAACAAGGAATTGATTAAGAAGCACTCTACGATTTCTTTAACGATGACAACACCACTGGAACAGAAGTTAGCGATTAGTTACAGTCCCAACTCCTAACTCACTTCACCGAACCGACAATGAAGGGTAAAAGAACTACCTAACCTTTGATTCCTCTAAACCTCAAAATGATACGTATGCAACTTAATTGTGGTACCAAATTAAGTGCAAGGCCAATTAAAAATTTTTAGTTTTATTTAAATTTATTTTTTTAGTGTTTTATATATTTATTTTATTTTAATTTCGGCTTGCCCAATCAACTTCATTAATAATTTCACATCATTACATGCCTAATTTTTTGCAGTTAGTATATATATATATAAATATATATATATATATATATATATATTTATAAAGAGGAGCCGGAACTGTCGGAACAGAAAATCGGACTGAAATCGTGGAACCGCAATCGAACTGGAATCGAACCGCAGTCATGAATAGATATTTCATTAGAAAGATATTGTAAAAAAAGAAAAAAGGTAGCATGTGATTGATTTCTTTTCTTTCTGACACAACAAGGTCATATCACATCCATTATATATATATATATATCTCTTTCTATTTCTCTCTCATAGATCTGAATTCTTACCCTCTCCTTCTGTATTTCTTATTCTCTTACATGCATCCCGATTCTCTTTCTTCCCAATTAATAATTATTAAGGCTAGCCAACCAAAAAAATTAGTCCAAAAACAAACCCAAATGATGTGTTAAATGATTTTTTCATTAACCATATAATCCCATAATTTGTGTGGTGATGACAACTCACTTACCATATCATTTGGATTGAGTTTTGAGTTGTATAGTATTATTCATTAATAATTCTCTTCATCGCTTTGTTTTTTTTTTTTTTTTGTTTTTTGTTTTTTTTTTTTTTGAAATATTATATGAATTCAGGGTCTTTTTAGGAAGACCTCATTACATAGGTGTGAGAGATTTACCATCGGACCAACCTCATCTCATCACTCCATCACTTTGTTTTTGTTTTTCGATTAATGAAAATTTTTAGTACTGCTAAAGTTTTATTATTAATAAATATATATAAATATATATTTATATTTATACATTTTTTTAACCGACCATATCAAAAAATCTTGGGTACGCTCCTATATATATATAGAGGGAGAGAGAGAGAGAGAGAGAGAGAGAGAGAGAGAGAGAGAGAGAGAGAGAACACCGGTGTTTAATACACCTTTAAAAAAATTTCCAACTCATCTAATCTTGACTATTGATTCGTCCAACACTCACATCCAATGGTGATGTTCTAAACTTGTTGTGCTTCCCTAGACATCCAAAAGTTACCTTCTTAGCTAGTCACTGAAGAGGTCATTTTCGTACTCAGCAAAATCTGTTTTTATGTGTTCACTTGAAAACCATGTTTAACCACTTAGGATGTAAATATTAGTAATACGGTAAGCAAAGATTTATTCCACAGGGAATTAGAGTAATATTTTGGATTAATTAACTAATCTAAAATGTAATAAAGTAAATCATATATATATATATATATATATATAGAGAGAGAGAGAGAGAGAGAGAGAGAGAGAGAGAGAGAGAGAGAGAGAGAGAGAGAGAACACCAGTGTTTAATACACCTTTAAAAAAATTCCAACTCATCTAATCTTGACTGTTGATTCGTCCAACACTCACATTCAATGGTGATGTTCTAAACTTGTTGTGCTTCCCTAGACGTCCAAAAGTTACCTTCTTAGCTAGTCACTGAAGTGGTCATTTTCGTACTCAGCAAAATCCGTTTTTATGTGTTCACTTGAAAACCATGTTTAACCACTTAGGATGTAAATATTAGTAAAACGGTAAGCAAAGATTCGTTCCACAGGGAATTAGAGTAATATTTTGGATTAATTAACTAATCTAAAATGTAATAAAGTAAATCATAGAGAGAGAGAGCGAGAGAGAGAGACAGAGAACACCGGTTTTTAATACACCTTTAAAAAAAATTCCAACTCATCTAATCTTGACCGTTGATTCGTCCAACACTCACATCCAATGGTGATGTTCAAAACTTGTTGTGCTTCTCTAGACATCCAAAAGTTACCTTCTTAGCTAGTCACTGAAGAGGTCATTTTCGTACTTAGCAAAATCCGTTTTTATGTGTTCACTTAAAAACCATGTTTAACCACTTAGGATGTAAATATTAGTAAAACGGTAAGCAAAGATTCGTTCCACAGGGAATTAGAGTAATATTTTGGATTAATTAACTAATTTAAAATGTAAAAAAGTAAATCATAGAAGTTGGATAGTGAATGGTTTGAGAAACCATCAAACAATGCATGTAAGTAAATGTAACAAAAAATGATAGGGAAAATAGAATGCTCAACAATATTTGATAAGAATATGGAATGTAATCAATTAGGAGAATACTGGGGAAATGATGGAGTTGCTAGTGGATTGTGGGCAATGCTTATCAAGCTAACTTGAATGAACTAATCTCATACTTATTAACTGAAACAAATAATGCGGTGTGCTAATTATATCTAGAGGGGGGGGGGGGGAATAGATTTTAATCCGGTTATTACCAAATTTTCGCGATTAGTCAATTTTACGAAAATAACCCCAATCTAGTCAATTCAATAAATCAAGTGTAAAGTGTGGAATTTAAATGACACTTGATTTTTACGTGGACACCTTCAATAAGGAAAAACGACGGGCTGTTATGTGCAACACACATGATCCTCAAAATTACTATTTGTAAAGGTGTCCATAACCTAGGTTGACCACGTTAAACCCTACACGGTCACTAACCCACATCTACTACCTGCAGGCCTTTAATAGTAGCCCTAGATCAATTTGCTTGCGACCTAAGTAACCTTAGCCACAAGACTTACTTCTCAATGAAGAGATTAAACAACCTATGTGAATATGCAAAGATATCCAAATATGCAATTAATGCTAGGTTACATTAAATGCTTATCTAAGATTATAAGATGTCAATTAAATCAATCCTAAATATTAATTGCTATATGACATGACATACAACATAGCTAACATAGATTAAGCAATCCTAGTATAGCTATCAAAATACAATTCACAATCAATCAACACAATAATATCAATCTTGTAAAATAGAATTTAACCTAAAACCATACAAGTAATAAAAGAGATTGATTGAAACGTGAGAACACTAAAATGGTTGAGTATGGTGTTCAACTTACCAAATCATGTGAGTTGAAGAAAACCCATGCTTAGATGTATCCTATATGATGCTTGGATGATGTTTGATGCACATGAAAATGGGTTTGGAGAGTTAAAAAAAAGTTCCTGGGAGTTTCTCTCATGAAAATATTTTGTCTCTTGAAAGTATATGATTTTTGCTCTCTATCTCACAAAGTGAAGAGAATAATATATATATATATATAAATGTATATATATATATATTAGGTGAATATAATACTGCACCGTTTTAGTCATTTGAGAAAAAATCAATTTAGCTGCACCGTTTGAGAGAAAATATCAAATGAGAGTAATCCAATGAGGTGAGCTCACGTGAGAGGCATTAAAGAAGTCCAAAGATTTCTCAAAACAAATCCACTCATGCAACAAGCAATCACAGCATAAATGATATCACATGCAACTTAAATCACACAATAAAATAGCCTTGAAAAAAAAAAAATACAATGCAATCAGCGTGATGGCGTGAGGCTCGTGTGGCCGAGAGATTGTGAAGGCGTGAGCAGCGCGCGCCCTTCATGGCAGGCTTCTCTTGGTGTGCCATAACCAAGCTGACTTCCGTTTCGAGTATTCTTCGGTCCAGTTTTGATCTCGGAATTCGGAATTCAGTTCCGTCTTTGGAATATAAACCCGGACTCAATCATAAATATGGAAAATTATATAACTTTCCACTCGAATTTTGGAATTCGATTTCGATTTTCGACAAAAACACGGAATGTCCCAAATATTTCGGAAATCATTCGAAACACATAGACATGTCTCCGAATCGCTCGAAACTCATCTAGGGACATCCACACACGGTTGGGCTTGTAAAAAAAAAAAAATCTCAAAAATATAATTCTTTGAAATACAATGAGATTTAACCAACCATACCAAAACAAATATAAATACTAAAATGCATGAGTTGTGTGTGTATGCAACTAAGTCTCTTCAATGAGATTAAGCACAAGTGATTTACTTTTAAAGTGCATATCATCTTGAGGTCTTGAGAGGACCTTTTGTTGAGCATGATCTCCCACAATTAAGCGCCTAAGCTACCCTTACAACATAACCCCAAATGTGGTTTGTCACTGAGATAAGTCAATAAAAAATGAGGAACTTACAATCTCCCCCTTTGGCTATTTCATGACAAAACCACCACCCACAATTGATCCTCACAACAAAAATGAAACTAAAAGTCCACAATGATTTTCTACATTACGAAGAGATATTTAAAAGCTAGAGATTCAAGTCTTCAATCTCTTGTAGAACAACCAATGTTTCAAAACAAAGTTTCAACACTTTCTAAGACAAGTGTATGTGAGGTGATCAATTGAAATCAAAACAAGCATTTGCATTATAGAAAACTTATAACTTTATGCAATGAATGTGTAATGCAATGCTCCCTCTCAACGGGTTACTCCCCCTCAATAAACAATCTCCCCAATATCCGAATTAGCTACTCTCAATTAGCAATCTCCTTTACCATATACTACTCCCTCTTTTTGTCATGAGATAGGCAAAGGAGTATCCCTAACCGAGTCACTTGTAGCAAAGTGAGATAGTAGTATACTAGACATTTGCACAGTCATATACAAGAACATTATGCAAGTCAATTAATTGGAGAGAAATAAGAAGATTTATTTTATGAAAAATGTGTGATTAAGATGCTTTGCATGCGAGAAATGTTACATTCAAGTCCAAAAATCAATGGTATTTGACAAAGCAAATGATAAATATTTCCTAAAGAAATCAAACTAATTTCACCATTTGTCATGAGTAAAACAAGGATATAGAGTTATCAACCATTCAATTTAAAGAGTAACTATAACCAACTTTATAAGTAAAACAAGGCATGAATGACTTTTTGCACCCTATTCAATTTTTTCGGGTAAGATACACTAAAAACGGTAATGTTGTAATTTTAGGGTAAGTGGTGGGGCCCTTTCTTCAGGATGACAAACCGGTTATTACCAAATTTTCGCGATTAGTCAATTTTACGAAAATAACCCCAATCTAGTCAATTCAATAAATCAAGTGTAAAGTGTGGAATTTAAATGACACTTGATTTTTACGTGAAAACCTTCAATAAGGAAAAACGACGGGCTGTTCTGTGCAACACACATGATCCTCAAAATCACTATTTGTAAAGGTGTCCACAACCTAGGTTGACCACGTCAAACCCTACACGGTCACTAACCCATATCTACTACCCGCAGGCCTTTAATAATAGCCCTAGATCAATTTGCTTGCGACCTAAGCAACCTTAGCCACAAGACTTACTTCTCAATGAAGAGATTAAACAACCTATGTGAATATGCAAAGATATCCAAATATGTAATTAATGCTAGGTTACATTAAATGCTTATCTAAGATTATAAGATGTCAATTAAATTAATCCTAGATATTAATTGCTATATGACATGACATACAACATAACTAACATAGATTAAGCAATCCTAGTATAGCTATCAAAATCACAATCAATCAACACAATAATCTCAATCTTGTAAAATAGAATTTAACCTAAAACCATACAAGTAATAAAAGAGATTGATTGAAAGGTGAGAACACTAAAATGGATGAGTATGGTGTTCAACTTACCAAATCATGTGTGTTGAAGAAAACTCATGCTTAGATGTATCCTATATGATGCTTGGATGATATTTGATGCACATAAAAATGGATTTGGAGAGTTAAAGAAAAGGTCTTGGGAGTTTCTCTCTTGAAAATATTTTGTCTCTTGAAAGTATATGATTTTTGCTTTCTATCTCACATAGTGAAGAGAATAATACATATATATATATATATATATATATATATATTAGGTGAATATAATACTGCACCGTTTTAGACATTTGAGAAAAAATCAATTGAGCTGCACCGTCTTAGACATTTGAGAGAAAAAATCAAATGAGAGTGATCCAATGAGGTGAGCTCACGTGAGAGGCATTCAAGAGGTCCAATGATTTCTCAAAACAAATCCACTCATGCAACAAGCAATCACAGCATAAATGAGATCACATGCAACTTAAATCACAAAATAAAATAGCCTTGAAAAAAAAAAAAAAAAACAATTTAATCAGCGTGATGGCGTGAGGCTCGTGTGGCCGAGAGAGTGTGAAGGCGTGAGCAGCGCGCGCCCTTCCCGGCAAGCTTCTCCTAGTGTGGCTTTCATGCCATACCAAGCTGACTTCCGTTTCAAGCATTCTTCGGTCTAGTTTTGATTTCGAAACTCGGAATTCAATTCCATCATCGGAATTCAATTCTGTCTTTGGAATATAAACCTGGACTCAATCACAAATACGGAAAATTATATAACTTTCCACTTGAAGCTCGAAATTCGATTTTGATTTCCGACAAAAAACATGGAATGTCCCAAATATTTCGAAAATCATTCGAAACACAAGGACATGTCTCCGAATCGCTCGAAACTCATGTATCGGATATCCACACACGGTTGGGCTCGTAAAAAATAAAAAATCTCAAAAATATAATTCTTTGAAATACAATGAGATTTAACCAACCATACCAAAACAAACATAAATACTAAAATGCAAGAGTTGTGTGTGTATGTAACTAAGTCTCTTCAATGAGATTAAGCACAAGTGATTTACTTTTGAAGTGCTTATCATCTTGAGGTCTTGAGAGAGCCTTTTGTTGAGTATGATCTTCAACAATTAAGCGCCTAAACTACCCTTACAACATAACTCTAAATGTGGTTTGTCACCGAAATAAGTCAATAAAAAATGAGGAACTTACAATCTCCCCCTTTGGCTAGGGTGTATCTTATCCGAACGCTTTCGTACAACGCCCATACACTAAAAATGGTGCGTTTAGGGTAAGTGGTGGGGCCCTTTCTTTAGGATGGGCGTTGTACGCACAACGCTTTGTACAGCGCTTCGTACAACGCCAATCTGGGATTTCGGGTATTTTTATTTTTACTTTATTTTATTTTATTTATTTTATTTTTGCGTTTTTACACATCTCTTTCACCCCTAAGCTTCCCTACTTGAAATTGGTCCTGCATACTTACAAAACTCAACTAGAAACATTACTTGCATGGATTATTTTTTTTTTTTTATATATATATATTTTTTTATAATAACTAAAAAAAAACAAAACAAAACATGATTGATTTTCCCATACCCCAAAACCTAATTTGCGCATTGTCCACATTGTGTCCACATTCACCAAAAAGATTTCACAATACACAAATCAAGTTTGGAGGGGAAAAACTCAATCAGAAAAATAAAATAAGAATTAAGATGAAATCATGAAAGCAATTAAATTTAACTAGTATTTACAAGAAGGTACTTCCCTTGGTGAATGGTCAAGTTGGTTCTTTGAGAAGAACCTTTTCCTTCGGCTTTTACAATGCATTCTCCCAATAGAGCTTTACTCTTTGCCCATTCACCTTGAACCTCTCCTTTGCCCCATTTTCAATTTCCACACTTCCGTACGGGAGCACTTGGGTGACGGTTAAAGGACCCATCCACCAGCTCTTGAGTTTTCTGGGAAATAAACGGAGTCTTGAGTTGAAAAGGAGAACTTGGTTCCCCACTTGAATCTCTTTCTTCGAAATTCTTCTTTCATGCCACTTCTTAGCTTTCTTTTTGTAAATGCAAGCATTCTCATACGCCTCAAGCCGGATTTTATCAAGTTCATTGAGTTGGAGCAATCTCTTCTCTCCCACCGCTTGCATGTCAAAGTTCAACTTTTTGATTGCCTAATATGCCTTGTGTTCAAGCTCCACCGGAAGGTGACACGCCTTTCCATAGACAAGCCTATAAGGAGACATGCCTATTGGGGTTTTGAAGGCTGTCCTATAGGCCCATAAGGCATCATCGAGTTTCTTAGCCCAATCCTTTCTCCGGTTTCCCACCGTCTTCTCTGGGATGCTTTTGATTTCTCGATTTGACATCTGCTTGGCCATTTGCTTGTGGGTGGTAGGGGGTAGTGATGCGGTGCTTCACACCATACTTCTTCAATAGAGCTTTAAATAACTTGTTGCAAAAGTGAGAGCCTCCATCACTAATAATTGCTCTTGGAGTACCAAATCTTGTAAAGATGTTTTTCTTGAGGAATTTTGTGACCATATTGGCATCACTCTTTGGCGTGGCTATAACTTCCACCCACTTAGACACGTAGTCCACCGCCACCAAGATATATTGGTTTCCATAAGAGCTTGAGAATGTTCCCATGAAATCAATACCCCACACATCAAATAATTCCACTTCAAGCATCACATTAAGCGGCATCTCATCCCTCTTGCTAATATTATCGGTCCTTTGGCACTGGTCACATGCTTCCACAAAGCTTCTTGCATCTTGAAAAAGTGTGGGCCAATAGAAACCCGATTGGAGGACCTTCCTTGAGGTTCTAATTGCTCCAAAGTGTCATCCGCACTTCTTAGAGTGAAAATGCATGAGGATATCCTTCATATCTTCATCGGGTACACATCTTCTAATAAGACCATCATTACAAATATAGAAAAGGAGTGGCTCATCCCACAAGTATGACTTTGCATCCGAGAGGAATTTCTTCTTTTGGTGGAAATTCATCTCCAACAGCATGATTCCACTTGCAAGGAAATTCACGAAGTTGGCAAACCGAGGAGTCATCAAATCTTGGATTACTAATAGTTCCTCATCTGGGAATGTTTCATTTATGGCTACTTGCACTTCATCCTTCTCATTTCTTTCTAGCCTAGAAAGGTGATCCGCAACAAGGTTTTCGGATCCTTTCTTGTCTTTAATCTATAAATTGAACACTTGTAAGAGGAGAATCCATCGGATTAACCGTGGTTTGGCATCCTTTGTTTGCTAACAAGTACTTGATGGCGGCATGGTCCGTGTAGATGATCACTTTGGAACCCACCAAGTAAGACCTAAATTTATCAAATGCAAACACAATTGCTAAGAGCTTCTTCTCGGTTGTAGCATAGTTGATTTGGACATCATTTAGAGTTTGGCTAGCATAATAGATCACATGTAGCCTCTTGTTCTTCCTTTACCCCAAAATCGCGCCAACTGCATAATTACTTGCATCACACATAAGCTCAAAGGGAAGTTCCCAATCCGGTGTAGATATGATGGGAGCGGATGTCAACTCTTTCTTCAAGGTCTCAAAAGCACAGAGACACTCTCCATCAAAAATAAAGGGGACATCCTTCATCAATAAAGCATACAATGGTTTAGTGATCTTGGAGAAGTCTTTAATAAAACGCCGATAGAAACCGGCATGCCCCAAGAAGCTCTTAACTCTTTTAACCGAAATTAGAGGTGGTAATTTCTCAATCACTTCTATATTTGCTCTATCTACTTCGATGCCTTGAGAAGTGATCCGATGTCCAAGTACAATGCCCTCCTTCACCATGAAGTGGCATTTTTCCCAATTTAGCACCAAGTTTGTCTTCTCACACCTCTTGAGAACCATCCCTAAATTTGTTAAGCACCTAACAAAAGAAGACCCAAAAATCGAGAAGTCATCCATGAACACTTCTATAAATTTCTCCAGTATGTCAGAAAATATCGCCATCATACATCTTTGAAAAGTGGCTGGGGCATTGTATAGCCCGAATGGCATCCTCTTATAAGTGAAAGTTTCATAAGGACAAGTGAAAGTGGTTTTTTCTTGATCTTCGGGTTCGATCGAGATTTGGTTGTATCCCGAATATCCATCTAGTAGGCAATAGTACTCATGACCCGCAAGTTTTTCCAACATTTGATCGATGAAGGGCAAATGAAAGTGATCTTTTCTTGTAGCATTGTTCAACTTTCAGTGGTCAATACAAACTCTCCATCTGGTGACGGTTCTTTGTGAGATCAACTCATTGTTTTCATTCAGAACTACCGTTATCCTCCCCTTCTTTGGTACCACTTGCACGAGGTTCACCCATGGGCTATCCGAAATGGCATAGATGATTCCCGCATCTAAAAGCTTCATAAATTTCGCTCTCACCACTTCTTTCATGTTTGGGTTAAGTCTCCTTTGGTGCTCAACCGTCGGCTTGAACTCATCCTCTATTCTAATCTTATGCATACAAATTAAAGGGCATAGTCCCTTGATATCCAAAATTGACCAACCAATTGCTCTCTTGTGCTCTCTCAACACCCTTAGTAGCTTTTCCTATTCAATCTTGGATAAACTTACCGAAATGATCACTGGTAGAGTTGATGATTCTCCTATAAACGCATACCGCAAGTGAGATGGTAATTGCTTGAGTTCTAGAGTAGGAGGCTTCTCAATAGATGGTGGGAGTTTTGGCTTTCCCATACCAAGTTTTTCAAAGTGAAATCTTCCTCTAAGTGTCCTCAAGGGTAGGGAGTTGAGTTGTTCGACACATTCTTCAACTTCCAAGTTTTCATCCTCCTCCATAACTTCATGCATTATACACGTTTCAAGCGGCTCCTTGGGGGTTCTCCTTTCTCAAATACTCTTGTATCATGGGCTCAACTACTTCCACCCTAAAATAATCGCCCTCATCCGATGGTCTTTTGGTTGCCTTGGACATGTCAAACACCACTTGCTCATCCATAACTCTCAAAGTCATCTTCTCATCTTTCACATCAATCAAAGCACCAGCCGTCTTAAAAAATAGCCTTCCTAAAAGAAGAGGTATCTCTACATCCTCCTCCATCTCCAAAATGAAAAAATCCACCGGAAAGTATAGGTTATCCACTTTTACTAGCACATCTTCCATCACACCTCTAGAATATTTGATTGACTGGTCCACCAATTGGAGAGTGATATGTGTGGGCTTCACTTCCCCAACATTTAGCTTCTTGAACACCAAGTAGGGCATCAAGTTTATGCTTGCCCCCGAATCGATCAAAGCTTTGCTAAATTTCGTGTTTCCAATGGTGCATGGTATTGTAAATTTGCCTGGGTCCTTCAACTTAGGAGGAAGCTTGTTTTGTAAAATACCATTACATTCCTCTGTTAATGCCACCGTTTCAAACTCTTCAAGCTTCTGTTTGTTGGAAAGTAAGTCCTTTAAGAACTTGACATAAGTGGGCATTTGCGCTAGGGCTTCGGCAAATGGTATGTTGATGTGGAGCTTCTTAAACACCTCCAAGAATTTTTCAAATTGATGGGCATCCTTGTGTTTCCTCAACCTTTATGGGTATGGGATTGGAGGCACATATGCCTTGACTTGTGGTGGGGGTGGAGGATCACAAGATATCTTGGATGGGTTATCTTCTACCTTGTCCTTTTCAACAAGCTCCTCCTCAACAACCTCTTGTTCAATCATCTCTTTCTCAATCACTTCTTCTTCAACCATATCTTCCTTCTTTTTGCCAATTTCGCTCAATTGCTCAACCGTTCTCCCGCTCTTTAGAGAAATTGCCTTGTATTGCTCCTTAGGGTTTATCACTGTGTCACTTGGCAATGTCCTTTGTTGGCGAGCTTGAGACCCCTAGCCAATTGACTGATTTGCACTTCAAGGTTTTAAATTGCAGCTTGTAAATATTGTGCAAGTTGATCAACTTTGGTATCTAGCTTCCTCAAAGCCAAGTCTTGAGTCTCCATGCGAACATCAAGCTTGCCCATGTACCTAGAGAACATTCCTTCCATTGTAGACTTTCTCTCGGCTTGATTTTGGAATTGGGCTTGTTGTGGTTGGTTAAATCCAGGTGGTTTAAGGTTGGCTTCGGGTTGAAGGGTATTTTGGTTATTTTTGTAGAGAAATTTAGGTGATTTCTCCAAAGGGGTTTGTAGGTGTTGGAGTAGATAGGATTATTTGAGGTCTTGGTTGGTTGTTGAAGTTCCTATTATAGTTCACAAAAGAAACTTGCTCCGAAGGTCCAGAAGCAAATAGGTTGCCCGCTTGACAATCCACACTTTCATGAGGCCCCAAGCATAAATCACAGCTCAACATTTTTAATTAGGCCGTACTAGAGCTTGCCCCTATGTTGTTCATTTTTCTTGTCAAGGCATCAATTTGTGCTTGCATTGTCGTCACTTGATCAACATCTAACATGCCGGGTGCTTTCTTCAGAGTCTTCCTATCGCTACCCCAATGACAATTTGCAACGGACATCTTAATTAAATCATACGCCACATCCATAGACTTGTTCATCAAAGAGCCTCCTACCGAAGCATCAACAATTTGGTGTGTGGATAAGTTCATACCCCGATAAAATTCTCCACAATTGACCATTTCTGCATCCCATGGCATGGGCATTTTCTTAGCAACTCCTTGTATCTCTCACAAGCCTCATACAGAGATTCCGTCTCAAATTGGGAAAACTCATGAATCTCGTTCATTAAGTGAGTCGCTCTTCCGGGAGGGAAGTATTTGCTAAGGAAGGCTTGGCCCAACACATCCCAATGGGCGATCGACCTTGGTGCAAGAGTAGCATACCAAGTCTTAGCTCGATCCTTCAATGAAAAGGGAAAATCCTTAGCCGAATTGCATCATCTGAAGCCCCTTTGACCTTGAATGTTGAGCAAATTTGGTTAAAGTTCCTCAAATGCTCGTTTGGATTGTCCGTCGGCTTAACACCAAATAGCACCATCATCGCTAACTGTTGAAAGACATGAGACTTGATTTTGAAGTTGTTGGAATTTATCGCCAGGAATTGGATGGGTGACAAGTTTTGATTCACCCTTGGCATGACATAGACCCTTATGACTCTTTCATCCTCCCCGATTTGCTCATTTTACCTATGTTGTCCCTCTTGGGCTGCGGGTGGTAATGGATTTTGATTCAAATTATCCCCCATAGCTAGTCTTCGGTTCCTTCTATTTCTTTGGGCCGTCCCTTCTATATCTGGATCGAACCTTAAATCCTATAAGTTGTTGCTCCTTATACGATGATGCATACAAGAGCAACCGCCTATAAACACAAAGTAAAAAGAAAATTTAAATTAGCAATGAACCAACTAGCAGTGATATCAATAAACCACTCAATCCCCGATAGCGGCGCCAAAAGTGGACCACTCCTAAATGAGCATCCGTAATAGTACGGAGCCGAAGGGATAGCACAATGGTGAATAGAATTTGTTCCATAAGGATTGATGTATTGATTACCACAATTGATTGATTAATTACTATTTAGACAAGCAAAGATTAAATGATTTGATTTTACTACTCAAAGTAATCTAAATTAATCTTACAACTAAAATGCAATTAGTGAAACTATACAAGAATATAAACTTAAGCAAAGCCAAACATAAGCAAGTGATTTTAATACTTATGGGAAACTAGGCTAAGGCCTTCGAATCCACCTATCCAATTCTCATTAATTTTAGGCACATCATTGAAATAAAGTATGCAAGTGTGTGTAGATTCGTGACACCCTTAATTAGTCTCTAATCTCTCTCAAGTGATAAAGACAACATTTATATGCACCAACAACCTATTTCTCAATGGTTATCCGAACTACATACAAATTCATTAAGTTTTGTGGCTCACAATTGAATCCTAGAAGCTAGCATCACATATCTCTATCTTACCAACTTCTATCACACATTTCATCTAGCATGTTGTGTGCTTCTCCTCTCGGTGCTTCATACAACAACCAAACAATTACCAAATGCTAGCTAGACATTCTATAATAATTAAGAACAAGAAATAAGTGTACACAACGCAAGCAATTGTGATAAAGTGATGGCCTTTGTTAAAATTTCATGGAAAAGGCTTCATCTTGGCCTTAGCCAAGGAAGTTTAGTTTATGATACAAAAAATGGCTATACAATATGTGAAATGAGTACAAGCCATAAATAAAGACAAATAAATGTAAAGAAAGAAGGGATTAGAGTAAACAAAATGAAAAACTCCTCCTCTCTTGCTTGGATTGTGCTAGGTTTCTTCTCTCATTGACTTCTTGTGCTCAAAGGTGGGATTTTTATGGTAGGTCTAGCAAAGAAATGAGATGGTGAGGTGGGATTTGGGCTTAGATGGTGATTTAATGGAGGTTTTGGGTGATTTGGTGAAGGATTTGAGTGAAAGATTTGATCTTGGAAGGTTTGGAATGTTTTAGGAGTCTTTTGGAGCTTAATGGTCGTGCAAGAGGTGGCTCAAATGAAGTTGAAGGGAGGTATATATAGTGTATGGAATTAGGGCATGGACCCCTAGGAAAATGGATGACGTGTCAGTGTGGGCGCTGTACAGGCACTGTATAGAAACGCCCTACGTACAACGCTTCTGTACAGCGCCTATACAACGCCAATCCATTGATATTGCTTTGGCAGGATGGGCGCTGTACGTACAGCGCTTCTGTACAGCACCTGTACAATGCCTAACCTCTGCCCCTAGATCGCCATTTTGGGCACTGTACGTAGAGCGATCTGTACAGCGCCCGTCTTCTCTTCTTGTTTTCCGAAATGCTGTTTTGTCTCCAATTTCCTCTTTTCTCAACAGTAAAGCCCTGAAAAGCCTAGAAACCTGCATAAGCTTGTTTAAAAATTAAATAAACCGGTTTTACCCATAAAATGAAGACAAATGATAGGTCAAATGGGGATATACCGAGAGTAGAAATAGTATTATCAATAGTAGCCATGTTCGACAAATAAAGAAAGAGAGACTTTATATTTTATAATCTTTAGAACGGATACAAGATCTTTAACTCATTTGAGTCTCATAATTTGCTTTTCACACATAATTTTGCATTTTGAAATTTGCAATCAACAATCATGCTTTTCATTTTTGAGCATGTCATTTGAAATCATGCTTTTTATTTTAAGCATGTCATTTAAATTCATGATTTTCATTTTAAGCATATCATTTAAGAATCATCATATCATGGAGATAATTATAGGTCATTCAAAGAGTACTTCCTAAGTGTATCTCCTAGTTCAAAAATGCATGTTTGAACATAAATATGACATGGATTGCAATCAAAGCAATGGTTCATACTTATTGAATAGAAACACATATAAGCATGTGTGCAACCAAGATACTTAAGAAATTAATAAAGAAGCATAATGTAAATCGATAATTTTTTTTTTTTTTTTTTGCATGTGACAAGTACGGAAGAATGCTTTCTTTGCTTTGAGTTCCCCTTATGGAGTCAATTTCCATACCACATCAATCCATGAGATATATCCCAATAGATCTACCAAGAGCATGAAACCTAGTTGCATCTAAAGGTTTAGTAAATAAGTCCGCTAGTTGATCATTTGTACATACATGTTCAAGTATAATGCATTTGTTCTCAACTAGTTCTCTAATGAAATGATGTCGGATGTAAATATACTTAGTCCTAGAATGTTGTATTGAATTCTTAGAAATGTTAATGACACTCATGTTATCATAAAAGTGGGTTAGAGTACCTTGATTGAATACGTAGTCGACTAGCATTTGTTTCATTCATAGGAGTTGTGTGCATCCACTCCTCGCGGCAATGTACTCGGCTTTGGCAGTGGATAAGAAAATTATGTTTTGTTTCTTGCAAAACCAAAACACCAAGTTGTTCCCTATAAAGAAGCAACCACCCGATATGCTCTTCCTATCATCGCAATTTCCAGCCTAATCTGCATCACTAAAGCCAACTATACTAGCATTAGTGTCAAAAGAGTACCAAATCCCATAGTTGGATGTCCCATTTATATAGTGAATGATTCTCTTAAAGAAAGAGAGATGAGACTCCTTGGGATCTGCTTGGTACCTAGCACACACACACACACACACCCACACCCATACTAAAAGAGATATCGGGCATACTTGCGGCCAAATAAAGCAAGCTTCCAGTCATGCCCCGATTTAGAGTTTGTTCCACACTTTTTCCACTAGCATCCTTGCTTAGTTTCAAAGTGGTACTCATGGGTGTATCATAATGTTTGACATTTTCAAGGCCAAACTTCTTCACTAGGTTTTTAGCATATTTAGCTTGGGTTATAAAAATCTCATCATTTAATTGCTTAATTTGTAAACCTAGGAAGTAACTTAGCTTACCAATAAGATTCATCTCAAACTCATGAGACATAACATCAACAAATTGTTGAACTTTGGTGTTGTTGGTGGAACCAAACACTATATCATCAACATATATTTGAGTTATGAAAAGCTCATCATTGTTTTTCTAGATAAATAGAGTCTTGTCAACACTACCTCTTGTGTAGTTATTGTCAACAAGAAATTGAGTAAGGTGCTCATACCAAGACCTCGGTGCTTGTTTCAACCCATATAAAGTCTTCTTAAGGCGATAGACATGGTTGGGGTGGTATGCATCCACAAACTCCTTGGGTTGTTCAACAAACACTTCCTCTTACAAAAAGTCATTGAGGAAGGCACTTTTTACGTCCATTTGGTGCAATTTGAACTTGTGCACACAAGATATGGATAAGAGAAGCCTAATGGATTCTAGACGGGCAACAAGAGCAAAAGTCTCCTCAAAGTTGATACCCTCAATTTGAGAGTACCCTTGTGCAACAAGTTTTGCCTTGTTACGCACAATATTGCCATCCTCATCGGATTTGTTCCTATATATCCATTTGGTGCCCATGACATTAGTGCTCTTAGGCCTAGGAACTAGAGTCCAAACCTCATTTCTTTTTGAATTGGTTTAGCTCTTCTTGCATGGCAAGAACCCAAAAATTCATCATTTAAGGCTTCATTAACCTTTTTGGGTTCAATTTGAGAGGTGTAGCATGTGTAGCTAATAATATTACCTATTTGATGTCTAGTTCTAACACCTTCATTCATATCTCCAATAACATCATATTTGTTATAGAGATGTCGTGGGTTCATTAAAGTTCAAGAGAGGAACTCTATGAAGAGGTTGTGTGTCCTCTTCATCAAGATTAGACCTTCCACCAATAGAAGTTTCCATAACCTTCTTTAACGGAGAATCATCTACAACAACAACCTTCTCCTTATGGTCATTAGTCTTAGGCCTATTACCATCTATGACAACATTAGATGATTCCATGACGCTTCGAGTCTTCAAGTTAAAAACTCTATAGGCTCGACTATTGAAGGCATAACCAATAAAGATACCTTCATCACTCTTAACATCAAACTTGCCAAGTTGATCTCGGTTATTTAAAATATGGCATTTGCTTCCAAAGGAGTGGAAGTAACTAACATTTGACTTTCTATCTCTCCACAATTCATAAGAGGTTTGCCTAGTATCAGGGCCTTAGGAAGACTCTATTTCCTATATTGCAAGCCGTGTTGATGGCTTCAGCCCATAGGTTCCTAGGGTTATTATTGCTACATAACATCACACGAGCCATCTCTTGAAGGACCTTATTTTTCCTCTCAATAACTCTATTTTGTTGAGGTGCCCTAAGAGTCGAAAACTTATGGGAGATGCCTACACTATTGCAATAGCTTTCAAAGTAGGCATTCTCAAACTCTTTCCCATGGTCACTTCTAATCCATTTAATGATTTTAATGTTAGAGTCTTTTTCATTTTGAATTTTAGTGCAAAGCATTTTAAACTTATTAAAAGTTTTGGATTTTTCTCTAAGGAAATATGTCTATGTGTACCTAGAGAAATCAACTAAACAAACAAAAATGTATCTCTTTCCACCTAAACTCTCGGTTTGCATGGGACCCATAAGATCCATGTCGAGAAGTTCTAGGGGCTCCTTGGTGGAGAGATACTTGCCCTTCTTATGCATGCTCTTGGTTAGTTTTCCTTGTTGGCAAGGTCCACAAACACCGTTGACTTTGGTCCCAAGCTTGGGAAGGCCACGAACAACATTGAAATTATCTAAGATTCATAAATCTCGATAGTTCATGTGGCCAAGTTTTTAATGCACAACTCAATTTGCTCATTCTTGGAAGAATTACAAGGAGACAATTCTTGCTTCAAGAAAATATCAATTGTTATTAGATCTTATCCCTTTTAACAAGGTTTGTAGAATGGAGATATCATTCTTGCTAAATAAAACTGAAAGTCCTTTCTCAATAAGATGAGAAATGCTTATTAAATTGGCTTTCAAGCCATTAGCAAATAAAGCATTAGACAAGGAGGGTAATCGGGGAATGGAGATGGTTCATTTCCCTATAACTTTCTTTTTAGGTTCATCACCAAAGGTGACAAATCTCCATTCCTCCATGATAAAAGTCTCGAAGAAACTATTGTTTCCCGTCATGTGCCTAGAGCACCCACTATCTAAATACAAAAAATTAGAAGAATTTGCCTTCAAGGCAATTTGAACAACATGGCAAAAGTAAGCATCTCTTCACATCCACATAAGAGAAACATTTTCTTTCATAGTGGTCATTGGTACATGGGCTCTAGATGTCCTAGGATCATGCAAATTTGTTCTATCATTCCTAGGAACATACATCTTAGCTCTACTTTTTTTCTTTTCAGTCATGCTTTTAACTCTACACATTTTGATATAATGAAAGCAATTTGGCCTAATGTGACCATAAATACCACAAAAATGACATGTAGGAATAAAGTTAGGAATCATACCATTCCCTTGTGCATGCATTGGAGCCTTTCTATGTCTTTGTGGTTGTCTTGGTTGTTGGTATGGATCTCCCTATCCTTGTTGTTGATAAAGACTAGGTTGCTTCCTTGGTTGAGCTTGCATGATTGGCCTCTTTCCTTGGTGAGCTATGTTTTGAGGAAAGTTAGCTTAAGGAGCTCTTGAAGGTTGAGCTAGAGATTGACCTTTTGGTGCCACCTTTACTTGGGTACTCCTTGAACATTCTCTTAGATCAGTTTTCATCCTAGGGTGTTGTGGAGGTGGAGAACCGTTGATGTTTTTACTCTTGACAAACATAGTCTTGCTTGAGGAGGACCCCTTTATGTCATCATAGTACCCAAGACCTCTCTTGTCACTAGGGCTTTTTCCAACTCTCAACATTTGGTCAAGTTTCTTGGTACTTGAAGTCATCTTAGTCATTGACTCTTGAACTTCTTCAAGATCCCTCTTCATTTCCTCTTAATTTCTCTTAGATAAGTCTAACTCAACTCTTAGTTTATCTTCAATCTTCTTGGTTCTTGATCAAGCCAAAATTGGTATGATTTTAGCCTTCATTCTCGACTATTTTTGCTTGATTCTCATGCATTTCCCCATATTTAATGTTGCTAAATCAAGTGTTTCATGTTTACTTAGGCTTTAGGGGCATTTGTGAAGAAGGTCAAGACTTTGGTGCTAAAAGAGCTCAAGTTGGCAAAACATGATATTTTCGCCACCTTAATGAAGATGTGTCGCCATTTGGCGACATGATGGCATAAGTAGCGACGTTTGCATTTCTCATAATTAAAAGCATTAGGTCATGTCGCCACTTTGTGTTGCTATATCAACAAAGTGGCGACATGATGGTAGAAGTGGCGACATAGAGCATAATTCAGAATTAAATCATCAGATCTTGTCACCATTTTGTGTCGCGATATCAACAAAGTGGTGGCAATTGAAATTACTTCATTGTCACCATTTCAATTGCCACCACTTGCAAAGTGGTGAAAAAGATGAGAAAAGTGGCCACATGTGAATCTCAGAATGAGTAACCGTTTGTCTCCACTATGCCGCCAATGGCCACACAAGTGGCGTCATCATTCCACATCGAATTTTCAAGCAGTTACTAGTACATTTCCGAGTGTGACTATATATATCCCTCTCTTCCATGTTGAGAAGGATCCAAGCATTTTCTAGAGCAAAAAATTTACAGAGTATTAGACCTAGTTTCTCATCCATACATCACTCTCTTAACTTCCTCCATTCTCTAAACTTGAACTATCTTTTCAATCCAAAACCTCAACACCAATGCCTTGATTAATTCACCCAACCATTCCTCTCTTTCCATTCTCTACATTTCAATACTTTGTCACTCACCATTAGACACCCACCTATCTAGACACATCCTTTTCTGCCACTCTTGACACTAGGAGCAACATAGGAAGGGAATGAGCAAACTCTAAAGAAGGAGGCCTAAGGGTGATTTCTTTAACTATTGCTTCTCATTCATTTGATTGTAACTAAACCCCTAATCTAGGGGATAGATGTGATGAACATTTGTTATGGGTTTTTGTTTTATATTCACTTAATATTGAGATTCTATACATTATTTTGATTTGCATTGTATATCACTAGTAGATCATTTTATTGTGTGGGATAATTTGTTGTGAAACCAATCTTGGATTGACACCCTCGATTGGTTAAGAAACTTAGTGAATAGGATAGATTAGTGATTGATATACCAACCCCATTAATCTAAAACTTGATTTGTATCAAATTGATCCCACCTTGACCCATCTCCTTAATCAAGCATTGGGGTGGGAAGATGTTTAGTGTACATTAAAATGACCTAAACACACTATAGGAAGCAAATAGTTAGCATTTAAGAGATTTGGCCATTAATGAGGCTTTAAAGAGCATTACCCGTATCACTTGTGTATCCATCAATTCCCTAGCATCTATTCTATTTGTTTACATTATCCCTCTTATCAAGATTGTTGAGTCTTCTATTTTTCTTATCACTTTTGTATGTTTATTTTAATTGCACTTTTGGTGGTTTGTTAAACCACACAACTATCCATTCATTATGATTTATGTTATTGTAAAATAGATTAGTCAATCAATCTAACGTATTACTTCATTTCCCTGTGGAACAAATATTGCTTACCATTTACTAAGAATTAACATATTAAAGGATTTTTATGTGGCTAAAACATGGTTTTCAAAAGAACATAAAAGAGTATTTTGTTGAGCACACAAACGAACTCAACAAAATTGGCGCCGCTGCTGGGGAATTGGTAACGATTGTTAAATCGATTGACTTATCTTTGTATTCTACAATTCATTAGTTATCTTCTAGTTTTTACTTATACATAATTATTGTAGTTTTTTATTGTTTGTAGATTTTTGTAGTTCTTTTTACCTTTTTCTTGTGTTTTCTTTATCAATTCCATTTTCAAGAGTTTAGGTGCATGCACGGTAGAAGATCCTTAGGAAGAGGATTGCACCCACCACGGGAGGAATCTAGCAGTGTTGGAAGGATTGCAAGGGAATTCGAAGAAATTCCAAGGCAAGATATGAATATGGAAGGATAAGAACCAAGAAGGAAGGATGAGGCTCCTCCTAAAGAAGAAGTGACTCAAGAGACTCCCACTAGCCAAGGCCAAAAGATGACCATGGGGGAGTACTAATTCCCCGCAATTGGCAATCAACCTTCACCAATTATCTTGGATCCGGTTGCAAGAGGATATGAGCTAAGGATTATGCATGTCAACCTATTGCCCGCTTTCTACGGAAAGTTGAATGAGGATTGCTTGCAATTTATGAAGGAGTTTAGCACAATTATTGAGACATTCTCTATCATGCGTCTCATTCGAGAGCAACTTCACATGAGGTGTTTCCAATATTGCATGAGGGACTTGGCAATAAAGTGGTTGATGGGGTTAAGGTCGGGATCTTTGACAAGTTGGGGACAAATTTGTGGTGTATTCTTCAATAGGTTTTTCCTCGCTAGGAAGGCTAAAGAGCTTAAGATGAAGATAATAGACTTCAATGAGAGTGAAAGGGGAGCTTTTTCATGAGTCATGGAGAGATATCAACTTCTTTTGGCCCAATGTCCTCCTTACATGTTTACGGAAGAGTACAAGGTATCTTGTTTCCAAGGTGGTCTCACACATTTCTTCCAAGTTTTGGTGGTTAATGCTAGCGGAGGTTCTTATGACACAAAGACCGAAACAGAGATTTATGAGATATATGAGATGTTAGCACAAAAATCTCAACAAAGGAATGCTAATAGTATTCGGGAAGGAAGGTTTGATGTTAGTGCAAACATGGAAACCGCCATTGAGATTTCTAGAATGAACAAGAATATGGAGTCTTTAACATCTTACATTGAGTGCATGGGATTTCCCAAGGCCGGGGGTGAAGATGCTAGGAAGGCAATAGGGTAGCTCTAGTGATCAATTCAATGATGGTGAAGGATTCATTGACATGAATCAAAGACAAGGGCAAGAGCAAGAGGAAGTTCAAGATATGGGTTTCTAAGGCCAAGGGTACAATCCCTACTCAAACACTTACAACCAAGGATTGAGAAACCATCCAAATCTCTCTTGGTCCAATAATAACAACATATTGAACCCACAACCTATGAACTAACAAGGCGGAAACAATCAAGGAGGATAACGTCAAAGAGAGCAACAAGGCGGGTATTAAAATATGGATAAAAACAAGGTGGATACTCCCAAGAATGAAACCAATGAGGAGGAAATCAATGGTCCAACAAAAACAATGCTTAATCTAGTAACTTTCAACCTCACCGTAATGTGGATGAAGAAATGAGAGGAATGATGCAAGGCTTTCAAAGAGCCGAACACACTTTGACAAATTTAATGCAAGCAAGTGGCTAAAGGTTTGGCAACTTGGAAGCTTCATTCGGAAAATTGGAGGCTCAAATGGGGCAAATTGTCAAAGCCCTCCAAAGCAAGAAAATGGGAAGTTTTCAAGCCACACCCAGCAAGCTAAAGAGGGAAATTTTCTTAATAGAGATGAAGCTATGATGTTTGAAGAGACTTCCAAACCAAGGTTGATGATCTGGGGTGTTTTGTGATTCTAAAAAAAACTAAAGATAGTGGATTGCTGAAGGGCGTGCTCGATTTAGGTGCAAACATCAATATGATACCATCATCAATGTATGAGGAATTAGGTTTGGTAGGTTTGAAGCCAACCGGGAAAACGTTATTGATGGCGGACCAAACTTCACGAGCACTACTTAGAGAGATACAAGACTTGCGCCTATTCTAGTGGATGGAATAGTGACCCATACTAATTTTGTGGTGCTAGACATAAAAGACAAATCTAATGTCAATAGGAATTGGCAAGTTCTACTTGGTAGACTCTTCATGGCTACCGTTCAAATGAAGATTGATGTGTGCAAAAAAAGAGTCGTGATGCACTCATTTGAGAAAAAGCTTGAGATTGAGATCATCACGAGCAATGATGACCTAAAAAACATTAAGAGTTGCTATGTGGTGGATGTGCAACCACCAAGGAGTAAGGGTGGAAGGGTTAATGACTTGGTCCAATTATATGAAAAGAGTAGCCAAGAGGATGAATAGAGTATAGGTGATTTAGAGATTGAGGGGCTCAAAAATGTAAATCTAGAGCTCATGCTTAAAGTGGAGGTACTCAAGGCGGAAAAATATGCTCTTGTGAAGAAATTTGAAGACCTATCCAAGAAGAATCACAAATTGAAGAAGCTCAACAAAGCACTCGCAATTGAGAATGAGGCATCGGTTCAAGAGCTTGAGGACTTAGCCAAGCTCACCGAAGAATTTGAGGAGGAAACCTCAAGGAAGATGAGAAAGACCCTAATGAGTATTGACGCCAAGAACAAGGAAATAGAGAAGGTAAAAGAGGGAATGATCAAGAAAGAGGTGGCTTTGAAAATTGCAAAAGTGAAAGAATGTGACTATTTGGTGGAGATGGATCAGATGGAGCAAACCATCAAGTCGCTTGCCAAAGAGGGTTTCTATAAACCTCAAGGTCCAACACAAAAACGGAGAATTTCTTTCTCTTCTATATCTTGTTATTTTTTTTATAAGAAGGGTCATGTTAAATCTAGGTGTTTTTAATATTTGAAGCATGCTAATCATGAAAAATCTAGACCTAGGATGAGATCTAATCATGTAAAGAAGGTTTAGGTTAGGAAGGATTTGGTGTACAAAGTTCAAATTTGCTCTAAGGGCCAATTTGGGTAGTCAAGAGTAAGATGAATGAATGCTTGATTGACCCTTGTGATGAGCATCATTGTCCCAATTTGCATGTTAGGATGCGTTAGTGCGGACTTACAACTTTACATTTTTTATGCTTTGAATAAAATTTGTTTGTTGTGTTTAAATTTTTGTAGTATGTTTCTTGTTAATTTTTTGCTTGATAATAAGTTCAATGTCATTGTAGTGTTTCCATACTCATGTTGTATTTGATGGTGTTATTGTAGGTACAAGCTCGAAAATGGCTCAAAAGATTGGTTGTCGCCAATGGCGACATTCAATTAAACTGAAGGCAAAGTTTCGCCATTTTAAGGAGAGACAAAGTGGCGACCATTTGCCTGATGATGTTGCCATTTTGATATTCGATTATCGCCACTTTGTAAAGTGGCGACATTATGGTGATAGTAAAGAGAAACACACACCTGATAGCTTCGCCACTTTGCAAAGTGGCAACACCATTGCGATAGTAAAGAGAAACACACGCATGATAGCATCGCCAATTTGACATTCGATTGTCGCCACTTTGCAAAGTGGCGACACCATGGCGACACATGCAATATAGAAGAAAACGGCAGTGTTTTGACTTGTCGCCACTTCCAAAGTGGCGACATTCATAGTAGCGACCTAGGGCGTCCATATATAACAGTCGTTCAAAGAAGAGCTGCCGCACAAAAACACTCTCTCTCAAATTCTGTTAAGTTCTCAAGTCATGACACGCACGAAACCGTTGAAATTGGTAAGTAAACACTCTAGTTCTTCAATTTTTCCATTCACATTCAACCTCCATTGCATCTAGATATTCTAGGAGTGGATTTTGTGTTTGATTAGAAGTGATTAGTGCTTCGGATTGGATTTTGTGGAAATATTGTGCATATTGGTATGCTGGAGTATTGTTTGTGTGATTTTGGATATTGGAGGAGTAGTTTTTGGTTGTGGTAGTGTTATTGAAGCAATGTTATGCTGCCGAATTATTGTGTCACATATAATATCCGAATTTGACATCAATGGCTTATAAGATGAAATTGACGAGTAATGGAGGAAAAGGTAGTAAGGCCCAATTGACACGGATGGCAAGTTTAGCGGCACAGAAGAAGAAAGGTTTAGAGTTTACCCTCAATAAGGACTTTGATGAGCAATTGGAGAAGTTTGGTGAGAAGAAAATATGGCCTGGAAGAGGGATTAAGTTGGATGAATTTATACACACACCCATCCCTACGACAGTTCGTGATATGGGATGGGGAGGATTGGCAGCCACTTCTCCCATGTATAGTTAGAGGATTGTGAGGGAGTTCTATACGGGGATGAACCCCGGGGAGTTCATGAGAGGTGGTCTAGTGTTAGTTAGAGGGGTTCCTGTGTACATGAATGATGTGGATATAAACTTTTATTTTGGGTCTACACTTTTAGAGATTGAGGGGATGCAGGAGCGCATGATAGAAGGGATCACCATGAACCAATTATACGAGGGAGGTTCGGTAGACTTTGACAACATTATGACTATCACTCATATGACATAGTGGATTGCGAGGGGACACCCACTCAAGCTTTCCAACTTGATATTGAGCTAGCATTCTAGAACATGTTCATCACAACTTCATTCAGACTAGTTTCACACAGGTCCACAGTCCCGTTTGAGGCAGCCCAGATATTGCATTGTATTTTAGGAAGGCAGCCCATCGATGTTGGCATTATAGTGAAGATGGAAATTCAGAGGATTAGCCAGAATAAGTCAGATTCAGACATTCTTCCTTTCCTATGGAAGATTACAGAGATTTACAGATTGGCGAGAGTGGATCTATTTGAGGATGCTCTTAAACCTTCTAAATCTGATATGGACTTATATACATGGCGTCGCTTGCTGGCCTAGCGTGGAGTTAGGATGCCCGGAGCTCCAAAGGGACCACCTATAGGGAGGTGGAAGAGAGCACGCAGAGCTGAGGTTGACACGAGTGCCGAGGTAAAGTTTTATAAAGTGATTCCGGATGAGGAACATTTTGATGATGATGAGGCTGGGGGGACCTCTGTAGTTATTGATAATCTTAGTCATCCTATAAGTCTCTGGATCCTTGATGGTGTAAAACACATTATGGGCACTTAGGATGATGACTTTGATATTCTACATGTTGATAGTTTGGATTTCGCAAAGAGACAGAAGGTCCTAGAGAAGAATCAGGTTGGCATCACTTCTAGGCAAATTGACTTGGAGAGCCTGATCCGAGATTTGACAAAGATAGTGATCACGAGCTTCACAGAGCTAAGACAAGATCTAAGACTCACTCCATATGTGAGGAGATTGAAGGGGACCACTGGTCCAACCACTGTTCCTAGTGCCATAGTCACCATAGAGATTCCACCTGTGGGAGCCATAGTAGTAGGGCCGAGTTCCACAGGTGCCCCAGTTAGTACATTAGACCCAACCTTACTGACTACACAATCGGCCGATGAGGAAGCAGCACAGATTGAGTTGGTCGTAGCCTGCTCTCTCACAGATCGGGGAGTTCGCTCTACAGGAGGTCCCGGGGTGGGTGAGGCCGCTGCTCGTAGGAGATTGGCAGAGGGGCGGACCCATAGAAAGGGTAGAGAGGCAGGACGGAAGGACCCGAAAGGGAAGAGCATAGCTAAGTCTACACAGGATGAGGACGAATCAGATTAGTACCTCCATTTTAACTATCTCATGTGCATCATGCATTTGGATTTGGACATTTGTTTATAGCATTTTTAGTTGTTTTTAGTTATTATTTTTGGATATTTCCTTGCTTTCCGATTAATTACTATTTTTTCGTTTCTTTCTATATTTTTGCTCTTGTTTCGCTTTTGCTTAGAATCAGGGTGTAGATTGGATTTTGGTAGAGGATTTAGGATGATTGTGCTTAATTGAAAATTTTTGTTGATTGTAGTTTTGTGATATGATTTTATTGATTGGATATTTTTTGTGGAAGATTTGTGCATATGAGAATGAGAGGGCATTTTTGCAAAATTTTTGATAGACATTGCATACTTTTTTTGATGTATGAATTCTTTGTTTGAAAATTGTTAAGTTGTCCTTTTATAAAATTTTTACCTCCCATGAACATTGAGGATAATGTCTAATTTAGGTTTGGGGGTACATTTGCACAACACCGTTTTTCTTGTTTTGCTTGGTTTTAAAAATTGAACCGAATTTTTCAAATGATTGCGATAAGGCCATATTTGAGCATACCTTGCTTGTTGAGATTGATCCTTACATGAGTAGTGAGAAATTATGCTTCTTTGCCATTGTTTGGTTTTTATTAACGTCATGCCACTTAGGGTGTCATTGAACAAAATGCGTTAATCTTTTTCTCAAAATGTTAGAGTGAATTATCAAGTTGCTTAAAGGCTAGGAATTAATAGTGGAGATTCACGTAAGGATCACAAACACGGCCTTCAAAAGCGTATTTTGAGTTGCAAATATTCACTCTATAAACACTCATTCTCAAACACTCATTCAAGCATGTATAAGTCTCATTTGCACTGAATATTGCTTATCATAGAATCTAATGGATTGCTTGTGGATGCTTTAATTTGCGTAGTGGACAAACCTTTAGATATGATTTTAGGCAATGTATGTGAAAACACCACTAAATTGGCCCAAATACTTCCATCCCATCTAATGTGTGTGCTCCCAAGCCCCTTTGAAGCCAAACTTGTTTAAGCTTTTCATTCATGAACCACATCTACATGAACCTTATAGCCTACATAATTGACTTACCTTGACCAAATGATTTACTAAGGCTTAGGAAATCAATGTAAGATCTTATACTTGAAAGTGTGAAAGTGTGTATCTAAGCATGTAAATGTGTGCAAAGAGTTTTGCAAAGCAAGAAAACAGAAAAAAAAGAAAAAAGAAAAAGAAAATGAAAAGCAAAAGAAAAGAAAAGGAAAAGGAAAAGGAAAAGGAAAAGGAAAAGAAAAAGAAAAAGAAAAAGAAAAAGAAAAAGGGAAAGAAAATGAGGAAAAGAGAACCAAGATTTAGGCACAATTGGCCTAAAGAGAGAATTGAAAGTGGTATGTGCTACTCAAATGAAAAGATCATAGTAGCACGCTCATGGAAATTGAAAGTGGATGATTGGTCGTCTTATATGTGAATTATATGTGAGAAGCAAATTGAACTCATAATTAGAATGTATGCCTTAGTGTAATCATTGAGTCCTTTATTGTCCTTTGCCCCATTCTTTGTCTCACCATTCACCGAAGGCCCTATTACAACCAAAAAGAAGACCCTTATGATCTTTAGGAATGTCTATTTTATAAATTTTGGTTGATACATGTTCTTTTCGATTTATAGTTTACAACTCCATTCATGAGACTTACTTTTCAAGAAATTGCGTTATAAATGTCATCATGTGCAATCAATTAGACATCCATGGCATAAATCCATATTGTACAAGAATTTGAGTGAAACGTAGGAATCTCAAGAGAAGAAAAGAGAGAATCCGGTGAGGATTAGTTATCAAGGCGAATTACATTCTAAACCGAATGGCACCTTTGCTTTAAAGCTTAGGCATGTTGAATGTAAGGTCGTATTGCATACAATCATATCTAGAGTGGCATGCTCTTAATTTTTACTTAACATTTGTTTACATGTACAATTCCTAACAAGTGCATCATCTTTTTAATCTCTTCATTTTGGTTTCGCATCTTTGATCATGAAAAGTAAAACCTTGCTCGGATGACTTAGTGTTTGATTGAAAAGACCTTTGAAATATCTTGATGATTGTCTCTGGGGTTGATTTTTGATTGTTTTGCTTCAGAAGTAGCAAAAGATAGGTTTGAAGGTATTTGATCAAGCCAAAATTGGTATTGTTAATGAAAAATTATCACATGGGTGAATCTCCAAATAACAACTTTAAGGACCGAGATCGGGATAGATCTTAGTCGGAGGGGTATCACATAGTTCAATACCAACAAGAATTCTGTCAAACCAAACTAAAAAATCACACAAGAAAAGATTAATAGGTATGATTTTATTGATAACAACATGGATACATCTGATGAAATTAAGGCTATGCTTATATACGGCAGTATTCAAGGTTTCTGTTAGGTGATGGAGATGGCGTGCTCATGTCTGTCGATAAGTAGAAAAAACTGCGAGTGTAGGGTAGAGGCAAAATTATTATTATTGTTATTTTCTTTGGCGAGTATAGAGTCGTAAAGATGTACTGTTGCTTACCATGCACTCATATAATTTCGGTCTAGGGTTTGGCGATCACATGACTTTCTTTCTTTTTTTCTAGGAAACAACCTCGTAGGAGCTTTAATTATCCGAATCAAATGATTCCTTTTGGAGAGGATTCTAATACAAATGGACTCCTTATTCGAATGGAATTCTTAAGTGGTGGGGATGAGTCTACCTTTTTATCGAGAGATGAACGACCACGCTTCATTCCCCTAGCTTTTGAGTTTCAAGACCTGTCTGTCTGAACATATGGATATATAATTATGTGAGTATTCTTATGGTTATCTGGTGAGAGGATCCCAAGAGGTATTTGGGCTCATCTGGGTTCTTGTGTACCTCGCCCATTTCTAGTTTGATGCTTTCTTGGTTAGGTGCTTGGTCAACGTGGTATCCTGATATCAGTTGTTCTTGAAATGGGGTACCCGGTTGGATGTAGAAGCGGGGTACCTAGCTGGATGGAGAAGCGGGATACTTTAGCTGACGTTGTATCTGAATGTCCATCTAATACGGCAGTGAGGTATCCGGATGAAATAGTAGCGGGGTATCCTGTCGATCTAGTAACGGGATACCTATCTTATGCAGTAGAAGGGAACCCCGTTGAGCTCTGTGATAAGATTATGAGTAGAACTCCGTGTTGGAACATGTTAAAGGTTTTCGGGATCATTGGGCCTTATTGACATTAGTCTGAGGGAGGGGGTCGGTATCCAGATTTGATCTAGTATTCTTCTTTCTAGGAGTACTTAGATGGTATCTCGGCATGTGTTTCTTCCTTGTATCCGGGTGGAAAATTCTTCTTTGGTCGTTTGCCAATTTTGGTGGTTAACAAAAGTCCCCTCTGACTTGAACACCGCTGTCTTGTCGAGGTTGGAGTCAATATTCTATTTTTACTTGAAGGATTTTCCACCTCGTCCGTCAGCTGTTTAGTTAGGTATCATAGCCGGGAAGGAAATCCATCCTAGATACGCTGGTAATCATTTGTTTTTGCACCTGTCAGATGGTGATAGGCTTGTACATTTCAAAACGAGCCGTTTTGGAGCGATTAATGTAAAACCGCCATTGGCATGTTTTCTAAGCACGTTGCCGGTCATCAACTCCTCATCAATTCCAGTGTCCTAGCAAGTTACCGATTATGAAATCCTCATCAATTTCAGTTTCCTTTTGTGTAATCGACTGTCTCTGTTTATAAGTAACCTCGAATTTATGCTATTTTTCCTCATTACTTTCAAAATTCAAAAGCAGAGAAAACCCTAGCCTTTCCTCTTCTTATCAGCGATATTTCAAGCTTTCTTTTTCCTTCTTCAATGGCATCTTCTTCAAAACTTCCAACTCCTTCCTTAGGTCTTCTTCCCACTTCCTCTGAACCTCGTTAAGATTTGCCTCATTCAACCGATAGTCTCAATGATCTTCTTGAGGAGGGACCAGAGGCGGGTTTTTTGAAACTAAAAGGGAGAAAGAGAGGTCGAGAGGTGGATGATTCTGGCAATGAACAAACGCCACTGCGCCGTCGTTCTACAAGGAACCCAAGAATCAGGTTGGGTTTTCATAGTAGGTCAGAGGACCAGGTCTAACTTACCGACGAAAAAGATATCGGGATCGTTGGCGAGGTAGAGGAGGTTGGTGATGCGCCAGTCATTACCATGACTGGGGTGCATACCCGTTCTTTTCCTTTTTTTGATAATGGGCGTATCGTTCCCGATTCTGTGTGTACGGTGGAAACCCTGGCTAAGCTGCAGGAATAGTATCTAATCTCGGATGACATCGATCTCTCCCTTCCTCATCGGGGATATGACATCTACACCCCGCCGTGAGATATCTTTCTCATCCATAAATCGGCTTTTGAATGCGGCGTCCGGCTCCCTCTCTATCCGATTCTTCACAGGGCATTGGTCTCCCTATAATTGGCATCTCTCTAGATCTCACCGGGTTTCTGGAAGCATCTGATGGGCTTCTTAGGGCTCTGGAAGGAGCAGTGTGCGAGAGACAACATAGACATGGAGTCAGGCTTGGACGAGTTACGCTATTTATTCTAGATAGCGAACCAAGTACCACGGGGTCAGTTCTATTTGAGGGCCTCCAATGAGATGAAGTTCATCGTTGCTGGTGCGAATGTGTAGTATGGTCTACCATGGAAGGAAGAGTGGTTCATTGTAAAGGGAAAATAAGGGAATACGACCTACATTGGGGGATTTCAGTACCCTGTCCTAACCCAATTCATAACTATAGACAAATGGGTGAAGGGGGTGTTTTCTCCAGAATCCCAGGATATTCTGGGAAAGATTTTAAAGAGAGGGTACGTCAATGTGCCATACTCTACTCTGGATCCCTTCGAAGGAGCCCGGCTAGAGAAGTCTTTGAGGATATCCTACTCGCTTCCAAGTATAGAAACTTCATCTGTCTTCTTTGTTTGTGTATGTGCATTTTCTACTCTCCCTTCCTTACTATGTTATGTTTTTTTTTTAACAGTCTCTGCTACCTCGCTGGTGACTGGTTCTCCTACTTCATCTAGGACATGGACAGGAGGTGTGGATTTGCCTCCTTCTACTTCTCCTGTTCCATCTCATCCTTCTTCTCCCTCCAATACTGCCCAGGCCATAACTACTTAGCCGACGCGGTCCTTATCCCTTCTTCTACTTTGGCTAAACCTCCAACCAAGATACTTTCGCCTATTTCTGCTTCTGCGGGATTTCTTTTCAAGACTCCTGCTCGTCCCTGAACTCGTACCCTTGGACGCCAATCTATAAGGTTAATGCTAGCTCGAGCTGCCAAAGCACGGGGCTCATCAAAACAATCTCAAAGGAAGACCAGAAAGGTTGCTGCTCCTCTTGCTGCGGGCACTCCTTCTAATCCTCATCCAGTAGTATTGCTTTCCAGGGAGCAGCCTGGAATTACAGAGAAGGAAGTTTCTCCTGTCTCTTATCCCACCGCTGATGTTCTATCAGGATCGGGGTCAGGAGGTGCTTCCCACGATAAGGTGGTATCCCGGTTTAAAGCATCCTGCCTTAGAGGGAGCCTAATGCACATGGCGACGGTTCCTATAGAAATTTTGGCGGCCAAAGGGGCTTCTGTTCTCTTGTTATTCTCCTCTGTTTTCTACAGGTACTGACCCTTTTTCTTCTTGCAGGGTTTTAAATTTGCTTTGGCCATGGAGAAACAACTGCTGACTCCAAAGGAAGCCTACATAGGGCATTAGGCCAAGCTGGAGGATACCCAGTAGGAGTTGGCTCAAGCCCAGCAGAGCATGACCCCTCTACTCCAGGCTGCTAAAGCATCTGAAGATGGTTGGCAGGCTGCTATAGTGGAGGCCCAGTGCTATCTACGCTGCCTGGATACCGAGACAATCCTGCCCTTCCGATGGCGTAAGGAGAAGGAATGCCTGAAGAGGTAGAAAAGGCTGTTACAGGATGAAAATCGTCTTTTAAGGGAGGCAGTGCAGAATTTAGAGGCTTAGGAAGGTCCTTCCTTTGAAAATGGGTATTTCACTACCTGCTATGAGGTGGCCACGGCTTTGCCTCCTCCATTTGATTTTTAGGCGGCCTTGAACTGGGACTGAGAACAAATCATGACGAAGGCTGCCCAACTTGTGGGTGAGGATCAGGCTTAGAAAGATTCTCCACATGATGATGCCTATCCAGGCCGGAGGTCTAGCCTCCTTATTGGTACTCAGACTGACCCTTCCTCAACTTAGGAAGGACACTCATAAGACCCCATGTCTTCTTCAGAAGTTATTCTAGTGGATGAGGAAGAAGAAGATGTAGCTGGAACCGGGGTTCCGAAAGTTAAGGTGGACAAGAATAGTTTGGCAGCCGAGCGAGATGAAAATGCTTCAGCTGGATCTATGGTTCCAGTAGTCGAGGAGACCCAGCCTGATACTGCAGCTGAGATGTCCAGGGAAGGAGCAGCCGGTTAGGGAGAAAACTTTGAGGAGAAGGAGGATGCCTGACTTGTCTTTCATTTGTTATATTTTTTGTAGCCTTTAAGAGGGAGTTAGGCACCTCGTTAGTCCAATAAAAGATATTTATTTGTCGGAACAAGTTATATCTTGCTTGCTTTTCTGATTTAGAAAGAGATTAACTTAGAAAAATCTAGACTTAGGAAAAATCTTGACTCAGGAAAAATCTTGACTTAGGAGAAATCCTAGCGCTTTCATATTAATAAACAAAATGGAATTAAATTTGGAGACATAAAAATCTCTTACCTTGTCGTTGTAAACATTAACTAGATCTAGCAGGCGAACACGTCCCTTTCTTTAGTGGGTTTTTAATGAGTATGTAGCAGTTTGAGGTTCTGGATATCTCGATTGATAATCAAACCTACTTCAGCTATAAGAGTCTTTGGAAGAAGCAAGCCATCAGGTATTTTGGTAAGGTATCTTGTTTTTTCTGAGATTCTGTCCTCATAGGTAATTTAGATTGCTTTAGAATCAGGCTTTTCGGAGGTACCCCGACCGAGGTACCTTGAAAGCTCTAATGTTATTTCTTCTTGGAAAGATGGAGAAGTAAGGAACTAGGTATCCTGAAAAGGTATCCCGATCCTTTTGATGGTCTGTCCTGGTAGGCAGCTTAGGCCACTTTAGCACCAGGCTTCCTGGCTAAGGGGTATACCCCGGCCAAGGCAGTAGGAGCACCTTGAGGCTATTTCCTGGTCTTGAGGATGCGGCGGCCTACTAAAGTCGCGAGTCCGGATCCTTAGTCTGGTGTATCAGATCCTTCTTGGAGGAGGGTATACCCCGACCAAGGCAGCAGGAGCGCCCTAAGGCTATTTCATGGTTTTGAGGATACGACGGGTAACTAAGGCCACGAGTCTGGGTCCTTAGTCTGATTTATCAGAATCTTCTTAGAGGAGGGTATTCTCCGACTAAAGCGAATCAATAATGGCGAAAATTATTAGTCCTAGTAGGCAACTTAGGCCACTTTGGCACTGGGCTTATTGGAGGAGGATATACCTCGACCAAGGCGATAAGAAGAATTATGTAGGGGAGCTTGCAGAGTGATCATTGGAGAATCATGTATGAGAGATAATTGACTTTATTGAATTTTTTTTTAAATAGTACAATATAAAATCAGGGTGTGTATTCCAGCCGATATAGATTGGATTCCTAAGGGTAGAATTTCCTAAAGTGATCAGCATTCTATATGTGATCCATCGGGTATCCATCCAGGTCTTCGGCGCCGCCCAGTAGCATTGCTTTAATCAGGTATGGGCCTTCCCAGTTAGGGGCTAGTACCCCGTCGGACCTTTTCCATGTGCTCTAGGTTACCTTTCTAAGGACCAAGTCTCCTTCTTTGAAATAGCGGATCCTCACTCTCTTGTTGAAGTGTCACGTTATCTTACTCTGGTACACTACTACTCTTTCGGTGATCCTGCTTTGTTTCTCCTTGAATAGGTCCAGATTGGCTTTAAACTTAGCCTCATTATCTTCTAGCTCATAGTTTTGTATCCGGAAAGAGATAAGCTTGTGTTCGATGGGAAGGACTGCTTCAGTTTTTGAATACCAATGAGTAAGGGGTTTCCCCTGTTGCAGTTTTCCTGGTGGTCCTGTATGCCCATAGCACATTAGGTAATTCTTCAACCCACAACCCCTTTTTCTGTTGGAGCTTTTTCTTTAGGAGCTTTTTAATTGTCTTGTTGGTAGCTTCTACCAACTCATTAGTTTGAGGGTGTGCCACTGATGCAAATCGGAGATCAATGTTTCGATCTTCAAAGAATTCTCTAAAGTTGGCGTTATCAAATTGCTTTCCCAGGTCAGTTATGATGGCCATCAGGGTACCGAAGCGACAAACGATATCCTCTTTGACAAAACTGATGGTCTTTTTTTTAGTTATCCTGACAAGTGCCTTAGCGTCCACCCAACGGGTTAAGTAGTCTATTGTTACTACTGCATGTTTGGCCTGGCCAGGTGTAGCAGAAAGCGGGCCGATTAGATCTAGTCCCTAAATAGCAAAGGGGTAAGGTGTACTAATCGAGGAGAGCTTTTCCGGGGGGAGGTGATGGAGGTTTGCTGTCTTCTGGCAAGCTTCACATGATTGTGCGAACTGTTTTGCTTCATGATGTATAGTCGGCCAAAAGTAGCCCATTCTAAGTATCTGGTAGGCTAGTGTCTCGCCTACTGCATGATTACCACAGTCCCCTGAATGTACCTCGTTAAGTGCCAATGTAGCATCATCTAGGTGACGGCATCTATGTAGGGGAGGGATTTCCCTTTGCGGTAAAGGTATTCGTCTACAAGGTAGTACCGGGTAGCGATTCTCTTTGGCTTGCGCACTTGATCTGGATCTGCAGGGAGAGTGCCACATTAGAGGTAGTCCTCTATTGGATCTATCCAAAATGGGAATCGATTGACTGGTAGGATCTCCAACTCCCTAGCTATGCCAGAACAAGGTATCAGTTGGAGGGGCACTCTCTTTGGTAAAGTATAACCCTCACCTGCTGCGATCTTGGCTAGAACATCTGCCCGGTGATTTTTCTCTCAGGGTATCTGTTCCATCCTCATAACTTTGAATCTCGACATAGCTTTTCGAACTTTAGCCAGATAGGCTACCATATTGTTCACCTTTTGCCTGGTACAACCCCAACACCTGGTTGACCACCAATTGGGAATCACTCTTGACTAGGAGGAAATCGACCCCTAAGGCTTCAACTACTCCCATTCCTACTAGTAAGGCTTCATATTCTGCTTCATTATTAGTAACCCTGAACCCAAACCTGAATGAGTGACTACATTCAACCTCTTCTGGGTTTATCATGACTGTTCTTGCTCTGTATCCCGATTGACTTTATGCCCCATTTGTGTATAGAATCCAGGTCTTGTTGTCTTCAGGCCAGTTCAGATTAGTTTGATTCGGACTGGGGTCGGGCTTGGTAATTGGGTTCGGATTTACGTTGAACTCCATTACGAAGTCGGCTAAGGCCTGTGCTTTGATCGTGGACCTGGGCTTGTATTTGATATCAAATTGGGTGAGCTCTAGGACCCATAGAACCAACCTGCCTGATACATCCAGCCTTTGGAGGAATTGTCGTAAGGGTTGATTAGTGACTACCACAATAGTGTGTGCCTGAAAATAAGGTCGGAGCTTTCTGGTTATAGTTACTAAGACATAGGTGAGTTTTTCCCAGAGGATATAATTTTTTTTAGACTTGGTAAATGCACGGCTCACATAGTACATCGGTATCTGTATTCCGTCACTGCATTATTTCACTAAGGCCCCACTAGTGGCAGCTTTTGAGACGACTAGGTAAAGTTGGAGCTCTTCTCCCGTGAGGGGCTTGACCAGTAGAGGGGGACTGGCCAAGTATTCCTTCAAGGCCTGGAAAGCCAACTCGTTTTGTTCATCCCACTTTAGCTTCTTTCCCTGCTTGATAATATTGAAGAATGAGAGGCACTGATCGATAGAGCGGGATATAAATCGGTTCAATGCTACTATTCGGCTTGTCAATCCATGTGCCTACTTGAGTGTTGTGGGAGACTTGAGGTCTAGGATGGCTTTGATCTTCTCAGTATTGGCCTCGATTCCCCTTTCATATACCATGAACCCTAGAAATTTTCTTGCCGCTATCCCGAAAGCACAATTTGTGGGGTTCAGTCTTATCCGGTTCTTCCTAATTACCTGAAAAGTTTGGCGTAAATCTTCTGGGTGTTGCCCGGCCTCCAAAGATTTTGTAATCATGTCATCTATGTATACCTCCATGGATCTTCTTATCTGCTGCTTGAACAATTTATTCACCATACGCTGGTATGTAGCACCTGTATTTGTAAGTCCGAATGGCATTACCTTATAGCAGTAGAGGCCTTGCCCTGTGATGAAGCTGGTCTTGTCTTGATCTGAGGGATGCATCATGATCTGATTGTATCCCGGGAAGGCATCTATGAAGCTTAGAAGCTTGTTTCCCGGGGTAGAGTCAATGAGCTGGTCGATCTTAGGCAGTGGGAAGCTATCTTTGGGGCAAGCTCGGTTGAGATCGGTGTAGTCCACACTCATTCGCCATTTTCCGTTAGATTTGGTTACCATGACCACATTAGCGATCCATTCAGGATATCAGGATTCCTTGATGAACCTAACCTTTAAGAGTTTATCAACTTCTTCCTGGACTACGGAGTTCCATTCGGTGTTGAAGTGTCTTCGTTCTTTTTTCATTGGTTTGACGGTTGCGTCTATGGCCAGCCTATGAGTGGCCAAGCTAAGAGGAATGCCGGGCATTTCCTCATGGGTCCAAGCAAAAATATCACTGTATTCTTTGAGGACTTTATCAAATCCTCCTTGACTTCGTGATCCAACCCCCCGGACTTTCACCACCTTAGTGTGATTTTCTCCCTGATGGGTATTTCTTCTAATTGATCCTCGGGACGACCACTGGTCCAACCCCGCTCTTCATGCTCCTGCTCTTCTATGTTTATGTCTAGTACCTCTCATTCTTCCATGTAATAATGACATTGCTCCATCATATCTTTACTTAACTGGCCACGTGTAAGCACTGTCTGGCAAGCGTGGCGAGATTGATGGATACCGCATAGCAATTGCGCGCTGCTTGTTGCTCCCCTCTGACTTCTCCCACTTCTGTTCCCACTAGAAACTTCAGGACGTTATGATAGATGGATAGTACCCCCTAATCCCTGAAAGGAAGGGCCTACCCAGAATGGCATTGTAGGCAAACGGGCTATCCACCACGATGAACTCCGTCATCACGTTCTGTTGAAGTGGAGCTTCTCCAACTATCACTGGCAGGATTTTGGATCCCATGGTCATTATAGAGTTCCCTGTGAAACCATACAAAAGTGAGGTGCAGCTGTTGTAGGAGGAATTCTTCAAGTTAAGTTGCCCATGAACTCCCTTAAACAGGATGTCGACACTGATTCCTATATTGATCAAGACACGGTGAGCTCTGCAGTTAGCAATCTATACCGAGATTACCATGGGATCGTCATGTGGTTGGACTGTATTGTAGACATTTTCCTCTGTGAAGACAATCTTGGTAGTGCGAGATGGATCTCAGGACCTACTGCTGACCTTGAATATCTCATGAACTGCGCTGAGTCTAGGAATCTTTCTTGCCTGGTTCTTCCTAGAATTGTTGGAAGTTCCTGCCAAGGTGGGGCCTTTACTAATGGTAAGAATCACCTGGATCTGCTGCATCAGATCCTTCTCCCCATCCCTCATTTTATTTGCCGTCTCCTGTATCCTGCTTTGTACCCGTTTCCCCTCCTTGATGCTATCCTGTACTTGTTGTAGAAATTCTGTCAACAGGCCTCCCCTTACTAACCCTTTGATTTAATTGCGGAGGCTGTAGCATTATGAGGTGTTGTGTCCGACATCCTCGTGGAAATCGCAATACTTGTACTGGTTCCTCCTATCAACTGGGACTTTTATGGGACCCGGCTTCTTGAGTAGGCCTTTGTCCCGGATGGAGAGGTAGATGGTTTCTCTTGAAGCATTGAGAGGGTGTAGTGATTATATACATCTTCCTCCCTTGCTACACGGGCAACTTCTTTCAGAGGGGCCACATTGGGAGGCGATCTCCTGAGAGGGGATCTTTTAGTAGGGTACCTTTCCTTGTACGAGGAAATAGGAGGCGGCCTGTTGGTTAACCTGTTTGGGGGCTGATTTTGGAATCTCTTAACTGGTACAGGTTTTGGAGTTTCCTTCCTAGGACGCAGGGCTAGCTGGGCTTCATCATGTTCAACCTTGATCTGGAGCTGCTTTTCTATGTCTACCTATTCTAAAGCTCGATTGTAGGCTTTATTGTAAGTTTACGGTGGATGTTTAGCAAAAGAACAGAATAGTCTGCCCGCCCACAAGTTTCTTCGGAAATTAGCCAAGGTTTCTTTTTCGTCGAATACTCCTATCTAGATCACTTCCTTATGGAATTTCTCCATATAAGACCTTAATGTTTCACCCCGCTCCTGGGTCACATACTGAAGCAAAATAAGGTCCTTGGGACTAGGCTTGATTCCCTGAAATTGCGCACAAAAAGCTGTGGTGAGTTTAGAAAAAGAATCCACACTACTTGGTGGTAATTTCCTGAACCACGTTTTGGTACTGTGAATCAAGGTCAAGGGGAACATCCTGCACATGGCTGATTGTATTGCATTCTTGACTTTCATTTGGTGGACAAAGCTTTCCAAGTGACTGATTGGATCCTTTGTTCTGGAATACTTTTCGAAGGGCATCCTGAATTTGGTGGGAAGCCCCGCCTCCTTGATTCTTTTGGAGAATGGTGCATTCATCTCTCCTAGGGGGTTCTTCCGGATTCCTTGGTGCTTTCCTTTTTTTTTAATTAATCTAATTCCCTAGCCATTTTGGCCATCTGATCTTCTAGGCACTGAGATTTAGCATTTCCGGATCGAGCCACTGAGCCTTCTTCATCCGAGGTCTCTGAATCAACAACGACTTCCTTTCGTTTGGCTTTCTGATGACTACTCCTAGAGCTTTTTCGAGGTCTGGCGCTTCCTTTTGAGTCTAGCTGTGGATTTTTCTTCTCTCCCATTGGCTTTACCGAGGGTTGGACTCTCCTCGGTGGAATCTCAATCACGGATTTTACCAGTCCAGGTCTGAGATTAACCTGGCAAACCGGGGCTGGTGGAGATGGTCCTAGTCGGTCAAATACTGGTACCCGGATACTTGGGTCGATGTCTCCTGCAATCCCGGCTACTTCAAAGGGGATTCCTTGAGCTATCATTCTTAGTCAGATGGCTTCTACTTAGGCAGCAGCTTGTTGCTCTAGAATATCCTGGTTGATCTCTTGCCTGATCGGATCTCGAGGCAAAAGGCATGCGGCTGTGACAGGATGAGGTATTGGTGCCGGATTGTCATTCTTGGATCCTCTACCCTATTTTTGAGCTCTTTCGGTGGAAGCGAGTGACAAGGGTCCCGATGGAGCCGGATGGGCCTAAGAGGATCGCAGTCTCGTCTTTCTGCTTCGCCAAGTAGAACTAACAGAGCTTTCTTATAAATATTGGGAAGGTAGTTCCCACAGACAGCGCCAAAAGTGTTAATGGAAAATTATCACAGAGGTGAATCTCAAAATAACAACTTTAAGGACCGAGATCAGGATAGATCCCGGTCGGAGGGGTATCATGTAGTTCGATACCAACAAGAATTATGTCAAACCAAACTAAAATATCACACAAGAAAAGATTAATAGGTATGATTTTGTTGATAATAACATGGATACATCTGATTAAATTAAGGCTATGGTCGTATACGGCGGTATTCAAGGTTTCTGTTAGGTGATGGAGATGACGTGCTTGTGTCTGTAGATAAGTAGAAAACTGCGAGTGTAGGGTTTTCGGAGGCCAATTTATTATTATTATTATTTTTTTCTTCGGCTAGTATAGTGTCGTATATATAGGTCCTGTTGCTTGCCATGCACTCCTATAATTTCGTTCTAGGGTTTGGCGATCACATGACTTGTTTTCCTTCTAGGAGACAACCTCGGGAGATGAAGGACCGAATCAAGTGATTCTTTTTGGAGAGGATTCTAATACAAATGGACTCATTATTCGAATGAAATTTTTAAGTGGCTGGTAGTATTCTACCTTTTCATCGGGAGATGAATGACCGTGTTTCATTCCCCTAGCTTTTGAGTTTCAAGACCTGTCTATCTGAACATATGGATATATAATTCTGTGAGTATTGTTATGGTTATCTAGCGAGAGGATCCCAAGAGGTATTTGGGTTCATCTGGGTTCTCGTGTACCTCTCCCCTTTCTAGTTTGATGCGCTTTCTAGTTTGATGCTTTTTGGTTAGGTGTTTGGTCAGCGGGGTATCCTAATATCGGTTGTTCTTGCAGTGGGGTACCCGGTTGGATGTAGAAGCGGGGTACTTAGCTGGATGGAGAATCGGGATACTTTAGCTGACGTTGTATTTGGATGTCCGTTTGATGCGGCAGTAGGGTATCCTGCTGAAATAGTAGCTGGGTATCATGTCGATCTAGTAACGGGATACCTATCTGATGCAGTAGCAGGGTACCCCATTGAGCTCCGTGATAGGATTCTGAGTAGAACTTCGTGTTGGAACATTTTAAGGGTTATCGGTATCGCTGGGCTTTACTGGCGTTTGTCCGAGGGAGAGGGTAAGTATCCAGATTTGATTCGGTATTCTTCTTTCTAGGAGTATTTAGATGGTATCTCGGCATGTGTTTCTTCCTTGTATCCGGGTGGAAAATTCTTCTTTGGTCCTTTGCCAATTTTGGTGGTTAACAGGTATGATTTTGGCCCTCATTCTCGACTCTTTTTGCTTGATTCCCGGGCATATCCTCACATTTAATGTTGTTGAATCAAGTGTTTCAGGTTTACTTAGGCTTTAAGGGCATTTGTGAATAAGGTCAAGACTTTGGTGCTAAAAGAGCTAAAGCTGGCAAAACATGGTATTTTAATCACCTCGATGATGATGTGTCACCATTTGGCGACATTTGTTTCTCAGAATTAAAAGCATCAAGGGAGCGATGTGTTCTTATCGGACATTCGCATTTCTTATCGGAGTCATCACTTCCACTTCAAGTGGCAGCCATCACTTTTCCCTTTTTCTTGTTCTTCAAATTTCCACAATGGGCAGCGATGTGTCCTATACTGCCACACTTATAGCATTGAATCCCTTTCCTTTCGTTCTTCTATTGCCAAGGCTCAAACTTCTTGAAGAGAGCTTTTTTCTTCAAGTCATGGCCTTTAGATCCAAAACCCTTCTTCTCGAACTTGACGAACTTCTTGAACCTTCTCAACAAAAAGGCCATATCTTTGTCCAAGTCATCCTTATCCTCCTTTTCAAATTTGGAGGCTTTCAAAGCAATTCCCTTTTTTCTTTTTAGGAGGTATGGAGATAGGACCTTTCCTAGACTCACAAGCTAGAAGTCTCCCAATCACCTTGTTGGGGTTTTTGCCATAAACATGTAATTTGTAAATGTGAATTGAACTTAAATAAAGAAGTAGTTTATTCATTCAAATTTTCTCATACATTTATATATAATATGTGTACTTAACATCCAAGATTGCAGGATGTAATTTCAAACTGAGCATATGAATGCCATATACAGATGGATTCAGCTTTAAATGAGCAATCTAAAGAGTTCGTATATAGCAAATAAAGCTGGGTATTTTATTTGTGGTTAATCTACAGCTGCGGTCCATTCTGTAATGTACGGTGATCTTATCCTAGATCATTCATATGGTGATATGAGAATGTAGGCACATTGTATGATGTGATCATATAAGACTGGGCCACGATCTATATGAATCTCTCAATAAGATCTGTTACATAATGAGATTCATATAATCTACAAAAGATGACTATATATGGGTGATCTTAATCCTGAGTGTCTTATCAACCCCTTCAAGTAAGATCGTAGTTTTTGATATACCATGGGTGAGATCGGAGTTACATTCCCGGCCAATATGCTTCGTATGTTGGAATCGCAGTTTAGCTCCTGGTTGGGAAGATTTGTACACAATAGTGAAATCCACACATTCTTGTGAGAAGTAGATAGTAGTTCCCTTAAGGATTAATTCGGGGCTTGAACAATATGAGCGCTCTCCTAATTCCGTAAAGAATGTAGGATTTATTGTTCATTAGAGAATCAATAGTGCTTAATGAAAAGATATAATTAGAGGGGTATAACGGACATTATGGCCCAACTCTAATTATGAACTACTTGTGGAGGATCATACCATATGTAATAGCTATATCGATGGATACTGAATGTTATTGGTTTGTGTAAAAACATTTATAGTTGAAAGAGTACAGCTTTGGGTTTTTAGTGGAATAACACCGAAGTTAATAATCATGAAATATTAATTAAAGAGTTTAATTAATTATTTTTAAGGATTATTGGATCTCAAAATACTGTGGGTCCATTAGGTCCCTTTTCTAGCCCGATTGATTAAAGGTAACAATGGTCACAATTAATTAATTGGATTGTCCAATTAATTGTGTTACGAAAATGACACGTAATTATTCAGTGACTAATTTAATAATGAGATTACTTAATTAATATATTAATAATTATTAATTAAATAATTATATTATTTAATTAATGAATTAATAATTATGAATTTTGATAATTATTAAATGGAGGTTGTAGGTTCAAATCATGACTGAGACATAAAATAATTTGATTATTTTATTCTTAGTTAGGTATAGTATTTAAGTTTAAGTCAACTAGGGTTTTGTGGGAGTTAGAATCCTACTCTACCTAGGACACTTAAATACCAATTATCTTTTGAATATATGAAAATATATTTGGAAAGAGATAATGATCTAGTTTAAATAAATATATGGAGATATATTTAATAATGGAAATTTTCATATGAGAATGCCCTGATAGAATTATATAAAGACATTGAATGTGAACCGCTCGTTTTATATACTTTGACTTGGTATATATGCACTTGTCAAATCACTTTTATAAATGAGTGACTCACATTCAATATCCTGATAAAGTTATTTAAGGATGCCTGATAAGAATGGGACCGTATTTAATAAATAACTAGATATATATTAAACTGATAAAAGGTATCAGTTAACAGGATATTGGAACCTAATCTAATTCATGCAACAAAGAGAGAAGAAACACATCAGGTGGTGTGCAACCAAAAAAGAAAAAAAAGTGGTTTATTTTATTTTTTATTTCATTCAAGGTTGGCCGGATTGTCCATACAAAAAGCAAGAGTTGTTTTGTGTTGTGTTCTTCTTCAACCTCTATTCATTCTCCTTGTTTCTGAGTACAGTGACGTGCCCACACGTAGTTACCAATCCCGGGTGATATCTAGGAAGATCTTGTGGTTCAAATCAGGAAGCAGATCATAAAGAAGATGGATCCTACAAATGTTGGTATAAAATATGTTCATCTCCTTCTTATTGTGTTTCGATTATTATTATACAAATGGGTTAGTTTATGATTGCTTCAAAAATTTTAAAAACCTTTCGCTGTGCAATCTGTAACCCTTGGTTCCTACAAAATGGTATGAGAACCATTTTTTGTACATATAATCGAATTCGATTGCTCCTGATTGCATGTATGAATGTGTAGGCACTTTCTAATGATTGTATTATGTTTATAATTTTTTTTTTTAAAATTTATTATAAACATTGTTGGTCGTTAATTGTATGGTACAATGGGTTTAGGGTTTTGGAAATTAATTGAATATTTTTTCTGATGTAATATTAATTCCGGGTTGTAATAATTAATTTTTTTTCGGCTGTAATTGTTTCTATGTAAATCATATTTTGTAATATTGTTTGAAGAGATCGATTCGAGAAGATGAAGAAGTCGAGCGTGTGTTGGACACACAAAACAGCACTGTGTGCACAAGACACACGTATGATTGTCATGCAACATATTTCAATGTGTCACACATCATGTTGTAGTGTGCAAGTATTCACAAGTGTGTGTCACGCATGTTGCATGTGTCACGCGTGTTGCAGAGTGCAAGTGTTGCAAGTATGCACAATAGCTAGGTTGCGTGCCTGGGCTGCTGGCAACGCATGGATGTTACGCAGATTGGCCATGCGCGAGGCTGTTTTGGCTGTTTTCGTGCGTGGCTGGTTGCTTCATGCACGACTAGCTGTTTTTGGATGCCTGCTGCCGCGCGATTGTCGCATGTGCTGACAGCCCATGCATGCGAATGATGGCCACGTGCAAAAGCACTAGGGCTGCGAATTTGCGACGTTAGGGTTACCGAATTCGGAAAGGATTTTGGGCTGGATTATTTTATTTTATTTTATGCCTTGAGTCTCCAATAAGTGTTAGAGTAACACTTGGGTTTTAGGTTTGATTCATGAGATGAGTCATAAGTACAACATAAAAAAAAGAAAATAAAAATTTAATCAAGTTTGGACTTGGTTAAAATCCTAAAATGAGAAGGACCAAATGACTTAAAGAAAAAGGAATTACAAGAAGACCAAGGAATGCCTTGGATTAAATTTTTGTAATTAGATTTTTTTTTTTTTTAAAGTTAAATAACCCATTGTACTCGGTCAATTCATGTATGCTTTTATTATGAGATGATTCAAGTATTGCCATGCATATATATATCATTTAGATTAGGTGTGCCTACACATATATATGTTGATAAGTCATACATGCATTATAGCCATATATATTACGTTTTTATTTATTTATTTTTAATTTGATTAAAATGGGTAATTCACATAATTGGCTATAAATTAATGACATTAGTTTAGAGGAGTAAAAACTTGGTATTTCTCATTAATCACTAATCTTTTTATTAAAGAGTTTAATTACTTAGATTGGTAGGATCCTTTATATATCTATATTATGATTAATTCGATTAAGCCCCTAATAATAATTGGACCTAATAATGTGTTTAGTTTTAATAGTTAAAACTTGGTAAATACACATTTAATAATTCTAGTCTTAGTAAATAGTTTATATAGATTAGAATTATCACTAATGAACTAGATTTTTTAAGAGTTAAAAATCAATTTAGTTTATCAGTTATTGGAACAGGATTCTAATAATTTGTGATTAATGCACTTGACGTTTAAATTGAAATTATCCGTTTATTCTGGTTTAATCTACGTGCATTAATATTAATAGAAAACCCTAATTATAAAATAGTGATTGGGAGAGGGATATATGACATTATATCCCGTGGTCTCCATCATTAGTTCAACACTGTGAGATTCGAGTGGGGCCTCGTGACGGCTTTGCTTTCATCCTCCCTAAGGAGGGTTATGACCGCGCTTAAAATGTTCACATTTAGCGCTACCTTTACTTGATATTTGTAACTGTTTTCTGAGCATTTTATGTATTTAACGTTGTAAATAAGTGTCTTCAGGTAAATTAGGTGTTTCAAAGGCATTTGGATCCGAAATGCTGAAAAGAAGGCAAAGAAGGCAGAAAAGGAGAAGGATTGACAAGCACCATGGGTTCAGAAGCAAAACCCGTAGGAACATTCCAGCTGTGCAAAGTCTCTGATTATGTCAACAAGACCAGCGAGTTCATCCTCCCTGGCTCGCGGGAATATAGCAGCTGAAGGGACATCGCGGCAACTTCATCAACAACCAGCAAGTTCATTCTCCTTGCCTCACGGAAACAAAACTACTGAACAAACTTGTGGAAGAATCCAACAGGTTTAGACCAACTGCCTAGAGAGAATAAAGCCATGGAAGGAGTCCGCACATAAAGGGAAAAATCATCCGTAGGTTCTTGCCGTTGGAAAGAAGCCACAGACAAAGCCCGCCGGAGCACTCTAACGAGCTGCAATTGGATTGAATCTTGTCCCCAACCAACCAAATCAATTCCTTTAGCCATCCACTTGCCTAATAAGTCTTGGGAAAGGACTAAGGAGCCCTCACTTGCTTTTGAAAGGCCTCCCATTTTGCTCATCCCATCAACCTATTTCTCTTAGGATGTAACTTAACACACTTATCTAGCTAATAATTATTACATTAATTTTTTATAGTAAGTTAGATATCTTCTCTTAAAAAAGAAAGAACCAAGTTAGTTTTCTTGGGACTTTCTAGGCAACCAAACACCCACTTTAGTACCTTAGCTTAGGTAATTTCAAGTTTGCATAGAAGAAGTTATTGCTTGGATTGTAAAGAGGATCACATCTTCATTACAAGTGTTACCAACGGGTGATGTTTTCTTCATTTGTAATTCCTTGTTACTTTGATTCTATGTGTAACTAATCTCTCTTTGTTAGGGGTTGGATGTAATTGTTGTACATAACCTTGATATATAATCAATTTTATTTATTTCACCTTCTCAAGCTTTATGTGTGTTTATTACTCATTTATGATTGATGGTTGTTGCAACCACTCACCTCTTATTGAATACACACATGCTTGAAGAGTCAATATGCATTAAAGACCTTTAATGCTTATGACACTTATGCCATCTATGTTGTAGAGATTTATTGACCTTGATAATCTCTACTAACACCTTTGAGTAAACCTCCTTGAATTCACTCTTCTAACCTTAGGTTGTGATTCAAATGAAGGATTTAGTGGCTTACAATTTAACATGAATAAATGCATGATAAGGTCAATGTGAACGTGCTTAATGAATGATTGATTAGCTAAAGTTATATACTTGAATGAATCTTTCGCCTAGCAATATTTTAATCTAGATTTTGAACCAAGTAGTTGTAGTTGTTAATCTTAATTAATTCTCATCTTATTTTAGTTAATGTTGTGATCACCTTAGTTAATTAATTGGCATTGCATTAGCTTTAGTTACAAGAGTTATTACATTCTAGCTTTGTTAACGTAAATCCGTTGTCTCGTGGGAACGATAACCCGTACTCGTGCACCTTATACGAGTTGAACGATTTGTGCACTTGTGAAGGGTGAACACTCACGCGTTCCTTTAAAATAACTGAGGTAGATCAGTTTAGCTTATTTAGGACCGGTTCAGGCGCGTCAGTTTTCCATAATAATCAATACCAAGGTTGACTTCCTAACAGATAGGATTTCTGAGGGGATTTCGAGATTGATCGACCCTAATTCGGCAATTCTCGAGTTAAGCCCATGAGATCTAAAATGATGGGTTACACTTACAAGGTTTTAATTAAATTGGTTAATTAAAAACTTGACTAAATAAACGATGGTTGAATGATATTGGAATAATAGTTATTCTAGTATATAATTTGATTGAGAAGGTCTCGATCCAACATGCAAGAATTTGACCGACCCTAAGGCGGCACTTACTTGTGGTATGTTGGATTGTCATGACATAGAAACATTATTTTCTTAGGGTTGTTCTTGTTCATTAAACATTTTCATACATCATGTTTAATTTTATGCTGAACATTCGCACATGTTTTGAATGTATGACTGAATGAATTCTTAATTTATGTTTTTTCATCCATGTCATCTGCATTATTACAAATCCTAGCAAATGACAAATTAACTGGTGATAACTACACTAAATGGAAACATAACATAAATACAATCTTGGTCACCAAAGACCTAAAGTTTGTGCTTACAGAGGAATGTCCTCCAATACCTACTACCAATGCCGCACGAACTGTTCGTGAGGCATATGAGAAATGGGTCTCATCAGATGAGAAAGCCCGAACATATCTGTTAGCAAGTATGACGGACGTGCTTGTCACTAAGCACGAAGTAATGGGTACTGCATTTGAAATAATGGAGTCATACCAAGCCATGTTCCGGCAGCCCTCTGAGCAAAAGCGGTACAAAGCTGTTCGTTCCACAATGCTTGCTCGGATGAAAGAGGGCGCATTTGGTCGGGAATATGTCCTGAACATGATGTCCTTTTCAACATGGTAGAGATCAATGGCGGGGTCATTGATGAAACCGGTCAAGTGAGCATCATACTGACGACTCTTCTAAAGAGTTTCGATTAATTTAAGAGTAACTATGAGATGAACAAGCTTAGGTTTAGTCTCACTCAATTGCTTAATAAGCTTACTACTTTTGAGTCCTTGACTAAGGACAACAAAAGTAAGATCGGTGAGGCAAATCTTGTCGAACCATCTTCCTCTAGTAATAAGAAGAGGAAAAGGTCTACTGGGAAGGCTAAGAGTAAGCCTAAGTCCAAGAAATCCAAAGGCAAGAAAAAGGGCACCTCCACCGACCAAGGCAAAGGAAAGTGTTTCTATTATGACAAGGTTGGGCACTAGAAGAGGAATTCTCCTCAGTATCTAGAAGAGGTAGGCAAGAAGAAGAAGGCGAAAGGTAATTATGATTTACTTATTTTTGAATCATGTATAGTGGAAGATGATTCTTTTGGGGGCCACTAACCATGTTTGTTCTTTTATGTAGTGGACTGATTCTTAGACACAGCTTGAGGAGGGAGCCTTCTCTATATGTGTTGTGTCCAGGGATGTTGTGTCAGCCCGAACAGTGGGTGTAATTAGGCTACATTTTGGAAGTTGTTTCATTATTTTGGATAATGTATTTTTAATTCCTGGATTTACTGGAAATTTGATTTCAGTTTCAAAATTGTTGGAACAATTATATTCTGTTTCTTTTAATAATAAGTTTGTTATTATTGCAAAGAGTGGTTTGAATATATGTTCAGGATTAAACGAAAACAACTTGTATGTTTTAAGACCGTTAATACATACTACACTACTTAACGCTGAATTGTTTAAAGTTGAAAAACCTAAAACAAAATGACAAAAGATCTATCCAGAAAATGAAACATATCTATGGCATCTAAAACTTGGCCATATCAACCTTGACCAAATAGATAGACTAGTGAAAAGCGGACCTTTTAAGTGAGTTAAAGGTTGACACCTTACCTGTTTGTGAATCCTCTTTAGATGGTAAAATGACGAAGAGACCTTTTATTGGAAAAGGGCTTAAAACTAAAGAACCACTAGAGCTTATACATTCAGATATATGTGGACCGATGAATGTTAAAGCAATGGGTGGTTATGAGTATTATGTAACCTTTATTGACTACTCGAGATACGGATATGTCTACCTAATGCAACGGAAGTCGAAAATTTTGAAAACTTCAAAGAATTCCTTGCTGAAGCTAAGAACTAGTTAGGGAAAAATATCAAGTCTCTATGATCGGACCGTGGAGGTGAGTATCTTGACCAAGAGTTTGAAGACTTTATGGTTGAGTTTGGGATAGTGTCCCAACTCACAGCTCATGATACATCACAACAGAATGGTGTCTCAGAGAGGAGAAAGAAAACCCTAATGGAAATGGCGAGATCTATGATTAGTTTCTCATCATTACCAAATTCCTTTTAAGGATATGCATTATAAACTGCGGCTTACATGAATGTAGTCCCATCCAAATCTATTCCTAAGACTCCATTAGAGTTGTGGAATGGTCGTAAAGCTAGTTTGCGACATTTCCGCATATGGGGGTGTTCAGCACATGTGCTGAAGAAAAGAAGTGGAAAGCTAGACCCAAAGTATGTGATCTGCCTGTTTGTAAAATATTCCAAGGAGACCACAGGTGGATACTTCTATAATCCTAAAGAGAACAAAGTATTTGTATTGACAAGTACAACGTTTCTTGAGGATAACTATATTAGTGATCATAAAACCTGTATCAAGATTTTATTAAATGAAATGGAGCTTGGTACGGCTAGTGCTCAGTTAATAAGAGTTGTTGATCCATTGACATCAGATAGTTGGATGATTCCCAGTCATGAAACACTACTGCATAGATGTAGTTGGAGGGTTGTAAGACAACCTGAACGGTATTTGGGTATAGATGAGGGATGAGATGTCGTCTTTACTGATAGTGTGGATGATCCATTAGCATTAAAGAATGCAATGAAAGATTATGACAATAAGGTTATTTTCTTAGTTTTTTTACGTAGCTGATATCATACTCATTGGGAATGATGTAGGGGTATTATTGGAAGTAAAGGGCTAGCTTGCTAGCCAATTTCAAATGAAAGTTTTGGGAGAGACAAGTTATGTTCTAGAGATCCAACTTATAATGGATTGTAAGAACAAACTCATAGCATTGTCTCAGGCATCATATATCGACAAGATTCTTCTGTGATTTTCAATGCAGAACTCCAAGAAAGGTAATTTACCTTCTGATTGTGCCGAATATGTTATATATTTTGGCCCTAATTTCCTTATCCTTTGTCTCGTTTTCATGCATTTTACCGTCTCATATAGACTTTTTGTTTATAATTGCAGGCATTCATATATTTCTGGTGTAGGAAACAGTATTCGGGACTTTCATGCGAAAAAAGGGTCAAATGGTGCAAAAAAAGGGCAAAAAAAGATAAAGTGCTGTTCAGCTCACCCTCATTGGACCTGCATTCCACCCACACTGTTAGATAAAGTGATGTTCAACTTACCCGCACTACAACTACACTCCACCCGCACTGTTAGATAAAGTGTTGTTCAGCTCACCCGCACTGGAGCCGCACCGGACCCGCACTCCACCAGCATTGTGACCAAAACCCGAGAGCTACTCAGCTAAAGAATAAATAAAGTGCGGGTATAGTGCTGGTCAACTAACTGCACTGGACCCGCACTCTGCACAGACAGAATGGTGAATGACTGGTTTTTAGGCCACTTTTGAGAGGTAAAATTGTCATTTCATTCCCAATTCGTACTAAAACCTCCCAAGCATATAAATATACCATTTTCTTCTCATGAACCAATACCTCTTTAACCCTAACAACCTAGACACAAATCCTCTCTTCATTTCATCTTCTTCACATTAAAAGAGAATGAGAGACCTTCAAAGACATCCTTGGAGGTTTTCACCATCTTCCACATACAACCACCCATCTTTGGAGGAGATTCATGAGGAAAGAGTCACCCTCTCTTGTCTATGAGGAGGAGGAGCTTCAATGGAGATTGGTGACCTAGATTGACACCTTGGGTTTTCTTTTGATTATTCTCTTGTATTTTCTTTATTTGATGTGTATCCCCATTTGGGAAATATGTAAACCTAACACTAGTTCCATTTATGTGATTAACTTGTATTTGATATTTTCAAGTATTGTTTCATTCAATTGCTTGTATGGATTCTTGACTTGTGTTGAATATGATTGACAACCCTCCTAGATACATGTTTAGGGATATCTCTCGTCTTTACATTATGGCATGTAGGGTAGAAATTGATATGTGTTCATGATTGGGATTATGAGTAATTTAATGTAATTTAGAAGTAGATTAATTAAACAATCCCTTGATTGTATGTATGTTGATGGATAATTCAAAATGCATTTTTTGGATTGATTTGAGTGTTTGAGAATTAGGGCTAAGTAGGTACATCAACTCTTTGCCTTGATTATCACTACTACAAAAATCTTTATAAATATCGCTTTTAAAAGTGATCTCTTAAAATGATTTGAAAATACATAGAGATCACATTTAAAAGCGATCTCTATTCGTGCGATCTTAAAAAACCTTCCAAATCAATATCACTTAATAAGCAATTTGGTTAAATGATTAATAAAGATCATTTAAAAAAAAAAAGTGATCTTTATTTAAAACATTTTAGTTTAAAAAAATTAATTTGTTATAGTTTCTTTTTAAAAGGCATTATTAATTAATTATTACAATTTTATAAATCAATCCCAACTCATTGAAAACAAAATATATTATTAATTTCTTTCATATATGTGTATATATCATTCCTTTATTTAAGAAATCATAACACAAAAGATATTATTTTTCAACAATTTTATTCATCCAAATTTGAAATATACATAAAACATATTATAATCGATAAACAAATTACAAAGTAATTTTCACAATATTCATCAAAGTTCAACAATATTATATTTATTAAAATTCAATATCTCAATCTCGATTTATATGCAGTCCTCGACAAAGTCATCTAATCATTTTGCATAATGTCAACATCGTCTTGGGTGATTGAACTCTTTTTTAAAATTTGCAGAACATTGAATAAAAAAGTTTATAGGAAATAAAAACTTTGAAAGAATCTAACATGAATTTAACTTCAACTCACCAATTCTATGATATAAAATTTTGGTAATCCAAAGAAAATTGAACTCCCAATATTACTATAAACATTAAAAGCCAACAAAATCTTATAGCTCATAAAACATAAATCCTCCAAAGGATTATAATCTCATAACCAAAGAACATTAACACTTCAATGATGATAATATATGTAAATCTAAAATATATTCCACAAAATTCATACACTTGCTTAAATCCGTAATAAGTATATAATAATGTATGAATAAACTATAGAAACACAATAACAAAAATAAAATTATGAGAAAAATGTTTATAAAATAAGCATAAATAAGTTTTAATTACCTTGTATAAATTATAATTTGGGTTTGGTGGTTGAACTTGAACTTGTTTATGATTTTTTTTTTTTCAAAGCAAAAGAGAAACAAATTAGAAAATGGTAAACCTGGAAAAAAAAAAAAAAAAATAGACAGTAAGTGGGACTTGGTGGCTATTGAGAATTGATAAAAAGAAAAAAAGGGATTAAGTAAATTAAAAATTAGGTGTAAGATGTGAGAGAGTTGAGGAGAAAAAAGTGGCACTTTTGTTTTTTGTTTTGTTTTTGTTACTACATCAATTTGGTTTTTTATTAACTAAATTCATTTTTGAAAGAAGGCTTTTTTTAATCGTTTAAAACCTAATTATTTCATTGAACAATTTGTTTAAACATTAACAAGAATAAATCTATCTTATCTTTAGATAAAATTAATCTACAACAATAATAATAATAATAATAATAATAAGATTTGTAGAGGATTTGTTTTTTTTTTTTATAATTAATTAATTTATTTATATTTATATTGATCTACTGTAAGTATAAAAAAAATCATTTTTTTCATAAAATGATCTATTTTAAATTATCACTTCGTTAAAAAGATCAGTTTTTCATAAAATGATCTATTTTAGTGATCACTCCCTTATAAAAGATCATTTTTATATAAAGTGATCTATTTAAAGTGATCTCTATGATTCTTTTTATAGTAGTGTATGCTCTTAATTGTTTGGGTGAAATTCATGATGAGTACATATCATGCCATTGTGGATTTCGGTTCTTTAGACCTTCATGTTTATTACGACCCTTGGTCTTTGCTCGCACGATACACCCTCGATGAGTAGTGATCGAGGGTCAGCCTTTATTCTTAATGCAGTCATTTTATGGTCATTGCTCACGCAATACAGCCTCGGTGAGTAAGAATTGAGGACTAGTCGACTCTCCCCATTTCCATATTTAGAGATCGTATCAAAGGCTAGGTTGAATCCAATCTTGTAGTGTTTTATGCGGTTGGTTTTTATGAGTAGCACTAATGCCATGGTGGTCACAAGTACATTGTGTGTCCATCCATTTCTCTCTCCAAGCCATATTTATTTTAGTAACTTAGGGTGTTTGCCTTTAGGAGTAGATTAATTAGTTAGGAGTATATTAATTTAAAAAGGCAAGCACCCGGTTGCATTTCTATCCCTAGTTATCTTTTTGTTTTTCTTATCTCATTTTCTCTCTCACACACACACATGAACATGCTTACACTTCACACATATCACTCTCACCCTTGCCATGTTCTTATTTACATTGCTTTCAATAACCACTAAAATGTGAAACGATCGACGGATGACACCCCTCTATGGACGATACCCTCGCTTACCGCTTTACTAGTTTTCAAAACTTTAGAGCACATTGCATAGGATAACTTTATAAACTCTTTTGAATTCGTAATTTCCTAACGACAGAAAAAGCACGTTCACCTTCTAAGTATGGAGTTCACTTGTCTAAGGAATAGTGTCCTAAGACACCTCAAGAAGTTGAGGATATGAGATGTGTTCCCTATGTGTCAGCAGTAGATAGTCTCATATATGCTATGTAATGCACGAGACCGGACATCTGCTCCGCAGTGAGAGTAGCCAGCAGATACCAGTCGAACCTAGGATTGGATCATTGGGTTGCTGTCAAGACTATTCTTAAGTATCTTCGGAGAACGAGAAACTTTATGCTAGTGTATTCTAGACAGGATTTCATCCCGTTAGGATATACAAATTCTGATTTTCAATCAAATAGGGATTTTAGGAAATCCACATCTTGATCAGTATTCACCCTTGTTGGCGGAGTCATTGTGTGGATGAATGTTAAGTAATCTTATATTGCTGATTCCACCATGGAAGCCGAATATGTAGCCGCTTATGAAGCTGCTTAAGAGGCTATTTGGCTTCGCAAGTTCTTGAGTGATCTAGAAGTTAATTGCTATATGACATGCATACAACATAGCTAACATAGATTGAGCAATCCTAGGTATAGCTATCAAAAAACAACTCATAATCAATCAACACAATAATCTCAATCTTGTAAATTAGAATTTAATCTAAAACCATACAAGTTATAAAAGAGATTAACTAAAAGGTAAGAACACTAAAATGGATGAGTATGGTGTTCAACTTACCAAATCATCTGTGTTGAAGAAGTCTTATGCTTAGATGCATCCTAGATGACGCTTGGATGATGTTTGATGCACATGAAAATAAGTTTGGAGAGTTAAAGAAAAGTTCTTTGGAGTTTCTCTCCTGAAAATATTTTGTCTCTTGAAAGTATATGATTTTTGCTCTCTATCTCACAAAGTGAAGAGAATAATACATATATATTAGGTGAATATAATATTGTACCGTTTTAGACATTTAAGAAAAAATCAATTGAGCTGCATAGGGTGTCAAAATGAAGCTACGTTATTTTGAAAAGTTTGCACCTGAAATGCACGTTCGGCGGTTTCAATCGGCATTCTGGACCGCCGATTTTAACCACCAAATGGAAACCTGAGAATGCTGGTTTCATTCGGCGCTTTCATAACCACTGATCACAACCGCCGATTTGGACTTGAGACATTAAATCAATTAGGTCTCAAAAGGCGGTTTCGATCGGCGGTCTGACCGTCGATCACAACTGCCGTTTCACCAAAAGTGGTGAAACCAAATGAGAAGACAAGAGCTTCTCCAACGGCGATCATCGAGCAAAACCATGCACACCAACGTGCAAGCGCGGACGTTTCCAAACAATCTTCGGCAAAAAAATTACACGACACATAAACTACACAAGATAAACTATCAAAGATGTGTAAGTGTGAAATGAATGCATCTTAATGCCTAACATGTCATGGCATTGTCATGAACACGATGCAATCAATTAAACATGCATGAAGAGATATTTAAGAACATGAATGCACACATATAAAACACACAATATACAAGAAGTATGAATATCCATGAGTTGTGTGTGTGCGCAACTAGATCTTTTCAAAGCAAGTAAGCATAAGAATTTACCTTTGGTGTGCTTTTTCTCTTGAGGTCTTAAGAGGGACTTTGTACTGCAAAGAACCAACAATCAAATGCCTAAGCTACCCTTACATCAAGCCCCACATGTGGTTTGTCACCGAAACAAGCCAATAAAACTTGAGAAACTTACAGGGTTACTCCCTCTCAACAAGTAATTCTCCCCAACATGCAATAAACTACTAAAACTCCCTTATCTTTTCTACATACTATTCCCCCTTTTGTCATGAGATAGGCAAAAGAGTATCCCCAACAGGGTCGCCTTTAGCAAAGAGAGATAATTGCACACAAGACATTTGCATAATCTTATACACAGACTTTATGCAACTTAATTAATTGGGAAAGAAGCAAGGAGATTTATTTTAAGAAGAATGTGTGAAAATTGTTGCTTTGGATGCAAGACATATAACATCAAAGTCCATGCAATGGTATTTGGCAAAGCAAACATCAAAATAGTTTCCAAAGGAATTCAAACCAATAATTACTCTTTTGTCATAAGAAACAAACAATCATTGTTAAATTGCCTAAAGCTGGGTGGGGAGTGTGAATAGGTTTTTACACATTTTTCAATCCCTTGAAACAAACGCAAGTTTGTCCCTCAAGGTAGCTTACATTACAATACATAAACCATACGTACATGTATAGACAAGATAAGCATGTGATCATTAAAGCATTGTCTATATATCAACATGTAACAAGAGGAAGAATATTATTAATGTTAGGATTATGCTCAATAGCAAGAGTGTAATGTTGTAATTAACAATCTTTTTCATATTAATAAAGTGATTTCTGGTTTAACAAATCGTATAGCATTTATAGTTTGTATTATAATTGTCAAAGTAAATAATCATAAGGTCTAAAGACTATGGGAAAAGAAGAATTGTTCGTACATCTGGATATGTATGTGGTAGACACAATTCTTTAGTTAGTCTTGAATATTGTTCACAACTTAAGTTAAAGGTTGGGCACCTTTATCTTGTTAAAGTTGTAGAATTCTTTTGCTAGCATTTGAGTGGGATCAAATGAGATATGATGAGTCTAAAATCGTCGGAGTGTCTTCGAGCAAAAGGATCTAGTGCACTGGGTGCATTGAACTGGATCACAATGAAAAGCTTTATCTAGAACCGTCAATAGATAATAGTCTTTTCATTATCAGGACAATCGGAGAGTCTATCTTAATCCTGAGATAAATGATGGACTTATGGTTGCAAGTGATATCATTTGAGTTATCAATGAGTACGATTATATCGCATAGTCTATCCTCGATAGTTTGGTGATATTCATTTGTTAATCGATAGAGGACTTCATTTATAGATATGGACATCGTGGCTCCATTTAATTAAATGAGAGTATAATATCATCATATGGATGTTTTGAGGTAATTGGATATTAAATCTCAACGTTGAGTTTTCAATAGTGTCTATTGAAAACATGGCTTCTGGACAAGTCAAAATATCCAAGTTCAAAACGTGGTCATATGAGTAAATATGGTAACTTGGAGAGTTATAGGCGGTCTATGAACTCTTGGCGATTACTGATATTAATCACGAGGATACACTATCTCCAATATGATTGTCTAGGGTATGAATGAGGAGCATCTTCCTTTTCTATCTTTATTTAAGAGTTCAGTTTTAGCTCTTTAGTGGAATGAGTTAAAATTAATGGATCGGACCTAAGTGAATCATTTGTTGATTGTGATTAGGTTATGTCTATTGAAGCTTAAATTTAGATGGCCCGCCAAGATCCCCAATCCACACGGACTTGCATGGATCACTTGATATATTCTACCGGACCAATTTAAGGGTCCATCTAGAATTGCATTTAATATATTAAGAATATAATTTGCACATTATTTAAGTAATGGGCTGCTCAATTATATTAATATATTAATGAAAGACATGTGGGCTTGTTTCTTTTAGTAAGAATGGGTCTGGTTCACATGTGGGCTTTTTTATTTAAAGTCCAATGGATTAAATGAAATAGGAAAATAATATTAGGCCCATCTTATATATAAGTGGGGCGGCTAGGTTAAAGTTTTGACCTAAAAATATTATTTTGTTTCATTTGTTTTAATTAAATAAGAATTAATTGATTTATTGATTAATTGTTTAATTAAAGAAACAAATCTTTCCTAAAAGTAAAAGACTTGTTTGATAAGTAAATAAATAAATTAGTATTATTTATTTAATCAAATAAGGAGTCTTTTTTTTTTTTGTTTAGTCAAATAAAAGAATAAAAATAAAAGAGTTGGATTAGGGTTTGAAGTCTATAAAGTTAAAAAGAATTAGGGTTGAATTTCAGTCACCCTATATAAGTGACATGATGAAATTCGGCCAACCCTAATTAGATACTACATAGAATTCGGCAACCCTAAAGGAAAAAGAAGAAAAATTCGGCCAACCTATATATATGTTCTTATAGGGTGCGGCCACATCAATGAATTGGTGCTTGAGTTTTTATTTTCTTTCTTCTTCTTCTTAATTCTAAGAGAGTTTTTATTCTAGAGAGACAAAAAGGAGTGAAAAATTATTCTTTGATAGTATACAATTGCTTAAACATCAATAAGCTTGTGTATACGATATCGATCTAGGTTCACGCGAGTTTCGATCATAAGATTGTGAACTCAAAAGTGACCGGAATAATTTTGACATTCTTTTGATTGTTTTGTGACTAACAAAGAAAAGAAAGTATTTGTTTGGTCCATTCACAGGTTTGCAATTCAAAGGAAAGGGAGACCACGCTCCTAGGTGATCCACGTTCGTGCTCGGATTGAAGGTCTTGCGGATTACCATCGACGTAAGTCAATCGGATCACGCGACAAGAGGTAATTTACTTTTGTTGATATATATGCATGTTTATTGATTAAAAGGGTTTAAGGTTCATAAAGGAAAAATTTTAAAAGTCACTAAATCGTCTTTAGTATCGCTTCCGCTGCGTGTAACACTTTTATTTGTTTATTTTTCCCTACAATTGGTATCAGAGCCTAGGTTGAACCCTTTTAATTAATTAACGTATATATACGTGGATCTATTTCTTTTTATTGTGATTATGCATGTTTAGAAAGAGATGACACTCTAGGTATTCAAATATATAATTACATGTGATGTATGGATTTATATATATTTTATGTGGTTTGTTATTGCTCGATTTTGGCCCTAGATTTTTTTGTTTCGGAGTTGTAACAAGAAGGGTGGTCTATTATCGCCATAATTCCTTCTTGGTAGATTGCTAGGTTTTATTTTTTTTTATATATATGTGCAGTATTTTTTTAGGGTTACTGCAGTTTTTTTTATTTATTTTTAGTATGTGCAGTTTTTGGTTTGTAAAAATACTGCAGTGAATAAAAAAAAAAAAAAAATTAATATTGCAGTATTTATTATATATATACTGCCGTAATATATTTAGGTCTAGGATATTCGAAGACACGAAGCAAAACGAAGCAACCGGAACCAAGTACGAGCACCGTGCGCACCCTAGTAGTGGATTGGGCTGCACATGACAAGCCCAAACTTTGGTGGGCTGCGCATGGCAGCCTTGTGTGGCCTTATGGGCTGCGCAAGGCAGCCCCTTTGTGGGGTTATGGGCTGCGCACGCCCATGGGAGAAGGCCGAAGAATGAGCGTATGATTGATGGGCCACCTGAAGATCTTGTATTCCTGACAAATTGTAATTTACTTGTTTTTCTAGGATGGGCCAAAATTGTTGCTATTTAATTTATGCTTAAATATTACAATATTTGTTATTGTATGATAACATGACATATAGAATAGGAGTGCCACGCATATATCTCTTTTGGTATGAACATGCATTGAATGATTTAGGTATCTAAATTGGCATCTAGATAACTCGGTAAATCATTCTATGGGATTTAATCACACGCCTTAAATAATTGAGTGGGAGAAGGTGTTTTGGTAACACCTATGGCCTCCAAGGTTAGTTGAGCTTTATTATTTATTGGTAATCCCCCCAAGGGGCGTCCATGAATGGAATTTAGCAACATACTTCCTTACAAGGATAGACTAGACAATGGACTCAAACGAGATCTACTCCCCAAGGAGGGATTTTCGTGAGAGAAAATTGAGGGTCGATATCTTGGTAACACACTCAATGTAATTTTATTGATATCCTCCCAAGAGTTCTTGTCAGTAAAATTGCAAGGCTAAAATTGAAAACGCTGGTTGTTATGTTAACAATTAGGTGGGACCTAGTCTAACTAGTAAATGGTGCGAACTCCCAAAGGAGGCGTAACATTTATGGGTGTTAGATCACCGTTGAATTTTATGATTGAGTTATTTATTTAATTCAAGATAAATATTTAAAAGTGCTTTATCATGATTATTTACTTATATATGTTTTGTTTTATTCAGAAATCATGACCCCATCACTTATGAACATCCCGAAAGATAACACTTTAACTGGAGATAATTATGTCACATGGAAAAGGAAAATTGGGTTGTTACTGCAAAGTGAAAAACATAAGTTTGTTCTAACTACTCCTAAACCACCTGCTCCTAATAATGAATCTAGCATAATGTGTAGAGATGAGTATGAGCAGTGGAAGACTTCAGATGATATGGCAAAATGTTACATTATGGCCACTATCTCCGACGTGTTGCAACAGCAGCATGAAGGAATGGAGTCCGCTGCTGATATAATGATGTCTCTAGAGGAGATGTTTGCTATGAAGTCTAGGACGACTAAGAGAGAGGCAGTGACTGCTTTTATGAATCTTAGGATGAAACCTGGACAGGCTGTGAAAGATCACATGATGAAAGTCATAGCACATCTCAACATTGCTGAACTGCATGGCGCTGAGATAGATGGTGAGACAAAGATTGATATGGTTGTCAATTCATTGTCAGATTCCTTTGATCAGTTCAAATTGGACTACACTTTGAACAAAAAGGAATACACCTTACAAGGCCTGATGCAAGATGTTCAAAGTGCTGAAAAGATCCTTGTGAAAGGCAAAGGTCAAGAGATTCATATGGTTGGTAAAGTTGCTACTGTTAAGGCCCGTCAAAAGGTCAAGAAACAACAGAAGAAAAAGCAACTTGGGCCTATCAAGAAGGAGACCAAGAAAGTAACCAAGATCAATGGGAAATGCTTCCTTTGTGGTGAAAAGGGACATTGGAAGATAAATTGCTCAAAGTCCCAGAACAAGAAGGAAGAAGGTAATTTGAATTATCTAGAAACATGTTTTTTGGCTGATTCTACAGATTCTTGGATCATAGACTCAGGAGCCACTAATCATGTTTGTTATTCCTTGCAGGGGTTTCAAGAAAGGAGAAAGCTGAGTAAGAATGAAATCAATTTGCGCTTGGGCAACGGAACGTTAGTGTCTGCAAGTGCAGTGGGAGATATTAGAGTTTATTTGGATTCTAGAAGGCATTTAGATTTAATAGACGTTTATTATGTACCTCAATTCAAGAGGAATTTAATTTCAGTTTCTTGTTTGAATAAATTTGGATATTCGGTTACTTTAAATAAAGTTTTTATTATTAGTAAGAATGACAAAATTATTTGCCAAGGTACATTGGAAAACGGTCTATACTTTTTGCATAGAAATATCTCTCACTCGTTAGACACAGAAATAACGGAACCTAATCATAAAAGAGTAAAATTATCAACAGATGAAACCTACCTTTGGCATTTACGCTTAGGTCATATTAACCTTAATAGGATTAAAAGATTGGTAAGTGACGGACCTTTAAGTGACTTAAAGGTTGATGATCTACCAACTTGTGAATCTTGTTTGGAAGGTAAAATGACTAAAAGGACGTTCTCTGCCAAAGGTGCAAGAGCCACTGAATGTTTAGGATTGATACACACTGATGTATGTGGACCTATGAGCATTCAAGCTAGAGGTGGATATGAGTACTTCATCACCTTCACGGATGATTACTCAAGATTTGGTTATGTGTATCTCATGAGACATAAGTCGGATGCTTTTGACATGTTCAAAGCATTCAAAGCTGAAGTGGAAAATCAGCTTGAGAAACACATAAAAATCTTGAGATCTGATCGTGGTGGAGAATATCTATCTGGTGAGTTTCAGCAATATCTTATTGATAATGGGATAGTTTCTCAGTTTTCTGCACCAGGTACACCTCAACAGAATGGGGTAGCAGAAAGGAGAAATAGAACTCTTTTGGATATGGTTAGGTCTATGTTGAGTTATTCAACGCTTCCTATTTCTTTTTGGGGATATGCTTTACAAACTGCTATATACATTCTAAACGATGTACCATCTAAGTCTGTTCCTAAAACACCGCATGAGTTGTGGACTGGGCGCAAGCCTAGTTTACAACACTTAAGGATATTTGGTTGTCCTGCGCATGTGTTAAAAGGAAAGACAGAAAAGATGGAGTCCCATTCAGAAACATGTATATTTGTAGGGTATCCAAAAGAAACTAAAGGATATTATTTCTATAGTCCTTCAGATCTTAAAGTATTTGTTTCGATAAATGCTAAATTTCTGGAAAAGGACTATATGAATGATTTTGTGCCTAGAAGTAGAATTGTCCTGAATGAGATGTCAGGAGATAAAATTCCACGAGAGGTTGCACAACCTAACCCAATTGTAAGTTCCGATCCAACACAAGATCAACAACCTACCATTCCTCGTCGTAGTGGGAGGGTTAGAACACAACCCGAAAGATACATCGGTCTGGGAGAATCAGTGGAGAATCTCCCGGACGACGATGATCCCTATACGTACAAGGAAGCTATGGAGGATGTTGATAGTCGCCATTGGCAAAAGGCAATGCAATCCGAGATTGAATCTATGTTCGATAACAAAGTCTGGTCCCTTGTAGACTTGCCTAAAGGGATAAAACCCATTGGGTGCAAGTGGGTATACAAGAGGAAAAGAGGTATGGATGGAAAGGTGGAAACCTTTAAAGCTAGATTGGTAGCTAAAGGGTATACACAGAAAGAAGGTATCGATTACGAGGAAACCTTCTCTCCTGTGGCCATGCTTAAATCCATTAGGATACTCTTATCCATTGCAGCATCTTTAGATTTAGAGATTTGGCAAATGGACGTCAAGACAGCTTTCCTAAATGGAAGTCTTGACGAAAGCATCTACATGATGCAACCAGAGGGATTCATTGAAAAGGGCCAAGTGGATAAGGTATGCAAGTTGCAGAAATCCATATATGGATTAAAGCAAGCATCCAGATCCTGGAACATAAGGTTTGATCAAGCTGTCAAAGGTTTTGGATTTATTCAGAATCCTGACGAACCTTGTGTATACAAAAGGATTAAAGGCGACAAGTTGGTTTTCCTGATTCTTTATGTTGATGATATACTACTCATTGGAAACGATGTAGGTGTATTAACATCAGTAAAAGAATGGTTAGCAAAACAATTTGATATGAAGGACTTAGGAGAAGCAAGTTTTATTCTAGGTATCCAAGTAATAAGGGATAGAAAGAATAGAACGATTGCATTATCCCAAGCTTCATACATAGACAAAATCTTGTCTAGGTTTTCCATGCAGGATTCCAAGAAAGGTATGTTACCTTTCAGACATGGAATCAAGCTTTCTAAGGAACAAGTTCCTAAGAATGAGCATGAAGAGCAATTCATGAGTAGAGTTCCATATGCCTCGGCAGTTGGAAGTCTCATGTATGCAATGCTCTGTACTAGACCAGATATTTGTTTTGCTGTTGGCATAGTTAGCAGGTTTCAATCGAAACCTGGACCTGATCACTGGACGGCAGTCAAGCATATTTTCAAGTATCTTAAGAGAACGAGAGATAATATGCTTGTATACTCTGGAGGGGATTTGGTTCTCGTTGGGTATACAGATTCTGATTTCCAATCAGATTCTGACTCCAGAAAATCCACATCAGGGGCTGTGTTTACTATTGGAGGAGGAGCAGTTATATGGAGGAGTATCAAGCAATCTTGTATTGCTGATTCCACCATGGAAGCTGAGTATGTTGCTGCATGCGAAGCTGCCAAAGAGGCTGTTTGGCTCCGCCAATTCTTGATTGACTTAGAAGTGGTTCCTAGTGCGAATAAGCAGATCACTATCTACTGTGACAACAGTGGAGCAGTGGCTAATTCGAAAGAACCAAGAAGTCACATGAGAGGTAAACACATTGAAAGAAAGTATCATCTTTTAAGGGAGATTGTTCAAAGAGGTGACGTGACGATTACCAAAATCGCGTCAGCAGAAAATCTAGCGGATCCCTTCACAAAGGCTCTACCTCAGAAGAGTTTCGATGGGCATCTAGAGAATATGGGCTTGAGAGATATGACACATTTGCTATAGCGCAAGTGGGAGATTGTTAGGATTATGCTCAATAGCAAGAGTGTAATGTTGTAATTAACAATCTTTTTCATATTAATAAAGTGATTTCTGGTTTAACAAATCGTATAGCATTTATAGTTTGTATTATAATTGTCAAAGTAAATAATCATAAGGTCTAAAGACTATGGGAAAAGAAGAATTGTTCGTACATCTGGATATGTATGTGGTAGACACAATTCTTTAGTTAGTCTTAAATATTGTTCACAACTTAAGTTAAAGGTTGGGCACCTTTATCTTGTTAAAGTTGTAGAATTCTTTTGCTAGCATTTGAGTGGGATCAAATGAGATATGATGAGTCTAAAATCATCGGAGTGTCTTCGAGCAAAAGGATCTAGTGCACTGGGTGCATTGAACTGGATCACAATGAAAAGCTTTATCTAGAACCGTCAATAGATAATAGTCTTTTCATTATCAGGACAATCGGAGGGTCTATCTTAATCCTGAGATAAATGATGGACTTATGGTTGCAAGTGATATCATTTGAGTTATCAATGAGTACGATTATATCGCATAGTCTATCCTCGATAGTTTGGTGATATTCATTTGTTAATCGATAGAGGACTTCATTTATAGATATGGACATCGTGGCTCCATTTAATTAAATGAGAGTATAATATCATCATATGGATGTTTTGAGGTAATTGGATATTAAATCTCAACGTTGAGTTTTCAATAGTGTCTATTGAAAACATGGCTTCTGGACAAGTCAAAATATCCAAGTTCAAAACGTGGTCATATGAGTAAATATGGTAACTTGGAGAGTTATAGGCGGTCTATGAACTCTTGGCGATTACTGATATTAATCACGAGGATACACTATCTCCAATATGATTGTCTAGGGTATGAATGAGGAGCATCTTCCTTTTCTATCTTTATTTAAGAGTTCAGTTTTAGCTCTTTAGTGGAATGAGTTAAAATTAATGGATCGGACCTAAGTGAATCATTTGTTGATTGTGATTAGGTTATGTCTATTGAAGCTTAAATTTAGATGGCCCGCCAAGATCCCCAATCCACACGGACTTGCATGGATCACTTGATATATTCTACCGGACCAATTTAAGGGTCCATCTAGAATTGCATTTAATATATTAAGAATATAATTTGCACATTATTTAAGTAATGGGCTGCTCAATTATATTAATATATTAATGAAAGACATGTGGGCTTGTTTCTTTTAGTAAGAATGGGTCTGGTTCACATGTGGGCTTTTTTATTTAAAGTCCAATGGATTAAATGAAATAGGAAAATAATATTAGGCCCATCTTATATATAAGTGGGGCGGCTAGGTTAAGGTTTTGACCTAAAAATATTATTTTGTTTCATTTGTTTTAATTAAATAAGAATTAATTGATTTATTGATTAATTGTTTAATTAAAGAAACAAATCTTTCCTAAAAGTAAAAGACTTGTTTGATAAGTAAATAAATAAATTAGTATTATTTATTTAATCAAATAAGGAGTCTTTTTTTTATTTAGTCAAATAAAAGAATAAAAATAAAAGAGTTGGATTAGGGTTTGAAGTCTATAAAGTTAAAAAGAATTAGGGTTGAATTTTAGTCACCCTATATAAGTGACATGATGAAATTCGGCCAACCCTAATTAGATACTACATAGAATTCGGCAACCCTAAAGGAAAAAGAAGAAAAATTCGGCCAACCTATATATATGTTCTTATAGGGTTCGGCCACATCAATTAATTGGTGCTTGAGTTTTTATTTTCTTTCTTCTTCTTCTTAATTCTAAGAGAGTTTTTATTCTAGAGAGACAAAAAAGAGTGAAAAATTATTCTTTGATAGTATACAATTGCTTAAACATCAATAAGCTTGTGTATACGATATCGATCTAGGTTCACGCGAGTTTCGATTATAAGATTGTGAACTCAAAAGTGACCGGAATAATTTTGACATTCTTTTGATTGTTTTGTGACTAACAAAGAAAAGAAAGTATTTGTTTGGTCCATTCACAGGTTTGCAATTCAAAGGAAAGGGAGACCACGCTCCTAGGTGATCCACGTTCGTGCTCGGATTGAAGGTCTTGCGGATTACCATCGACGTAAGTCAATCGGATCACGCGACAAGAGGTAATTTACTTTTGTTGATATATATGCATGTTTATTGATTAAAAGGGTTTAAGGTTCATAAAGGAAAAATTTTAAAAGTCACTAAATCGTCTTTAGTATCGCTTCCGCTGCGTGTAACACTTTTATTTGTTTATTTTTCCCTACAATTAAAACTCAATAACAAATAATACTTGTATTTCCAATAATGTTTAATGTGTTACAAGTATCAATCAAAATATAACTATACAAAAGAATCAATGAACAAAAGAAATATATATTTATATATATACATATATATATATATATATATATAACTATGATCAAAATGTATTGCTTACAAATCACACTTAACAAAATCTTGTCTCAAAATATACCACAAGTGAATATTATGCAACAAGATAGGAACATGCACATATACAAATATAAAAGAGAGAGATTTAAAGAATTGACACAAGAGATTTTTTTAACGTGGTAAAACCTCCAAGGAAGAAACATCCACGGGTTGAACTACAACCATTGGGTACTATATATATATTGGATGATAGATTAGAAATTCCTTAAAAGTGACCAATCTCATGATCTACTTCCTATTGGAGTCTATGTCTATCCAATCACTATTGGTAGATACGAAATCCCTCAATACTGAGGAACCACCATATATTAGAGTCCATCTCTAACTAACATCTTTGGAAGATTAGAAATTCCTCAAAAGCCGATGCACATTCCATGCAACACTCTCTATTGAAGTCTATGTCTAACCAAATGCCCGGGACTACCAATATTGTAGCCAACTCCCTATCCAAGGCACTCATGCCTCTAGGGAGCCTCTCATGCATAGTTATCCGGATCTTCCCGATCCTAGCCATGACTTCTTGCTTGGTTATCCAGACCTCTTGTTCTAACCAAGACTTCCTCGATTGACTATCTGGACCTCTTGTCCTAATCAAGACTTCTTGCCTTTTACAAGGACTTCCTAGTGTGATCAATGAATGCAAATGATGCAAACAAGCAAATTCAACGTAGAACATGTGATCAATACATTCCATAGAAACTAGACTTAGTTATGTGATAACACAATTCAAAATAGTCTAGTCATACAAATTGAATTAAAATCTAGAGCAAGTGAAAACACCTAACACATGTGGCTCCTAGTTTCATTCACAAATCTAATATTTGAATAAATCATATTCATGAAGCATATATTTAAGATATTAAAAATATACAGTAAAAATGCTAGAATCACAAAATGTGTTCAATGAATATTCTAGCGAACATTTAGAGCAAGGATATAATGAATAATAAATTAAATCCTATAAGTCTCCAAATACCAAATCAAATTTACTAATCCTAGATTTGTTCTATCAAAAGGATCAAAGAACATGCCAAGGTTATTAATGTAGGGAAAAAATACACGTGGCAGAAGCGAAAAATAGATTTGCATATTTTAAAATTTTTCCTTTTGAAAGAGAACCTTAACCCTTGATTAATTAACATATAATAAAAGATATCACACCTTTTTCAACGTGACGATTGATGTTGCGTCGATTGTAATCCGCAAGATCTTCCAATCCAATCACGAACGTGTATCACCCAGGAGTGTGGGCTCATTTTCTTTGAATTGTGTACTTGAAGATGAATAACAAAAACCTTTTTCTTTTGTTAGTCACAATAATCTTCCTAGAGAAAATGAAGAACGTTCGGTCACTTGTGAATTCTCAATCTTTTGATCGAAACTCGTGTGAACCTTATTCGAAGTTGTGCACAAAGCCTTTTGATGTAAAAGCTAGTAGTGCATTATCGAAAATAAAACGTTTCTTCACTGTTTTTCCTCTTGGCCGAAAAATCACACACTATGTCTTTGAGTTGGATTAATTTTTAAGCAAAAGAATTAACTCTCTCTTAAAACATTTTTGGTTTGGCTGAAATCTATATCATAGAATATATTGGGTGGCCGAAATCCTCATTCCAAAATATTAGTGAAACTAATAACGGTGTGTTCAATATTAATCTAGAGGGGAGGGGGTGAATAGATTTTAACTAATTTTTACCCAATATTCGTTATAAGAAAATATTCCAAAAATACCCCTAACTAGTCAATTTATATATCAAGTATAAAACATGCGGAATTATGAATGACACAAGATATTTATGTGGAACCCTCACTGGAAAAACCATGGGCTGGTAAGTGTGCCACACTCGAACCTCAAAATCACTAATTGAAATGGAGTTTACAACCTATGTAGACCTCGTCTAACACTACGGTCAATAACCCGCTACTTCTACCCCGCGGGCCTTTAAAAGCGATCCTAGTCCAATTTGCTTGTGGCCTAAGCAATCTTTGCCACAAGACTTACTTCTCAATGAAGAGATAATAATACCTAAGTGAATATATGATGATATTCAAAATGCAAATAAAGCTAGGTAACCTTAGATGCTTTTCTAGGATGATGATATAATCAATTAATACAATCCTAGATATCAATAGCTAAATGACACGTCATAAAGCTTAGCTAATCATAGATTAAGCGAACCTAGATAGCTATCATAATACAACACTCAATCATATCAACATAACAATCTCTATCTTGAATTTTAGAATTTAATCTAAGAGCAAGCAAGTAATCTAAGAGATGCATTGATAAATAAAGCACTAATTATGTATGATAATAGTGAAGAACATACCAAGGGATGTGCGTTGAGCAAGACCCATGCAAGTAAGCATCCTAACTATGCTAGAAAATGCTTAGATTATATTTGATGCATATGTAGATGGGTTTGAGTGATTAAATGAGCAATCTTGATTGTTTTTTATCTCAAAAGTCTCTTTTTTAAACTTAGGGTTCTTGATAATCAAATAGTCACACATAGACTAAGAGAAAGTGGTGTATTTATAGAGGGTCATAAAAGTTAGAGTGAAAAGACAAAATTGCCCCAATCTGACAGGGAATTATATGCCATGTTATGCAGCCACAGACCATATAATTGAGGGTGCACAAATAGACCTGATGCTCTTGTCCCTTTTATGCGCCTTTGTTATGCGGCCCCTAACAGCATAACCCAAGGGCGCAAAAGTGTCAGGTATTTTGACACTTTATTTATGTGCCCTGTTATTCGGTCACCGGCCGCATAACTAGGGAGCATTTTTGACTTGGTCAAAAAATGCCACCCCTTTTTCCCGAATCCTCTTGGAAGACAACTTTCATAAAACAAGCTCAACGAGAAGAGTGTGGAGGATTTAAATAGACAACCAAACACACAAAATACAACAAGGAAGTGCAAGTGTGGAAGTGAAGAGAATGCACAATAGCAATTAACATGTATGTAATCGTGGCAAGTGGGTGTGTGCAACTAAATCTCTTCAAATAAAACTAAGCACATGAGATATACCTTTGGCGTGCTTGTCACTCTTGAGGTCTTGAGAGGGCCTTTAGAACTTGATCACTTATCACCTTTGCTACCCTTACATCAACTCCAATATGTGGTTTACAATTAGGGTTGGCCGAATTCTATGATAGGCATATAAGGTGGTGGCTGAATCCTCTCATAAGGTGGATTTATTCCCTGTAGCTGAAATCCTAACCCTAGATAGATTTCATGTCTTTTGCCGAAATCCTAACACAAGGAGGATTTGTGTTTTCACCAAAGACTTCTATCAATCTTTAGAATTCAACCGTAATCCAACTCATTAGTGTATTATCCAATAATAATTTATTGAATATAAATTAAATTGTGACTTATCAAACAAAGTCTTTGATTCTTATCATACTACCAACAATAGTTTAACATTAAGAGATCAACTCCTGGTTAAAAAAAGATTTTGACTTTTAATTAAATAATTAATTAATTAATAAATTAATTAACTTCCATTTAATTAAATAATAAAATAAAACAATATATTAGGCTAAATATTCTTAGCCTTGCCGCCCATGTATACAAGCATGTGCTATATATTGTTTTTTCATTTTATTAAATCCATTTGACCTTAATAAAAACTCCACATGTGAACTAGATCCTTTCTTACTAAAATAAAACAAGTTCGCATGCCTTTAATTAGTACATTAATATAATTTAACAGTCCATTTAATTAAAATGTGCAAATTATATTCTTAATGTATTAATGGAAAGCTAATTGCACCCCATTTACAATTCTAGATGGACCCATAAATTAGTCTGAAAGAATATATCAAGTGATTCATGCAAGTCTGTGTGGATTGAAGATCTTGGCGGGCTATCTAAATTTAAGCTTCAATAGACATAACCCAATCACAATCAACAAATGATTCATTTAGGTTTGATCTATTAATTGTAACTCATTCCACTAAAGAACTAAAATTGAACTCTTAAATAAAGATAGAATAAGTAAATGTTTCTCAATCATACCCTAGACAATTTTATTGGAGATAGTGTATCCTCGTGAAAAATATCAGTAATCACCAAGAGCTCATAGACTGCCTATAGCTCTCCTAGTTACCATATTTACTCATATAACCACATTTTGAACTTGGATATTCTGACTTGTCTAGAAGCCATGTTTCAATAGATACTATCGAAAACTTAATGTTAATATTCAATATCCAATACCTCAAAATATCTATATGATGACATTCTACTCTTATTTAATAAATGGAGCCACGATGTCCATATCTATAAATAAAGTCCTATATCGATTAACAAATGAATACGACCAAACTATCGAGGATAGACTATGCTATATAATCATACTCATTGATGGCTCAAATGATAACACTTGTAACCATAAGTCCATCATTTATTTCAGGATTAAGATAGACTCTCTGATTGTCCTTATAATGAAAACTCTCATCCACTGACGGTTCTGGATAAAGTATTTCACTATGATCCTATTCAATACACCTAGTGCACTAGATTCTTTTACTCAAAGACACTACACTTTGATGATTTTAGACTCATCATAGCACATTTGATCCCATTCAAATGCTAACAAAAGAATTGTTAAGTTGTGAACATTATTCAAGACTAACTAAAGAATTGTGTCTACCTCATACATATCCCGATATACGAAAAATTCTTCATTTCTTATAGTCTTTTGACCTTATGTTTATTTACTTTTGACAATTATAATAATTAAATTATAAATGCTATAAGATTTGTTAAACTAGAAATCACTTTATTAATATGAAAAGATTGTCAAAAACTTTATTACACTCTTCCTATTGATCATAATCTTAACAATTAATCATAAAATGAATCAATCAAATCACAAATAACCCTAGATATCAAACTAATCACAATACAACACTCAAACATGTGAGAAACTAGAATCCTAGAAAACTAGTTCATATTTGTGTCTAATTAGACTTGATTAGGTTTGATTATGAAGCTTTCTTCCACAATAGCATTCATCATACATACATACACATACATATAGAAAAAGAAACCCCAAGGTAATTGAAGATTTAAAAGGAAGGAAACACATAGATAAGTCAAATACCTAAGAATCATGACCTGGTTCGGTTTTGTGGGTAGAGCCATTGGAAAACTCAATCAAATAGATTCAAACTCTCTTATAAAGGTAGAGGACTTTATTATAAAGATTCTCCAACTCGAATCACTCAATTCGGAGTCCAGATGAGAAAGTTATGGTGTTTGGAAGGTAAGAAAGTTGGAGAGGAAAATTCTGCACTTATGTTTTTCCAACTTTTCATCTTTAAATGAGTGAGAGTGAAAGGAGAAACTCAAAAGAGATGAAAGAGAGGGAAAGAAGCAACGAATAGGAAGTAGTCACCTCACATCCTAGTGAGAGGCGCGTGATCCTCACGGGGCAGAGGGGCTGCTGGCCCGTGAGGCTTATGGGCCCCACACGGCCTCACCCAAAATGGCCTTTGGCCAATGCTTGCCTCCCTCATGCTCCTCTCGTGTTCTTTAGCGTATTCAGACCTCTGAACTCCAAATTCGAATCCTAGAACATGCAAATCACAAATATTACCAAATTAAATCTAATGCATGTGCATACATTACCAAGAGTGTGAAATTTTTATACCAATGGTGTACAACTATGCAGGGACAAAAATGAATGTCGTGTGTGTGTGTGCCTATGCCTTGTAAGAGGAAAGATGTCTAATACACCTTTGATGAGCAATGTAGATTATTCCTCCTTGAAGACACCATCTTTCTCGATAAGTTGTCAAGTACTCCTTGAAGCTTCAATCATCATCAAACTAAGACAACTAAGCATTACAAGAGAAACAACGTTTTGATATGGAATTCATGCCAACATAAACCAAAATCCTAACAGATTTGTAAGACAAAGCAACTATATCAAATCTTAAAGGAAAATCAAGACATGAATTTTCAAAGTCCTGTACGATTTTTTCGGATGAATTATCCGTATGATTGTAGTCTTGCTAAACCATTAAGAAGAGAGATAAGACTAAATTGGATGAGACATCCTTATTGATTGAATAGATACAAAATCCTTATGGAGTTTAGTATTTGTATTGTTAGTTGCATTTACTCACATTTGCTTCATGTTTAAGCAATTTAAAAGATACTATGCATATCAATTTCAGCATGTCAAAATCAAGTTCAAATGTCACAGAGATAAATTATAGATCATTCAAGTTTACTTCTTAATCAATTCTCCTAGTCTAAAAATGCAATATTGAACATTAAGGTGACATGGATTACAAACAAAGCAATGGTTCACACTTATTAAAGTATCTTTGCCTGACTAATTGAAGCCTCGCTGAAAGGAATAATAAATTCCCATTTTTACATGCGTGTCTTTTAAATACAACCTAGAAGGTGTGTGAATGTGTTGCTAATCAGTTATTACCAAATTTTTCAGATTAGTCAATATTACAAAAAAAATAACCCAAACACACAAATAAAACAATCAAGTGTAAGGGTGCAGAAATATAAACGACACTTGATTTTTACGTGGAAACCCTCAATAGGGAAAAACCATGGGCTGGTAAGTGCGCCACACTCGATCCTCGAATCCACTAATTGTGATAACGTTTACAACCTAATCCCGACTTACGATCTAATCTCAATCAATAACCCGTTACCACTACCCGCAGGCCTGTAAAAGTGGACCTAATCCAATTGCTCATGTGAACACCTAATCCCGGTGTATGACCTAATCTCGGTCATCACACAAGACTTACTTCTCAGAAGAGATCAAACCCTAAGTGAATATGCAATGATATCCAAATATGCAAATAGAGCTAGGGTATAAATTCAATCATAGATATCAAAAACTAAATGATATGTCATAAAGCTTAGTTATGTAGAGGATAACTAATCCTAGATACAATAGCTATCAAAAACAATCTCAAACATTTCAATGAGATTAATTAGCTAGATGTATATATCAATCATGAAATCCTAGCAATCAAAAAACAATCTCAATCATGCAATGAGATTAATTAGCTAGATGATAAACAATAAAACATAGCTATCACAAAATAACCTAATCAACACATAATCTCAATCTTGTATGTCGAAATCGCTCTAAGAACATACAAATAATAAATGAGATAAATTGATAAGTAAAAACACTAATTATGTAAGATAATAGTGTTCAACATATCATACAATGTGTGTTGAAGAAGACCCATGCATTAGCATATGCTATATGATGCTAGATGATGCTTAGATGATGATTTATGCATAGGGAAATAGATTTAGAGAAATAAAGATGTAATCTTTAAACTTTTTCTCCCAAGTCTCTCTAAATTTCTCTAGGGTTCTTAGAATGCAAGACTTGTGTTTTGAACCATATATAAGGATCTATTTATAGAGAGTGAAAAAGATTTGGTGAAAGATAATTTAGTCTCAACTTTATAGGCCAAATCGGTGCCCTATTATGCTGCCCTTGCCAGCAAAATCAAGGGCGCATAAATACACCTGACATACTGGTTGTAATTTTACGCCCTGATTTGCGGTTACGGGCTGCAGATATTCGCCACAGCGCACAACTCAATATTCGTTCACACCAAACGACATCGAAATCTTTCATATGATATATCATTGGAAAGGTATGGAAGTCTATTTTCTACTCCAATTATGGAATGACATTTTGATGTCTATAGAAAACGGTATGGTTAATTGAGTGACCAACGATCAGATTCGGATAACAGCTGTGATGCCCTTTTTTAGTGGTCACTTTGAAGATTTAAAAACCAATCCAAACGGTAATGAAATATTACGAATAATATACCGTTGGAAAGGTATGGATGTCTAGTTTGTCCATAATTTACAAAACTCAATTTAAATCTTTTTATAAAAAGTTATGGTCACAAGACCATGCAAAGGTTAGTTTTGAAAAACATTTAAATCATTAAAATCCAAACTTTTGAAACTAGACACTTCATTACAAATAACCAAACCAAAACTACCACTTATCCAAGAGAAGAATGAGACCTTCTCAAGTGGTCAACCATCACACTAAGACATGCACATCATTTTGCAAGCGCGAACATTTCCGATCACACAAACGGAAACGAATTACACCATTTACAACTAACAAACATGAAGTGCAAGTGTAGGAATTGAATGCATCTTAATACCTAACATGTCATGGAATTATCATAGAACAAGGTGCAATCAATTAAAACATGCAAGAAGAGATGTTCAAGAATAGGCATGCACTCATATAAAACACACAACATACAAGAATAAGATATATGCATGAGTTGTGTGTGTGTGCAACTAGATCTCTTCAAAGCAAGAAAGCACTAGAATATACCTTTGGTGTTTCTTCTCTTGAGGTCTTGAGCGGGCCTTGGTTATGCAAAACACCAACCATTAAATACCTAAGCTACACTTACATCAAACCCCACATGTGGTTTTTCCACGAAATAAGCAAATCAAAATATGGGAATCCTTACAATCACACTTCTAGCCAAGGCTTCCTTGCTTGTCTAACTGGAGCCTCATAGTCCTAGACAAGACTACCTTACATAGCTAACTGGAACCTCACACTCCTAGCTAAGACTTCCTTGCTTAAATCAAAGAAGCCACTCCAATATGAGACTTCCACCTTTTGCAAGGCATTCTAAGTGATCAATGAATGCAAGACACAAACAAGCACGCATCATAGAACAATGATGATCAACATGTCCTATGAAAACAAAACATAGACAATGAGCACACAATGTATGATTTTCTAGTTTATAATCCAAAATATGCAATCACACAAAATGATGTATAAACATATGAAACGTTTGGGTTATGTACACTTCATGAAGAACTAGACATAGGCAACAAAGTTTGCAACAAAAATAGTCTAGGTCTAATACATGAAAACCAAAATCTAGTGTATGTCACATCACCAAACATACTTTAATCCTAGATTAGATTCATGCAACTAAAGCTTGAAATTAAACATGTTCATGAAGCACATATTCAAGACTTTAGAACAAAAACTAAAATGCAAGAGAAATGAGATTAGATCTACAAACTTCTCTAGAAATCAAATAGAGCATATATTCGTAAATCAATCAATTGAATCTTAACAATGCTCTAAACAAATAACAACTTGTGCTATTTCCAAATATGTTCAATCGAAGACACATAGCACAACTAGGAACTATTTATTATTATAATATTCATAATCAAAGCTCAAATATTCCTAGATACAAAGCTAATCACAATATAACACACAAGCATGTGAAGACATAGGTTTTAGAAAAACCTAACTCACAATCAAGTTTTCTATTAAGCACAATTAGCTTTTAATTGAAGCTCTAAATCCTAATAGAATTTGATCAAGTAACATACACATATATATGAAGAAAGCTTAAGGTAATTGAAGATCATCAAGCTCAAAACACAAAGGATTAGTCAATTACCTAGAACAAAAAGTGAAGCTATGAATTTGGTGTTGAATCAAAATCCAAACCGATCAAATGACCTCAAGGTTGTTCGAGTTTGTAGAGGACTTCAATTCAGAGATTCTTGAACATGAATCACTCAAATTAGATAAGACATGAGAGAATTATGGTTTTTGGAAGTTGGGAATATCTCTAAGAAAATTATGGATTTTTTCTTCTCAGTTTTGGTTGAAATGAACAAGTGAAAGAAAGGGAATATTTAAAGAAGATTTGGAGGGAAAGTAAAGTGGAGAGGTGGGGACTATAAGGCAGCTGCCTCATGTGCTCCCGTGGAGGCGTATGGCCACAAAAAGGGCAAGGAGGCTTCCTTCTCGTGGTGGCCATGCGCCTCCATGAGAAAGACCTCTTTTTGGTCCTTCTCCTCTTCAATTCTCTCATTGTGCATCCCTTGTGTTCTTCAATCGTTCTTCGGCCTTCGAACTCTAAATTCAAATTTGTTTTTGGATTATGAACTGTAACTCACTAATACACAAGGATGACTACAAAACCTTGACCAAAAGCTTGGAACTCAACTCGATACACAAGGATGAAAACCAAGGACGATAAAGACATGGAAAGTTTCGTAACTTCCTACTTTTAGAACTCGAAAATTAATTTATGAATAGCCAAAATGATTGAAACTCAATAAGGAATAAGATGAGAAAAAATTCAAGTATGATAACAATAAAACACAAGCAAATAAACATAAAATCACACAAGGATGCAATTTCCTAGAGATAGTCCTAGTACATGCATTTCTACATTGTTTGTCAAATTAAGATTAATGTATGAGCATACTTCAACAAGTGTGTGAATATGTTATACAAATTTAGTGTTATGATGCAGGGAAACAAATGCATGCAATGTGTGTGTGTGCTTAAGCCTTACAAGAGGAAAAAGGTCTTATTATACCTTTGTAAACAATAATGCTTTCCTCTCTTGAAGGCTTCACTTTGCTGGAATAGTTGTCCATCTTCTTTAAAGCTTGATAAACAATACAACCTAGACAACTTAAGTGCACTTAAGCCTTGCAAGAGGAAAGAGGTCTTATTTTACCTTTGTAAACAATAATTCTTTCCTCTCTTTAAGGCTTCACTTTGCTTGATTAGTTCTTCATCTTCTTTGAAGCTTGATAAACTGTACAACATAGACAACTTAACAATACAAAGGAAGTGTCATTTTGATATAAAATAATGCCAATTAGACTTGAAATCCTAACAATCTCCCCCTTTGGCAAATTCTATGTCAAAACACCTATACAAAATTCTAAACATTACAAAAGAAGATTGGTCACAAAATCTCACCCTCACATTACAATGAGTTAATAACCTAGACTAATCTTCAACAAGTCTTGAACTTCTTCATGTGAACTTCTCTTGATATCACCTAAAATAGGCTTGAAAACACAAGAATATACAAGAGGACATATGGCAAATATATACTCAACAAGAATATGACATTTAAGGACAAATGGAATATAGCAATTTAGAACGATGAATACATGTATTCTCCCCCTTAATACATGAATACTGAACAAAATATTCCAAACCATTAAAATAGTCCAATCAAGTTATTACATGCCAAAAGAAGTTCAAAATACAAAAAGAAGATAGATAGAAACATATCATATTTCTCACCCTTTGTAGGGATAAATAAACAAATAAAAGTGTTACACGCAGCGGAAGCGATACTAAAGACGATTTAGTGACTTTTAAAAATTTTCCTTTATGAACCTTAAACCCTTTTAATCAATAAACATGCATATATATCAACAAAAGTAAATTACCTCTTGTCGCGTGATCCGATTGACTTACGTCGATGGTAATCCGCAAGACCTTCAATCCGAGCACGAACGTGGATCACCTAGGAGCGTGGTCTCCCTTTCCTTTGAATTGCAAACCTGTGAATGGACCAAACAAATACTTTCTTTTCTTTGTTAGTCACAAAACAATCAAAAGAATGTCAAAATTATTCCGGTCACTTTTGAGTTCACAATCTTATGATCGAAACTCGCGTGAACCTAGATCGATATCGTATACACAAGCTTATTGATGTTTAAGCAATTGTATACTATCAAAGAATAATTTTTCACTCCTTTTTGTCTCTCTAGAATAAAAACTCTCTTAGAATTAAGAAGAAGAAGAAAGAAAATAAAAACTCAAGCACCAATTAATTGATGTGGCCGAACCCTATAAGAACATATATATAGGTTGGCCGAATTTTTCTTCTTTTTCCTTTAGGGTTGCCGAATTCTATGTAGTATCTAATTAGGGTTGGCCGAATTTCATCATGTCACTTATATAGGGTGACTGAAATTCAACCCTAATTCTTTTTAACTTTATAGACTTCAAACCCTAATCCAACTCTTTTATTTTTATTCTTTTATTTGACTAAATAAAAAAAAGACTCCTTATTTGATTAAATAAATAATACTAATTTATTTATTTACTTATCAAACAAGTCTTTTACTTTTAGGAAAGATTTGTTTCTTTAATTAAACAATTAATCAATAAATCAATTAATTCTTATTTAATTAAAACAAATGAAACAAAATAATATTTTTAGGTCAAAACCTTAACCTAGCCGCCCCACTTATATATAAGATGGGCCTAATATTATTTTCCTATTTCATTTAATCCATTGGACTTTAAATAAAAAAGCCCACATGTGAACCAGACCCATTCTTACTAAAAGAAACAAGCCCACATGTCTTTCATTAATATATTAATATAATTGAGCAGCCCATTACTTAAATAATGTGCAAATTATATTCTTAATATATTAAATGCAATTCTAGATGGACCCTTAAATTGGTCCGGTAGAATATATCAAGTGATCCATGCAAGTCCGTGTGGATTGGGAATCTTGGCGGGCCATCTAAATTTAAGCTTCAATAGACATAACCTAATCACAATCAACAAATGATTCACTTAGGTCCGATCCATTAATTTTAACTCATTCCACTAAAGAGCTAAAACTGAACTCTTAAATAAAGATAGAAAAGGAAGATGCTCCTCATTCATACCCTAGACAATCATATTGGAGATAGTGTATCCTCGTGATTAATATCAGTAATCGCCAAGAGTTCATAGACCGCCTATAACTCTCCAAGTTACCATATTTACTCATATGACCACGTTTTGAACTTGGATATTTTGACTTGTCCAGAAGCCATGTTTTCAATAGACACTATTGAAAACTCAACGTTGAGATTTAATATCCAATTACCTCAAAACATCCATATGATGATATTATACTCTCATTTAATTAAATGGAGCCACGATGTCCATATCTATAAATGAAGTCCTCTATCGATTAACAAATGAATATCACCAAACTATCGAGGATAGACTATGCGATATAATCGTACTCATTGATAACTCAAATGATATCACTTGCAACCATAAGTCCATCATTTATCTCAGGATTAAGATAGACTCTCCGATTGTCCTGATAATGAAAAGACTATTATCTATTGACGGTTCTAGATAAAGCTTTTCATTGTGATCCAGTTCAATGCACCCAGTGCACTAGATCCTTTTGCTCGAAGACACTCCGATGATTTTAGACTCATCATATCTCATTTGATCCCACTCAAATGCTAGCAAAAGAATTCTACAACTTTAACAAGATAAAGGTGCCCAACCTTTAACTTAAGTTGTGAACAATATTCAAGACTAACTAAAGAATTGTGTCTACCACATACATATCCAGATGTACGAACAATTCTTCTTTTCCCATAGTCTTTAGACCTTATGATTATTTACTTTGACAATTATAATACAAACTATAAATGCTATACGATTTGTTAAACCAGAAATCACTTTATTAATATGAAAAAGATTGTTAATTACAACATTACACTTTTGCTATTGAGCATAATCCTAACATTTGACATAATATGAAGCCAAAAAGAACAAGAAATGATATCTTGAGATCACTTAAGCTTTGTTAGCCACTTGTGCCACCAAAGAACGTTGTTCGGTTTATTGATCTCACATAACGCCTTGCTTGAAGAATTGCCTTCTTCCAAGCTCCTGACTCTCGCCTTTAACTCTACTATCTCTTTCCTTGATTCCACAACCTCCCCCTTCAATTGAATAACCCAATCTGGAATATAAGATGTGCTCGACACATTGCTTGACTCTTGAATTTCTCCAAAAATCTTCAAAGTATCTTCACCATCCTTCTCCTTGTATGATATGTATGCCACACGTTTTTCATAAAATTTCTCCAATGCTAGAAGAAACACATCTTCCTTATCTCTTTTAACCCACGAGCCATGCATAAATGAGTAATAAACCCTGAAAATTGAAGTTTCTTGTCCAATCTAGTTCTGCAAGCCACACTTTCAATACGCTCTATAAGAATCTCTCCTTAGTTTATGGCTTGTTGGTCACTAAGGCATACACTATCTTGACCTTCTCTTTATTCAACTCGGTTGCGTTAGTTAAAGGAACAAGACTAGCACAAACAAACAAATGCCAAAAGGCACTAACTTTGGTCGATTCATTTTGACTAATGAATACCTGCTTTCCCCACTCAAACTTGTTGTCATCATATATAGTTCTTCCCATTTAATTTAGATCATCAATATTCTCCACATCAAGGAACTTCGAAGAAATGTCATTTGAAAGATCAATGAACTTAATGATATTTTCCGAAGGCACTCTAAAGACAACACTTCTAATGTCCACCAAAGCATTTTCATGGGTTGTTTCTAGCTTATATTCATGGTAGAATTCTCTAACCATACTATCATTGACTCCACAAAGCATATTTACCCATGAATCTCAATGCCTATTAACAATTGATTTGAGAACATAAGATCCCTCACAATCACACAAATCTATCTGTCTATCAAGAATGAGCTTTTTGGTCCCCATCACACCTAAAGGGTTCAACCTAATAGGTTTGGATTTCTTGGAGGATGGTTTTGTGGATTTTGGATTTCCTATAGGTTTAGGAGGATTTTCAACACAAGGTACCTTAGATCCTCCCATAGCTTGTGTATATGCAAACTAACACGAATAAACCAAAAACATGAGTGGAAACATTCAAAGCAAGTTAGTGACCAAATATACAAAGGCAAATAATCTATTAGTAGGAAAATGGTAAAAGGGTCAAATTCAAATTAACACAATATATTGATGAAGAAGTAATACTGTTTTATTAATCGTTCCAAATACAATGGATGATACAATGGAGATTACACATAGTATAGATACAATGAGGGTTTTTTGTGAGGTTTAAGTGGGAAATTTCTGACATAGTAAGCGATAGCGATATCGTGCTAGTCGATAAATGGAAAAGCTGTAGGGATGTGGATCAAAGATCGGGTCCTTCTCTTTCGAGAGTTTCGTAGCATTTATTGGTCCCTTTTCTTGCTCATTACTCAAGAGATCAGTCAATCAATTAAGCAATCAATATGACGTTGATGGTGGTTTTGTTTTAGGCGCGGGAATGATCCCATAATCAAGTGATTTGTTTCCTTCCTTAGCAATCTTGACCGAGTTGACTAATCCCATTTAAAGTGGAGTTTTAAATATGGTGGGAGAAGTCAACTTTCCTTGTATTTAAATGTTGGCCTGTACTGTCTCTCTCATGGTATGGTTCTGGTTCCTTAGTGCACCGGTCCTTTCTTCCTTGATAGTCTTCTATTCATCTCGATCTCCACTACCTAGTAGACGGATTGGGGTATCTAGGTACCTCGCATCTTATTGGACCGTGATACTAATATTATTTAAGTATCAGGATATTGAGGTATCAGGGTACCGAGACAATCAGTAGCGGGGTACCGAGACAATACAGTAGCGTGGTCCTTAGGACCTTGACTTCCATGTTTTCAGATATTTAGAGATCCAGATGGCCTTGATCCTGATTAGGATTTGTAGAAAGCATACCTGGACGTACCAGTTTGACTTCTTCTCGGGGTAGCTAGATCCTTCCTATAGTGTATTTCTACTTCAAATAATCCTAGGATGGGTAGAAAATTCTTCTTTGGACCTCTGCCTTTTTAGGCGGTTAACAGAAGTCCCCCTGACTTGAACACCGTTTACCTAGTTGGGGTTGGAGTTAGAATACCAGAGAAATTGAAAGATTTTTCCCATCCTGTCTAGCTGGTTTCAACTGTCTAGGAGTAAGTCCTCTTTTAGCATGCTAGTATTTAATGTATGATCCACGTAGTAGGCAAGGAATGGTGGGCTTGTTTGAATGGGCCGTTTTTTGGCACGATTTTCTCCAAACCGTCACTTGCACGTCTCTAGTCATTAATCGCTATTTCCTTTTCTATTCCAGTAACTGCCTACCTCCTTCTATAAATAACTCGCCCTTCTTCTTTATTCATTCACACCGATTTCAAATTTCAAAACTTCCTTTCTCTTTCTAAGCCTTCCTTCTTTCCAAAATTTCTAAGATTTTTCTTCTTTTTCTTCTTACTTTTTCTTCTTACTTTTTCATTATTGACTCCACTAGCTCCTGTAGATAGTCTTGACGACCTTCTTAACATGGGGAATGATGATTCAGCTGAGAGTTCTCAATCGAATAAGAGGAAAAGGGGACGCAGCGAGGACGATGACGTGGAAAGTCCTGCTCCATCCCAGCGCCACTGCTAAAATAGGAACACTGCAATTGGGTCAGGCTTCAGCAACATGCCTAATAGTGCATTCGAAATTGTAGATGAAGAGGAGGAAAATGTTGAATAAGAGAGAAACCCAATTGGAATCCCAACTAGAGATGTTCTTACCTTTCCCCTCAAATATCGGGTTATCCCTATCTTTGTTTGTACTATTGATACCCTGGCACATTTGAGGAGAGAATACCAAAATCCTGATGCCATTAACCTCTCCCTTCCTTATCGGGGTTACGACGTGTATACTCCTCCTAAAGGTACTTCCCTATTTATGTGGCCACTTTTGAATACATGGTCATGCTACCCTTCCAACCCACTTTTCGTAGGGCACTTCTCTATCTTGAGCTTGCTCCTTTACAGATTTCACCGGGGTTCTGGAAGCACTTGACCGGGTTTTTAGTGCTCTGGAGGGAGCAATGCAAGATAAATAAAATGGCGAGGGAACCGAGTTTCGATGAGATCTGGTATGTCTTCTAGGTGACGTCTTTTACATCGGGTCCCAATGGCCAATTCTATTTGAGGGAGAACAATTCCATGAAGTTCCAGGTTCCCGGAGCCAACACGAATTACAATAAGGCTTGGCACGATGAATGGGTTGTAATAGGAGGAGATTGGGGCCACTTAATGCATATTGGTGGGACCGAGTACCCAGTTCTTACTTAGTTCACTAGGGAGGACAAGTGGGACAAGAGGATGATCTCTGCCAAGTCCCTAGGTATCCTGAAGAAGATCCAGGACCGAAATTACATGAACTTCAAGTATTCCTCATTTGATCCCTATGACGCTGCTAGGGTAGACCAGTATCTCAAGATTTCCCTTTCTCATCCAGTTATGTAGCTTTCTTCTTCTCGTTCTCTCTTACTTGATTGATCTTATTTTCCTGGTATTAACTTTTCCTCTAACAGTCTCTGCAACTCCCTTTCTATCTTCCTCTTCTACTTCTTCAGGACTGAAGCTCCAAGGCACCTCTCGAGTCAACTCCCTTTTTCTTCCATCTGGTATCGGTACTGGCGCCTCATTGATGAGGTCATTTTGTGCTCAACGAATACATTTTTATGTGTTTTTGAAAACTATGTTTTAGCCACTTAAAAATCCTTTAAGATGTTAATTCTTAGCAAGTGGTAAACACGATTCGTTCCACGGGGAGATGGAGTAATATGTTAGATTGATTGACTAATCTATAGTGCAATAAAATAAATCATAATGAATGGATAGTTGTGTGGTTTGATAAACCACCAAATATGAAAGTAAGATAAACATACAAAAATGATAGGAAAAAGAGAAGACTTAACAATCTTGATAAGAGAGATATGTAAACAAATAAGGTAGATACTAGGGAATTGATGAAGTTACAAGTGGTATGGGTAATGCTTTCAAATCTTCAATAATGACCAAATCTCTTATATGCTAACCATTTGTTTTCTAGAGTGTGTTTAGGTCATTACTATAAGCACTAAACATCTTCCCACCTCAATGCCTAACCGATTAAGGAAAGGGGATCAAAGTGGGATTAATTTGGTACAAATCAAGGTTTAAATTAGTGGGGTTGATATACTCACCACTAATCTATCCTATTCACTAAATTCCTTAACCAATCAAGGGTGTCAATCCAAGATTAGTTTCACAACAATTTATCACACAGAATAATATGATCTACTGGTGATATACATTGCAAATCAAATAATGCATAGGATCCAAATATAAAGTGAATAAGAAACAAGTAGAGATTTAATTACAAATAGCTTAAGCAAAAACACACAACCATAGGTTCCTCACATCTATCCTATAGATTAGGGGTTTAGTTACACATAGTTACAATAAAATGAATAGGAAGTAATAGTTTAGGAAATCACCCTTAAGCCTCATTCTTTAGTGCTTGCTCATTCTTTTCCCTTGATGCTCTTAGTGCCAAGAATGGTAAAAAAGGATGTGTCTAGATAAGTGGATGTCTAATGGTGAGTGACAAAGTTATTGAAATGGAGAGAATGGAAAGTCAGGAATGGTTAGGTGAAGTAATCAAGACATTAGTGTTGAGGTTTTGGATGGAAAAGATAGTATAAGTTTAAAGAATGGAGGAAGTTTAAAGAGTGATGTATGGAAAGGAAACTAGATCTAATTCTCAGTAATTTTGTGTTCTTCAAATGCTTGGATCCTCTTTCTAGTTGGAAGAGAGGAATATATATATATAGTCACACGCTTGAAAATCCGATGTGGCAAGATGTCGCCATTTGTGTGGCCATGGCGATATCATGTCGATAAATGGTTACAAATTTTGAGATTCACTTGTTGTCACTTTTCTCATCTTTTTCGCCATTATGGAAGTGGCGAGACTGAAGGATAACTGCATTGTCACCACTTGTGCCTTAATGTTGCCATGGCGACAACGTCTTCACCAAAGTGGCGACAATGCCCTGTTTTGCCAACTTGTGCTCCTTTTTGCACCAAAGTCCTCACCTTTTCACAAATGGCCTAGGAGCCTAAGTAAACATAAAACACTCATTTAACAATATTAAATAAGGGGAAACGTCAGAGAATCAAGTGTAAAGAGACGGGAATGATGGCCAAAATCATACCAATTTTGGCTTGATTACCCATCCGGGTCAAACTTACCTGCTATAGTCCACCTCCAACTATTTTGGCTTGATTACCCATCCGGGTCAAACTTACCTGCTATAGTCCACCTCCAACTTCAGCGAGGTCACCTCTACGACCTTCCGCTCCACTTCTTACCCTGCCACCAACTCGCCTTATTATAAACGAGCTGGCTGCGAGAGCTGCAAGAGCCCAAGGTTCTTCTAGCCGGTTTTAGAAGCATGCTCCAATTGCTCCTACCGTTAGGCCTCCAAAAGTAGCTCCTCCTCCTCCTCATTCAGTTGTTTCTGTCAGGCGCCAACTTAGGGTGGACTAGAAGAAAGATGCTGGTACTAGGGCCACTTCTTCAACTGATCAACCATCGGGGTTATAATTGCGGGATAGCAGCTAGGACAAGATTCTATCCTGATTTGTGGCTGCCTACCCTAGTGGAGTTTTACAGGCTATGACTTTCATGCCTGTTGACCTTATGGTCATAAGGAGGCTTCCCTGCTTGCTAAGGTATGATTTTTGGCCTATTTTTTTGCTTGGAATTATTATATGAAAGGTACTCACTTTTCCTTTTTTGTTGTAGGCTTTTAAATTTGTTCTGGCTATGGGGCAGCAGGTGACAGCTATAAAGGAGGCAAACATTGCTGTTAGAGTGGAACTAAAGGATGCTAAGAAAGACTTGGCTCAGTCTAAAAGAGTATAGCCTACCTGAATAGGTCATTGATAGAGGCTGAGAAGAGAAGGGAAGATGCCTTGGTGGACTTGGAGTGGTTGAAGCATGTTCTGGATATAGAGACAGTTAGTTCGCTTCGCCATCGCGAGGACAGGAAGGGTTTGAGAAGGGAGAAGATCCTGCTTCAAGATGAAAACCATCTCCTGTGAGATATAGTGAAAGCCTTAGAAACTAGAATGGATGATTCATTTGCAGACAAGTACTTCTTTTTCTCCTACGAGGTTGCGTTGGCCCTTCCTCCTCATTTCGACCTATATGTTACCATTGGGTGGAACCAGGAGTAGATTATGGCCAAGGTGGCCTAGCTCTCAGAGTCTACCCTGGTCCCAAAGGGTCCTTCTCAAACGTCTACCATCTCAGATCCATCTCAGATCCCTCTCAGCCTTTCTACCTCAAGAGCCTGATGCCCCTACCCCTATTGATCCAGTAGGAGTAATTAGAGAGGTGGTTCATGATCCTCCTGCCCATCAAGATGACCATATGTAGGATGTAGAGGATCCTGTTGTGACTGAGTCAATGCTAGTGAAGGAGGTAGAGGCTCTTACTGAAACTAGGGCACCAAGAGTTGGAGAGACCCAGGCTGATCTAGAGGTTGTAAGAGAAAAAGAGGCTAAGGATGCTGCAGGCCAGGGTAAAAAAGTAGAGAAAAAAAAAGGGATACTGATATAACATGACTCATTTGTCATTTCTTACTACATTCATATTTTTTGTAGGCTGGAAATGGGGGTTGAGCGCCCTATTTGATTAATAGAAAGCTTTCTCTTTTTTTCAAATATAGTGTCTTACTTGTTCATGTTGGATCGTGGTAGTAATTCTATGCTTGCATGCTTGCCCATATTCAAGATAAAAATTTAGAATGGTAGAACTTGGTACCTAGATACTTGTCTCATAACCTTGATAAAACATATTTAAAGTGTTAACATTGGCTGAGTCTTCACTTTATTTAGGATGATACCTAACCTTCATAATTTTTAGAAGTATCCTGAAAGGTAGTCCCCTTGTAAGACTAAGGGAAATTTTACAAGTGACATGTACTGAGGCTAACCTGATCCTCCTGCATAAGGGATCTGGGTCTTAAATGGATCTTAGTAAATAACTAAGATTACTTCATGATTTTTACAAGGCATGTCACGACACTTGGCTTTCCTACTCAAGGAATCCCGGTCCTTAGACGAGTTGTCCTTATAGGCAATTATGCCATTTAGGTACAAGGTCTTTATTAGGCGAACCAAGGTACTGGGAATTCCTGTGTAAGGGATCCCAGTCCTTGTGGCGAATTGTGATCCTGGTAGGTAACTATACCACTTAGGTACCAGGTCTTCAATAGGCGAACCAAGGTACCATGCATTCATGTGCAAAGGATCTTGGTCCTTATGGTGAATTGTGATCCTGGTAGGCAACTTTGCAATTAAGGTACCAGGTCCTTCCTGACGAGATTGGGTTCCGGCCAAGGCAACAAAAGGGCCATTTGGCTGTCTTGGGCTTGAGGAAGAGACGGGCAACCAGGGCCATGACTCCTTAACCTTGGTATGGTAGGCAACTATGCTTTTATGAACTAAACCCTTCCAAGAGAGGGGTGGGTCCTATCTAAGGCAGTAGGATGCCATGTGGCTTTTCCTGGTCTAGAAGCGATCATAGGCGATCTAGGCGATATTTCCAAGGCAATCATAGGAGAAATATGTAGGAGAAAAAACAGACTTCTTTAATGAATTCTTAGGTGATACAAAGCATATCCAGGGTACATACTGAGAGTGACACCGGTCGAAATAAACTTTTTCTTCAATTTCATGGATAAAACTTCTTGAGGTGATCAGCATTCCAGGTGTGTTCTATTGGGTAGCCATTTATGTCTTCTAGCCTTGTAAGCTCTATCGTGGACTACCATCTTTATTAGGTAGGGTTCTTCCTAGTTTGGGGCTAGTACCCCGTCTGACCTCTTCTGGGTATTCTAGGTAATTTTAATGAGGACCAAGTCCCCTTCTTTAAAATTTTGGGTCTTCACTCTTCTATTAAAGTACCGGACAATTCTGCTCTGGTAGGTTGTAACCCGTTCTACGGCCTTGTATTGCTTCTCCTCGAGGAGGTCTAGGCTGGCTCTCAATTTTGCTTTATTGTTTTTAGGTTCAAAATGCTGGACCCTGAAAGATGTCAATTTGTGCTCGATAGGTAGAATTGCTTCTACGCCAAAAGCTAGCAAGTAGGGGGTTTCCCCAGTAGTAGTCCTCTTGGTAGTCCAGTATGGCCATAACACATTCGAAAGCTTTTCATCCCATTTTCCCTTATTCTGTTGGAGCTTCATATTCAAGAGTTTCTTAATAGTCTTGATGGTAGCTTCCACCAACCCATTGGTCTGAGGATGGGCTACTGATGCAAAGCTAAGGTTGATACCCTACACTTCACAAAATTCCCTAAACTTGGCATTGTCAAATTGCTTACCCAGTTCAGTTATTATGGCCATCTGGGTCCTGAATCGACATACAATGTTTTCTTTAAGGAAGCTCGTGGTGTTTGCCTCGGTTATCCGAGTAAGGTGCTTTGCTTCCACCCACAAGGTAAAGTAGTCTATTGCCACTATGGCATGTTTGGCTTGACTAGGAGCGGTTAGGAGTGGCCCGATGAGGTTTACCCCCTAAATGGCGAATGGGTATGGTGTACTGATTGAGGAAAGTCTATCTGGTGGTAAGTGGTTGAGGTTCGCTGCCTTTTGGCAGGGTTCACACGGCCATGCAAATTGTTTTGCATCCTGGTGTAGAGTATGCCAGAAGTAAACCAGTCTAAGTACTTGGTAAGCTAAGGTCGTGATTGCCACATTCCCCTGAGTGCACTTCTGTGAGTGCCCATTCTGCATCATTCAGATGTAAGCATTTTAGTAGCGGAAGAGATTTTCTTTGCAGTAAAAGTATCCCTCATCTAAGAAATACCGAGTGGCAGTCCTTTTGAGCTTGCATGCATGATCGAGATCCTCTATGAGACTTCCATTTTGGAGATAGTCAGTTATTGGGTCAGCTAAGGAATCCAGTCAACCGGGTTCATTTCTCCTCTTGTATCTATGCTGGATCGGGGAATTAGCTAGAGTGGTACCCCTTTTGGTAATGCTTGTCTTCTAGTTACAGCAATCTTGGCTAAAACATCAGCCCGATGGTTCTTATCTCAGAGAATCTACTCCATCTTCACTCCCTTAAACCTAGTCATTGCTTCCCGGACCTTTTTGAGGTATGCCACCATGTTCTTCCCCTTTGCCTGGTACTGTTCGGATACTTGGTTTATTACCAGCTGTGAATCACTCCTAACCAGGAGAAAATTTGCACCAAGCCCTTTGGCTACCTTCGTCCCCACTAATGGGCTGTAAAGCGACCAATTCTCGTTCCATATAAGACAAACGAGGCCTAGATCTTATGAAGTGTTGCTAGAAATAATGCCAGGGCAAAAGAAGAAAAAGTCTCCCAAGAAGGCCTCTCAGTGCATGAAGCGTCACTTAACAACAAAACCAACTGCAGTTTCACCAAAAAGGGAGGAGAAGCCAAAATATAAAAAGAATCCACATAGAAAAAGGTGGCTTCCTAACGTGATCAAATGTGTGTATATGCAAACACATGAAACATAGAATACATTATCAAGATATCTTGTTAAAACTAGAAATAAGCTTTATGCACACAATGTATGTTTTTGTAGTTTATAATCCAAACAATTAAAATCACACAAAATGGTGCATATCATATATGAAATGTATGGATTAGGTACACTTCATGAAGAACTAGAATTATACATGAAAGTTCACAAATATTATTTTTGTAGTTCTTTATACATGAACAAAAACATAGAAAATGCAATTCACTCGAATCACACTTAAATCATAGATTTTATTCATAAAAACTAAAGCTTGAAACATAACATATTCATTAAACACAAGTTCAAGGCTTTAGAACTAATATTAAAAATGCTAGAGTACAAAATATGTTCAATCAAGTCTCTCGAGAAAATATTTAGAGCACATATTCACAAAAATAATCAATTAAAACTTAAAGTATCTAAATATAAAACTAAATGTGCTAACCTAAAATATATTCAATTAAAAGATCCTAACACATGTAAAGGCTATCAATCATCAAAATAAATTCAATTAACACTCAAATAGCCCTAGATTATAAGCTAGTCACAATACAACAGTCAAACATGTGAAGTTTTAGATTTGACAAAACCTAAATCACATTTAAGTCTCCAATTAGACAAATCTAGCTTATAATTGAAGCTCTATCTCCAAACACCATTTGTTCAAGAGAAAGACATAAAGATAGGCAGAAGACCCAAGGTTATGCATTTTAAAGTTTAGAAAACTCAAGATGAAGAAATACCATGGTAACTTGAGTGCAGCCACAAAATTGATGTTGAACACGAAAAAAATACTTGAGCAATTAACTTCAAATTTACTTCAATAAGAATCTCTCACTTTTTGAATAACTCAATTTGGTTAAGAAATGAGTGAGATATGGATTTTTGAAATTGAGAGAAAAACTTACATAAAAATTATGCACAACTTCTTCAAAAATAAAAAATGAGAGAGAGATGGATTTTAAAAGAAAATGGGATGGAAAATGACGTGGCGTGGAGGGGACCACATGAAGGAGGTGTAGCAATGCTACATCAGCACCCCGTGGAGGTGCGTGGCTGAGATAGGGGCCCTAGAGGCGCATGGTCTATATGGGGCCAAGGGCCTCCTTTCCCATGGAGGCCATACACCTCCTAATCGGTCATTTATTGTATATGTTTTTTATCCCCATTCCTCCAATCAATTTGCTGTATCTCGGGATATTTAGGTATTTAATGTGTTTATTTAGCATGTGTAGGTCACATTCCTTTGAAGAAGTCTTGGACCCTGTTTTTGAGGAAAAGGAGCTTAAAAAAGTGAAAAAGGGAAAAACTGTCATTTTTCGTAGTCAGGATCACTGCCCATGCAACTACCTTAGCCATAGCCTTTCTAGCGGTGAAGAACAGAAGAACTACTATTCCTTTTCACGGTACATACCGCCCTCTAAACACTAACCTCAGACGCTCCCATGCCTCAAATTATTCCAGTAGTGTCATCGTCCTCAAGACCACTGTCCAAGCACTGTTCCCAGACACGGCCCATGCCGCGAATAATTCCAGAAGATACACCACCCCAAGAACCGCAGCTCATGCAAGGTGTCCGTGCCACGGTATAGGGGGTGGTCATGCATATTCCTTGTTTTCTTAAGAAGTCTTAAAGCCCTAGTTGGAAAAACATATAAATACTTCCTATGCTATTTTTCAAAGGCTCTCTCACTGGCTCTCTAACCAGACCATTTTACATAACATAATTTTGTCATCCATCTTTACACATAGAAGATTCAAGATGAAAAAGATTTTATCATGAAAGCATGAAAGAATTCATTGAAGGCCTCAATGGGTTTTATCTTTTCAATCTCTTGTCTTTTTACTTTCATGATATTGTAACTGATCCCATAACTAGGGAATCAATGTGAACCTCTTGTGAATGCTCATGTGTGGATTAATTATTATTCTATTAATTTAATTCATGATTTATTCATTACGCATAACTGCTTGACTCCTCATTAGTTTTAATTTTAATTCACATCATAGACCAAGGGTGGATGATTCTTTGGCATGATTTTAGGGTTAAGATTATCTAAGAATTAGGGTTATAGTATAGACAAAACCTAATCCTGATTAATTCTCATTTGAATGGATAAATTTAATCTTTAGCATAGACAAAGCAAAGCATTGAATTTGCTTCTTATTTCTTGCGCTTAACGGGTTTCCAGTCATTATTCACACCATAGACCAAGGGTAAATAATGGTTGGGAACATGTGACTCATCTCGTAATCATACGTTAATAGTCATAATTAAGATAAAGAATGAACCCTTGGATTGATTGAATTTGTTCGTAAAGTTAATTCCATACATTCAATGTTCATAATTGGGGATCATTGATGACCTAGTGCTTTCTCTCTATCGATCACAACTCAACCCTCTTTTAATTGCTTTCTTTAGTTTTAGTTTAAATCAATCCATTATCAATCTTTCGGTTAGTTTTAATTTAACTTTAATTAAGATTAGTTTCACTCAATAATTTACTTTTCTTTGTAGGAACGATCTCTATTTTTCGATGTACTTATCTTTACGATTCGTGCACTTGCGATTTTAATTTTTATAACACGATTTTACAAATCACCTCCACGGGAGAGGGGGCTTATAGCATTATAACATCCCTTCTTCCATTAGCTCCTCCCAACTTCGAATTCGAATCCGAATCCTTTTTTAGATTACGAACCAGAACTCTCTCACGTACATGAACCTTTATGAAACTTCAACCAAAAACTTAAAATTTGACTCGATACATAAGGACGTAAACCATGCATGATAAAATCATGAAAAGTTTTGTAAAATCCAACTTGGAACTCGAAAACTTATGAATGAGTAACTGAAACGTTTGAAAATCAATAAAGAACAATATGAGAACATATTCAAGTTTGATATCAATGAAACACAAAAAAAAAAAAATAAATAAATAAATAAATAAATAAAACTCAAATACACACAAGTATGCCAAACTCGAAAACTTATGAATGAGTAACTGAAACGTTTGAAACTCAATAAAGAACAATATGAGAACATATTCAAGTTTGATATCAATGAAACACAAAAAAAAAAAAAAAAAAAAAAAGTTCCTAGAAATAGTTCTAGAACATTCAATTTCATATACACACAAGTATGCCATTTCCTAGAAATAGTTCTAGAACATTCAATTTCATAAAAGTTGTGAATATAAATCAAATGCATGTGAATATCATAGTCACATCTCTACACATAGTGTAGCCCTCATATTCCTATCTTTTATGTTCAAATCCTGGGCAAAATTGTGTATTTAACCCTTGATATAAGTGTTTTCAGATGATCAAACTCAGAAAGGGCTTAAATGCAGAAAAGGCAAAATTTCGGGGTTAAAGCGTAATTTTAGATAAATAGAAGAAGCAGGGCAGATCAGTTCGTTGTGTTGATCCGCGAAAATAAAGTAATTTCCAAAGCTTTTCGTGGGATAACTCTAATCTAGTTGTACTACAAAAATCATCCTGTGACAAAAGAATAGCAGATTTCCAGAGGTTTTCGTGGGACAAATTTCGTCTAGTTATCCCGCGATGAAGAGGAAGATCAGATCTAGAGAAGTTCGCAGGACATACTTCGTCTACTTGTCCAACGAACCATCTCGCAAACTTGCCCTCTATCTTGACAAAATCATGGGTTATGTGCCTTAATTTTCCCCACATATTTAAGCCTCATCTCTACTCATGCTCTTGGCCTCATCCACAATCCTTCACCTCTAAAACACCAAAGAAACCATCTTTTACACAAAACCTTCACAAATCTCATCAAACCCAACCATCCATCCCCTCTAACAACACAAATCCACCATTTCCAAGCACAAACCCATCATTTCCACCTTTACCCACCATCATCCTACATCTTGGAAAATCAAGGAAACTTGGAGAGAAGAAGCCATTGAAGTCAAGCATTATCAAGAAGAAGAGAATCTACACTTAGTTTATTCTTTTCATCTCTACCTCTTAGTTCTTGTATTTGATATGACTATTATTCATTTGTTAACTTGTATGGCTTTTAAGTGTAATGTGAGCTAATTATTTTTATGCTAAAACTATGATGAAACCAAACCCTTGATTTATTAATGAAGACCACCTAGTTTCTTTATATGTGCTTGCGTTATTATATGGATGTTTTAAGTGCTCAATGCTTTTACTTGATTGACCATCTTACAAATGATTTATTGGGTGTTGTGCTATGGACCAATAGGTGACGCACTCAAAGTGCTTGATGATATGTCCACTTTATGATTAGTAAGGTAGAGATACGCTTACAAGGCTCTTGTGTGTGTGCCAACGTACCTAATGAATTCATGCATATAGTCTGTGGTCATCAACAGAAAGATTGTAGGTATGTATGGGTGTTATTTCTATTGCTCGAGAGAGGGTAGAGATTAATTAAGAGGACACGAGCCTATAATTTTAACTTGCACAATTGGGAGATTAGGTAAGTCTAGCGCTCAATTAGGAGGGTGAGGTGGATTCTAGTTTTACCATCTTTCATCATATTATCACAATCCTTTCATGTGTGGTTTATTTCATAGCTTTAACAATACTTGCATTGTTAGTTAATTTAGATTTATTTTAGTGTTAAATTTGGAAATCATCTTTAATTGATTGTTCAAATAGTAATTTGATTAATCAATTTCTGTAATAAACTATGCAGTCCTTGTGGGAACGAATTCTATTTACTTTATACTACACTCCCGGTCTCTTACGATTATGATTGCTCCCATTTTGGACTGGTTAGCATACAACAATATGTATGTGTATGTGTTATACCAATTGAGCTCAACAAGTAAGGACACATATAAATGCAATGTGTGTATGCCTAAACGCCTTGCAAGAGGAATAATGTCTAGATATACCTTTAATGTGCAATAAAGATTGCTCCTCTTGAAGACTTCACTTTGCATTATGTGTTGTCATTCCTCTTTGAAGCTTGAGTCAATATAAACCTAGACAACTAATCAATACAAAGGAAATGTTGTTTTGATATGGAAATACGCCAACATGACTCAAAAACCTAACATATTCTCTAACTAGAAAGTTTGAACCCGGAGTTCTTGACAAAAACGATACAAGTGAGAAGTATTTAATGATTCCAAAATAAGCTACATCATTTTTGACAAATATGATGTTTTCGCTATACAGTAGGGTGAAAAAGTGACAGCGAACTTGAGAATATGAAACAGAATGCCAAAATTCGCAGTTAAGTTCATGGAAAATCATAGCGAAAGATGGACATCGTGAATCTCTAGAAAAGAGTTCACGGTCAATTTCTTTGTGGTCCATATCGAAGCTTGGATAGCAAAAATCCCTAGAGGAAAATCGCGGTACACCATAACGAACTTTTTCACCAACCCACACACAAAAGAGAAGTAACATGGACTTCTCGAGTGGCCAACCACACTTATTATAAATGCATGAACTGCAAGTGTGACAGGTGTGATGCACACTAATAAAATGACTAAACATAAATGAATGAACAACAGTGTTTGTGTGCACCTAATTCTCTTCAATAGTACAAGTCGAGTGTTATACATTTGTAGCTTTTCGCTCTTAAAGCTCTGGGAAACTGGAAGGTGCTTTGATCACGATCAAGTCCAATCACCCAAATCTACCCTTATAATATTAATCCCATTATTGGTTTGTCACAGAAAAAAACCATTCACAAATATGTTGAACTTTTAATTTTTGTTTTGAAATTTGATACTGAATGGGTTAGACGTCTGTCAACAAATGTTTAGATCAATCACTATATGCACGACCTTATTTTTCTCCTTTTCTTATACAAAATTTTAATTTTTTTTTTTAAGTTAGAAAAAGCACCGTGTGTGTGTACATATATGCATGCAAGTAAATCGTCTCTATTTGTCTAAGATTAATTAAGATAAATCATGAATTCAATAACATTCACTAGTATTTTTATAGATGGATCCAATATTATATAATATATAGTCTGTTAATTGGTAAAAATCATAGTAAAACAAATTTATAATATAGGAATTAGCCTTTTTAGCCATATAATTAAAGGCTTTTCTATTTTTAGCCTGAATTAGTTTTTTTATTGTTCTTAGCAAACAATACACCGAAAAGACAAAATTACCTTATTTTTGCTATTTTCTTTCTTTGTTTGAAAAACTAATTCACTTCTCTATCTTCTCTTTTTTTTCACGCCATAATAGATCTCTCTTCTCCCATTTCTCTTTTTTTTTTTTCTCATGCTACATCAGATCTCTCTTCTCTCTCTTCCATATATTTTTCTCATGCCAAAACTGACATTGACTAAAACAAAACCTTAGTGGTTCTCTCATGCCATTATCTTATTTTGATTCCAGAGTTGGTTTTGTTTTGTGTGGTAAGATTTCCAATAGAGATTTAGCCTCGGATTTGGTGATGTTGTTTTGTTCACGGATTTGTAATGGAGATTTGTTGTGAAGATATTTTGTTCGTGAATTTGTAATGATGAATAGAACTGGTGCGGGTCCTCCTTCTCGAGGTATGTATTCGAAACCTTAATTTAATTGGATTAAACAACATGTACTAGGATTGGTGCTTTAATTGTAGTAGATCCCATGAACTAAGGTTCAATACAAAGACATTTGGTGTGTTTAATCTCTAAATAGCTTGTGTCTTTAATTGATGAATTGCTTGTGTATTTAACTGATGAAAACTTGTCTTTTTTTAATTGATGAAAACTTGGGTATTTAATTGGCATGCTTAATCTCTTAGAGATTAAACACACCGGTAGTATGCGTGTTTACTCTCAGAGATTAAACATGCCAGGTAGAGTCTTTCTTGTGTTTAATTAGTTTCATGTCTTTCGTGTTTAATCCAACTTCATGATAGGCAGGTAGAATATATTTCATGTGTTGTGGGTTTAATATATTTGAAACTAAATGTGAGATTTTTATTTTTTATTTTTTTACATGCATGAATGGACCCAATGAGATTGGTAATCAATAATGGTGGGAAATGGGTGGAGAACTATTATGAGACTGGTGAAGTTTGTCAAAGTTCCTAGGAATTGAGTGAATGAAATGTGTTTAATTTATTACATTTTGTGTTGAAATTATTATGAATTGTGTTTAAATATTTTTGAACTATGTTGCATTTTGTTGAAATCAATTGTGTTGAAATGAACTTGTGTTGAAATGAATGTTGTTGTCAAACAGAGAGTTAGCAATTCTGATTTGGGTACATGCAGTCATTAAACGTGTTTAATTTCTCATGAATGAAACACGAGCTTGTTTAATTTGTCAATGATACAACACAAAGCGTGTTTAATCACTTAGGTAATCACTTAGGAATTAAACAGGCTACGTGTTTAATCACTTCGAAACGAAACACATTGCATATTTAATTTCTCAGTGATTAAACATGATGCATGTTTAATTACTAATGGAAGATACCTGTTTAAAAATGGCAAATAACATTAACAAACAATCTCAAACTCAAACTCAATTATACCAGTAACAACAGTACCACCAGTAAAATCAAATTCAAACTCAAACTCAATCAATTCAACACATATGCATGCCAATAATCCAACATTAAACACAACAATTCAAAATCACGTTCAATTAAACATGCAAAAACATGTTTAAGTTCTTTACAAATATTCACAAATTCAATCACCCTTCTCACTTAATCCAACTAGTCCTGAATTCCTAGACCTTCCTTTTCCGCGTAAAATATTCTCTGCAGTAGCAATGTTCTTTGACTAACAATGCACGTTGATTAATATTGATTCATTCCATTTATTCCTTTTAAACTTAAAAATATGGTCATAATCAGTATTTTCCATTTGCAAAATTCATCCGGTAGTCGTATCTACCAAATTTCTTGTTGAGATTATGATTCCTTAATAGAAAGCTTGCAAAGTCTACCACTTTGCAAGTCCACTATGGGGACATTTTTTGATAAGCTCTTTAAATCTCTCCCAAGCTTCGTAGATACTCTCGTTTTTTAATTGTGTAAAAGTTGTGATCTATTTTTGAAGGCGAGCAGCTTTCCTCGATGGAAAATACTTGTTCAAGAACGCCTGAGCAAACTCTTCCCATGTAGTGATAGAATCTGGAGGTAGTGACTGTAACCATGCCTTCGCTCTGTCTCTCAAAGAGAATGGGAACAACTTCAACTTAATTACATCCTCGGAAACCCCGTTGTATATTAAAGTGTCACATATATCTTTGAAACTTTGAAGGTGTATGTTCAGATCATCATTTGGCATCCCATTGAACTGAACTATAGTAGCAATCATCTGAATAACTACTGGCTTTATCTCAAAAGTATTGGCTGCAACTATCGGTCAACAAATTGATGAGATATTCTGATCAACTCTAGGCATAGAGAAATCCTGTATAGTACAATCATCTTCAACATTGTTACCCACCAATCTTGATTTGCATTCAGATTCACCATTGTTCGGTTGACTCTTGCTTCCCTTCTATTCCTACGAGCCAACCTCTCAATTTCCAAGTCAAAGTCAAAGGAAGCAAGATCTCTACATGTGGGTGCATACAAGAGTAGTCTGCTTGGAAAGAAAAACAAACAAACACTAAATTAAAAAGTAAGAGAAAAAGTTCAAACTAGTAACGAACCAACTAATATCAATATAAACTCTCTATTTAATCTCTGGCAGCGGCACCAAAAGTTAATGTGTTTCCTACTCCAACTAGAGAGGCACTCACTATCGTACGTGGTCGTGGAGTAGTATATGGTAAATAATGAATCGTTCCCACGAGGATTGAGGAGTCAAGTATTGAAATTGATTGATTAAGCTACTATTTGAATAACTAAAATTTTATTTTTACTTTACGACTATAATTAAACTAAAATAAAGTTTCTAATTGCAATTAAGAAAACTAAATCAATCACAATCGTAAACTAAAATGAGCAAGCGTAGCAAAGTTATGATGAATGCTAAGACTTGATTTCACCTAAACCCTTGACAACCCAATCACCCAAAAGTGCAAGTGTAAATTATAGGTTCGAGCCCCCTCTCTCAAGCAATAAAGATCACACCCATACATACCCACAATCTATCTCTCGATGACTACAAACTATATGCATGAATTCAATAAGTGCTTTGGCACATGCACAAGAGCCGTATAAGCTAGCCCCTCTTATCTCTACCTTACTAGTCATATAGTGGATATTTCATCGATCATGTTGAGTGCGTCTCCTCTTGGTTTATAACACAACAATCAATAAATCATTCACAACATGGCCAATCAAGCAAAAGCATTAAGCACTTAAAACATCCATACAATAACACTAGCACAAATAGAGAAACTAGGCAGTCTTCTTTAATAAATTAAGGGTATTGGTTCAATCAATTCCTAGCAAGAATGGGTTTAGCTCATTTTGCTTTTACAAGTCATCAATGGGTATTCGACAAAAACACAAATCATTGTAAATAAACAACAACTAAAAAAGGAGTGGTGAAGAACTAATAGTACAAATCTCCTTCTCTTCTTGCTAACTTGACTTGTAGCTCTTTCACAAGCTTATTGAAACACTAAAACATGGTGTTTACTTAGAAAACGAGCACAAAATGTAGGAATTAAGGGAATACATAAAGTGTATTTATGAACATATCAGGCAATAAGGCATCTTATAAGCAAAGTAATTCATGTAAAAGATAGATGCTTTGATTGAAAATTATGTTGAATGCCTAAGGTAAAAGCATGTACTATTCGACTTCTAATTTTAACAATCTATTGGTAGACTCAAAGCATTTTAAATATAAATAAACAGTATGATATTCTACCGAGCTATTGATAGAGATGCGAGATGATGCTAAATTCGACCAAAAAGTAATAACATAGCAAGCGAGTATGAGCATACCTCTGAGTTCGAATGAAAACGCTCTTATCGAGATCACCGTCACCATTAGATTCCGAATCAGGATCATTTTTTATCAATTTTTCAAGGATTGTAGTCGAATATTTATTCTTGTATAATAAATCAATTAATATATTAAACTTGTGCAGATTAACTAACCTTGGCTACGTACCGACCCCGGAGTCTTAGGCACCTTGCTTGTGTATCTTTTGTTATTGTTGTCGGGTTAGTTGGTAATGAAGATCTGAATAGGTTTAGTCAAGAATTTACTTAGGGTGTTCTTTACTAAGATATGCCCGGTTTCTAACACATGTTGGGGTGAATCTGCCTTTGGTGTCTATCTGAAATATTTGAGTATGCCGAGTTTGTTTGTGGCGTTAGGTTTAGAAGTTTTGAGCATGCTGAGCTCGCTAGTGGTCTCGGTTTTGTCAGATTCATGACGGATCTGTGTAGATTTGATGATGACCATTCAGTGAGCATTCATCTTCGCGGGCTGATTTAACAATGTGTTGGTGCTTGTTTGACGATGAAAAATAAGACTTTCTCGTAGATCAGAAGATTTCGCTTCAGATGGCTATGGTCCCGTTAATTTATCTATCGTCTGCCCGACGATCTATGTCTAACTTCATTGGTCATTTTGACTATGTTTTGATGGTAGGCTAACAACGGCCAAGAAGACTTTCTCTTATATTTAAATATTTCGATTAAGATGGCGGTGCTCCTGTCAACTGGCCCATCGACAGCTCGAGAGTATCCGTCACATATCGTCAGCCGTTTTGACCATGTTATAGTGGTTGGCTGACAACGGCCAAGAAAACTTTCTTGTAAATCACAAGATTATGCTTAAGATGGTGGAGGTCATTGCAACTCACTTCTCCGGTGACTTAGGGGTCTCCATCAAACTTCATTGGTTGTTTTGACCATGTTTTGGTGGTTAACTAACAACGACCAAGATGAATTTCTTGTAAATCGTGAGATTATGCTTTAGATGGTGGCATGTCGCATCAATTCACCTACTGGTGGCCCGAGCAACTATTCTAGTTGCACGGCCGGTATTCCAAACTTTTGAGACCTGGTGGGTTGTTTTTGACTCCATTTTTCATGTATTTTCGTGTTGATAATGCTTGTAAATTTGATGGTGACTTGTTCACTAGAGTTCCTCGAAGTTATTGTTCAACCTCCCTCATTCTAGTGTCAATTGTTGACGGTGGTTTTTTTATTGTTGAAAAGTCAACCGTCCAACAATAATTTTTTTAATGGTGATAATGCAGAAATGTAAGAAAATAAAGACTAATCAGTAATCACACATAACATAATATTTATGTGGAAAACCCTAAGGCAGGGAAAAAACCACGGTTGTTGGAACAACGAGAGAAAGAATATGACTATATAAAATATTGTTACACACTCAATATTCTCTCTCTCTCTCTCTCTCTCTCTCTCAAGTTCTTCTTCTCTTTTATGTAATATGTGAGAATAATCGTTCCTTAACTCTAAATAATACAAGTGTATTTATAGGTGTGATAGGGTGTTTCCCTAATCCTTGGTATGCAAGTAAAGGATTGATGGGATCATATCATTATAGGATTCCGAGGAGATCATACCTTCTAAGATTCTGATTTTCATGCATGTATGTTTGGGAGTTAATTTCCTGATAGTGATTTATCTTCTTGATATTAGGAGTTGTTTCCCGTATCGTAGCTTTTGAGTGATTGTGATTGTGATTGAGATTCGTTGAATCGGGGAATAATTTTTGTGTTTCATGGTTGGAGATTATTTGGAGAGATAAATCTGAGATTATGTATATGACGTGATCTTGCGTTAATATGGTGTATCAAGGTTGTACTTGTGTTTAGTGAATAGGTCTCATGACCTTTAATTGCTTTTGAACGTGGCTAGCTTTGACTTTATGCTAACTGTATATTATACTTCAGATGTAGGGAAGCCTTTTCTTCCATCTAAGGGTGTTTGTGGTTGAGAATAAAAGAAATGAAGCAAGTAGCTTCATAAAAAATGATCATGGAAAACAGAAATCCTTTGTTAGAATAAAAATATTGTCTTAATTGAGAATCACTTGTTAACGAAAACTAGTGTCTTTGATATATAAGTAACATATTTATATATGTCCTCTTTAATTATCAGTAGTCCAAATCATATCTTAATTTGTCAAAAAACAAAAAAAACAAAAAAAAAAACAAAATTTGTATATCACCATCTACCACATTATTACAAGTATCTGACACAGTATATATATATGATTACACCAATCTAGCATTAATGTTAATGATAAAGTTACATCTATGAAGTGTTTTCATAAAAATTATATATACTCAAACTATGTCGGCTTTCTTATCTTAAAAAGTGATATTGAATTAAGCATTCAAGTAGCCGCGGTGCAGGCATAAAGCATTAATTTTAGATAATCCAAAAATTTAGTTTAAATTTCAATCAAAATAATGTGGCGAGTGATTTTTTCATTAACCACGCCATCCCATGTTGTTTGTGGTGATGATTACTTACTTGCCACATCATTTAAGTTGAAATTTTGGTTAATTATTTGGGTTTGTATAGAATTAGTCCTCATAACAAAAAATATAAAAAAAATTATTATATACAACATGTGAACATGAAATAAGCATTGAACGAAACTAATATTTAGAGTTGCAGGTTTTGATACAACTGTTGATGTTAACGAGTCATGTTCAAAATAATATCATACACATGACAAGATAACACAAATTGTCACCCAAATATATATTTTAATTTAGATTCTTTGATTACTTGTTTAAACATAATATTCCAAACAAATATTTATAATTTTCTTAGCTATTTAAGAACATTTATAACAATCTGAAACTGCTTATGCCAAGAATTAATGGACTTAGAAAGAGCATGAAAATCGATCGGTAAAAGACTTTTCCAAGCCACTACACAATATTGTTTGGAGATAAAGGCGCTTATTTTGTCTAACAATTTATAAAATTCGAGTTGCTAGATCATATGTGGTATATCAAAAGAAGAAGAAGAATTTCCTGAATACCTTAAAGGGAACGTTTACTACTTGTGAATGGAATGAAAGAGATTCAAATTACATTGGAGAGAGAATCATGAAAATAAACTTAATTTCATAATTCCTGTATTGTGTGGGGTTTACATAGTTGATTGTCAACAATTTTTAGTAAACATTGAAATCACAAATAGAATAAATTTCAATTTTCCTAGTTAGAATTCTCAATTAGTAAATACACCATTATTCAAATTAAATAAAAATAGTTGCACTAATTACAAACTGTAATTACTGCTACATAATTATAAAATAATTGAAAGAGAAGAATTTATGGGCATAAAGTCATCCTAAAAAGAAATGATAATCTTTCTGCTCAATTGGTGTACACTTGAAAAATTCAAATACATGTAAAGAAGAGAGTAATAAATGTATCATGTATGTATAAAAAAAAAAGTTTCTGAGTTCGATTTTTTCTGTCCAGATTTTCTTTACAATCAAACAGGAAAATCAACCAAGCAATGGAATCAAATTTTCAATATCTTTGATTTTGAAGAGATTGTGACATGAAACCAACAGCAATAAAGTCTGTCATAAATACATCTCTTATTGCACTTGTCTCTTATTGGACATTTATATGTCTATATATGAAATGTCTTTATTACAGAAGAAAGCTAATTTATGGTAATCCATTCACTTCTTCATACACATTCACCTGTTCAGAAAACACACAATAAAAAACCCCTTTTTCTTCCACTGGACCAAACCCTAATAATCAATCCTTAATTGAAACCCTAGTACTTAGAATTCAACAGAAAAAAGGTAGACTTGTAGACTGTCACTGAGTTGGCTCAGTAAAGACACTTGCATGGTTGAGTGGAAAAGAAATGGTAGGTCTATTAACATTTCAGAGATGAGTGAGTGAGTGAGAAACTGAGAGATCAGAACATTAACACACAATATTTATAAGAATATTGTCTAAACTGTGGAATCAACAAAAACTGTGATTGGCAGAAAACATTAATTCCAAGTAATGGTATCAATTTTCACTACTAATGGAAAAGAATCAATGAGGGTTTTCAAATCCGGTGCTGTGATTCACTGCTTCTGCATATATCTCACTTTCCAACTATATAAAATAAAGTATGTAATACTATTCGGCCCAAATTTGTTTCGCTAATGATGTAACAGGTGATTTATAACCGCATCACTATATGATATAATTTATGTTATAATTATAAATCAACCGTCACATTATTTACGGTAAAATTTGGGCTGAATAGTATAATTACTTTGCAGTTACTTGGAAAAGCTTTTGGTTTTTGACAGAAGCATTGATTTCAAAACATGGGTGAGTTAGGTGGGGAAGAGTTCACCAAATTAAGAATGCTGTTCCAATAATTCTTGTTATCTTGATAATAGTCACTACCGCCACTGTCATCACTACCGCCACTGCCACCGCAGCCACTGCCTCCGCCGCCACCACTGGTATCAGAATCTCTGCAACTATCTGACAAGCTCCGGTCGACAGAGTCATTAAGCAGAAGATTAGTGAAACCCTCATCCATAGATGAGTTTCCAACACTAACATGACCATTGTTATTAGTCCTCAAGGACTCAGGGGTCCATGGAGCTACCTCCATTGAAATGGTCATGTCATGGAGAGTTGAAGTGAAAGAGAGAGAATTCTCAATACCATCTTTGTATTGATCAGCCAAATTAGTAGTAGTACTTGAACTTCCAAGGCCTTTCCAATCCTGAGGATGATGATGATGATCTCCTTCTTCTTTGATCATTCCGGTGTTTGAAGAACCGATGAACCCAATAGTAGCACTAATCACTGGTGGTCCATTGTTATTGTTATTATTCTCAGAGAAAGTGAGTGTAGAAGTTGGAGATTGATCAAGGTCATGAGTAGAATTAGTACTCCAACCAGCTGTTGTTGTTGTATTGTTCAGAAGCTGAAGAGAAGCAGAAGCAGAAGCAGAAGTGCTTATCAGATGGTGAAATGAGTTGTGTGAACGTAATTTGGATTCTCTGACTAAGCGAGCCTCAGCTTCGAGTCGGGCACTCTCCCACTGAGCCATGTGGCTCAAATTGGCTGCATTCTTGGACTGACCATCGCAGGTTGGAGAGAGCAAAGCATCGTTTTTGGGCTTGTGAGTGACTGGATCAATCCCCATTTTAGCAAGTCTCTTCTTCAGATGAGTGTTCCAGTAGTTTTTGATCTCGTTGTCTGTTCTTTTCGGCAAGTGAGTAGCTATAGCCGACCATCTGAAGACAGAACACAAGTAACACTACAAATTAAAATAACATAATAGAGACATATATGGTTTTCTTTTAATAGTAATTATAATAAAAACGAAGAAGAAACAAAATCCTAGAAATAACCATCAACTGTGTGCCCACCAAGAATTTTCAATGCTATGATGGACAAATAGATCTATTTCAATGTATGGAACAAGAAAATTTTGAAAGAATCATTTTCTTTGTCATGTATAGATGCTGTGTGTGTCACTGAAGTTAATTAATGAAAAGTGAAAACAAAAATGGCAGAAATTACATGCTCAATATATAGTTTTACAATATTTGGTCTGTATCCTTGCACTCATAGGACTTGATATTTAACTCATATTGATTGACATAGCTCATTGACGCTTTTGAATTCGAAAAATTAAGAGAAAAATTTATGGAAATTAAAAAATGGATCAATGTACCTGTTTCCCAAGAGTGCATGAAGTTGAATAATGGTTTGCTCTTCTTGCAAGCTAAATTTTCCTCTCTTGATATCAGGTCTCAGATAATTTGTCCATCTTAGTCTGCAACTTTTTCCACATCTCTGAAGACCTACATAAAATTCAAACAATATTTAACCCCAAAAAAAAAAAAAAAAAAAAGGGTTTTGTGTAGAGAGTGAGAGAGAGTAGTGTTAGTCACCAGCTTTTGCAGGCAAGGCACGCCAGCTTCCATGGCCATGTTCCTCAATGTAAGCTAAGAGTTTCTGGTCTTCTTCTGGTGTCCATGGCCCTTTCTTCAGACCAACCTTGTCACAGCACGGTGACCGGCCCATTTTTTGCCTGTGGAGAGATCAGCAGTAGTACTACTACTGGAAGCACAAGTATGGTGGATGAGTTTTGATAGCTCTCTTTGTTGTGAAACATAGAAAGTGAAGAAACTTGTTTGTGTATAGAGAGAGAAGGGGAGATGAGAAGAGTTTTGTGCTTATAAATAAATAAGGAGAGATGTTGAGAGTACAGTAGAGAAGAGAAAGCTAGGAGAGGGTCCAAGAAATAAATGAGATAAAGATATTAATTAATTTTCACCAGAGTAAATGTGAAGAGTCATATGGACACAAGTACCCTTATATTCAAGCTCAAACTTAGCAGCATGTATATATTTCACTACTGTGCAGCTTTTTTACTAGATTTATAGCCAATAATATTTAAGAAGGCGATCCATATGCTTTAACCCTAACATGTATCAATAAAATCTTGTTATATATATATATATATATATGTTGTGTTTTTTTTTTTTTCTTCAAATTCTGACACCTATTGCATCATGATTCATGGGTTTGTCGAGACCTATTACGATCAATCACTATATACGTAGCTTGGTTATCCACTCTTACTATCCTATAATACGGAGAGAAAACTTCACATATGTTTAGTATAATGATATGTGCATGGTGCAAGCATAGGACTTGAATCCCCATCACTGACGTGGATGAAGATGTGCACATCATTTGAACGAAGGGCCAGTTTAGTATTGTTGTAACTTTTATAATAATTACTGTTAGCTGTGCTAAAGGAATAATCAGCTGTGAAGTTAATCAACAAATGTTTGGTTAATTATACTTTTAAAACTACTGTATAACTCAAAAACAATATACATATGTTTGGTAATTTTATTTCAAAAGTGCCGAAATTAGTTACAATGACTAAAATAGACATGATTTTAGAACTTTATTTCATTTATTTTTTCATTAATTATATTATATTAAATCAATATTTAAATTGGTTTTTTTTTTTTTTAATAAGAACAATAAAAAGATTTTTAAAAGATTTTATAAATCAAATCAATATTTAATTAAAATCTTTAATTTTTAGATGACATAAGGTATATAAATGATTTTAATTTGATTTTATCATGATAATAATAACATTTTAAAAGATTCATAAAAAGATAAAATAGATTATTCCATAATTACTTTCAAAAAGTAAAACTCCACCTACTTCTCAAAATCACTGTCGAAACTTGCCAGATTATCAATTAATCACTTTTGGAAGTTTTACCAAATATCATTTTATGTCACAATTATAAAATAAGCTAATTTTAACTTTTCAAAAGTAATATCAAACTAGCCCTAAGAATGAATGTATACACATATATGTCATCTTAATTTAAATATATATATATATATAAATCGAAAATTTAATAGCATTTTTAAAGAGTCAGTTTTAAGACTATCACCAAATTAATAATTTAACTTTTAATAGAACCTAAAGTTTGGATCCGACAAAAATATCCTTAAAACACTCACAAAAATAAATCTTGGGTTTTTTTTTTTTTTTCTGGGACTTATTTTTCGTGTTTTTTAAGATTTATTGTGGTGTTTCCGAGACTTTGTAGATAGTTTCCAAGTGTTTTTGGTTGATTTTGAGACTATTTGGGAAAAACGAAATTTTCCAAAAAAAAATTAAAATTATGTTCTTCTTCTTCATTGAAACCTCCATGGAGGCCGAACAGAGTTCAACCTCCATTTGAGGTTGAATTGACATCCAACAGAGATCGATTTTGACATCAAATGGAGCTCTTTCATCTCCATTGATGGAGGGCCTCCATCAATGGAGGTTTTCAAAAAGAAAAAAAAAATGGCACTAATGTAATAAAAGAAGCAGATGGGGTTATTTTAGTCCTTTGTTACCATTTAAAATTAAGTTATTAATCTAATGATACTTTCAAAATTCAACATGAAACGGGTGTCATTTCCTATAAATAAATAATTATATATATATATATATATTAATTAACGGCTCAAGACAAGATTTTTTTGGATGAGTGCAATGATGAAGGAAAGGAGGGGCAGCAAGCCAGCCAGGGCCATGACCCCAACTCTTCCCTCAAAATAATTTGAAAACTTTCTTTAAATTAAAATATTTTAATTTATTATTACATTTGTAATTTTTTCACTTACGACCCTATCAAATATTTTCTTTGACGTCCAGTGCCGATTATAGGGCAAAGCAAATAAAGCATATGCATAGGGCTTAAAAAAATATATAAATTTAATAGGGGCTTCATTTATTTATAAACTTTAAAAATACTATTAAAAAAAAATGTTTTAATGATAAAATTATACTGAAGGGGTTTTTTTGTTACTTAATTATAGGGCCTCATATTTAGAAAATAGGATTATATTAATAATATTAAATAATTATTGAGTATCCAATTTTCAATTTTCAGTTTTCAAAAAAGTATCCACTTTTTAAGAATCATTATCATTAAAAAAAAAACTCTTAAACTTGTACTTTTAAAAAAAAAAAATTTTTTAAAATTGGACTAATCTAAGGGGAAAATGCCTCACAAACGATCATATGCTGAAAAATCCTTAGACAGAGTCTATATATATAAAAAATAAATAAAATAAATAAATAAAATAAATAAATAAATAAATAAGTAAAAAGTGACAAAAAGCAACAAGGTACAAAGAACCAAGGGGAAAACAACCCCAAACAAAAAGAGGCACGCAGGCCACACAAAAAAGATAAAGAAAACATCAAGAAAAACGAAAAAACTCTCAACCCATGCAGTCGTTGCCAACTAAAGATTGTACTTCTATTTTACCGTTTAAAAATTATCTATATAACAAAAAATTATTTTCTTTTTTATCTACAATAAAACAAGTCTACAACTATCTTTTGTTATAATTTTTTGTTCTTACAACTTACTAGTTACATCTCCTGGTCTACAAAATTCTTTAAATTTATTATTTATATTATCCTTCAAAAGAGATTAAGGTATGTAAATTCAAATTTAAGAATTTAGATTTTTTTTTTTTTTTTCTAATTGTTTGATGAACCAAGTGGTTAATTTTGATATGGTTACTACTTACTAATTGTTGTTGTTTGACTGGCTCTTTACATAGTAGATTTGAGCAATTTCAACAATTTAGAGAGATTTTTGGTTTTTTTATTTGATATTAAAAAATTAAAATTATTAGATTTTGATAATTTTAAAAAGCATTGTCTTAATCTTTAATTTGTTTTTAAAACATGATAGTTGTTGTGATATGGATAGTATTGATTTATTTTATGAGTAAAAAATCTTAAGAGAGATTAAATACAAACTGCATTTGAAACATTATTATTATTATTTTAAAAAAAATCTAATTTTTTTCCAAATAAATGTATAGCTTGTAGAATATTGTTAAAAATGCATATAATATTGCTTCAACTAAAAGAAATTTTTCAAAATTAAAATTAATAAAAACTTAGTTAAGATCATAAATGGATTAGCTCTTTTATCAATTGAAAAAAAGTTTTTAGAAAATCTTGAAAACAAAAGTTTAATTAAAAAAAAAATTAAAAATTTTACAAATAATTTTTTTAAAAAAATTATTTTTATTTTTAATATATATATGAGGAAATACCTCTTTTTAACAAAAAAATTAGGGGCTTCATTGTTTTTAGTTGAAATTAGTAAGTTGATTTTTTTTTGTCAAACTATCCACTATATAGACTAAATTGACCCTCATTTTCCCATTTTTCATTATTTTCTTTACTTTTCCTTTTTTTGTCTGAATTTTCCTCTTCTCTCTCATTTTCTCTCTCCTTTGGTCAAACATTTTTTTCTTCGTTCTCTCTCTCTCTATAATATCTTCCATAAACGTTCTCTCTCTCTACAATATCCTTCAGAAACATGTTTAGTTCGGTTACAATGTGCGAATGTTTTAATAAATTGAAATCTAAATGTGAGATTTTGATTGGTTGAAATGTAGTATTTAGACACAACAAAATTGGTAAACACTTTTGGTGGCAAATAGGTTGGGAACTTTTAAGGATGATGTGAATGATGAGCTTGCATATTATCATGGAATGAGTTCGGATTCAACAGATAGTGGTCGTACCGGGTCCGTTCCACTGGTTTTTGGTGGTCTAAGTCGAGATACATTTGAAGATGAAAGCATTAATGTTGGCGATAAGTCCAGAACTGAAGATGAATTGTAGATAACACAATTGTGTTTGTGTTATTAAGGATTAGGTTGAAATTGTTATGGATTTAGTTGTATTTCATGAACTGTGTTGAAATTTTATTTCATGAACTTTGGTAAGGATTTTCCATTTTATTGAAAACACTTGTGTTGAAATTGTGATGAAACGAATGTTGATTATTTATTGATAAAATAGGTCATTTCATGAAATTGTTGAATCCACTTGTGATGATATAGTGGAAACGTTTAATTATGTTTTAAATGTGAGAGACTTTTGGGAGAGAAAAAAGATTAAGTGCTTCAACGCTTCAGTGCTTCATTTCCAGATATTGGATACGCAATTTCGAAATAATATGGCTCATGCTACTCTTGCCATTAGTTGATATATATCTCACATCTGGAGAGAAAATACCTTCAGTGCTTCAACCCTTCAGTGCTTCATTGCCAGATATTAGATAAGCAATTTCGGAATAATATGGCTCATGTTACTCTTGTCATTAGTTGATAAATATCACACATCTGGAGAGAAAATACCTTCAGTGCTTCAACCCTTCAATGCTTCATTGCCAGATATTAGATAAGCAATTTCGGAATAATATGGCTCATGCTACTCTTGCCATTATTTTATATCTCTCACATCTAAATATATTATTCAAACTTCTCAATCATCTAGCTTCATGTACATATTTTGGTATGTAGTGCAGCTTTGGAGGCTCACAGATGCAAAAATTGATATTCCTTCGTTCACAGTTTTTAACAATACATTGAAATGGATGAATACTGATAGTTTTCACAATCAAGAAAAAGGGTTGTACCTTTAATGCCATATCAAAAAAACTGAGCAAACACCAAGCTTCAAATTTGATTCTATATTAACTTAAAAAATTGTATCAAATGTCTAGACTCCAAATTATGTATATGTACAACATCCAATTTCAAAAATCCAACGATTCATTCAAATCATCTAAACGCAATAGGCATGAACATAATAATATTCCAAAGCAATAGGCATCTAACAATATGATTTTCCTGCCAATAACAAATAAACATTCAAGCATCAATATACCCATTTTATAAAAGCATCATAAACGCTTTCGAAAGAGACTGTTTTCTAAAGACAGGTCCCGATCCAATTCAAAATCGTTAATCCCAACATTCACAAAATAATATTGAAGAAAAGACAAAACTAAAATCAGAAGAATTCGAGAAGAATTATATTCAATATTTTATTGCCTCTCATCACAGACGCTTTCGGTAGACTGGGTCATGCCACAGATGCCAATTGCCTCTCGTCAAGCCCCAAACGCCGCCGGTCGACTGCCTCCTGTCATAGCGCCGGTCGATTGCCTCTCGCCGCTGGTAATGTCTCTCTTTTGGTCAAGTCTCTGTTGTGGATGACTGTCTTTGAATTCAAACTCTATGGTTTCTCTCTTCTCTATTTTCTTTCACAAAGACAATTGCCTTCCTTTTTATAATCCGTCCTTTCTATCAAAGATGAACATAAACACTCTATACATTAATGAGTAAAGACAACAATTAAACAAAACAACTCATGAAGCATAATTGCAAACAAACTCAAGGGAGACTTCACAGCAACCAAGTACAAAAGTGAATAATCAAACAAAACATCAAACCCATCAATTTAGATTTCCAACAATTAGTGAAATCCAAAATTTTGAGACCCATACTATTCAAGCAGAGAAATGCAAATTAATTGAAAATCCGTTACAATTTTGAATCTTTTATAGTATTAACTAAATCCCAACAACATAAGCAACAGAAAAATTAACTCAAAATTTTTTAAGAGAATATCTTCATTGAAAAATATAAAAACCCGAAAATAAATCAATTAAACACACAAAGGGGGTTCGAAATAAACAGAACCTGTTTCTTTCACGTCACCGCATATGGTGATTTCAAGTTTCTTACTCCACCGCCATGTATGTTTCGAACCAGAGAACCAAACCAGAAACCCAAAATCAGTTTCAAATCAGTTTCGCCACCAGAATCATTTCTTTAACCCTCGAATGGAATCCATGCTGTTTCTCGTTTGAATCCAACTCATCTCTCGAGTCAAGTCAAGTCTCTCTCAGTCGTCTCTCATGTATTTCAAACACCGAATGTCTCTCTCTCTATAACTTTTGCTTTTTAATTTTTCTTTTCTTTTGTTTTTTTAATTCAATTTTAATGAAGGGTAATTTGGCACAAAAAGTGGATTGTTTGATAGAAACAATCAAAACACTAATTCAAGCTAAAAACAATAAAGCCCTTAATTATATGGTTGTTTATCAATTTTACCCTACATATAGGTTTTTTTTTTTTTTTTTCTCCATTTAGAGCCTCAAAATATGTTGAGCTGTCCCTTTTAACACTTAAAAATAAACATTTATGGCTTCAATCCTGAATGAATGTACGGATAACTAGAGCTTTTATAGTAGAGAAAAGTCAAAATTGAGATTTTGAAAGAATTTTCCCTTTTCTCATATGACAAGGTAGTAAATAAAATGGGGCCAGATTCAATATATTTTAAATTAATCTAAGGGATCATTTGTTTTTTTTGTCTAAAGACTGAATAGTCCTGAATTTTACTGAAGATCGAATAGCGACTGAAACCTGAATCTGAATGACATGTTTATTTTATTATTTTTTTTTCCTCACATCTGAATGTACTGTCAACATGTTTGTTTTTTAAAATAAAGTTGTCTGAAAAAAAAGTAATTTTATATCTATACCAATGTTAAACAACTATACATATAATATAGAATAAAAACAATCTAAAAATAATAATTATATATGAACATAAATGATCATGATCTTCTTATTCAATTACAAACAAACTTTATTTTTACTAAGAAAAGAAAAGGTTTTTTTTTTTTTTTTCAAAAAATAAACGAGGCAGCATGAAAACACATACAAAACACTTTAAAAAAATAATATATAAATACATCGCCATAATATCATAATAAAGTCTTGATATTAAACAGCAATATGAGAAGTGATTAGGGTTCTTTTTTATTTTATTTTTAAAGCTATTTAAAATAAGCAATATATTAAAATAAAAATTTCTATACAATATATAATTATGATGAAATTGGAGATATGTTATATATGGAGGATAGTATCGGAAGAAATTTTTTTTGGATTGCATTTAATGCAATTCAGTGATTTACAATTAAGTGAAAAGTCGTGATATTTTAATTTTTATTATAAATTGTTTTTTGGTATTTTTAAGATGTTTGACCATTTAAAAAAAAAAAAAAAAAAAAAAAAAAAACTTAATAATTATGATTCAGACCCATTAAGTTTTAAGTGGAAAAAACAAACAATCCCTAAGTCTCTTTCATGGATTACAGGGCATGATCACTAGTATTGTGCTGTTAGTGACTTCTATTTTATTCCATTGAAATTAATATTTCAGAAGGTGGATTTATAGATTTATATACATATGAAGTTGTATATAGTACTGAAGAAGGTAATTTCGTATCGTCTTTAATTTTCTTTCTATCATTTATATTTCTTAGAAAAACTAGTGATTTTATCAAACAAATTTCGTACTTTGCACGAATAATGTAATTTAAACCAAAATGGCTCGTAATATGAGCTTAAATCAATGTATATGATACTCTTTTACAAATCTTGTGGTATCGTTCACTTTGCCAGAAAACTAAGATGAACGATAGAAAAGAGTGTCTGGGTATCATGTTTATATATGCTGAGTTAACTGATAAGTATATATGTCAATTATCTACTTGCCATCTCATCTTTATCTATTTTTTCATTAATTTAATGACTTGTTGTTTGTAAAACAATAATAGAAAGGAATCAAAACCTAACCATCAATCTATTAACAATAGTAGCATTAATGTTATATGATATGAGGAAACAATCTAAATTGGATCTGAAATAATAATAACATCGCATCCAAAATGTATTGTTGTAGACTTCGTCTTGACCTATGGTTCTCAAACTGTAGACCCAAAGATCACTTTCACTGAAGAGAAACATCATTTGCATAGAAAACTAAGCATGTTTAGACGAATAGGATGTAATTGGTTTGGAGCAACCTATTAGGAGTAATTAATTTTGAGTGGTTTGCTTTCGGCGAAATGATTTAGGTGACAGAAACCACGCTTTATATATGCATCCAACAAATGTCATAACAATCAATATACCAAAGGTCTGTCGAGACCTTGAGATCAAATACTTTATATGCGGTTTAAAAATCTACTTTCATGGTATTAAAAGAAAACACATCATATTCAAAAATATATAAATAAATAATCCTCCTAAATATTCATAAAAAATACACGGTAAAATCTGAATCCTCACCACAAATGTGGAAGGGGAGGTCTTCTTGAATAATTGAGGATGTCAGATTTCCATCTAAATACTTAGGTATACTATTATACGGACTACGGTTGATACCATAAAATGAGAAAAGATTGAAAATTTATGTCAGTTTCAATCACATGAGATACTATTTGCCCGGGGACCTATGATTCATTCATATATAAAGAAAATGTTACTCTCTTAATTAAATAACATATTTTTTATTTAATTATATATGAAAATATCGATAAAAAGAGAGTGGTAACTGGTACAGTTGCTTACATTACACAATCCAGTAATACTTGATTTCTTTAGTGGCTTTTCTCTGTGAAGAACTGAAAATCTGAAATTAGAACAACCTCATGAAGAGAATTTATTTATTATATGCAAAATCAGAAGAAACAATAATAATGGGTGACAAATATTTATAGCTAGACAAGCATGTGAAAATTCAAATTAATTTCATTACCTCTCATCTAGTACACAGATAGCAGGACATTCTTGACCGGCCTGCTGATCATGAAAAGCATTTTATTGTTTTCATCACTCAATTCACTGTATATAAACAGTTTTCATCACTCAATTCACTAGAAAAGAAAAATAAAAGAAATCTTCAAAATTATAATAGCATCCAAAATCTCCAATCATACAAGCAATAAAGAGAAAAACAAAATGAAGCAGAACTGTTCTAAATATTTATTATTATGCCCTTGCAATATTATAAAATTTTACTTAAATCTTTAATTTATGCTGCCACTATATGAGATGCTAGTGACTGTCTTCATAATTCTCTCATCATCATCATCATCATCATCATCATCATATATATATATATATCTATTCTTTTTTGCCCATGTAACATCTATCAATATTGATTCTCAAAAAAAAAAAAAAAAAAAAAAAAAAAATCTATCAATTTTGGTCCCAATCAAAAAGTTTGTAATTAAATAACTTTTTATTTTTTATGTTTTATTTTTTATTTTTTGAGTTGGTGTCTAATTAAATAACCAATGACCTACAACTCTAACTTCTCTCCTACAAGAACCATATATATCATAATTTGCATTATGAAGATCAACATTATATTTCTTTGCATAACATGAAATATTTTTCTTAGAAAAGTATGGAATAGCTTCACATATGTATCAACTAACTTAATCGGTGAAATATATTATAATTGTGTAAAGTATTAGGGTTTACGGGTTCGATTTCACATTTTTTGTATTGTCTTATAATATGAAAAGGAAACGAAAGAAGAAAGTGGGGCTGATCTCATCAATTACCCAAGTTTAAAACTTGGGCTGCCAAGAAAGGTTGACACTTTATGGTGGTGAAATGGTGATGGTGACCGAAGCTTCTTCCATTGAAGAATTTTCTTACAATAGAAAATGTAAGGGAAGGATAGTTTAGTAAATTCGAGGGAACCATATGCAATGAGAGATTTATTGAGGTGGGCTCTAGGGTTTTTAGAGGGGTATCTTCATTCAAACAAAAACAAATTGTGTGGGGGCGTGCTTAATGTACTCGTTCACTCACAATATGTTATACGACTATTAATTTATTCATCCAATTATATATGAATTTTTTTTTCTCGAAACATTACTATGAGTGGACAACTGTACGAATAATGTGGTGTGCTCGTCTAGTCCAAGTTTTACTCCATTGATCTGGAGCATGTAAAGACAAAGAGAAGGGTCCCATTAGAGAAATTAAGAGGCCAACTTAGATAAATTTATTTATTTATTTATTTTTGTTTGTGGTGACAAAAGCAACAAAGGCCTCATATGGGATCCAAAATTCATATTGGCTGTGAAGGACAATGGGGACACCCACCTTAAATTCTTCTTGATCACTTGACAGCTCCAACCTTGTGTATGGTCCAACATAGACTTAATGCCCTATTAAATATGAATTTACATTACACAATTGTCAAGCTTATATTTATCCACGTAGTCATCTTTCTTCCAAAGAAATAAAAATAAATGTGAAAATAATTAAATTATTCATCAAAAGATAACTTGATAAGATAAATTTATAGCTCTTTGAGGATCATTAATTTAAAGTTGAAGAGATGAAGAAGAAAGTAAGCACTAGGGAGAGAGACCTAAAATTGAGGACTTTTATATAGATCAACCCCCACTCTTGACTCTAGAGACTCGAGAGAGAGCTCGATCAAGCAATTAATTAGAGTGAGTGAATTATTGAAAAAGTAATTATAAGGATAAAATCTTATTTCAATACTCTATTTATTCATGGCCTCTTTTAAAAAATAGCCATAAAACTATAATAAACTTTTAATTTACCAATTCTTAAAAAACAAATTTATTTTTGTTAATTTTTTCAATTTTTAGACAAAAATTTCATTAATGAATTTTCAATGTTCGAAAAAAATAAACATAAAAAGTAATTAATTTATTTTACACACCTCCAACAGGGGTCTACCTCCATCGGAGGTCTAGAGGCTTGTGCCAACTTTCCAAGTCTATACAAATATTATTTTTATTTTTAAAGACTCTTTTGTGAAAATATGAATAAATAACACATTTTGAGAACCATTTCGTGGGACTGAGATAATAACTTAAGTTTTAATAGAACACCGACAAAAATGCTATTGACTTCACTTTTCCTTTTCTCTTCTCTTCCTTTAAGAAAAACAAATATTCCCTATGGGCTTATTTGGTATCATTTTTAAAATGGTATTTTTGAAAACTATTTTTAATGATGAAAATCATGTTTAAAAAATGATTTTTTAAAAATAGAATATGTTTGGTAATGTTTTTTAAAAGTAGTTTTCAAAAATAGAAAATGATGTAAATGTGTTTGGTGTTTGTTGTATGCGAATTCTCATCGAACATTGACAAATCATCTGTAAGGATTCCCATTTATTGATTGACTTATTTCGTGGACAAACCACATATTGAGACTTAATGTAAGGGTAGCTTAGGTATTTGATGATTGGTGTTTTGTACAACCAAGTCCCGCTCAAGAGCTCAAGAGAAGAAGCACCAAAGGTATATTCTAGTGCTTTCTTGCTTTGAAGAGATCTAGTTGCACAAACACACAACTCATGCATATATCTTATTCTTGTATGTTGTGTACTTTATATGTGTGCATGCATGTTCTTGAACATCTCTTCTTGCATGTTTTATTTGATTGCATCTTGTTCATTGAAATGTCATAACATGTTTAGGCATTAGGATGCAAAGCCATGAAATCTTTTCATGCATGTTTAAATGATTGCATTTTGTTCATTGAAATGCCATAACATGTTTAGGCATTAGGATGCAAAGCCATGAAGTCTCTTCATGCATGTTTAAATGATTGCATCTTGTTCATTGAAATGCGATGATATGTTTAGGCATTAGGATGCAAAGCCATGAATTCTATTCATGCATGTTTTAATTGGGTGCACCTTGTTCAATGACAATGCCATGACATGTTAGGTATTAGGATGCATTCACTTCCCACACTTGCATTTCATGTTCGTCTTAAGTGTGGTGTAATTCGTTTCCGTTTGTGTGATCGGAAACATCGGCGCTTGCACGATGGTGTGCATGTCTTAGCGCGATGGTTGACCACTTGAGAAGGTCTCATTCTTATCTTGGATAAGTGTTAGTTTTGGTTTGGTTGTTTGGAGTAAAGTGTCTAGTTTCAAAGATAGGATTTCAATGTTTTAAATGTTTTTCAAAACTGACATTTGTATGGTCTTATGACCATAACTTTTTATAAAAAGATTTAAATTGAGTTTTGTAAAATTTTGGACAAACTAGACACCTATACCTTTCTAACGGTATATTATTCTTAATATTTCATAACCGTTTGGATTGGTTTTGAAATCTCTAAAGTGACCACCAAAACAGGGCAACTATGTTGTTGTCCGTTTCTGACCTTTGGTCACTCAATTGACCATAAAGTTTTCTATAGACATCAAAATGTAATTCCATTAATTAAAGTAGAAATTAGACTGCGATACCTTTCCAACGATATATAATACGAAAGGTTTCAATGTCGTTTGGTCATGTTTTGAGGCGCTTGAAGTTGAAGCTGATGCACTCTCTTGGCCAAACAGTTGTTTACTCGTCCTACGTACAGCGGGCACCTGATTAATTTTTCAATCCACCTTACACCCGCCTTACAACCGCCTTACAACTGCCTTACGTAGAGCAGTCTACGGGAAAACTTTTGGACAATTTCCAAAACGAAATAGCTTCCATTGGACATCATATATATATATATATATATGTCTTTGACCTTAGGTCGTCCCAATGACTCAAAAAACCCATATTTTTGATTGAGAGGATTTTCAAAAGAGAGAAATTAACCCAAGAACTCATCTTTGATCATCCAAACCCATTTCCACATGCATAAATCATTATCTAAGCATCATCTAGGATCATCTAGTATGTGCTAATGCATGGGTCTTGTTCAACACACATGGTATAATATGTTGAACATTATTTTCTTACATAATTAGTATTTTTACTTATCAATTTATCTCATTTATTATTTGTATGTTCTTAGAGTAATTTATAGATACAAGATTGAGATTATGTGTTGATTGGGTTATTTTGTGATAGCTAGGATTTATTGTTTATATGCCATCTAGCTAATTAATCTCATTGCATGATTGAGATTGTTTTTTGATAGTTAGGATTTCATGATTGATATATACATCTAGCTAATTAATCTCATTGAAATGTTTGAGATTGTTTTTTGATAGCTGTTGTATCTAGGATTGATTATCCTCTACATAACTAAGTGATGGGAAGATTTTCGCCGTTAGAAAACCGTTCTTCAAAACAATTTATAAAATCACTAAAGTAGCCAACCTAGGGTGTATAGTGAAGGCTTTTAATCTTCTCTCAAATGCCGACCTAGGTTGTATAGTGTCGGTCACCCGTTCGAGGTTAGTTTAAGAACGCGGTTGTTGAGCTGGGATTCTGAAAATCCTATCCATTCAAAAAGCAATAAAGATTCCAAATTAACATGCTAAGATGGTGTATCCCAACAAATCAATAATGAAATCATTCAAAGCAAAGAACAAAACATAGAGATAGATATGTATATAAAACATAGATTTTATTTAAAAATGCCCAAAATCCATCAAACAAATAACATCAACCCCATAGTGGGGTATTTTAGCTACTCATGTTCTTTACAAACAAATACAAAACTAAGAGAAGAGATTGAGAGAAAACCCTTGAAGATAATCTCCTTCCTTGAAGCCTTGGATCCAAATCTCCTTAGTTGCCTTTAGGTTGAGCAGAGATGATTTGGATGGTAGGGAGAGTGTTCTAGAAGCTAAGTTACACTAATTTGCTGAAAATATATGTATGGGAGCCTTTTGAGTTTGTTCCTATGCTTTTCTATTTAATGGGGATGCAAAAATAGGTCACTTAAGCTTGAAAACAGAAGCTGTCGCGTGCAGAGTGCGGGTGGAGTGCGGTTGGTTGACCCGTACTCACCCGCGCTTTATTATTGAAATGGTCATAATTTTCTCTAAGAGACTCGGAATTGCAATCCGTAAAAACCGATGGAAAGTGGACTTCTAGGGATTTTCGAATATTGGTAATTCGACATGTGGTTCGATCTAAGGAGAGAGATATGACCCTTCAAGTTGGATTCCCTGCACAAGATTATACATTTTCAGCCCATTAGTGAGTGCGGGTGGAGTACGGTTGGATGACCCGCACTTTAACTATTAGGTGCACTTCCACTTCTCTATTCTTGGTAATAATGCGGGTGGATTGCGGTTGGATGACCCGCACTTGACCCTTAATTTATCAACTCTGCAGATATCAGGTCCCAGATTTTGGCAAGAGTGAGGGTAGAGTGCGGTTGGTACCCGTACTTGACCCGCACTTTGTGCTGACTCTGGTTGTTTCGCATATGAATATACTTCTTTTCATCTCCAACACCTGAATTATGTCTATTGTCTGCAATTAGCACAAACGAGCCTATTAGACACAAAATATATAGAAAAACATACGAGAACTAGACAAAGGATACAGAATTGAGGGCCTAAATATACAACATATTTGGCACGATCACTAAGCTTTATGACATATCATTTAGCTCTTGATATCTAGGAATGGATTAATTGTCATATTCTCATCCTAGATAATCATCTAAGGTTCCCTAGCCTTGTTTGTTCCTTGAAAATTATCATATATTCACATAGGATGTTTTATCTCTTCGGAGAAAGTAAGTCTTGTGTGATTGACCGGGATTAGGTCGCGACACCGGGATTAGGTGGTCACTCAAGCAAATTGGACTAGATCCACTTTTAAAGTCCCGTGGGTAATGGTAGCGAGATATTGGCCGGGATTAGGTCGTCAAACCGGGATTAGGTTGTATACGCTATTGCAATTAGTGGATTCGAGGTTCGTGTGTGGCACACATAATAGCCAGTGGTTTTTCCCAGTAGTTGGGTTTCCACGTATACTTCAAGTGTTGTTTATATTTCCGCACCATATTACACTTGTGGTTTATTTTTGACTAGTTGGGGTATTTTAGTGAATATTGACTAATCGAAAATATTTGTAATATTCGCTTAAAATCTATTCACCCCCTCTAGATTAATATTGAACACACTATAATTTGTTTCATCATCAAGTGAGCAAAAGAATCAAAAGGAGTACCACGTCAACAAAATCTGACCAAGTATTCTCCACCCGAATCAAGAGTTCTCACTGAGCGGGTGAGCAGGCGACACAAAGAAAGCCTCGAGAAGGGTAGCTCGGGTAAGAAAGAGCCTCTCCAGGAATTCTAGTCAGCCGAGTGATTCTCACAGTAAAGGCCATTCGCTTGAGTCGGGGCTTGACAAGTCATTTACACTGAGTGTATCGAAGAAGAATTCTCGCCTAAGATCGGGGGTCAACAATTACACATCAATTAGGAATCAATCTTCTAGAATTAGAGCTCAAATCAGGCACGATTGTTAATCATTCCAAATCTGGGACATATACCAAATCAAGACGTAATTGAAACAATCACGAAGACTCAAAATGGGAAGAATCATACAAGGACTTCGAAAACCGGCCCATGCAGACCAAGCTAAGGTTGATGCATCTCATATAAATACTGTACATTCTTATGTGTAAAAGGACAACGATTTTTAAGTAAGGCAAGCCTTGTAAAAACACCATTGATATATTGAAGCTTTAGCCGTAATTGGCATCCGTGGTTTTTTTCCCTCAAAGCAAGGGTTTTGACATAAATCTTTCTTTCACTTGCTTTACATATTTTACCTATATATCCAAATTACAAACCACTCCCTCGAATTGATCATAATCCCAGTTGATGAAAAATCACCGTCGATAGTTGACACTAGAAAGAAAGGGTCTGGTGAACTCAATTCCAGGAAAAAACCATTGAGCTGACCATAGAATTTCGGCATGGATCCTTAGGAAAGCAAGGTTGACTTGGCCGTGGACGAAGAGGAAGCATGCGCCGAAGCCCCAACCAAATTTGAGTTCGACTCTACAGAAGAACTTGTAAAAGGGCACGAAGTAGCCAACCACAACAGTAATAGTCAATAAGAGTGGGCCTGCATAGATTATCAAACTAGGGGGCACAACTCACCGATCAAACTAGAGGTTTAGCCAGATTGTTGAAGGAGTACAAAGACATATTGGCATGGAAGCATGAAGATATGCCCGGGATTGACAAGCAGATAATCATGCATGGTCTAATTGTTAGTACAGACTGTAAGCCAGTGGTGCAAAAAAGATGAAAATTCAAGCCAGTGCGGGCATCAATGAAGAAGTCTAGAAATTACTTGCCACCGGGTTAATCAAGGAAGTAAAATACCTCGAATGGGTGGCAAATTTTGTATTGGTAAAAAAAAGAATGATTGGTTGAGGATGTGTGTAGATTTCACTAACCTTAACAAGTCATGCCCAAAGGATAACTTTTTACTTCTGAGAATCAATTAGTTGGTGGATGCCACAGTCAGGCATGAGTTTCTTAGCTTTATGGATGCATACTCGGGATGTAACTAGATCAAGATGCATGAGCCTAACGAGGAGAAGACATCTTTCATAACCGACCAAGGGCTATCTTGCTACGCTTACATGCCATTCGAACTAAAGAATGTAGGTGCAACATATCAAAGGCTAGTAAATTGGATGTTTGCCCTCCAGATTGGTAGGAACATGGAAGTGTTGTTAGGTTTTTGAGGCTTGTTGGCATAATTCCATATCAAAACAATGTTTCACCTATATTGATTAATTGTCTTAGATTGATGATGATTCAAGCTTCAAGGAAGATTTGACAACTTATCAAGCAAGATGGAGTCTTCAAGAGGAATAAACTTCATTGCACATCAAAGGTATATTTAGACCTCATTCCTTTTACAAGGCTTAGGCACACACACATATTGCATCCATATGTGTCCTTGCATCGTTGTGCTTAATTGGTATAACACATTCACACACTTATCATTGTATGCACATGCATTAGATTTAAATTGACAAATTTTGAAAAATGCAAGTTCCAGGACTATATCTAGGAAATGACATACTTGTGTGTTCATCTGTTTGTTTGTTTGTATTTTTATGATATCGGATTTGAATATGTTCTCATATTATTCCTTACTGATTTCTATTCATTTCGGTTACTCATTCATTAGTTTTCGAGTTCCGAGTAGGAAGTTACGAAACTTTCCGTACATTTATCATACATGGTCTTCATCTTTGTGTATCGAGCCGAATTCCTAATTTCTAGTCAAAGTTTCGTAGTTTTCCTTGTGCATGAGAGAGTCAAGGTTTTTAATCTGCAAAAAAATTCAAATTTGAAGATCGGAGACCGGAGAACGGTCGAAGAACGCGAGGGAGCGCGAGGGAGGAAGGTAATGGCCGAAGGCCATTTGGCCACCTCTTCCTAAGGAGGAGTGTGGCCATCTCGGGGAAGAGACCCCTCTTTCCTCGAGATGGCCATGTGCCTCCTTGGGGTAATGAGGTGGTGTATTAGTTGCCTAAATCCTCTCTCTCTATCTCCATCTCACTTCCCCTCCCTTTAAAATTCCTTTCCCTCTCACTTTTTCAAAACTTGAAGAAGAAAAGTGCAAACATTTTCTCTCAACTTTCCTATCTTTCAAATATCATATCTCTCTCATTTCTCATCCGATTTGAGTGATTCAAGTTGGAGAATTTTTATCTTGAAGTCTTCTATCATCTCCAAGCAATTTAGGACTCAATTGTTCAAGCATCTTGGTGTTATACACCAAATTCCGTGACAGCTCTTAGTTACATAAGTTATTTGTTAATCCTTTGATTTTCTTTGATTCTAATGCTGAAATACCTTGGGTCTTCTTCCTATTTTAGTGCATGTAACTTGAAAATTTTTTGATAAATGATAGAGCTTTAATTACAAACTAGTTGTGCTTAATTAAAAACTTGAATGTGAGTTAGGTTTTATTAAAACCTATGTTTTCATATGATTGTGAGTTGTATTGTGCTAGTTTGTTATCTAGGGCTATTTGTGTTTTGTTTGATTTTATTTTGATGATTGATAGCCTAATAATGTGCTAGGTCTCATTAGTTGATCAAATCTAGGATGTTGATTTTATATTTAGAGCTAATTAGGATTTAATTGATTATTGTGTAAATGCATGCTCTAAATATTTGCTAGAATATTCATTGATCATCTCTTGTGAATCTAGCATGTGTTTTTTTTTTTTTTTACTAAAATCTTGAATATGTGCTTAATGTATATGATTGTTTCAAGTTTGAGTTGCATGAATGAATCTAGGAATTAAATGTGTTTTTGGTGTTTCACATGTTCTAGAATTTATTCATGTATAGTAATTATACAATTTTGATTTATGATTTACCATGCTTATGTCTAGTTCCTATAGAATTTATTGATATCATGTTCTATGTTGAGTGTTTGTTTGCATTTTGCATTCGTTGATCACACAATAAAGTCCTTGTAAAAGGCATGAAGTCTTGGTTAGAACAAATGGTTCGGATAGTCAAGCAAGGAGTCTTGGTTAAGACAAGTGGTCCGGATAGCCAAGCAAGAAATCTTGACTAGGATCAGGGAGATCCGAATAGTTAAGCAAGAAGTCATGGCTAGGATCGGAGAGATCTGGATAGCTATGTAAAGGAGGCTTTCTAGAGGCATGAGTTTTCTTGGATAGAAAGTTGATTACTTTATTGGTAGGCCCGGGATACTGAGTAGACACAGAGTCCAATAGAGAGTGTTTCATGAGTCGATCACTCTTGAGGAATTTCTAATCTATCAATAGTGTTAAGTAGATGATGAGGTCATTTTGTACTCAACAAAATACGTTTTAATGTGTCCGTTTTGAAAGCCAATTTTCACCACTAGAACTCCACTTAGGATATAAAATTAGTAAAGTGGAAAGCTAGGATTCATTCCACGGGGAATTAGAGTAATGAGTTGAATTAATTAACAAGTCATATATGCAATAAAGTAAACCATGGTAGTTTGAATGGTGTATGGTTTAAGAAACCATCAAACATACATGTAAAATAAAAGTAACAAAATGTAAAGAGAATATAAATAGATAGGAATTCAATATCAACAACCTAGATAAGAAAATGATTAAACAATTAATAGGAAATCTTGGGAAATGACATAGTAGCTAATGGACTATGAGCAATTCATACATGGCTTCATTAACGTTCTACCTACACAATCAAGGACTGATCTCATTCCAAAGTGTTGTTTAGGTCGTCACTATGAACCCTAAACAACTTCCTACTAAAATGTCTAACCGATTAAGGAAAGGGGGACAATATGGGATCGGTTAGCGATGATTAAAGGCCTAGGCAATAGTGGTTGATCTACCCTCCTAAAGCTTATCCTATTCACTATGTTCTACAATCAATCAAGTGTGTCAATAATTGAACCAATTTTATCACAAATAAATCCTACAACATATTGTAATCAACAAGTGTGTAAATAACTCAATCAATCACATAAGTGCAAGATCTAATTAAAAGTGAATAAAACTATAATTGTGCAAACATAATATTCAAAGCTTTAATAAATACTCATGTCCAAAAAGTCTCTCAAATCATCCCCTAAAATGGGGTTTAATTACACATAATAACAAACAAGAAAAAGGAAGTAAATGTAAAGAAATCACCCTTGGGTCTCTCTTGTAAGCTTAATCCTTCCTTGAGCTTCCTTACTTGTATCTTGTGCAAAGATTGGGTGTTGAGTATATGTTTAGATAGGTCGAGTCATATGGAGAGTGACAAAGGAAATGGGTTGAGAAGATGGGAAGAAATGAGTGATTTAGGTGGAGTAATCTAGATGTTTATTGGAGAGGAGAAATGATGGGATTAGGAATGGTGGAAGAATGAGGTTTCTTGATTATCAATGGGGTT